>CM062814.1:4102921-5302921 GCA_031772625.1 Pinus tabuliformis | reverse complement strand
TGGCGGGGACGGTCTTGAAAAGTTTCAACCAGTTCAAGTCCCAAACTCCTTATACCTCGACCTCGTTGGGGACATGCATAAAAAAATAGAGAAAGAGAAGACTGCTTTGATACAATTGATCTAGATTTATATAGGAATGAAATGAAATACATATATAAATATAAACGTAGAGATGCAACGAAATAAAATTTCAATTCATTAATAACAAAATATTGTAAATTGCTTACATGTAGAATGGAAATAAACTAGCTCAAGTGATAGCAGCTTATCTCTGAGAAGCGATGTGGCAGCTACATGCCTTCTAAACTATGTTACAATGAAGCTCGAAAGCCTATTTATTATTTAGAAACAATGGAAAACCATAAACATCCAAAAATCTAATCCTAGGAGATGAAGCACCAAAATTCTGTGGGCCCTGTTGGGGTAAATGGGTACATCTACTTCCCGGGATCATAACTTTGGCACACGATCTCCGTTTGATGCATATGATACCTCGTTATAAACATATATCCGAGGAATACAAATTTTTACTGCAAAACCATGCCACAATTTGTGAGTTTTCTCGTTTTCCAGAAAAACATCGTTTAGGGCCTCAAAACAACTCCAGAAGTTTAGGTCTTGAAAAATTTCCAAAAAATAGTAAATTGTGCTACAATTAAGGAAACTGAAAGAAATAATGGTGGGGGTCCAAGAGGAATAGGTGGGTGGCCACCAATATCCACCTAGATCAAAAAAATATGGGTTAGGCCTGGAAATGTTTCCCTAGAGGTTGATGCAACTAAAATAAAGTTAAAAGCATATCACGACCACAACCAAGAAACAAGAGAAAATAATATTATAAACCACAAAAGATGGTCGGGAAATTAAAATAACCTTTGGGAAAATCCCAAACATGAGTTTTATCCCTTATCATTATGGCCATCACCCTAGTTCCTAGGGCCTATGACTTCCCTCACATCATTAAGGAACCCATGCATGTCCCAACCCTTGGTGGGAAATGAATTGCTCCACCTTAAAGGGGTAATAACTGGTTACATCATACACAACATGCTCTCATTTCTTGGAGTCCCAAGTAGTAATACAAAGAAAAAGCAAGAAAAGGAAAAAGGAAAATGACGAAGGGTAGAAAAGAAAATGTTAGGATAACTCTTGTATCCATATTTGCTCCCTCTTACATATGTATACCCAAATATGTGGACATTCCTCTTCATTTCTACCCTTGTACCCATGGTATTTGGCCTTGAGACCTTTGTTGAATTTCCATGACAATCGAGAATCTGGTTTGGGTTGTATAATCTCAAACACAAACACACCCAAATGCCACAACACTAATTTGCACAATGGAAAATAGTAGCAATGAATCAACACACACAAGACACCATGTTCAAACTAACATTGTTATATTAAGAATATTTAATAAAATAGTCTAGGGCTCTCATACCAGGGATAATGGCCATTGATACAAGAAGAATAGGGCTTGGTATCAACAAAAACTATGATAACCAATCAAATTTGAACAAGATACAACTGACCTACTTCTTTCGGTGCACATCCAAAATCCTTTCAGTCTGCATATCTTGAGAACTTTTGTTGGTACTTTTTCTTCCCAATCTGAAGCTCATCAATCTGCCTATGTTAGTCAACACAACTCCTTTAGGTCACTTAACATAGGCCCAAACACTTCTACCCTCTAGTTTCTCCTTTGTCCTTCAAAGTCTATAACACATAGGGTCTTCTCTCTACTACCCACTTTTGTCACATTGTTTCTCCAAGATGACAAGTCTAGGACAATGGAGGCTACCCTCTTTCAACTAAAGAAGTCCTTCTCAACATAGTGAACTAGGGCTAGTTTACTAGGCCACTTGGCTGTCCTTTAGTCCTTGAAAATATTAACCCTTTGGCTCTAATACTTCTTCCACTCATAGAAGTGTTTTTATCCTTCACAAGTCTTGCACTTATGACTCTATAGATGCCTTCTAATAGCCCTCTAAACTATACTTAATATTCCCAAAAAATATGTCCAATCTGGACCATCAACCTAGAAAACAACATCAAACATGGAGGGATATTACCATACCTTGAGACGTGAATTTCTATCCCCAAATAACTAGACATGTGCATGCATCAAACCTGCAAATTTCAGCCCTTGGTTAGGGCTGCCTGTAGATGCTACTAAAAACCTCTTACTATGCACAAAACTGCCTAGATATGCCCTCCTTGACCTCAACCAACATCTTTCTCTCTTCTCCTAGATCTGTCACAAAAAATAAGACAAACCTGACCTTTCCTTAACTTTAGCTGGGGATCATTAGCCTTTTTCTCCCTCAAATCTCCTTCCCTTATGATGTGATGCACTTGTTATGTGCTAAATGAGGTCCCATCCTTCTCTTATTTATATTCTCTTAGGTGGCAACTTTTATCCCTCTCTAGGGCACTCCTAAAATCAAACTGACCTTAAACATTTTCCAAGTATCCACTGAATATAAATAAAAAAAAATCTCTCATTTAACAAAGCCTCCCTTGGTTCCCTTAGTATCCCCTTACACCATTAAGGTTGCCACACATTCTATAAGGGCTTGGTAAAAAAAATAACTCCCAGTTCATGCCCACAACTTTGGGTGCAAATTCCACTGCTTGGGTACTTAGCCTGCAAAGATATTTTGTGGTGCCAACTCACACAAGCCCAATACCTAGGGCTGTGGAGTACCTCCCAACCTACAAAACTCGATAGTACCTCTTAGAAAGGGAGGTAATTCCACCACTATGAAGTATCTTGTCATGATCATCGCTGCTAATGATACTAGCCCAACTCCCGACACTCACTACTTCAACATACCCTAAAGAATGAACTATAATTATCTCGACAGTGTCTCTACCACGAGAATCCTCCTGCTTCTTCTTCTCCTTAAATTTTTTCAGGCCATCCCATGGTTCCTTATTTCTATATTTGGAATTACCCTTGAACCATAATAACCACACACTCTTCTTGGGCTGCACATTCTTCCTTTGAAGCTACATATTCCCACTAGAACTTGGCTCCTTTCAAGTCTCAGGAACTTGCACCTACTTTTTATTCTTATGATCTATAGGCTTTCCTGTTCGCTAGTATAAACAATGCTCCCCAACTTTGAAGACCACTATAACAAAGTTAGAGTCTTTGGGCTTGAGATTCGCTTTCCTATCCTAGAAAATCACGTCAAACCCCTTCTGCTCGATCACTAAGATAGACAACATGTTATATTTGTGATCTAGTACAAACAATACATCTTGAAATTGCATGATCTGGCCTGGCTCCATCTTGAATAACATAATACCTGATCATTTGATCTCCTTCTAACCCTTGTCACCCACCATCATGTGAAACTTGGATTCCCACTCAGAACACATCACATGAACTTTGTAACAACCCTGGTTAAAAATCCATGTAAAAATATATAAGGCCATGGTGATGGGACACATATTCAAAGTTGAATGGTGGGAAAAACATCTTGGTGTGGGTGTTCATTCGGTTTATTATGGCTAAGGAAACTGGCAAGGGCAAAGGCATTAAAGAGGAAAAAAGGCATTTTTGGCACATTTATTTATGAAAATAAAGGAAATTAGGAGAAAAGGGAGGCGAAAGGTCACAGGTTGCATGCGAGGAGGAAAATGAAGAAAAGAGAGGCCTCATTGATAAAAAGGCTTATGATGATCAGTTGGAAAGATTTTTCTTAGGTTTTGCATTGATCAAGAAAGGAAAAGAAGGTAAGAGGAAGTAGAGATCAAGTAAGGAAAAGCAGGATCAAGCAACTATAACATGATTCTTTGCAGGTATCAATTTGAATGTGTGTTTTACTTGCTAGATTTGGCATGCATGGTATTGCATGTGGTTCTTTTGTTGTTATGGCATGGGTTTTCTAGGTGTGACAGTGTTTTCAGCCTAGCCTTACCATTTTTGGATAACCATGGTGTGATGGGTTCTCATGTTTTGGTTAAGCTAGATTGCTGGATGGATTCAAAGCTGAGTGAGGTGGATCTACAAAATAAAGAACACGTGGCCTAGTGATCCCTGAACCAGACTATGGATCACGATAAAGCCACTAGCCTAGTGACACATGAACTAGATTGTGGGTTGTGGTAAGTCCAGGTATTGTGTGCCTTGGTGGGCCTAGGAATCCCCAACTGGTTAAAGCAGGATATACAGTAAATCCTAGAGGTGGGCGCTCTCCATCAATCCTAGTAATCACGGGATGGGATGTATGGTAAATCCTAGGGAGTGGAGTCTCTGTTAGGGCCTAGTGATCCTGGATGGAATGTGGTAAAGCCTAGAGATTGGTGTCTCAGTTTAGGGCCTAGTGATTCGGTGTGGATAGCGATAAAGCTTGAGAGACTAGGATATAGGAAAATTACTCATGTGTACATGGAGAAATACAGTAGCATCCATGCTTATTTTGGCCTAGTGATCTGGAGATCATGGTAAAGCATATTATTACACGTTCATTGAGTTGGCCTAGTGATCCTGGATGGATTACGATAAAGCTTGGTTTCTATGGATGAGGGTGAGGTGGTTTAGCCTCGGGATTCCCTGGTTGGTTCTTTTGGTTTGAGCCCCACATTCATGCTTGTAATATGGAATGAGGGTGTATGCATGAAGAGAGATTTGGCTCAACCATTCTATGGTCGGGTGGCACGTGTAGTCCCATCCCGGGTTTGTATTTTGCATCATCAATATGAGGTTATTTCTCCTTCTTATTCTATGAGTATTACACTGGTTTATATGTGGATCATATGGTTGTGATTTCCTTGGTATTTCTATTGCTATTATGCTCATTATGTATATGTATTTTGACAATGGCTATGTATGGATCTCCTCATGTTTTTATTTTTAAATAAATAAACAATTGTATATATGACATAATAGATGGTACTACAACTAATGATGTAAGTGAAAAATGCTTCTTAGTGATTCTCAGATAAGTATGAGACCCCTATATTCAAATATGTTATTTAAACCTGTAGATTTCATTTAGGCCAAGTTTTTGATAGAATTTCAGTCTCGGTTGGGGATGGTCAGGCCTAGTCCTGAAGTTTATTTTTGGTTTATTAGCCTTGTCATCATGTATTTAATGGATTCTGGAAGTTACAACAAGTTTTGGGCAGTGGCATAAATTATGGGCTAGAAAAGTGCCTTAAATTCCGTGAACGTCGGCACAAGTATGTTGGGAAAATTCCCTGGACGCAGGCATGCATGCTTGTGGGAGCATCCAGAGGTCCTTGGACACTAGCATGCCCATAGCATGAGAGTGTCCAGAGGTCAGGAGGTCTAAAAATGAAGTAGGACTGAGGGGCTAGTTACCGGAAAGGTTGGGATGGCTCTTAGGAGTGTTGTTGCTGATGGGGAAGGTATGTTTGATGTGTTTCCGTCGATTCCACTTCCTTAAGGTCACCTAAGAGGTTGAATTATATCATAGTAGCCTCTCTTCACATTGTTACCCCAGTTGGCTAGTTACTTGGGTAGATGTGGGAGGAGGGTGTTACAGATTGGTATCAGAGCATGGTTCACCCTCGAGACTGGATGGGTGGTGTGTTGGTCATGCATTCATGTCGGTTGCATATGTGTTCCTTATGCTTCTATTCCACGTGCTTGTTTCATTTGCATGGTATTGATCATGGTTGTAATGATGTCGCCATGTTAAGGTTGATGGGTTGTTGTGGGATGCGTCGTCATGAGTGTATGGTTGGTTGCATATGCATTTGTTATGCATGTCAGTGTCTATATGTTGTTATGCATGCAATGTCATGGTTATGGTTATGCATATATGGTAGGTCAGACATGCATTGTGAGGTTTTTGTATGGAATTAGGCCATCATGATGATACTGGTATGTTATGATGCTAATGTGTTGGCTGAGATAGAGCAAGAGATGCAGATCATCATAATGAGGTTGCGACATTAGAATTTTGGGTAAGAGCAGATCCTCATACATGTATTGTATGTTTGGCATGCATGTATGTTAGTTAATGGATTGTAATATGCATTAGGATTATATACATGTTTGTCATTCTATTATTATTATGGTTACATGTATGATAAATGTTAGTTGATAAGTGTAGTTATGTACACATGTGTCAGATATTCATGAATGATAGTAACCTATGGTGGTATGCATTGCTATTGTTGTTTTATGTTAGATAACTTGATGATTATGTTTATATGTTATATGTTGTTGATGAGTATGTTATAGGTTAACTTCTTGTTTTTATATGATAGTTATATTGATGATTAGGTTATATGTTTATTGATGGGCATGCTATATAACTTGTTGTTGTTATATGCTAGTAACTTGATGATTAGGGTTATTATATTAAGATATTAATGTTATATGTATCATGATAAATTGGATTGGCCTATGCAGATGGTTAGGGTTATAACATTAAGGTATGAGTCGACTTATTTGTGACTTTGTGTTGTACTAATCTAGACTGATCGTACATATGTGATTGTTATGCATGAACGACAAATGTTTATGAGCTTATGATGTGAACATGTTAGTTAGTTAATGTTATGGATATACTAATATTATTTGTGTTTAATTTGATATGTTGTGAATTTATATCGTGCTAATCTAGATTGATTGTGTAGAAAAGATAGCCTCCCCTGAGATACATTAAGGTATGAGTTTTCTTATGTCGTATATTTGGTGCTTGAATGTTTGATTATGTCATCTATTTGGTGTTTGAGTGTTGGTGTCTATTATGTCGTCTATATTTTGTTGAATGTTTGATTAATCACATGATATGATTATGTGTCTATAAGATTGCATCAAGAAATGATCTTGTTTTAAGATGGTCGTACTAACACATATGTGTTGAGACAACTGATATGTACTTGAGTGTAATATGTGACATTTGTATCATTATGTATAATGACTATGAGTTGACTATGGATTATGACATGATTGTTAGTCTTGGTAAAGGTTGATTTCAAATTGATAGATATGTTTCCTTGATCTTTGGAACATGTGATCGACATGTGTGAATAGTTGTAGGAAACATGCTTGGTATTAGCGTGACAAGGTAACAATTGATGTGTTTATATAACTAACAATAGGATTATGTGACAGTACATAGTAAGACTCAATTGTAGCAAGGTAAATGGTTAAAAAAAAGGAATTGGGCAAGAATTCCTTTGGCTATGTTTGGAAACCCTAATGAGTGTTTTGCATACAGGAAGCCTTCTTAACCTTGATTTTGTCTAACATTATGCGGACATGTGTTATAGTTATGAACATGTATTTGATAAGTACATCAACTAGTTGCTAGTTATAGTTGGATCCGTCAAAGGATTGGAATCCATTGAGAGATGGTGCAGATGTGTTCAGTTGCAAGCAACGTGCTTGGCACAATAAGGTATGGTAACTAGTGTACTGTTATATTTATTTATGCATTGATAGTTATGTGTTTATGGAAATATGATGCAGGGGATTGCATGACAAAGAAAGGTTGATATGGAATCTTGAAGAAGGCTCATTTTGATATTTCCTTGGGAACCATGGGGATTGAGCCATGGTGTTTGTTGCTAGTCTTGTGCTTTTGGTATTTTGTGATTTATTGAGCTTGATTTGTGGTTTTGTTTATGTCTCATGCAAGGAAATTCCACTTTGTTCGCGGTGTCGTATTGTTATTGATTTTCATAGTTTTCTTCTTGTTTGTTTCTTGTCTTTCCTTTAAAGTTTTGAGTCGAGAATTGGTTGGGAATAGAAGAAATTTAGTGGAGCTCAGGGAGAGTTGAATCAAATCCAGTAGGAAACGTAAGACTCAGATGAAGTGAGTGTATGTATAAGGGTATTTGAAGGCAAGAGTATGACATCCAATTGGATTGGTTCGGTACGTTGGTGCAAATGGATGATGGAAGGACAGACATGGGAAAGGTAATCAAGAAAGGTAAGGTGAATGGATTTGAGGTGTCATATGCCTTGGCTATGTTGGGAACTGTTGTTCACGTTGTTGCGCATGTGTTGCAGACATAAAGGGAGTTCTCTTAACCTTGACCTTATGATATCTAGTAATTATGTTGTGATCGTGATTATGCTGATGTCTATATGTATACATGTATGTACGTATGTATGTATGTATGTCATGTCTGACAAGGTAATCATGGATCATTCTTGTGGAAGAATGATTGCTTATGTAGGTGAATGGCATGAAGAGGTTCCTAGTCTTATGAGGAATCAATTGGGAGGAGTATCCCTGACAAATCGATGAGGTTAGTATCATGTGTTTAGGAGTTGATATTATGTCTATGTTATGGGTAGGCTATACCGAGGGATACATTACTGAAATTAAAGTAGTGTGATTTGCGACATGCTGGGACAAGCATGGATAAGATACTAGAAGAAAGGTTGCTTGATAGAGACATTGTGATTTTGGATGTGTGGTACTATTGTTGTGCATATGTTGTACATGTTGTATCTGTGATGTTGTGCACATGCAATGTTGTGTACATATAGTGTGTGTACATGTTATTTATGTAATGTTATGTGCAAGATGGTACATATAGTGTTGTGTGAATATTTCATATGCAGTGTTGGCTATAAATGGTGCTATGTACATGTTGGATATGCAGTGCTATGTACATAGGGTACTATGTACATATGGTGTTGTGTGGATGTTGTACATATGGTGCTATGTACATATGGTGTTGTGTGCATGATTATACAAGTGGTGATGTGAGTATGTGGTGCCATGTACATGTAGTACATATGGTATTATGTGTGGGTCGTGCAATGTACATGTCATGCATATGGTGTTGTGTACATCTAGTGTCGTGCATGTGGTGTTGTGTACATCTAGCATTGTGTACACATTGTACAGGTGGTACAATGTACATGTGGCATTGTGTACACGTTGTATAAGTGGTGATGTGTACATGTGATGTTGTGTACACGTTATACAAGTGGTGCCATGTATAGGTGGTATTTTGTACATGTTGTACATGCAGTATTATGTGCATGTCATATATGTTGTGTTGTTGATGAAAAATGAGAAATTGGGGGTTGCCCAAAATCCCAATTCCTTTAAAAACTCGATCCTGGACCTGTGGGTTATGGCCCACTAAGTCCTGTCGGAAGCGATTTAAAACATAGATATTGTTTATGCGGATTTTTATTAACATTTGAGTCGCTCTCATAATCTATTAAAACAACGTTCCATACATATGACAGCACCTCCGATCTGATGATCTGATCATTCACGATCCTTTTTCCTTTGGTTTCCCCGAGCCATTCTCCACGCGACAACACAAGAGACTCTCAAAACGAACAACGACAATGGATTTCATACAAACTTATCTGCTTACACCAACAACGAACAACGATGATGGCTTCTATACAGACTTATCTAATATTCTTTGTCAGCGATCGATTCGCCTCGGCAACGTAAACCGAATAAAGCTTTAATAATTAAAGACACCACGATGTGACATGCACACCAGCATAATATATGAAACCTTACACAACACCGCTGCGTCTGGTTCATGGTCATATGTCGTGATATGAACATCCTTTGGCCGATCCAATTGTGTTCCTCTATATATTCATGTTTTAAACTACGACACTGCCACTCCATACGATGATATTCATAATACTCAGAACAATCACATATAATAATTAAACAAGCTCACAACACGGAATGAATGCAATTATAAAACACACATGTACGCGACAACACTAAACCCAGGTTTATATAGTAAACAACACGGTTACAAAATTAAGGCATTTCAGCCTTAAGAACGAGCTCACGCTCCGCTACATCTTGCCACTCACAAATTACCTCACAAAACAGATCTATCACTCCCTCTTGATCTCTGTCTTATATACATAAGAAGCGTTAGAAAGGAAGGATCGAGCAGATCCTCTCCTTATTTTTCTCCAACGGAACTTTCCATAATGCATGCTCGGCAGATACTCTATTCATCAAATCCACTTCAAATCTGTTTTATACCTGTTTTAAAACAGATTTCCCATATTTTCTCCTTCGATTCAGCTCGACTATCCACGTACTCTTCGCTCAGCTTCGGATTCCTCTTCAATTTACGAGGAGTTAGATGCTCCTGCATCAGACTCCCGAGGTAAAAAAAATTTATGACTTCCTGGTCATATACTTCTCCTGGTCCTTAGCAATTCTACCCACTGTATTTCTTCAGTAGAACTGCTTTTATGATCTTCTGTGAGCTGCAACCAACCTCTGCAGTAACAGTCTCCTCTGTTACACGATACCTCACCAAGCCCTCCGCACTCGGTCTTTTGGCATCCTTCTGGTTCTCTTCTCTGGAACCAATTGAGCACACCTTGCTCTAGGTTGCTGCAAATCTTCTCACCTTCCGCTGTCGCCATCTGCACGACAGTAAGACCACAAACTCTCCAGCTTAACCAACTGTACCTCCCGCTTCTTCTTCTTTCTCTTTGGAATCCTTCTCCTCCCAGGAAACTTTCCCTGCTCTGATACCACTTGATGAAAAATGAGAAATTGGGGGTTGCCCAAAATCCCAATTCCTTTAAAAACTCGATCCTGGACCTGTGGGTTATGGCCCACAAAGTCCCGTCGGAAGCGATTTAAAACATAGATATTGTTTATGCGGATTTTTATTAACATTTGAGTCGTTCTCATAATCTATTAAAACAACGTTCCATACATATGACAACACCTCCGATCTGATGATCTAATCGTTCACGATCCTTTTTCCTTTGGTTTCCCCGAGCCATTCTCCATGCGGCAACACAAGAGACTCTCAAAACGAACAACGACAATGGATTTCATACAAACTTATCTGCTTACACCAACAACGAACAACGATGATGGCTTCTATACAGACTTATCTAATATTCTTTGTCAGCGATCGATTCGCCTCGGCAGCGTAAACCGAATAAAGCTTTAATAATTAAAGACACCACGACGTGACATGCACACCAGCATAATATATGAAACCTTACACAACACCACTACGTCTGGTTCATGGTCGTATGTCGTGATATGAACATCCTTTGGTCGATCCGATTGCGTTCCTCTATATATTCAGGTTTTAAACTATGGCACTGCCACTCCATACGATGATATTCATAATACTCAGAACAATCACATATAATAATTAAACAAGCTCACAACATGGAATGAATGCAATTATAAAACACACATGTACGCAACAACACTAAACCCAGGTTTATATAGTAAACAACACGGTTACAAAATTAAGGCATTTCAGCCTTAAGAATGAGCTCATGCTCCGCTACATCTTGCCACTCACAAATTACCTCACAGAACATATCTATCACTCCCTCTCGATCTCTGTCTTATATACATAAGAAGCGTTAAAAAGGAAGGATTGAGCAGATCCTCTCCTTATTTTTCTCCAACGGAACTTTCCATAATGCATGCTCGGCAGATACTCTATTCATCAAATCCACTTCAAATCTGTTTTATATCTGTTTTAAAACAAATTTCCCATATTTTCTCCTTTGATTCAGCTCGACTATCCACGTACTCTTCGCTCAGCTTCGGATTCCTCTTCAATTTACGAGGAGTTAGATGCTCCTGCATCAGTTGTACATGCGGTATTATGTATGTGCATGGTATAGTCATAGTATCATGACATGTGTATTTGTCGTGTTGTACTTTGTGTTCATATAGGTATTGTGTTATGGTGTACACCAGATGTAGGTGTATGCATTGTGTTGTGTTTTACACTGGGTGTAGGTGTATGTGTTGTATGTCAGGCGTAGGTGAATGTATTGCATGCCATTGTATGTCATGTGTGGTTTTATGTGTGTGATGCACACTATGTATATGTGCACATGGTTGAGGAGAAGGCACAGGGTGTTTGTCAGGTGTGGAAACCAATCTAGAGTGTGTAAGAAATAAGGACAAAGGTAGAAGCTAAGGATTGATTATAGGATAAGTATTAGTGTTTTATTTCAGTTTTATTATGCATGTGATCTATGATTCTAGTTTATGATGGTTACATGTGATTTATGATTTTGATCTATGATGGTTGTGGTTTTAGCTAACCTGATGTGATATGTTTATACATAGGGGTGATTTTAGGGGCGAATGTTCACCCTTTGGCGAAATTAAGGGGTTTTAAATTTTTAGTGGGCGAATATTTTGTATCATAGTACATTTTTACAAATCACCTCAAATAGCCCACCTTATTTTAAGGGAGAGGGTAAAAAAGGTAAATTTAGCCCTTGAAATTAGGAGTTACAACCTTCCATTCGCCCATTTTCAAGAATAGGTTTTATTTAAGTGAATCCATTCGCCCATTTTCAAGAATAGGTTTTATTTAAGTGAATCCTATGGGCCAAAGGCCCAAATACCATATTTATAAAAGAGGTATGGTAAATTAATAAAAATATAAATAAATGAGAGGTATGGTAAATAAATAAAGCATTTTTTATATTTACTCCATAAGTCACCTTATATACATGCAAGGGTGTAAACAAATAAAAATATAAGTAAAGTGGAGGTATGGTAAATAAATAAAACGTCTTTTTATACTTACTCAAAAGGTATGGTAAATAAATAAAAATATAAATAAACTAGACGCATGGTAAATAAATAAAACCTCTTTTTATATTTAGTCCATAACCCTCGTTCTATTTATGAAGGCTCAAGAAAGAGGTTTTATTTAAGTGAATCCTATGGGCCAAATACCATATTTGTAAAAGAGGTATGGTAAATTAATAAAAATATAAATAAGCGAGAGGTATGGTAAACAAATAAATCAATTTTTTATATTTACTCCATAAGTCACCTTGTATTTATGAATGGTATGGTAAATTAATAAAAATATAAATAAACGAGAGGTATGGTAAACAAATAAAACATTTTTTTATATTTACTCCATAAGTCACCTTATATTTATACTATGGGACAAATACCATGGACTAGATTGTTATTAATACCATGCAAAAAAACATTATTAACCCTAATATTAGTATTAATAAAAATAAAAATGGCACATGGTATTGACCCATGGTATTCACCAAAATGGCACATGGTATTGACCCATGGTATTCACTTGGAATGTAGCCTATTTAAATGGGGGAATTAAACCAACATAGATCCATCTTTACTCTGGATCTACTAACCCCCGAGAGGTATCAAATATCGTGATATGCAAACTAGCATAGAGTGAAAAAATATTTGATCCGATCAAGAGTAAAAATGGATGTTGTAATTTAATGTATGTTAAACATTTTAGCTTGGTTAAAATAAAAATAAAATAAAAATCAACTATTAATTTTATTAATTTTTATAAATTACTAATAGTAATTTTTAAGCTCCAGGTTTATGATAACCCATGGTATTGACCCATGGTATTCATGTGAGCATAGACTATTTAAAGGGGAAATTCTAT
This sequence comes from Pinus tabuliformis, assembly GCA_031772625.1. Classification (NCBI taxonomy): domain Eukaryota; kingdom Viridiplantae; phylum Streptophyta; class Pinopsida; order Pinales; family Pinaceae; genus Pinus; species Pinus tabuliformis. The sequence continues at coordinate 5,289,529 of CM062814.1, read as the reverse complement.
CTTAGATCCATCTTAATTCTGGGTCTACCAAGTGCTCAGAGGGATGAATAGATTTCATCCCCCTAAGAGTGGTAGATGTGGAGTTAAGATGGATATAGGTTGGTTTTTATGATAATGAAGATATTAAATAGACTTAGGAAATTATATTGTAAAAACATCTTAAGGTGAATGGTTAAAGCATAGACATTGGACAAGTATATTTGTATACTCCTGTTTTAAACTGAAACAAATCCAGGGCTAAAAGGAATGGATTGATTGCACTAGTCATCCTTCTATAACTTTCCAACATATGTTGGAGTAAACAAATTGTAATTTGGGTAATTTTTCTAATTGCAAACGGGAACATACTTGTGTATTGGTAGGGTGGTTACGAGGTCCCTAGAAGTGGAGTAAACAGATTGTAATTTGGGTAATTTTTCTAATTGCAAACAGGAACATACTTGTGTATTGGCAGGGTGGTTACGAGGTCCCTAGAAGTGATGAATTTGAATTTTTCTTGGTTTTATATATAGTATTAAGTTTTTTCTCATGCTTTCTGTGAATGGCACGGGTGAATTTTATCCTACACCCACTAGGTTATCGATATGTAATTTCGGTAATTTTGATTTCAAAAGATATTTTAAAGAAATGCAATGATTTCATTTGTGTATTCAATAAACAAAAGATTTTATAATTGAGTAAAATATTCGCCATGCCTGGTGAGAGATTCGCCAAAAAATTATATATACATATCATATTATTGATAAAATCGCCTTCCATGTTTCCTATATACCATGGAGATTCACCCATTTATTATACATGTAAATTTAGGGGGGGTTCTTAAAATTTTCCCTGTTTATACATGATGATTTGGTCAAGGATTATACATATCATATTATTGATAAAATCGCCTTCCATTTTTCCTATATACCATGGAGATTCACCCATTTATTATACATGTAAATTTAGGGGGGGTTCTTAAAATTTTCCCTGTTTATACATGATGATTTGGTCAAGGATGCTAGTTTGAATTGTTGTGACAGGAAGTGAACATAATTGCAAGTGTACCTTGTTGACGAGCCACCAATGTGGTATGATTTGAAGTGATTTCAATTTATTTTAAATCTAATGGAAGTTATGTTCTTGGTACAGAAAGCATGAAAATGCTCGGTTGGGTGGTTGAAACCGACTGCAAGAATTAGTAGCAACAGTGAAAGAAATTTGAACAAGCAACAATATGTTGGTAAAGCACTTCAGGAGTAGGGCCATTTTGGGACACTGGTACCCAGTAGTGTCCATCGATTTCCATGAGCATGCTATGACCGATATGGTGGTTTGAGGCAGGTAGATTCCTTGTTTGTTTGACTTTCCGATGCGAGGAAGCCTTTCCAAGGGATGAATCATCGGGGATAGGGGATGCCGCGGAAATTGGAAGGTGATTGACTGCATGAAAGGGGTGACCAGATTGCCCGAGGGACTATATAACAAAGAAGGGAGGGCTGAGGGATGGATTTGGTTTGGTCATTAGCATTGCCAGACGGAATCAGATGCACATTGGGAGTGCACCCTGGAACAATGAGCTAGTAACTATTTACTAAGAGGACAAGTGGTGCAAGATTGTAGCGCTCAATATTGGATGTAGATTTGACTTCGAAAATGGATTCTGGAATTCCTGGGAAGGAAGTGAATCCTGGCACTATTTTTGAGGGTGGAGGTGTGAGCCTCTAGATTCCCTTGTTGATTGATACATGCATCGAATCCTTTTATTTGTTCATTGAGAAAATGTGCATATGTGCATATGTGTGTATTATTGTAAATACTGTATTGAGATGGATTTATAAAGCTCCATAGACATTATGATTATTTGTCGGGTGAAGCAAATGTGCATGAGTATATGTGGTTATTATTGTAAATACCGTAATGAGCTGTGTTTTAAAGCTCCAGTAAATGGTATGTTTGTCATGTTTTAGTAGATGGTCATTGTAAATATTGCAACGAGCTATGTTATAAAGCTCCATGGGCAGTATGTTTTGTTTTCAACAGTGTTGCTGGTTATAGGTGTCATTGAACACCGAGGAATGTGTCCCCCCAAGGAGGAGGGTTCTGTAACAACCCTGGTTAAAAATCCATGTAAAAGTATATAAGGCCATGACGATGGGACATGTATTCCAAGCTAAATGGTGGGACAAACATCCTGGTGTGGGTGTTCATTCAGTTTATTATGGCTAAGGAAATTGGAAAAGGAAAAGGCATTAAAGAGGGAAAAATGCATTTTTGGCACATTTATTTATGAAAATAAAGGAAATTAGGAGAAAAGGGAGGTGAAAGGTCACATGTTGCATGTGAGGAGAAAAATGAAGAAAAATAATGGAAAATTAAGAAATTCAACTCTCGATGGAATTCTACGGGCATTCCTTCAGTGGATGATTCTTCCTGCATTGAGGACAAAAAATGCACATAGATTTCTCTGCTTTTATCTACTTCTTTTTCGCCTATAACATGTCCAACTTTGATGAAAATGTGCATAGGATATCAGTTCTCAAATTTTCCAGCAAGTTCCCAATCTCTGCTTTTGTAACTCCATCGCTAGATGTCTTGAGAGTTCAGATTCCCTGCTTATGCCTCGTAGCCCCTCGTGAGAATTTGATGCATACTTTGCAGATGGCATCAAATTCCTCTTGTGATATGTCCTCTTTCCCTACTACATTCAATAGTTCCAAAGATTCCTCCCTTAGTGCCCAGAGAAAGATTATTTTCAATATATTATTATCCAGATTGATGACCTAGGTTGTCATTGATGTCAATATGGCAATATTCTAGATACTAGATGATGATATGAAGTCAAGGGGAAGCAGAGCAGATCCATGAAGAGACAGGAGCAAGGCCATCATGATAGCCAAGCCATAAGCAAGAGGAGTTACCAAAGGAGGCAGATCAAAGAATATTACAGGATATCAGAGCAAGAGAGGCGTTCATATATGCAAGGAGGTCTTTGAAAGACACTGCCAAGCCAGAGGAGCCACATTGGAGCAAGAGGAGCTACAGGAGGAGCCATATACACACACACACACACACACACACACACACATATATATATATGCCAAAACTGAGTTCTCAGAGCTACATAAACAAACAGAGCATATATATATGCCATATATATGCCCAAGAAGAGGAGCAGAAAGAGCAAACAGAGGATGCAGACAGCCATCAGAGCAACAGAGGAAAAATTAGAGCCATCGAAGCAACAGGGGATGCAAACAGCCATCAGAGGAAGCAGACAGAGCCATTAGAGGAGCAATATATATATATATATATACAGGGTTAAAGGAAACAACGGAGCAATATATATATGCATGGTTAAAGGAGTGGAGAATATATATATAAATAGGAAAATGCATTATCGGAGGAGAAAACCTTATATATATGCGTTTAACGCAAACAGAGGCAAAAAAAAAACCCATTTATATATAGGCTTAACACTATCGGTGGCCAAAACTATGAATCCCCAGAAAATAAACTATCGGAGGCCAAAACTCATGTATATATGCCTTTACACTATTGGAGGTGGAAAGCAAACTTGAAACCTTATACATGGGAGTGTTGAGTCGTATCGGGTCCGGCACACAATATCACATCAGAACTTCGGGAGCGGAAGTCATATAGTGTTAAGCGGCCCCTTTGTGATCGCTGATAGCGAAACATATATATGTGGACCCATCGCAACATTGCAATATAAGTTAATCTATGATCACATCCGTCGCATATCGTAAGCCATAAAGCCTTGCCACATTGGAATTGCCAATTACGATAAGGCTGTGGACTCGACAGGCATATGTGGAGTACTAAAAAGGTATGTTTTTAATGATCATTTCAATGGTTTTTCAGTGGGACTTGTGAATCTTTTACATCATGAATGCGGAAAACAATAAAGAATTATGACAAAATATGTGGAATTAGTATCCAAGACTTAACCGCTGATAGTTGTCATTCTCTTGTGCAGGAAAGGGTAAAAATGAGGAGCTTCTGTTCCGAAGAAAAAGACAAGAACAGGGTAACTTCTGTCCCTTTGACGAAGGACCGAGTGCAAATGAGGCTAAGCAGGTTGAAGCAAACTGGTCTGGAAAAGGAGGAGAAGGCACCAGCTCGGCGGAGGAGAAAAGAAGTGATTAAGGATTAACAGTTTGGCGAATCCCTCAGGATCTTCGATCCTGAGGGATTGCTGCTTTATTTATCTTATTGCTTAGACATCTCTGCCGTCACCCTTATATAAAGGGACAACACTGTTAGCTTTGGGGGGATTATGCTTTTATGTAACTTTCTGTTAAAGATTGAACTTTGATCATCGAGTCTCGTTGAACTTGGCTCATTGTACTTTCTATTTTATGCATTAATATAAACTTGGTGATTATCTTATCTCTGCGTCTGGATTAACTTAAAGCGGTGTACCCTTGAGGCTAAGGGCCCGGCCCCAGAGGACACTTGCTTCTGTATCACTACGATTTGATTTCTGCGTGGTTTGCTTATCGTCATTAGTTGGTAATCTGATATGCTTTATAAGTTACATCATATGCTCTGTTAAGATTCGTTCATTAAGGTTTTTATAACTGTTATATTGACTCTGCATTATATCACCAATACCTTCAGAGTTGATTGAATATTATTAGACTTAATTGAACATTGTTATTATTTTGTTACGGAGCTCTTATGCTGTGTATTCGTGTTGTGGAATTTATCTGAAAGATGTGTTCTTTATGATTCAGGATTAATGCTGTTCCATTTTGAAACACAGTTGTAATTCCTGTTGATGATTGGTGCTAGATCAGATTACTTTTCAAGGGTGTTGTGTGTGTATGATTTCCAAATGCTGTTCCATAACTTATTAGTAATTAGTGCTGTTCCATTAGCGCGTGTTGCTTGATTTGCTTGGAGAATGAAAGATTGGAGTTTTGATTACAATGAGTGCATTTGAGTTGATAGGATAAAGCTTGATTACTGCTCGCGAGGTTTAGTTATTCGATTGCTGTTCCATTTCAGAATTGTTGTTCCATTTTAAGCATTGCTGTTCCATTCTAGATTTGTTGTTCAATTTCTTATTTGCCGTTCCATTTTTACCTGCTGTTTCATTTACTTGCATTTGTTATTTTGGTGTGAGAGACGATCTGTGGCTGTAGTGAGCCTCGGCATTTACTGCCTCGCTCCCAGACCCGTGGTCCATGCTCTAATTTCCTTTCCATCAGTTTCCAAAGGGATGGGCTATTGCTGTCGAACCCTTGACTGATAAAGTTGCCTAGCTTTAAGAGTGTGTGATTTAGTCATTTGAAGTAACTTAGTCATAGACAAGCATCCGTTTACTCTTGTATTTTTGCAGAATGTTGTACTACTAGCATTACTCTGACAAATAGCCTCAGATTGAGTCACTCTTTGAAATAACCAAATGCTCCCGGATTGACATATTAATGTGAGGTAATTAGAGGTGAAAGAGACCCTTTTTATAGCTCTACATTTTGGCGCCGTTGCCGGGGAAAGAGTGTAGCCATTTGTCTTTTTCAGAGTAGTGTACGAACCTGCTAGGGAAGAGTTGGATCTTAAAAACGGAAGGTAAGAACCTGCGTGCGGAGCATGTAAAAGCCCTGCTCCACTATCCGCTTTCCTAACAGATTTGCTGTTGCTTTGTTTGAATAGAATTTAGTAGTTCATTTGAGTGCATGACTAAGCAAAAAAAACCAGAAAAGAACATTAAGCTTCCATACAAAGCCGAAAAAGCTAAGGGGCCGATGACCCTTGGCCGAACAACTTTCATAGACGAAATCTATAAGAAAACAGAATCTCAGCCATCAGTAGGTCCCAGGAAAATCATTTCTAAACAACCTACTAGTTCCCTTCAGGCCACAGGATCACCATCTGTAGCCTTTGCTGAGGTGCATAGTCAAACTGAAGAGCAGGACTTTCAAGAAATTGAAAATTCTACTCCAGAACTATTGCAGGAAGGGAATTTCAACAACTTTTGTGAAGGAGAAGGAGAAACAGGGGAAACCGAGGAACCAAAATCTCCCATTGGAACAGATCAGCCATTAAAAAGCCCAGATAAGGGGAGCGCTGCGAAAATCATTGTTGAAGGAGTCCAATCTCCTCAGACATCAGGTATTCCTCTTATCCCAGATAAAGGAAGTGCCATTAAAACTATCCCTGCTAAAATCATTCCCTCTCAACCTAGGAATACCCTCCTAGATATCCCAGAAGGTTATTGGCATATATTCGATCCTATGGCTCAGAACTAGCCAAATACTCAAACCTCTACATTACAATATCCTATAGTGGATTCTGCAGCAAATGCGCCCATGAAAGCTATCCCTCTTCAACATATCCCTACATTTCACGGTCTCACATCAGAAGATCCGGATGCATTTTTATTCGAATTTGATGTGTTGTGCAGGGGATATGATTACACCACCGATCCCCAGAAATTGAAATTATTCCCCTCTACATTAAAGGGGGCTGCTTTAAGATGGTTTATGGGACTAGGTGGTGGGGTCATCAACAATTGGGATCAAATGAAAGAATCATTCTTAAAAAAATATCAGGATTATTGTAGGTCTAGAGAATTGAAAGACGAAATATTCCAAATGACAGCCAAACCGAACGAAACATTAGAAGAATATGTGGAACGTTTTCAATACAATTTACAAAGATCTCCTTATGCATCACTACCTTTACCTGATAATGTGTTAAAAACTGCATTGATAAGGGGCATGAAGGAATAGTGGATTGAAACATTAAACATCATGGGAAAAGGGGATATTTATCAAGAGAATTTTGCTGACATTATTGATTTATGTATCAGGAGTTCGAGAGGCAGCACAAGAATAAAACCGGCAGAATATGATCGGTTTGCAAGAGACAATAAAATATCAACAGAAGGAGTAACACGTGTGGAGATTGGAAATTTATTATAAAATTTTAAAACTGATATTCTAGGGACACTAACTACACAAATTGATATTATGCAGGCCAAACAGAAGTAGATGGAGGTAGAACAGAATTTGGCAATCTTCTGCCCCCGATGCAGGAAAAAGCATAGTCACAAGGAGTGTCCACTGGATACAGTCCAAACATGTGCCATCTGTACAAAAGATCATCTGACAGAAAGCTGCCCCTCACTTCCTGGATTAAAAGCAGTATACAAGGAAGCAGAGGAAGAACCAGAATCGGTGTACTTGATCAACCAGCGCTGTCAGTGGCAGCCAAGACATTCTGGTATGTTTTCAGACCCAATCTCTTCTTTTCAGCCTCCACAATATAATGCTCAACAATATAATATGTGGCAAAATCAGTCCCAACCCCCATTTTCAAACTGGTCACCACCATCGTTTCCTTCTTCAAACCTGTGGCTGAATCAGCCAAGCCAATCTGGTTGGCTGAATTTCCCTTATACTCCACCATATTGGCAAAATAGCCCATATCTTCCGCAATGGACTCCCCGTACTTCACAAAGTTCACCCTGGAAGACAAACTGGCAAAGACCGTTGCAACAACCAGTAGGAACTATTCCGCTCCCTCAACCTACTCTGCCAGCTTTACAACAAAATCCCCAGTCTAATCTGAGACCGCAACTCCTAGCCCAACCCAACCCCAATCCAAATAACAGACCGGTCCAATCTCTTCAAATCATAGAATCACCAGAAATAGGACCCGACCTGCGGGAGTGTAACCATCTTCAATTACGATCTGGACGTATCATTGAAAATGAGGGAGATAAAACAGTTCATATTGAAGATCAGTTATCAAGAGAACATCAGTTGCAACAAGAGGATGTAAATAAGCAGCAGACTCATAATCAAGCAACCACATCCTCTCCTCCGTTCCTAGAACGATTAGTCATACCTCAACCTTTATAGTATCCTGACTTTGAATTCTGGGAGAATTACAAAATTTGTATACAAAAATCCCGTTCCTCCAATCCATTCAAGATATTCCTATATACGCAAAAAATATTAAAGAATTGTGCATAAAGAAACCGAGGAGGAATATAACAACTAATCCAAGAGTCCAAGTAGTCGGTACTTTATCTGATTTATTATCTGGGAAAGAAACACCCATTAAATATGAAGACCCAGGAAATCCAATTGTAACTGTTCAAATTTACGGTCAGACCCTGTCTAATGCCTTAGTTGATCTAGGAGCTGCAATCAATATTTTAACAACCACTACCTGTCAAAAGCTCGGCATTACATCTGTAGAACCTACCTCTACTTTGTTAGAATTGGCTGACCGATCTGTGGTTAGACCAGAAGGTACTCTACACGATGTCATGGTCTCTGTAGATTCCTAGGAATATCCAACCGATTTCCTGATAATTAATCCAAAAACCCGACTTGAGGGACACCCGCTAATCCTAGGTAGACCTTGGCTTGCCACCGCCGATGCTTACATTGGATGCTGGCAAGGAAATATGACCATAACCAAAGGACCTGATATCAAGAATTTAGTTCTATACCCTCCAGCGCAGCCAAGTGTCACAATAATTAAAACTAACAAGTATCCTGTATCATACCTTACTGATAACATTAGATCTCCATTGACTATACAAGAGGCACTTGATTTTAAAGATCAAACAGAAGATGATGCCATTAACAACTTCATTAGTCAAACTGAATTCGGACCCTGCACACAATGTCACATGATAGAAGCAGCATTTGATAATGAATTAGAAGAAGATCCTCTGAAAGACACACATGATCAAACAATACCTGTTACTTCTGTCGCAAATAGTAAAATTGTGGAAATTGAACTGGGAAAAACTTTAAATATCAATGCCAACCTCACATCTGAACAAGAAACTAAGCTCATCCATATGTTAAGAAAATATCAACAAGCATTTGCATGGGATTACCCTGATATGAAAGGAACCGACCCACAATTGTGTACACACCACATTTATATAGAAAAAGATGCTAGACCCGTCTGTCAACCGCAAAGAAGACTTAATCCTCATCTAAAGGATGTGGTAAAAGTGGAACTTCAGAAACTTTTAGATGTCAATTTTATTTATCCTATTTCTGACAGTAAATGGGTCTCTCCGCTTGTGGTGGTACCAAAAAAGAATGGGAAATGGAGAATTTGTGTGGATTACAGGGAACTCAATAAAGCAACACAAAAAGACCACTTTCCTCTCCCATTCATAGACCAAGTGCTAGATACTTTGGCAGGAAAGAAATTCTTTTCCTTCCTAGATGGCTTTAGTGGATACAATCAGATTCAGATTGCCCCTAAAGACCAAGACAAAACTACTTTCACTTGTCCTTGGGGAACATTTGCCTACCGAGTTCTACCTTTTGGCCTATGTAATGCTCCCGCCACATTCCAAAGGGCTATCCTTAGCATTTTTGTAGATTTAATAAATGATGGACTTGAAGTATATATGGATGACTTTACACCCTATGGAGATGATTTTGATCCAGCACTAAATACCCTAGAAAAAGTCCTACAACGCTGCATAGCTACCAGGCTTTGCTTAAGCCATGAAAAATGTTACATGATGATGACTGAAGGACTTATTCTAGGACACTATGTTTCAGCAGCCGGCATTCAGGTAGACCCGGCCAAAATCCAAATACTTTTGCTTATTCCCACTCCTACTACTCAAACAGAGGTACACAGCTTTCTTGGATTTTCTGGTTATTATAGACGATTTATAGAACATTATTCACACATTGCTGCACCTTTATATGCACTAACTGGTAACGTTGATTTTCTTTGGACAGAAAAATGTGAACGTGCTTTCAAGGATTTAAAGAAGCTCGTATCCACAGCCCCAGTCCTTCGAGGACCAAACTGGGATTTGCCATTTCAGATATCAGCTGATGCCTCAGATACAGCCATTGGCGCAGTCCTTGGGCAGGAAGAGGATAAAAAACCATACGCTATCTATTACATCAGCAAAAATTTATCTCATGCTGAATTAAATTACACTGTTACTGAAAAAGAATTCCTAGCTGTAATACATGCTGTCAATAAATTTAGACATTATATTACAGGCTATCCTGTTATCTTATATACGGATCATTCCGCCATAAAATATTTAGCAAATAAACCTGTCACAAATGCCATAATAACTAGATGGTTGATCTTATTGCAGGAATTCGATATCACAATCAAGGGCCGGCCCGACAAAGAGAATCCTGTAGCCGATTTTCTCTCAAGAATGCCAAAGCCAATTGATGCAGCAGCAGTTTAAGATCGATTTCCGGATGAACATCTGTTTGTTGTTTCCGTTCGAACACCCTGGTATGCTGATGTTGCCAATTACCTTGCAGTAGGTAAACTACCAAAACACTTAACCCCTAATGAACGAAAACAGATTGTTCAGAAGAGTACTCGATTCTCCTGGATTGGGGGCTATTTGTTTCACACAGGGGCAGACATGCATATCAGGAGATGTGTTCGAGAAGATGAAATCTTTGACATCCTAAAAGCCTGTCATGATGGACCATGTGGGGGACACTTCGCTGAGCGTAGAACTAGACACAAAGTATTACAGACAGGATATTATTGGCCCACGATTTTCAGAGATGCAAAGAAATTTGTCCAAGCCTGTGACAGCTGCCAGCGAGCAGGACGTCCTGGTCAAGCTGACGAGATGCCTCTGAAACCACAGTTAGTCATCGAACCATTTGAGCGATGGGCTCTTGATTTCGTTGGACCCATCAACCCCTCATCAAATCAGAGAACATATATCTTGGTGGCAACAGAATATGTCACCAAATGGGTTGAAGCAGAAGCATTGCCAAGACCCACAGAAGACTCTGTCATACAGTTCCTGTTCTATCTATTTGTACGTTATGGCCTTCCAAGGGAAATAATTACAGACGGAGGACCACAATTTGCTGGCAATAGATTAGCTGCAACACTTAATAATTATCATGTCCAGCACAAAATCACTACTCCATATCACCCACAGGCAAATGGACAAGTAGAAAGCAGCAATAAGGTAATAGAATCAATCCTAACGAAAACCATTGCGTCACATAGGCGTGATTGGGCTGCCCGACTACCTGAAGCACTCTGGGCCTATAGAACAACATGGAGAAGCACCACTGGTTACTCACCTTATCAATTAGTGTTTGGAAAACAACCCATTTTTCCTATAGAATTTGAAATCCAAACATTACAAACAACACAGGAAGTTGGCTTAGATCTAATCGAGGCACAGATTAATCGACTACAGCAGATCAATGAATTGGATGAAATTAGGCTCTCTGCACTACAAAATACAACATTGATTCAACAGCAGCGAGCTAAATGGCATGACGCGCTCATCAAAAACAAAGTCTTCCACGAGGGAGACTGGGCTCTGTTATATGACTCTCGGTTTCAGGACTTCCCTGGGAAACTCCAGACTCGTTGGTTGGGACCATACGAAATCCAGAAGGTACATGACAATGGGACCATCACTTTAATCACCATTGACGGTTCTGGATATGCCTTCAAAGTGAATGGCCACCGAGTTCGTCTCTATCATAAACCACTCACTCGGGAATCCTTCTGCCAACAGCTACGTAGAGACACTGATATGGAGATTTTAGGAGAGGAAGAGAAGTCTTCCTCACCTGTAATTCATTAAGGAATTCATTTCTTTTCACAATTTGTACATAATTTCTTTTCTTCAAACTCGTTCGTGTACATATGTTTGAACTAAATGTGTTCTTTTGCTCAAAGATTTCGATTTTTGCCGTTCCTGAAACGAATGGCATTTGCGTGTTTCTGCTATTCCTTTTCAAAAGGAACAGCATTTTTGATTTCTCGATTTTTCTGCTGTTCCTTTTCAAAAGGAACATCACTCTCAATTTTTCTGATGTTCCTTTTCAAAAGGAACAACACTTTTGATTTTTCTGCTGTTCCTTTTCAAAAGGAACACCACTTTTGATTTTTCTGCTGTTCCTTTTCAAAAGGAACAACACTCTTGATTTTTCTGCTGTTCCTTTTCAAAAGGAACAACACTCTTGATTTTTCTGCTGTTCCTTTTCAAAAGGAACAACACTCTTGATTTTTCTGCTGTTCCTTTTCAAAAGGAACAACACTCTTGATTTTTGTTGTTCCTTTTTCAAAAGGAACGTCATTTTGAGTGTGTTGCTATCCTTTTTTTCAAGAGAGATAACATTTTTTTTTTTATTTTCTGCTGTTCCTTTTTCAAAAGGAACGGCATTGGTGTGTTCTGCTGTTCCTTTTCCAAAAGGAACGACATGTGCACTTTTGAGACCTATGCTCCTTTGTTGTTCTTCTCTCAAAAAGGAACACTTCTAGCATACTTTTTCTCTCCTTGTGAAACAACTTATCCCTTTTGCTGATCCAAATTTGAGGATGCTTCTTGCTCCTGTTCTTTCAAAGTCTTTTAGAGACAGCTATGCACTTATGCAATGAATACAAAATCACAACATACTGAAATCAGAAAATTATAAATCGCTATCTTTATAAGGATCTGTATTGGTAAGAGGACAGAAGGAAGGACATACTTATCTTTTGTTGTCATTGTCTTACTAATTTTTCCTTGATTGGTTATCTTTATTATGCCATTATTTTTAATCCTCTTTGATTTTTTGTTTAGGAATCAGAGCAAAGGGTTTATATCCTCCTATTGAGATGATAAGACTTCTTCCACCATTCCTACTCTTATGGAGTGTTGAACCACCCTTTGTGTATATATAAGGAAAAGTGCTTTATGAAAAAGAAAGTAAAAACAAATGAATTATGAATTGTCAAATGCAGGATAGGGGGTCTCATCAAGATCCAGCCTACCATGATCATGAGGATGGAAGTGAAGTGGCATTCCCACTATGGCCACCACACCAAGGATATGGTCCAAAAGGTATATCAAATAAACAAACCTTGGAACAGGAGGTCTCATCACGAGCTGACCTGCCCACTCTTCGCCCCATCCTCGTGAATGGCATTATGGCTAACTGGTTACCAAGCCAGCATAATGGCCTACACTTTGACATTACATTCCTTAATATGCACATAAAGGATCATGGTTCCAGGGGTGAAATAAACAACTCTGCCAAGGTTATGGACACCTGTTGGCAACAGAGCACTATTAATGGTATCGAAGTCACATTGATTACACCAATAGGTAGGATACTAATACTCTTTTGTTTCTTATATCCTAGGCACTAATCATACATTATTTCCCGACTTATATATCGCATGAACATTTATTACACCAATCATGGCAAAGGAGGTGACAATGACCACTTGAGATTTGGCAAGTACGACAGACGTCCTATCCCCCGGCCTCGCATCATATCACAGTAGCCTCTTACGTAATACGCGATCCAACTTTATGCCTCGATTTCAGTAATCCGTTGTTTTTCTAAACATGGCATATTTTCATATGCTGTTCCTTTATGACTTGGTTATAGATCAGGTGCCGCTCATTTCTTTGATGGCTGGGACAGCCTATCACATTGTGGGGGGGGGGGGTTAACCTCATTATTCCCCAGGTTATGTGTTAGCTCACTATTCGAGAAAGATAGTGTACCAGGGAATGGCACGGTTTAACGGCATGATATTTCTATTTTTTTCTACACAAGTTGCTGTTCATAAGTCATTTCTGTTGCATACTCTGTGTTTTTTTTCTAAATCCTACGATTATTACCCTCTCTGTGTTTCAAACAGCACAAGCAGTTGCTATTCCATTGAGAATCCACAGTGAAACCATGGGAGGCAGGGCAATTCGAAGCAAACCACAGGAGTTGACAGTCTCCGCTACTGCTCGGGAGATTCTAGAAAGAGCAGGATGGCTGACTTATCTCAGTCGCCTGCAGGAGTCCAATGAAACAGTGGCGATGGAATTTCTGCAGAACCTGCAGGAGGATCACTCCACAGTGAGGGGGAAGCGGATAGTGGTCACCGATGATATAATCGCAGAAGTCTCGGGACTACCAGCCACCGGACCTGTATGGACACTAAAGAAGGAAAGACTACAGAAGATCATGGAAATTTTCCAGGATGAAGGCCAGAGCTTGATGATTAAGGGGAAGGGAGTTCTGCCGGCAATGCTAGGAGAACCCTGGGCAGAATTAGCAAGAACAGTGCAAAGCTACATCACCTGCGAGGGGAGAAAAGACGTGGTAAGGCCACGACATCTTAAACTCTTAGCTGTTCTAAAGCAGAAATGCTCTGTAAATCTTCCTGCACTTTTGAATTCATTACTTCATGACATCGCACGAAGCCTAAAAAAGGCACAGCATGTAGAGTCAGTTGTCAGCCACCATGGATTAATTTGACTAATAGTTAGTCATAGCCTCACCCAGCAGCAAAGCAGCTGGGAAGAGCTAATTGCAATAATTGAGGGGAGGGTGACAGCACCTTCCCTAAAACGTAAACATACTACAAGCACACCAGAACGTCCGGAAAAACATAGAGAATTAGGAAAACAAAAACATGTTGCGAGCACATCTGAACGACCAGAAACACGCTAGGAATCAGCAAAGCATAAGCATGACACTGATACACCAGAACAGCCAGAGAAACGCAGAAAATCAGCCTGGTTAGCCCGGATAAGGGGAAGGCTGGAAAATCTCCAGGAAAGCACCAGCCAGCCAGTGGTAATTGAGGACGAGCAACCCTCACGGCCAGAAGTAGAAGAAGAACAAGCTGAAGGAGAAAAGGAAGAAGAGGCCGAGGAGGCTGAGCAATCCGAAGAGGAAAATGAGGAAGCAGTTGAGCATTCGGAAACAGAAGCTGAGCCTCCTGAAACAGAAGCTGAGCCTCCTGAAACAGAAGCTGAGCATCCTGAAACAGAAGCTGAGCATTCTGAGGCAGAAGCTGGACAATCCAGGCAGGAGGAGGAAATGGGACAACAGGAAGGTAGCCCACCACAGGACCCAGTGGGAGAAGATGAATTGGCCGCAATCTTGGCCAATATGGGTGAGTATGGCCAACCTTCCACTCCATCATACCTCCACGACAAACCCCAGGAAGAAGATACATCCGAAAAACCACATGCAGAAGAGGCAGAAGAAGGAAATTTGCCTGTTCATGATGAAAAGGAGATAGGAGACACTGAACGGGAACAATCTGTTCCCAAGGCACCAGAGGAAATTCCGGAGGAAGTAGGGATAGAAAAAGAAGTCACGGAACCAGTTAGGGTTCCTACCCCAGAACAACCAGCACAAAACAGTGAAGAAGCACCCCAGGAGGAAGATCCAGGGACTAGTCACGGCCCAGAACGCAGTAGAAAGCCTGTTGTTCCTTCTAATAAAACATTGGAAATTAGGGAATTACGAAAGGAACAACGGAGGTTATTGAGCATAATAGCCCAGCTCCACCAGCAGATCAGGATCCTGAAAGCGAGGCAGAGGGTAAGGAAGACCACAGGGAAGAAAAAGATGACCACTGCAGTAAAAATCCGCAGGATAAAAAGGCGGAGGACCAAAAATCGCCCTGCTGATCAAAACCCTGCTGAAGATCCAGCTGCTGTTCCAAATGAGGCTGAAGGTCCAGCTGCTGTTCCAAATGATGCTGAGGGACAGACTGCTGTTCCATTTGAAAAGGAACAGCAGCAAGCTGGTATTCGTGTTAAAAAAGAAATGGACAACAAGAAAATTCAAACAGAGGCACCACCCTCAGGGGTGATAAGGGTTCTGAACTCGAAACAACGCAATAAGAAAGTTCAGGTAAAACTCCCGGCCTCCACTGCTGCATGGAAAAGAGATCCAAAGACAAGGACCTTGCACAAGGGATTGAAACAGGCTCAGCAAGAAATGGAAAGGCTTAGAGAACAAACGGTCCCTCGTGAGAAGTATGAAGAACTCCAACAGCAACTAAGGAACGTCAACCAATCCGAAAGCCAGGCCTTTGAAGGGTGGCGAAAGGAACAAGAGAAAGTTGCAAAGGTAACTCGTAGGCTAGATACTGTTATCAAGCAGATGGATACCTTGTGTTCTTTATACAATGACGTTTTAGCATGTAGGGCCCCTGCCAAAAACTATGCTCTGTTTTTACTGGAACGGTACTTACAATTAAAAATAAAAGCCATTAAAGCAGGTGCCCCGATACAAATTAACACTGTCAATGACTTTATAGATTGTTGTAAACATTATGGGGTGAAGGTCCAGAGATTGCTATGTGAATTTTATTTGCATAACCTCGTGCTAGATCAGGAGACTAAGCTGAACCCTGGCCCTTTTGTTGGGGACATTCAATTGCAAGCATTCATCTCATTCGGGGTTAATCAGATTAAATGGCTCAAAGCCTATAACACTTTCCAGAGGCAGGAAAATGGCCTAGACTTGTGGGTAAGGGCTGAGCCTAGGGACCCAGTACGGTTGTGGAAAGCACATAGAAACCTCATGAGAACTCTGGGTGTCATCGAAACGTTAGGACCCATGCACGAGGCACTCATTCGACAAAGTTTAGAATATTTTCTTTCTATCAAAGACCTCGCCATTGATGCAGCCAAATTCCGGTACCGAACCTCTAATCCAAACATCCAGCTCAGGGAGCCATTTAAGTATGAGAATTTTCAATTAGCCGCCAACCGTTTGAACCTCTATGGTGAAAGAATTTTGAGGGCAGGGCCATCCTGGTTAGGATATAGATTCCGCAGTCCAATTATCTGGTACCTTGCACCCAGATATCAAGCCCTATATGAGATGCCTGAGGGTCAAACAGGCCAGTTCTTTGACTACCTAGTCACTCACCATGGCTGTAGGCCTCCACATGAGATTCCTTCTCCAGCCTATTCTCTCACTGCTTTGCATGTCAACTACAACGTTTTCATGAGGGCATGAAACAGGGTAAGCAGGGGGGTGTGTGGAGTACTAAAAAGGTATGTTTTTAATGATCATTTCAATGGTTTTTCAGTGGGAGTTGTGAATCTTTTACATCATGAATGTGGAAAACAATAAAGAATTATGACAAAATATGTGGAATTAGTATGCAAGACTTAACGCTGATAGTTGTCATTCTCCTGTGCAGGAAAGGGTAAAAATGAGGAGTTGTTGTTCCAAAGAAAAAGACAAGAACAGGGTAACTGCTGTCCCTTTGACGAAGGACCGAGTGCAAACGAGGCTAAGCAGGTTGAAGCAAACCGGTTTGAAAAAGGAGGAGAAGGCACCAGCTCGGCGGAGGAGAAAAGAAGTGATTAAGGATTAACAGTTTGGCGAATCCCTCAGGATCTTCGTTCCTAAGGGATTGCTGCTTTATTTATCTTATTGCTTAGAAATCTCCGTCGTCACCCTTATATAAAGGGACGACACTGTTAGCTTTGGGGGGATTATGCTTTTATATAACTTTCTGTTAAAGATTGAACTTTGATCATTGAGTCTTGTTGAACATGGCTCATTGTACTTTCTGTTTTATGCATTAATATAAACTTGGTGATTATCTTATCTCTGCGTCTGGATTAACTTAAAGCGGTGTACCCTTGAGGCTAAGGGCCCGGCCCCGGAGGACACTTGCTTCTGTATCACTACGATTTGATTTCTGCGTGGTTTGCTTATCGTCATTCGTTGGTAATTTGATATGCTTTATAAGTTACATCATATGCTCTGTTAAGATTCGTTCATTACGGTTTTTATAACTGTTATATTGACTCTGCATTATATCACCAATACCTTCAGAGTTGATTGAATATTATTAGACTTAATTGAACATTGTTATTATTTTGTTACAGAGCTCTTATGCTGTGTATTCGTGTTGTGGAATTTATCTGAAAGATGTGTTCTTTATGATTCAGGATTAATGCTGTTCCATTTTGAAACACAGTTGTAATTCCTGTTGATGATTGGTGCTAGATCAGATTACTTTTCAAGGGTGTTGTGTATGTATGATTTCCAAATGCTGTTCCATAATTTATTAGTAATTAGTGCTATTCCATTAGCGCGTGTTGCTTGATTTGCTTGGA
Organism: Pinus tabuliformis; assembly: GCA_031772625.1. Classification (NCBI taxonomy): domain Eukaryota; kingdom Viridiplantae; phylum Streptophyta; class Pinopsida; order Pinales; family Pinaceae; genus Pinus; species Pinus tabuliformis. The sequence continues at coordinate 5,271,645 of CM062814.1, read as the reverse complement.
GAATGAAAGATTGGAGTTTTGATTACAATGAGTGCATTTGAGTTGATAGGATAAAGCTTGATTACTGCTCGCGAGGTTTAGTTATTCGATTGCTGTTCCATTTCAGAATTGTTGTTCCATTTTAAGCATTGTTGTTCCATTCTAGATTTGCTGTTCAATTTCTTATTTGCCGTTCCATTTTTACCTGCTGTTTCATTTACTTGCATTTGTTATTTTGGTGTGAGAGACGATCTGTGGTTGTAGTGAGCCTCGGCATTTACTGCCTCGCTCCCAGACCCGTGGTCCATGCTCTAATTTCCTTTCCATCAGTTTCCAAAGGGATGGGCTATTGCTGTCGAACCCTTGACTGATAAAGTTGCCTAGCTTTAAGAGTGTGTGATTTAGTCATTTGAAGTAACTTAGTCATAGACAAGCATCCGTTTACTCTTGTATTTTTGCAGAACAATGTACTACTAGCATTACTCTGACAAATAGCCTCAGATTGAGTCACTCTTTGAAATAACCAAACGCTCCCGGATTGACATATTAATGTGAGGTAATTAGAGGTGAAAGAGACCCTTTTTATAACTCTACAGCATATTAACTATCGTTTAATACCATATTGCATCCGGTTCATCGGAGCAGTGGAGGATGGGCCGTCGGCCATCGACGAAGTCATGGGTCCGATATATAAAGGACCCCCAGGAGTCACGAATCTCTGATTGCAATTTAAGCTACAGACCTGATACAGTTTAGATGCAGGTGTAATATTGCTTGAAGTCTGCCCCTTAGTCTTTTGACTGGTTTTTCTCATATACTCTGTGTAATGAAATATTTGGCTTGCGCAGGGTGTTTTAGGTTGAAAGGCTTACGATAGCTGTTCCGATAGTTCAAGAGGCCTGAACTATAGTTCAGGACGCTGAATCAAGACAATTGCGATTGTGATTGGGATGTGGCTGCCCGTTAAACAAAGCCGTCTCTGTGTATGCCTGCAATAATTGATAAAAGGAGCGTTGTTACAGGTTTTAACTTGTAATAAGTATTCTCTGTATATTCGGCCCTCTCTCATGACTTAACATGTCCTGTGAGCATGAATAGACAGAGGAAACTGAAAGCTGGGAAGTTGAAGAAGCAAGTGAGTGTTGAGGAAGCCAGAGGACCAGCGAAGAGGGGAAACCGAGAGACAAAAGGATGAGGAACATATAAGATAGAAAAAACAGAGAACAGGATGTAGTGAATGCTGTTGAAGGCTGTTAAAATGTTATGGAAAATAAGCTGGAGGAGACAGAGGTAGCGTGAGGATCCAACAGAACAGAAAGAGGTCCGAAGGGCCAACATGACAACAGACAATTGAAGGGGAGAAGGTTCCAGCAGAGAACATAATCTTGAACAGGAAGTTGTTCTTTATGCAAAGCTTAGTGCAGCTAACAGTAGACTGACTAAAGTTGTGTGAGGACATTATCAAAGAGCATGAAGGCTATTGGAGACTATGTGTGAATAGTGTGCAGAGTTGTAAAGACTTCTTCATAAGAATACTGGCTGTCATTGATGTTGTAGCTTGGAGACTGCAGTGAAGATATAATCAGACAAAACTTAGTAAAGAAGAGTTCTGAGAGTAGAACATTATTATCAAATGAACCTTGACAAGATTGGGTCAGAACCCTTGAGGCTGGTGCCTCAGAAGTAAGTAGGATTGGAGTCCTTGGGGTTGGTGTCTCAGAAGCAAGAAGGATAGGAGTCCTTGGGGCTGGTGCCTTAGAAGTAAGAAGGATTGGAGTCCTTGGGGTTGATGCCTCAGAAGTAGGAAGGATAGGAGTCTTTGGGACTGGTGTCTCAGGAAATGGAAGGATTGAAGTCCTTGGGAGTTGGTGCTCCTAAGTCCAAGATTGGTATCTTGGTGAAATAGAGTTGGTGCTCTGGAGGTTGGAGCATCACCAAAGTTCGAGTTGGAGCTTGGAAATTGATTGCCACCACTTATATATTGTATCTATTTTACTACAAAGATTATATTAATAAAAGCATTGATTATTGTTGTTCATCTTGTGTTCTGAATATAAATTGTTTAACTGGTAAAATAATAGTTGAAAAAGAAATACTGATTCACCCCCCCTCTCAGTATCAGAGCTAGTACCTTCATTCAAAGCTTAACAGCTTGAAGGTTGACATTTATAACACAAATGGCGAAGTCAAGGAGGAAAGTCTCCAATCCTCCTAAGGATGTGTCTCCCTCTACTACTAAAATAGAAGACAATCAATTTGAGGAGGCTCTAAGGCTCAATGGGAACTTTAATATATGGGAAGCAAGAATGAGGAATTTATTATAGAATCAAGGCATTGAAATTTGGAAATTAGTGATTGATGATAGTAGGATGGATAGAGAATCCAAGGAGTACAATGCAAAAGCAGTAAAGGAAATCTTGAATGGTCTACCTGATTCTGTAAAGAACAATCTAGAAAAATATTCATCAGCAAAGGGTATATGTGACAAACTTCATGACCTTCACTTGAAAGGAGAATTGACCATGAGCATCAGTCCAGAAGATGATGGAAATCTAGAAGGAAATCCAGATCCCATCATAGAAGCTGAACATGAGAATGATGACATCACGACTAAAGTAGACCTAGAAGATGAAGAGAATGAAAAAGATTTTGTAGAAGATCTCCTCGCCCAACTTATGGCTGCCATGGAAGAGATTAACAATCTGAAAAAGGATAATAAGGAACTTAAGAAGATAGCACTAGCTGGTGACCAAGATCAAACAAGGAATGAAGAGCTTGTCAAGCTTAAGAATCAATTGAATAAAGCAAAGAAGCAGGAAGATACCTTGTCAAGTCAACTTGAACAAAGGCACAAGAGCTTGAACAAACTTGAAGAAGATATTGGTCAGTACAAGGTAGAGGTCTCCTCTCTCAAGTCTCAACTACAAGAAGCTAGGAAACAAGCACAAGGCACTGAAAAAACAATGGGAGCAGTCAAGAAAAGAATGAAGAAATCTTCAAAATGAAGTCAGATATCATATCCCTTAAACTAGAAGCAGATGAAGCTACTTGTATCAAGGAAGAAACTGAGAAACAACTTGCTAATAAGAATAATGAGTGTGAAATGGAAGAAGAGATTGTCTTCCTCCGAACAAAGGTTGAAGGGATGAACAAAATATTGAAGAGCTCTCAAGCCTTGGATGACAAGCTTAGCTATCACAGATGTCCATTTGATAAATTAGGTCTGGGTATGCAGGTGAATCCTCAAACAAGAATGAAAATGCTTCAAACAAAAGAGATGTGAAGAAGCCAGAAAGAAATGGTGATGCTCCCAGTTCCAGTAAAGGCAAGGAGAAAAATCAAGACTACAATAGAAGAAATCTTGCTCCAAGAAGAAATCCAGCTCCAAGAAGAAATGTAGATGATGTCAAAGATGCAAGAGGCAATGGTTATCATCAAAGGATCTCAAGACAGATAGGCTTCAGAAGTACATCAAGGAAACCTCCATCTCCCAGGTACCAAAGTTCATTTTTTGGTTATTGTTATTCTTGTACAAACTTTGGTCACATGGAAACAGACTGTAAAGCATATCATAAAGATAGATGTTATGGTCCCCAGTCATCTCATAGAAATAGATATTATAGTCCCCAACAATCTCCAAGAAACAATTTTGCAGAAAGAAAACATGAATTCTTATTCATGAACAATGTAGAATGCTTCAAGTGTCATAACATTGGTCATATGGCATGAGACTGTAACTTAACTTGGGCTCTTACACAAGCTAGAACCATGCAAGAGAAGAAAGTTACACAAGTATGGAGAAGGAAGGAAATACAATCCGAGAGTCCCTTGAGCTCTCCAACCAACAACATATGTCATTGGCCTGGATTTTGACAATCTAAGAATTTTTATGAGAAGACTCTGCCAAAAGAGATGATGCATACAATTAGGGGGAGCATGTGATCCTTGATCATTATTTTTGAAGCTATTAGTGAAAGGGTCCTTATGAAATCCTTGTTGAGATATATTAACAATCATTCTTTGATGAAGAAACTGTAACCAATCTGTGGACTATTGTTAAAGATGCTTTCCACTTAATCTCTAAGTAGTATTTGAAGCAACAGAGAAAGTCATCTAATGCTAGAGAAAATAGGGCAAACAACCATGGTGCTATTATCACAGAAGTTTATGTCTTAACTCAGGAATTCAATGTGAGAACAGATAAATTCTGGACACTAATAGAGGCAGTCTTCAAACAAACAGATACATCTGGAATGGAGTTTGAAGTAAGAGCAGCTGGCAGCATATAACAAACTGAAGCATTGCAAATAAATGCAAATCAGCAGAATGATTTTAAAAGACAGTCACAGATTGTATATCTAAATCTGCTAGCAGAAATAACATGCAGAGACATGTACAAGAACACAAGGAAAAGATGGCTCATAGGAAGGAGAATGTTGTGCAGTCAAGCATAACTTAAGCTGATACAGATCACTTAAGAAATATAGCAACAGTAAGGCACAACCCCTCACATTTTTGTCCAAATGCAATGATGATTGAATACTAGATGGCAGTAACTTAAGGAGAAGCACAAAGACACAAAGGAACTCAGATCTGAAGAGAGATAGCAAGAAAGACAATCTCAGGGGCATTTTCTCTTAATTCGGACTATGAAGGCCTCTCAATGTTACATGTGGAGACAACAATACGGATTGAAGCATAAAATCCTGGACTTGGACACTTGGTGTATAGCTATTTGAAATCTGATTGTAAGCATTGAAGTAGAGCACCTTTAAGCATCATTGAAGCCATGAAAAAGCAGTTCTGAGACATGAAGAGGGAATAATGTGCAAATTGATGATAAAGCATCAATCCTTCTATCTTGAGTAAAAAGAAGAAGAGCACTATGACAGGGGAGTCACGGACCCATGAAGATCTACCATTCATGAAGAATAGAATCAGTTTGATAGGGGGAGTCTCAGAGCACTCCTTTGCCATTGATGTCAAAGGGGGAGAGAAGAAGAATATTTCCATCGATAACAAAGGGGGAGATTGTTGACCTAGGTTGTCATTGATGTCAATATAGAAATATTCTAGATACTAGATGACGATATGAAGCCATGGGGAAGCAGAGCAGATCCATGAAGAGACAGGAGCAAGGCCATCAGGATAGCCAAGCAGAGGAGTTACCAAAGGAGGCAGATCAAAGCACATTATAGGATATCAGAGCAAGAGAAGCGTTCATATATGCAAGGAGGTCTTTCAAAGACATTTCCAAGCTAGAGGAGCCACATTGGAGCAAGAGGAGCTACAGGAGGAGCCATATATATATATATATATATATATATATATATATATATATATATATATATAGATATGTATGTATATATATATATATATGTATATATATATATGTGTGTGTGTGTGTGTGTGTAATATATATATGCCAAAACTGAGTTCTCAGAGCTACAGAAGCAAACAGAGCGAGCAGAACAGAGCATATATATATATATGCCATATATATGCCAAAGAAGAGGAGCAGACAGAGAAAACAGAGGATGCAGATAGGCATCAGAGCAACAGGGGGCGTAAAAAACCATTAGAGGAAGTAGACAAAGCCATTAGAGGAGCAATATATATATATATATATATACAGGGTTAAAGGAAAGAGTGGAGCAATATATATATGTAGGGTTAAAGGTGTAGGTTTTAACCTCGTACAGAAATTACCTGCATACAAATTCTAAAACACAGAAAATAAACAATGCGAGAGCATAACACATAAAACACATATACATAGAGATTTTCCCCTGGATCCCAAAATCAGGACTACTAACTTGATTTTTCATTATGTTCCTTTCAATGTTATAATACATATTTATACATGCCAAAGCATCCAATACCATGGACCGAAAACCATCGCGTCCAAAAACATGTGCGAAAATCATGCACAAAACCATAGGTGGGTCTGCCCATCCTAACATAGGGTCGAAAACCAAAATTTTCCTGGGCGCTACCCCGGGCCCCATAAAGTGGGGTTACGGGTATGCCTAAAACCCCCTGTGACCTCCCCCCCTCTAACCCCTGGTTAACTACGTGGGCTAGTCGTGGAAAGCATTTAACACAACCCAACATTCTCCCACTTGTTGTTTTCTTTCCACAGGGGGCCACAAGAGAGCTTAGTCATTTTTCCAACCTTGAAACGCCCATTGTCTCTCTACACCAAGAGAACTTCTCAGAGCTCATAGATTTTGTCAATGCATCTGCAGTATTCTTCAAGGTGTCCACCTTTACCAGCAACACCTTTTTGTCTTCTATCATATCCCTCACAAAGTGATACTGAACATCAATGTGCTTTGTCTTTGAATGATATGTGGGGTTCTTTGCCAAAAAAATTGCACTTTGGCTGTCACAACCTATCCTTATAGCTCCCTGTACTAACCCCATACTTGAACACAATCTCTGCAGCCAAACTACTTCCTTGCTTGCATGAGTGGCTGCCATATATTCTGCCTCTGTAGTTGATAGTGCCACTACAAATTGTTTCTTACTCATCCAATTGATTGCACCTCCAAATAGGTTAAACACATACCCACTTGTAGATCTTCTCTGATCTAGATCTCCAGCCCAGTCTACATCAACAAATCCATGAATATCCAACATTCTATCCAATCCTGATCTTCCTTGGTAGCATAAACCATAATCACTAGTGCCATGCAAATACCTGAAAACTCGATTCACTGTTGTCCAGTGATCCTTCCCTGGTTTTGACATAAACCTGCTCAATACTCCCACTGCATGTGCAATGTCTGGTCTAGTATAGACCATTGCATACATCAGGCTACCGAATACACTTGCATATGGAACATGGGACATGTCCTCTTCCTCTTCTTGTGTCTTGGGACACTGTTTAGTAGATAACCTCACACCTACAAGAATAGGAACCTTCACAGGATTACTATCCTGCATATTAAACCTCTGCAGTATTGTATCGACATACTTCCTCTAGTTTAACCGGAGCTTCCTCTTTTCCCGATCTCTTTTAATTTCCATGCCCAAACTATAGTTTGCAGCACCAAGATCTTTCATGTCGAATTTGGAGGACAATTGGGTCTTCAAATCCTGGATAATTTCTTTTTCATTTCCAACCAGCAACATATCATCCACATACAAGACCAGATAAATAACACGGTCACCAATTAATTTAAAATACACATAGTGATCTGCTTTGCTTCTGGTGAAGCCAAGTCCCTGTATAAATGTATCAAATTTCTGATACCACATCCTTGGTGATTATTTTAACCCATACAGAGATTTATTTAACTTGCATACCAGTTCTTTCTTACCCTTCACCACAAAGACTTTAGGTTGCTTCATGTAGATTTCCTCTTCCAGATCCCTGTGAAGAAATGCTATCTTCACATACATCTGTTCTACCTCAAAATCAAAAGTAGCAACAACAGATAAAAGTAACCTAATAGAAGTTACCTTGGCAACAGGAGAAAAAATATCACCAAAATCAATTCCTGGCACCTGGGAATAACCTTTTGCTACCAACTTGTTAGAGTCGGTCTAGTAGCCCTCCACCAGAGATCAAAGCTCTTTGCATTTCATGATTAGGTGTCCCATCAGTGTGATCATGTTGCATTCCGTTAGGCATGCCATAATCCTGGTGGACGGAGTTTGTGTCTTTTATTCCCCTCTTGTTTGGCACTGCCGGTTCAGGTTTGTTTAAATTAATAAAATCTTCAAAGGGTCATTCATCTTGCTTTAAGTTTTGAGGTCTTAGGTCTAGGGTTGAGTCAATTTTTGTCTTGAGAGGTCATAAAGGACCAGCAGGCCAGAGGGATGTCCTTCATAAAACATCATTTCAATAATTCTCACTATTGTGCAGCTAGATTTTCACCTTGTTTTCAAAACTCTGTTTTTGAAAAACAAAGGTCTTTATCTCGTTTTTGTAAAAATTGTCAAAATTTCAAATTCTCCAAATGTTGAAGCGCAGCCTTGGTCTCCTTTGCCAAAGCATCTTGGAAGCTATCCCTGCAAAAATTTTCAGAGAAATCATCATTTCAACCAATTTTTCAAAGAAAAGAAACCAAAAGTCAGAGCCAATTAATTCAAAAAAAAAAGTGTCAACATTCAAACATTATAAAGTGGGTTTTGGGAAAATAAAAATCTAAAGGAAGCCTATAAAAGCACATCACTCTTCATTAGCAACTCATTTGCCTCTCACAAGCTAAGTGAATCTTTGCAAAGGCGATTTTATGAGTCATTAAGCAAATTGGGCAGTTTCAGAGGGCACGCTACGCATCAGGGAGGGCGCGCTACGCATCAGGGGCGCACTACGCATTAGGCTGCCTTTCTCAAAACAAATTTGCACGTGCGCTACGCGTCAGAGGGGCGCTACGCATTGGGCAAGGCGCGCTACGCGTTGGGTTTTTCGCCCAACAAACTGTTAGCAAGCTATCAAATCGTCTTTTCTCTCAAGCAATTGCAGGTAGGCCTCTCCTCCATGGCTTGATTTTGTTTTGCAAGTTGAATGAGAAATTAATATGATTAAATGCCATGAAAATGAGAAGTCAAAACCCTACTTTGATGTGGAAGATTTAAAGTCTTAATGGTACTAGGGTTTCAAGTTTTTTTTTTTTGCTGTCCAAGGTTGCCCATTTGTGATCCCTCTTTTCCCTCATTTTCATCAACATTCTCCTTCAAATTTTCCCAAAAAATTTCATAATTCTTCTCTCTAGAATTCCTAAAACCTACTAAATTCCCAAACCCCACTTCACCTTAAAATCCCACAATTTTGTGATTTCCCATGTTGCTTTCCCTAAATTCCATCTTTATCTTTATTGTCCCTAATTCCCTCATGTTCCCCTATCCCTAACAATTCCCTTGTATTTATGTCCCCTTGGTGACAGCATTTGAAAAAGTCAAACAGCAGTTAATTGGGTGCAAAGTCAGCAATACATTTCAGCCATCTTGCCTTCAAAACCATGTCAGAAACTGAATCAAATTATCAGCAGAGTTATGACAGTGATTCAACACCGGAGGTAGAAGTGCCAAGGAGGCATCACAAGGGTGGTAAGGGTGGTCGGCATGTCAGGGAGGAGCCCACTTCTCTGGCTCATTTGCAAGCTTGTCCACTTGCAATGACATGTTTTCAGTATCAATCATGCCTTGGATATTGTGAGCGAATCTCACAAATTCAACATCACAGAGAACTAGTCCACTTGTTTGTCCTACATTTGCACAATGGTCATGTGAATCTTGCAGGAGTGGATTTCACTCTATCACCTGAAATTGTTGCTCAAGCCACCGGGATACCAAATGTTGGGGAGGAGTGGAACAAGCGCAAGCAGCTAGACAGATTTCATTATCAACCATACATCAAATCCGGATGCATGAGACACCTAACTGCTGTTTTTCCTTTCAAATTCCTAAGGGATGAGTATGCACCCTTGATGAGGCTCATTATGCGCTATTTCACTTGTGAGGGCAGATTTTCACGTTTATATTCGTACCATATCCGTTTGTTGATGCATTTCACCCGGGTACGAATGATGAACATTCCATTTTTCATGTGCCGAAATATAGAGAAGATGGTGCCCGTAGTGCAAAGGAAGAACCCCGCACAGCAACACAAAATTATATATCATTATGCACTGATCGAGATCATAGTGATGCATCAGTTGACACAGCAGGGTATTGCTTGGGAGGATTTCATTTCTCGCGACTTCTTCATGGTGCCACAGCCACCTCCTGAGATTGTCCATGATGAGGGAAGGCCTTCACAGCAGTTTCACATTCCAGAGCCCGAGCATGTCAGCACTCTAGCATGTGTTACATATCAGAGAGGCCACAGGGCCTTATTTGCATCTGCACGACGAGTATTATCTCCACACCAGGTGGAAGGGGTCTCGCCTTCTTCATCAGCACAGCGAGTATTATCTCCACACCAGGTGGAAGGGGTCTCGCCTTCTTCATCAGCACAGCGAGTGTTATCTCCACATTAGGTGGAAGGGGCCTCGCTTTCGACAGCAGCACATGTACAGGAGAGAGGCAAGCAGCCCATGATTGATGAGGGGCCATCAGGTGATCCGGACATAGATATTGTTGGCCTTGATATCAGCTCTCCTAGCTTAGAGCTAAAGGAGATCATTCAGCAACAAAAGGCTGAAAATGACTTGTTGCAGCAAAAGTTGGAAATGGCAAATTGGACAATCACATACTTAGAGCAACGCAACAAGCAGTTAGAGGATGAACACACTCTTGATGAGTTGCAGAGGATCCGAGAAGACCGGAACTTGGCTCTTAAGAGACCCGGTGATTTGACACCTATTGAGCAAGGGTCTATGCTCATTCGGGTGAACACTCATTTAGAGAGGTTTCTAGCCAAGGCAAACAGGGACAAAGATATGCTCCGCCACATGAAAAATCATTATTGGGCCCGCATGCATGTGTGCAAAGCAAAAATGAAGGTACTTAAAGCACGCTTGGCCAAGGCACTAAAACGGAGGAAAAGGCCCGATACACTTCAGATTTTGGCTGAAGCCACCTTGAAGGAGCATGGTGCTCAATGATACACCCTCATCTCAAAATTCAGAAAATTTGGAGCAATTTTGGTCAATTTTGAATTTTTTTTTGCTAAAAACAGGTTTTTGCCCTCAACGCGTAGCGCGCCGCGCGCTACCCTTAAGTTGGGGAGGTCCATTTCACAAAAACTCAGCATTTTTGGATTTTTCATGACAAATTACACTTGCTCAGCCACTGCCAAGACATTTCATTGAGGTTTGGGCCCCCAAAAGGTCAAAAAACAAGCAAAAAATGACCTTCTGCCACTTTTTGGACACACAGGAAGTAGTCGTGGGAGATTGCATTTTTGGAGGGGAAAATGGGTACCAAATTGAGAAATACCACTTGCCCTGGAAAGTAGACATCCAGACCTTTCCAACAAGCCCACTTGTGCCTCATTTGGATGCCGGGAAGTGCCCCAAAAGTGAGATCAAAGGCGCGCTATGCGTTGAGAAATGGCGCGCTACGCATCAGGACATTTTCTCAATTTTTCACCTTCAGCTCAGGAAAGCGCAACATTTGACCAGTTTTGACTTTTGGTGGGATTTTTCACCCTCCTTGATGTAATTAATGTAATTTCATGTTGACATGACACTTATTTACCTATTTTAGAAGATTCATTCATAAAATAGCAAAAAATTAACGAATGAATTGGTTTCCTAACTTATAGAGGCAAGTTGTTTTGACTGCCTAGATTGTAGTGCTCAATTTAGAATTGGTTGAAATAGCTCCTAGGATGATGAGCTCGACCCCTAGAGGCAAGGGAATGTGTTAGCTTTCCTATATTATGTATTTTCTTAGTCATTTTCATGGTTGGACTCTTGAGGGATAAGCTTAGACTGTATTTACTCTTTGTATCTCTGCAATTTTGGCAAAGGAAAGACCAGGGTTTTGCAGCACTATTTGGGATTCCTGTGGTGATTTGTGTTGATGGTGTGTTTCTCTCATGTACTTTTAAGTTTGTTATGTGTATCATTTTCCTACTCTTCTCTTCTGCAAATTAAGTAAATGAAGTGTTAAGGTAGAATTCATGGTTTCTATGCTCTGCCTCTAAGTTTGTTTAATATCTATGTTTTCATCTGTTTAAGGAGAAATCTCGATGGTTTCTTGCTCTCCTTAGCTCCTCACCGGTCATATCCATCCATTCACTTATTTCAAAGGCATCAAGACAATCTCCTACCTTGCCCCAAAAAGACCTCTGCAAAAACTGTGTCTCATCCCTGCACCCAAAATTGCCATGCTCAGCTTTCCAACAAAACCTTAAAAATTTAAAATCAAACTTTCCCTATCAGTTTACTAGCCTAAAATCAGTGTTCTTTATTGATCATCTCAGCCCTTTGAAGACCTTTTGTCGAGATAGACCCGGAGAGAGCCCTCTCCTGTCCCCGTAGGGCTAGCTACGAGGCTAAGTGGTTTGATGTTGCCTTGGATTTTGTCTTTTTCAGCCTGAAGCCAAATTCAAGCGCTAACATATTGGCGACCATACTGGGGAGAACAACTTGTTTGTGGGTTGATGTGTTTATTTCATAAGTCTTAGACGGAACCTGAAGTTATGCTAGGTAGCCTTCGAAACGCTTTTGCTTTGCATAAGCGGAAGTAGATAAACGTTGCTTCAGTCCATCTCCGTGAGCTTGTGAATACAGCACTTCATTTGTATTTTACCCCAGTACATTTGTAAACTCTGAAACTTTTGATGATAAGTTGAGAGTTTTCACAGGCTGATTGGCTATTTGTTCCTTGATATCCAAGCTGGCTTCAGATTCTAGTCATATATTCAAATCTCACTCATGTCCAGCTGTTTTTAAGTATCTTGAAGACATTGATTTTGACGAGAGTTTTGAGTTGTCCCTGTTCAAAACCAAATCTGAAAGTGCACTTGATTCTCTAGTTCTCAACCCTGATTTTGCTGCTGCCCTTGAAATCGAGAGACACAATAAATTGGTTGAAAATTTCATCCTAAGACACCTTCAGGCAGATATCCAAGTCACTAATCTTGCTGATTTCCTCGAAACTATATCTGTCAATATTGGATCTACTATCACGACTTCTGTTCCGCACGAACAGACCAATCCTCCTTTTATTTCTATATCCCCTATAGTCACACATCCTGAATCTACAGTCAATTCTCCCTCTTCATCCCATATCGCTTCTCCTCCGCCTACATCTCCCTATACCCCTCATTCACCTACTCCACCTACTACTCCTAGACCCAATCTACCTAAAGCAATGGCTGCCCGGTTTGCCCCTCTTGCTCTTCCGCAAAATCTGCATGATATGCCAGCTGATTATCAGAGTAAAATTCCCATGTTTGATGGCACTCCTCAAGGTGTTTCCGCTCAGCAGCATGTAGATAAAATGGCAACTTTCTTTGATCTATATGAGATAGATGAAGAAGATGTAACTATGCGTTTATTTGTGCAAACATTCGGAGGAGAAGTAAGAAAATGGTTCAAAGGTTTGACAGCTAGAAGCATACCCACATTGGATGAACTTCAGAAGCAGTTTCTAGATCAATGGGAAATTAGAAAGGATCCACTTCAGATCAATGCCGAGTACAACAATCTCAAACGCAATCATGGTGAGTCTGTCCAGGATTACATTATCAGATTTAACACAGTTTACAATGCTATTCCAGATGATTTAAGACCATCTAGAAAATCAGCTCTTCTCAAATTCTCGGATGGCTTTGATCCAGAGATGGCTTATTCACTGCGAGATAGAGATCCGCCTACCTTGGAGGATATGCAGAAAATTGCTGTTAGTGTTGAAGCGAATTTGAATGATAAAAGAGCAAGGATGAAAGCCGAAAAAGAGTGACAATCAAAGAAGAAGCTTCTACATCAGATCATCTCCTTCGCAAGGTAGAAAGAATGCTTGAAAACGCTCATCTCGACAAGTCGGAACCGCAGATTCGCAATCCTAATTTCCGAGGTCCGCAGCAGCCACAATACAGAACTAAGCAGCGTGAAACAAGGGCACAAGAGTTAGCAGCTCAGCAGCAAATAAAACCTCCTCTTCAGCAGAATTTTGTTAGCCAAGAATCCGAGGATGAAGGTGATACTATCGGGGAGGAAAATCATTTTTTCACTCCTGATGATTTGCCTACCTATATTACAGAAGAAGAAGAATTTGTGAGAAACTCCATCATCCATCAAGATGAGAATTATATCTTATCAAATGATGCAGCACTTGAGGAAGAATCGGAGGAGTACCAAAGAGGATATCTCAATGCTTTGTCCGCTCAGCAGAAACAATTAAGAAATAGAGTTGTTCCCATAAATCCCATTCAGAAGAAGAAAGATACTTCAGCAAAAAATGATTCAGCTTCCCCACAGAAAAAAGGAAAAGATATAATTGATCCCCCAGCAGGTCCATCATCTTCAGCAGATAAGGTAAATCAGCCACCAAGCACAATGAGAGATAAAGTTGAAAGAAGAGAAGTCCCGGCCAAAGAAGGTGAAAAGGTTTCAGCATTTAGTTTGGAGAATGAAATTTCAAAGCTAAAAGTGTCTATTCCATTGACTGAAATCATGAAAAACACCAGCTACTGAGGTCAAATTTCCAAAATTTTGAATATTGATCCAATGCTTGACATGGTAAATGTAGAGGATGATCAGCCGGAATTAATTTTTGGACCTGCTTTAAATGGTGAGTCTCTAGAAAATGATGTTCCTCCCTTCTATATCAGTTTGAGGTTGCACGAGTATGTTTTACATAATGCTATGTTTGACTTGGGTGCTTCGCATAATTTGATGCCGAAAGCAATTATGGAAAAGCTGGGATTAGACATCACAAGAAAATATCATGATTTGTATTCATTTGATTCCAGCCGGGTAAAGTGTATCGGATTGATCAAGGACTTGGTGGTAAGCCTAGATCAAATTCCAACTAAGAATGTCTTGATGGATATGGTTGTGGCGGATATTCCTCCGCGTTTTGGTATGTTGCTTTCAAGGTCTTGGGGAGCTAAGTTGAAAGGTACACTTCAGCTAGATTTTTCTTATGCTACAATTCCAGTCTTCGGTCAAATGAGAAAGTTATATTGGGAGAAAAAGATGAAATACATGATAACTAGCAAAGAAAAGCCAATAAATCATCCTGTAAATTATGTACATACAGATTTGGAGTCGTTTGTTTTGTTTGCTGATAATTTTAATGAGATAGATAGTCAGTTAGTTCAGGAAGAGGATATACCAGAGATTGCTGAAAATTTTAGAGAAGTTCTGCAAAAGGAAAGAGAAGAAAAGCCAGCTGCCATGAAACAAACAACTAAAGCTAAGGGGCAACAAATAGAAGAAACAAAGGCAACACAGTTTCAGCAGTTGGAAGAAGATGAAGATGGTCTTTGGACCATGGATTTCGATGGTGCTGTGGGCAGCGATGGTGCTGGTATTGGTGTGTGGATTCGAAGCCCCTTTTCTGCCTGAGACAAAGTCCCAAGCAAGGTGAGAGTGTGTTCTTATAAACTAGCATTCGATTGTTCAAATAATGAGGCAGAATATGAGGCTCTCATTGCTGGCCTTAAAATTCTTCGCAAGTTGAAAGCAAAGAAGATTGCAGTTTATGGTGATTCCGAGTTGGTGATAAAGCAAGTCAAAGGTGAATTTCAGGCCAAGCATCCTCGTATGAGGGCATATTGAAATGTTGTCCTAGATATTCTGAAATTATTTTCTGAACATACTTTGACATGTGTGCCCCGCATACAAAATGGTGTTGCGGATGCGCTGGCCAAGGCAGCAAGTAACTTAAAAATTCCAATGAATTCCAGCAACAAATTTGAGATTTATGTGAAACACCGCCCCATGGTTCCGGATAATCAAAGATGTTGGCAAGTCTTCGAGGATGATGAAGAAATTAAAGATTTTCTGCAGATTGAAGGTGAGTTTAAAGACATTTCCATAGATACAGAACCAGATGAAGTAAATCAAATGGATGTGCTGCAACTTAAGGACAATTTTATTCCTAAAGGATTGATTCCTTTGGAGGAGCTGTTTGATCAAGATGATGTGGCCCGCAAACCGACATTGAGACCAACTGAAGAAGGTGTTGAAGCTATTCAGCAAATTAAGCAGCCTCGGAACAAAAAAGAAATACAATCCTTTAACGGTAAGTTGAATTTTCTGCGTCGCTTCATTCCGAATCTAGCCGAGCATCTTAGAGAAATCACAAGCATGCTGAAAAAGGACAACCAACTAAAGTGGACCGAAGAGGCGGTAAAATATTTCAATTTGGTAAAGTTGGTTCTATCTTCAGCCCCTACTCTAATCAGTCCATTTTACACACAAGATTTTATTTTATTTTCATTTGCTTATGAGGACACATTGGCAGCTGTACTAATGCAAAAAAGAGATGGAGTTGAGAAGCCTATTGCTTTCTTCAACCATATTATAAGGGACGGAGCATTGAAGTATAACATCATCGAAAAACAAGCGCTTGCGCTTGTGAAGGCATTGAAGGATTTCCGTGTGTATATATTGAATTCCCACATTATTGCATATGTTCCTAATGCAGCAGTAAAGGATGTTTTAGTACAGGCAGAACCGGAAGGAAGGCGGGGTAGATGGATTGCTGCATTATTAGAGTATGATGTGGAAATTAAACCCACTAAGCTGATCAAAGGTCAAGGTCTTGCCAAATTGATGGCTGAAACAAATCTCCACGTCCTAGATATCAATTTGATAGCTGCCATGTCCGATGAAGATGAGGAGAATTCAGCACAACAGGTATCTGACATCTTTATTTCTTCTCCTTGGTATGCTGATATTATATATGTACTTCAAAATTTGTCTTCACCTCCCGGGATGCCTCGAAATAAAAGTAGGACATTGAAGTTGAAAGCAGCCAAGTTTTGCATCCTCAAATCTGCACTATATTGGAAAGACCCCGGTGGAATATTGCTGAATTGTTTGGTCGAGGAGGAAGCCAAAACAGTTGTGGAAGATTTTCATAAAGGTGACTGCAGGGGCCATTTGTTTTGGAAGGCTACAACAAATAAGATCCTAAAGGCAGGTTTTTATTGGCCTTCATTGTTTTCAGATGTATATAAAGCTGTCAAGAATTGTCATGAGTGCCAAATTTTTCAAGGGAAGCAGAAATTACAACCATTGCCTCTCAAACCAATTGAAGTCAGCGCACCATTTCAGCAGTGGGGTTTGGATTTTATCGGCGAGATTCATCCGGCATCATCAGGACAACATAGATGGATATTGACAGCTACAGATTACTTCACAAAATGGATTGAAGCCATTCCCACCCGGCAAGCCACGGATGCGGTAATTATTTCTTTCCTTGAAAATAATATACTGTCACGTTTTGGCTGTCCGAATAAGTTAATTACAGATAATGCAGCAGCATTCAAATCAAAGAGAATGGTTGACTTTTGCTACAAATACAATATCAACTTGGGGCATTCTACCGCTTACCATCCGCAAGGAAATGGGTTGGCAGAATCTTCAAATAAGTCCTTGGTAAATATCATTAAAAAGTTGCTGGAAATAAATAAGAATAGCTGGCATAAAAAGTTAGTGAATGCACTGTGGGCTGATAGGGTAAGTAAGAAAAAGTCAATTGGCATGTCTCCTTTTGAGTTTGTGTACGGGACAGATGCAGTGTTTCCTACTTCGCTCGCTATTCCGGTGGTCAAATTGCTTCAAGAAGCTGGTAATGAGGAAGATCCCATGTAGAGGCGAATTAATCAAATGATTCATTTACAGCAGACACTGGAGGAGGTTCTTCACAATATTCTCAAGTTGCAAGAGCACATAAAGAAGATTTATGACAGGAAAGCAAAACCAGATGACTTCTAAATAGATGATGTGGTTTTGAGGTGGGATGCTCGGAATGAAGACAAAGGGAAGCACGACAAATTTGACAATTTATGGAAGGGTCCCTACAAGATTGTAGCATATCGTGGCCAAAATGATTTTCTTCTCAAGGAAATGAACGGAGATGATTATCCCAGAGGGTTGATCAATGGTCAACTGCTAAAGAGGTACCATGTCTGAGCATTTTCTGTTCTTGTCACCATCATTGTACATACCGTTTTACTCTTATTTTATCGCATGTGTGTACTGATCTTTCATCCTCAGTCTGGGGCCCGCGGTGAAGGCTATAATTCTGAAGATGAAGATTGGTTGGTTTGAGGTTTGTCAAGGTGTTTTTATCAGTCCATTTTCTGTCCACAATTGAGTTAGTTTGGGTCAAAGTTGTGTCCAATTTTCAGTCAAATCTGCAGTCACTAAAGCTGTCAGAGTTTGTGTCAAATGAGTAAATAATGACTCCATCGCCCAATGGTTGAAAGCACTGGTATGCTCTCCCAGAGGTCTGAGGTTCTTGGCATCTCCAAGGAGCTACCATCCCCATTGGAGCTAATGTTAGAGTCGGTCTAGTAGCCCTCCACCAGAGATCAAAGCTCTTTGCATTTCATGATTAGGTGTCCCATCAGTGTGATCATGTTGCATTCCGTTAGGCATGCCATAATCCTGGTGGACGGAGTTTGTGTCTTTTATTCCCCTCTTGTTTGGCACTGCCGGTTCAGGTTTGTTTAAATTAATAAAATCTTCAAAGGGTCATTGATCTTGCTTTAAGTTTTGAGGTCTTAGGTCTAGGGTTGAGTCAATTTTTGTCTTGAGAGGTCATAAAGGACCAGCAGGCCAGAGGGATGTCCTTCATAAAACATCATTTCAATAATTCTCACTATTGTACAACTAGATTTTCACCTTGTTTTCAAAACTCTGTTTTTGAAAAACAAAGGTCTTTATCTTGTTTTTGTAAAAATTGTAAAAATTTCAAATTCTCCAAATGTTGAAGCGCAACCTTGGTCTCCTTTTCCAAAGCATCTTGGAAGCTATCCCTGCAAAAATTTTCAGAAGAAATCATCATTTCAACCAATTTTTCAAAGAAAAGAAACCAAAAGTCAGAGCCAATTAATTCAAAAAAAAAGTGTCAACATTCAAACATTATAAAGTGGGTTTTGGGCAAATAAAAATCTAAAGGAAGCCTATAAAAGCACATCACTCTTCATTAGCAACTCATTTGCCTCTCACAAGCTAAGTGAATCTTTGCAAAGGCGATTTTATGAGTCATTAAGCAAATTGGGCAGTTTCAGAGGGCGCGCTACGAATCAGGGAGGGTGTGCTACGCATCAGGGGTGCGCTACGCATCAGGCTGCCTTTCTCAGAACAAATTTGCACGTGCGCTACGCGTTGGGCAAGGCGCGCTATGCGTTGGGTTTTTCGCCCAACAAACTGTCAGTAAGCTATCAAATCATCTTTTCTCTCAAGCAATTGCAGGTAGGCCTCTCCTCCATGGCTTGATTTGGTTTTGCAAGTTGAATGAGAAATTAATATGATTAAATGCCATGAAAATGAGAAGTCAAAACCCTACTTTGATGTGGAAGATTTAAAGTCTTAATGGTGCTAGGGTTTCAAGTTTTTTTTTTTGTTGACCAAGGTTGCCCATTTGTGATCCCTCTTTTCCCTCATTTTCATCAACATTCTCCTTCAAATTTTCCCAAAAAATTTCATAATTCTTCTCTCTAAAATTCCTAAAACCTACTAAATTCCCAAACCCCACTTCACCTTAAAATCCCACAATTTTGTGATTTCCCATGTTGCTTTCCCTAAATTCCTTCTTTATATTTATTGTCCCTAATTCCCTCATGTTCCCCTATCCCTAACAATTCCCTTGTATTTATGTCCCCTTGGTGACAGCATTTGAAAAAGTCAAACAACAGTTAATTGGGTGCAAAGTCAGCAATACATTTCAGCCATCTTACCTTCAAAACCATGTTAGAAACCGAATCAGATTATCAGCAGAGTTATGACAGTGATTCAACACCGGAGGTAGAAGTGCCAAGGAGGCATCACAAGGGTGGTAAGGGTGGTCGGCATGTCAGGGAGGAGCCCACTTCTCTGGCTCATTTGCAAGCTTGTCCACTTGCAATGACATGTTTTCAGTATCAATCATGCCTTGGATATTGTGAGCGAATCTCACAAATTCAACATCACAGAGAACTAGTCCGCTTGTTTGTCCTACATTTGCACAATGGTCATGTGAATCTTGCAGGAGTGGATTTCACTCTATCACCTGAAATTGTTGCTCAAGCCACCGGGATACCAAATGTTGGGGAGGAGTGGAACAAGCGCAAGCAGCTAGACAGATTTCATTATCAACCATACATCAAACTCGGATGCATGAGACACCTAACTGCTGTTTTTCCTTTCAGATTCCTAAGGGATGAGTATGCACCCTTGATGAGGCTCATTATGCACTATTTCACTTGTGAGGGTAGATTTTCACGTTTATATTCGTACCATATCCGTTTGTTGATGCATTTCACCCGGTTATGAATGATGAACATTCCATTTTTCATGTGCCGAAATATAGAGAAGATGGTGCCCGTAGTGCAAAGGAAGAACCCCGCACAGCAACACAAAAGTATATATCATTATGCACTGATCGAGATCATAGTGATGCATCAGTTGGCACAACAGGGTATTGCTTGGGAGGATTTCATTTCTCGCGACTTCTTCATGGTGCCACAGCCACCTCCTGAGATTGTCCATGATGAGGGAGGGCCTTCACAACAGTTTCACATTCCAGAGCCCGAGCATGTCAGCACTCCAGCATGTGTTACATATCAGAGAGGCCACAGGGCCTTATTTGCATCTGCACGGCGAGTATTATCTCCACACCAGGTGGAAGGGGTCTCGCCTTCTTCATCAGCACAGTGAGTATTATCTCCACACCAGGTGGAAGGGGTCTCGCCTTCTTCATCAGCACAGCGAGTGTTATCTCCACATCAGGTGGAAGGGGCCTCGCTTTCGACAGCAGCACAGGTACAGGAGAGAGGCAAGCAGCCCATGATTGATGAGGGGCCATCAGGTGATCCGGACATAGATATTGTTGACCTTGATATCAGCTCTCCTAGCTTAGAGCTAAAGGAGATCATTCAGCAACAAAAGGCTGAAAATGACTTGTTGCAGCAAAAGTTGGAAATGGCAAATTGGACAATCACATACTTAGAGCAGCGCAACAAGCAGTTAGAGGATGAACACACTCTTGATGAGTTGCGGAGGATCCGAGAAGACCGGAACTTGGCTCTTAAGAGACCCAGTGATTTGACACCTATTGAGCAAGGGTCTATGCTCATTCGGGTGAACACTCATTTAGAGAGGTTTCTAACCAAGGCAAACAGGGACAAAGATATGCTCCGCCACATGAAAAATCATTATTGGGCCCGCATGCATGTGTGCAAAGCAAAAATGAAGGTACTTAAAGCACGCTTGGCCAAGGCACTAAAACGGAGGAAAAGGCCAGATCCACTTCAGATTTGGCTGAAGCCACCTTGAAGGAGCATGGTGCTCAATGATACACCCTCAGCTCAAAATTCAGAAAATTTGGAGCAATTTTGGTCAATTTTGATTTTTTTTTTTGCTAAACACAGGTTTTTGCCCTCAACGCGTAGCGCGCCGCGCGCTACCCTTAAGTTGGGGAGGTCCATTTCACAAAAACTCAACATTTTTTGGATTTTTCATGACAAATTACACTTGCTCAGCCACTGCCAAGACATTTCATTGAGGTTTGGGCCCCCAAAAGGTAAAAAAACAAGCAAAAAATGACCTTCTGCCACTTTTTGGACACACAGGAAGTAGTCTTGGGAGATTGCATTTTTGGAGGGACAAGTGGCCACCAAATTGAGAAATTCTACTTGGGCTGGAAAGTAGACATCCAGGCCTTTCCAACAAGCCCAATTGTGCCTCATTTGGATTCCGGGAAGTGCCCCAAAAGTGATCTCAAGGGTGCGCTATGCGTTGAGAAATGGCACGCTACACATCAGGACATTTTCTCAATTTTTCACCTTCAGCTCAGGAAAACGCAACATTTGACCAGTTTTGACTTTTGGTGGGATTTTTCACCCTCCTTGATGTAATTAATGTAATTTCACGTTGACATGACACTTATTTACCTATTTTAGAAGATTCATTCATAAAATAGCAAAAAATTAATGAATGAATTGGTTTCCTAACTTATAGAGGCAAGTTGTTTTGACTGCCTAGATTGTAGTGCTCAGTTTAGAATTGGTTGAAACAACTCCTAGGATGATGAGCTCGACCCCTAGAGGCAAGGGAATGTGTTAGCTTGCCTATATTATGTATTTTCTTAGTCATTTTCATGGTTGGACTCTTGAGGGATAAGCTTAGACTGTATTTACTCTTTGTATCTCTACAATTTTGGCAAAGGAAAGACCAGGGTTTTGCAGCACTATTTGGGATTCCTGTGGTGATTTGTGTTGATGGTGTGTTTCTCTCATGTACTTGTAAGTTTGTTATGTGTATCATTTTCCTACTCTTCTCTTCTGCAAATTAAGTAAATGAAGTGTTAAGGTAGAATTCATGGTTTCTATGCTCTGCCTTTAAGTTTGCTTAATATCTATGTTTTCATATGTTTAAGGATAACTCTTGATGGTTTCTTGCTCTCCTTAGCTCCTCACCGGTCATATCCATCCATTCACTTATTTAAAAGGCTTCAAGACAATCTCCTACCTTGCCCCAAAAATACCTTTGCAAAAACTGTGTCTCATCCCCGCACCCAAAATTGCCGTGCTCAGCTTTCCAACAAAACCTTAAAAATTTAAAATCAAACTTTCCCTATCAGTTTACTAGCCTAAAATTAGTGTTCTTTATTGGTCATCTCAGCCCTTTGAAGACCTTTTGCCGAGATAGACCTGGAGAGAGCCCTCTCCTGTCCCCGTAGGGCTAGCTACGAGGCTAAGTGGTTTGATGTTGCCTTGGATTTTGTCTTTTTCAGCCTGAAGCCAAATTCAAGCGCTAACACAACTGAGCTTTGTATTTCTCCACTTTTCCTTCTACATTTGTCTTCTTTTTGAATACCCATTTGCTGCCAATGGGTTTCCTTCCAGCCAGCAACTCCACCAGATCCCAAGCCTCATTTTTGTGCAAAGATGCCATTTCATCAACCATGGCCTCTTTCCAGAGTTTTCCATCCTCTGAATCCATTGCTTCCTTCACAATTTTGGGATCATCATCAGTAACAGACAAAACAAAATTTGAACAGAAAGCAGATGGACTATACCTTTCTGGCTGCCTTCTTTCTCGAATTGAACTTCTCAGAGCCGGAGTTTGTGGCTCTTCATCTTCTGATTCCTCCTCTGTTGTAGAGTCTGATTCTTCCTCCTTTAGCTCAAACTCTATCTTCTCAGGTTCCTTTGATTGGACTTCATGTTTAATAACATCTTTCACCTCTCTGAACACCACATCTCAGTTGTACACAACCTTCCTTGTTGTTGGGTTCCAAAGCTTATAACCCGTTAAACCATCCTTATACCTAATAAAGATGCACTTTTCAGATTTACTATCCAACTTGGTTCATTTCTCCTTTGGAACATGTACATATGCATCACATCCAAATACCCTCAGATGTGAAAGAGAGAGTTTCTTACAAGTCCATACCTCTTGTGGAGTCTTATCCTCCAACATTGATGAAGGTGATTTGTTGACTAGGTAACATGCTGTCTCCACCGCCTCTGCCCAGAATTCCTATCCTAGCTTGGCACCACTGAGCATGCTTCTTGCCCTTTCCATCAACGTCTTGTTCATTCTTTCTACAACTCCATTTTGCTGAGGTGTATATGGAGTAGTCTTCTGCCATGCTATACCACACTACTTACAGAATTCTTCAAATTCCTTACTGCAAAACTCTCCACCGTTATCTATTCTCAGTACCTTTATCTTCTTCTCTATCTGGTTTTCCACCAGAGCCTTAAATTCTTTAAACCTGTCAAAGACTTCAGATTCCTTCTTAAGGAAATATATCCATGTATTCCTTGAGAAGTCATCTATAAATGATACATAGTACACAGACTTACCTAGTGATGGAACCTTCACAGGTCCAAACACATCACTGTGCACAAGCTCTAATATTTGTTTCTCCCTCTTACCACCAGAGGGGAAACTCACATGATTCTGCTTCTTGTATACACAATTTTCACAGAAATCGAAATCTAGAGAGCTATTACTCATACCTTCTACCATACCTTTACCATGATGTATTCGAAGGCCCTTCTCTCCAATATGTCCAAGCCTTTGATGCCACAACATGGTCTTCTCTCTAGAGACCACTAGATTTTCAGCTCCACTTTCAGGAACCACAGAACTGTTGCACCCATCAACAACAATGCTACCTTGCAGCTTGTATAGAGTTCCGATCCGAACCGCATCAATACCAGTGCTCCCCAAACCATCTTGTAAGTATCTTTCTCGAACACTGTCTTTACACCTGCATCATCCAGCTTGCTTACAAAAATCAGATTTCTAGCCAATGCAGGAATATGCAGAACACCCAGAAGTGTTCTAACCATTCTACCTTGCAACTTCAATTTTACTTTTCCGCGACCAATGATTCTAGCCTTCCTGTCATTCCCCAAGAATACATGACCACCATCATATTTATCATACTCACAGAACCACTCTCTATGGGGAGTGAAGTGAAAGGATGCACCTGAGTCAATCAACCATGTCTCATGATCTACATGCGTACTTGAAGAAGCCAAGTACACATCCCCACCTTCATCTGAGGTGGTTTTTGACTCTACAGAAGGAGCATCATCAGATCCCTTTCCTTTGTCAGGAGATTTAGATTTATAGTCCCTTTTGTAGTGCCCTTCCTTTCCGCATTTCCAGCACACCACGTTTACAGGTTTTCCTGGAGATTTAGATCTCCCACTCGATGACTTATTTTTGTTTCTGTTCTGGGACCATCCTCCTACAGACAAGGCATCACCATTCTGGCTCTCCATATTTTTCCGTCTCATCTCCTCCATCAGCAAGGATGAGACTATTTCATCAAACTGCAAGGCAGTTGCATTGCTACCTATTGCAATAATGAGACTATCCCACGAATTTGGTAGAGAACACAACAAACGGATGCACTTATCTTCATCTGAAATTTTAATATCAATAGATGCTAACTAACTTACCACAGTATTAAATGCGTTCAAATTCTCTATCATCGAGTCTCTATCTTTCATCCTCAGGTTATACATCTTTTTCTGTAAGAACAATTTATTTACTAGAGACGTAGATTAGTACAAAGTCCTTAACTTGTCCCACAAAGCCTTCGCCACAGCTTCCTTCTATACATTCAAAAATAATGAATCTGAGACACACAATTGTATTGTGCTCTTTGCCTTCTGATCCAACTTCTTCCATTCTTCATCGGACACTCCCGTTGGTTTAGTACTCGGACCTATCATGATCCACTAATCATTATCCACCAACAAATCCTCCATCTTGAGTTTCCACAACTCAAAACTCTGACCATTAAATTTCTCGATCTCCATCTTTCCACTGCTCGCCATCTTCTTTCACCACCAGAATTGATCTCGTAGACCTCCCACTGAACAAGGTATACCATAGGCCCGAGCGAAACCCCTCAGCAAAAAAGGCGTCCCCTTGAAGCCAAAACTTCCTTGATACCAAATGTAAGTTTTAACCCCGTACAGAAATTACCTGCATACGAATTCTAAAACACAGAAAATAAACAATGCGAGAGCATAACACATAAAACACATATACACAGAGATTTTCCCCTGGATCCCAAAACCGGGACTACCAGCTTGATTTTTCATTATGTTCCTTTCAATGTTATAATACATATTTATACATGCCGAAGCATCCAATACTATGGACCGAAAACTATCGCGTCTAATACCATGGACCGAAAACCATCGTGTCCAAAAGCATGTTCAAAAATCATGCACAAAACCATAGGTGGGTCCGCCCATCCTAACATAGGGTCCAAAACCAAAATTTCCCAGGGCGCTGCCCCGGACCCCATAAAGTGGGGTTACAGGTATGCCTTAAACCCCCTGTGACCTCCCCCCCTCTAACCCCCGGTTTACTATGTGGGCTAGTCATGGAAAGAATATAACACAACCCAACAAAAGGAGTGGAGAATATATATATAAATAGGCAAATGCATTATCGGAGGAGAAAACCTTATATATATGCGTAACCTTATATATATGCATTTAACGCAAATGGAGGCAAAAAAAAAACACACATATATATATAGGCTTAACACTATCGGCAGCCAAAACTATGAATCCCTAGAAAATACACTATTAGAGGCCAAAACTCACGTATATATGCCTTTACACTATCGGAGGCGGAAAACAAACTTGAAACCTTATACATGGGAGTGTTGAGTCGTATCAGGTCCGACACACAATATTGCATCAGGACTTCGGGATCAGAAGTCATACAGTGTTAAGCGACCCCTTTGCGATCGCTGATAGCAATACATATATATGCGTACCCACCACAAAATTGCAATATAAGTTAATCTATGATCGCATCTATCGCATATCGCAAGCCGTAAAGCCTTGCCACATTGGAAGCACCGACTGCGATAAGGTTGTGGACCCGACGAGCATATTAACTATGGTTTAATACCATATCGCATTTGGTCCATCGGAGTAGTGGAGGATCGACCGTCGGCCATCGGCGGAGTCATGGGTTTGATATATAAAGGACCTCCATGAGTCACAAATCGCCGATTATGATTTAAGCTACGGACCCGATATAGTTTAGATGCGGGTGTAATATTGCTTGAAGTCCGCCCCTTAGTCTTTTGATTGGTTTTTCTCATATACTTTGTGTAATGAAATATTTGGCTTGCATGGGGTGTTTTAGGCTGAAAGGATTACGATAGTTGTTCCAATAGTTCAAGAGGCTGAATCAAGCCGATTGCGATTGCGATTGGGACATGGTTGCTCATGAAACAAAGTCGTCTCTGTGTATGCCTGCAATTATTGTTAAAAGGAGTGTTGTTACAGGTTTTAACTTGTAATAAGAATTCTCTATATATTTGGCCCTCTCTCATGACTTAACGTGTCCTATGAGCACAAATAGATAGAGGAAACAAAAAGCTGGGAAGCCGAAGAAGCAAGTGAGCATTGAGGAAGCCAAAGGGCCAACGAAGAGGGGAAACCGAGAGGTAGAAGAATGAGGAACATATAAGACAGAAAAAATAGAGAACAGGATGGAGTGGATGCTATTGAAGGCTATTAAAATGCTATAGAAAATAAGATGGAGGAGACAGAGGCAGCGTGAGGATCCAGCAGAACAAAAAGAGGGCTAAAGGGCCAACAGGACAGTAGACAGTCGAAGGGGAGAAGGTGCCAACAGAGAACATAAGCTTAAACAAGAAGTTGTTCTTTATGCAGAGCTTAGTGCAGCTAACAGTAGACTGAGTAAAGCTGTGTGAAGACATTATCAGAGATCATGAAGGCTATTGGAGACTATGTGTGGGTAGTGTGCAGAGTTGTAAAGACTTCTTCATAAGAATACTAGCTGTCATTGATGCTATAGGTTGGAGACTGTAGTGAAGCTATAATCAGACATAAATTAGTAGAGAAGAGTTCTGAGAGCAAAACATTATTATCAAATGAACCTTGACAAGATTGGATCAAAACCCTTGAGGCTGGTGCCTTAGAAGTAAGTAGGATTGGAGTCCTTGGGGCTGGTGTCTCAGAAGCAAGAAGGATAGGAGTCCTTGGGGCTAGTGCCTTAGAAGTAAGAAGGATTGGACTCCTTGGGGTTGATGCCTCAGAAGTAGGAAGGATAGGAGTCTTTAGGACTGGTGTCTCAGGAAATGGAAGGATTGAAGTCCTTGGGAGTTGGTGCTCCTAAGTCCAAGATTGGTGTCTTGGCGAAATAGAGTTGGTGCTCTGGAGGTTGGAGCCTCACCAAAGTCTGAGTTGAAGTTTGGCAATTGATTTCCACTACTTATATATTGTATCTATTTTACTGCAAAGATTATATTAATAAAAGCAGTGATTATTGTTGTTCATCTTGTGTTCTGAATACAAATTGTTTAACTGGTAAAATAATAGTCGAACAAGAGATACTTATTCACCCCCCCAGTATTTCCAACACAGATTACGATAGCCTGATCTCTGCAAACTATATTGAAAACAATCCACAAAGTCCTCCATGTTCTCATCATCTTTCTGCATAATTTTAAAGATTTCTTACTTCACATCTTGGGATTTGTAGTAGTCTTGATATTTCTCTAGGAAAATTGTCTTCATATTGTCCCATGTAGTAATAGATTTCCCCCCTAAACCCATAAACCATCTCAAAGTTGTGCCCTTCAAAGTAGTGAGGAATATCTTCAATTTCTAAGCATCAGAAATATAATCATACCCCCGACAAATAATGTTGAATTCAAAAAGGAATGTTTCCGGATCCTCGGAAGAAAGACAATGGAAATTAGGTAATGTTGTCAAAGGAACATGCTTCATATGTGCATCACCTCTGATATCTCGAATTGGGAATTCAATCAAAAAAGTTGCAGGAGCCATGAATATCTTCCAATATTCACTTGAAATCTGAACAGGTTCTGGCTCTGGATATTCTATAACAGGTGGTTGAGTTTTTTTAACACCACTCCCTCGATCAAATGGTGCAGAGAATTCTCTCAAATCTTCTTCCTCTAAACTTGCAGTGTGCAGTTCCTCAGATTCTCCTAAATCATCTCTTGAAATGATCTCTTGGATGTAGATATTTCTGCCTAGATCTCTCCCTCTTCTTTTCGGGGATCTTCCTCTTCCCCTTTTATTTGTATCTCTATTCATGCAATCAAGAAATAAAAGGAAAACGTTCAAGAAAATCAAAAGCTGAGGACCTGGAGCAGGGTACAAAATTGCCTCTGTGGGACGTGAGAGTGGCCTCTAAAAAGAAATAAAAGGAAGAAAATAAATCAATCACAAAATTAAGATGACCTGAAACAGGGTGACATAAAAAATTCCCTTCCTAGGACGAGAGAGTGATTCCTATGAAAAAGAAAACAAGACAATCAAAACAACAAAAGCGATCTAATGCTCAGGATTTAGAGCAAGGTGAAAAATTACCTCTCTAGGATGAGAGATCAGTTCGATGGTCAATACTGGTCATACTTTCGCGCCTTCGATAGCCTCCCTGGAAACGACGCCAAAATGTTGGTGTTCATACATGCATCATGCAATTCACCCAATTTCACATTAATTGTCAACCCATGGATCTACGAGTTATTTCAAGGCTATCATGAAAAGTATATCCATGCCACAGTTTCCCTCTCCAATACTTAACATTCAATTATAATTTTAGCAATGTGTAACAACAAGCGATAATTGTAACAACAAATAAGAGTAATAACAATTAAAGACTGTAACAACAATAAGAGTAACAACAAATGATCCGAATTGGATCCATGAAGAATTGTCAAAAGGACCATGACTGTATCAGGTTGGGACGGACATCAAATAATTAAGAAAACAACGGTCAAAAACACCTCTAAACAGTGGCAGTTAGCAGCCAGCGTGGAGCGATGAGGACCTCGATCAAAGCGTGCTGACCGAGGCCCATGGAGACTACGCAGGAGGTAAAACTAGCCCCTGGGAAGCCCGGATCGGGAAACAGAGGCAGTTTTTGATGTTCGATTAGCATAATCACGCATCGCTGGGCAAAACCCCTTGAAATGGGAAGGCCCTGAGCGCTCGGTCGCATGAAGAGCCGGGAAAACCGTGGGGAAAAGGCTAAAGGACAAGGCGGGACCGCGCTCCAAAAACCGGCGGTATTGATTGGGGGCACCCTCAAGCGAGAAGCGGAATTGGCGAAAACAGAGTGATTCTACTCAGCGCCCGACGCATGGCAAGCAGAGGAGAGAGAAAACCACCGCTGATCGTAAGCTAATGGTCGAGCAAGTCAACCGCGTGAAATGTGCGTATGGCATCGGATCTAGAGGCCCCAGATCTAATGGCTGAGATCGTGCTCGATGGGAAAGTAGAATCGACGGGGGGATTAGGCCATGTTTTATAAGAATTCGACATCCGATTTGACTGCGAAGGTGGCAGAAGACTCATTCCACGACGTAACGAAAAAACTGAACCGACGAAGCGAGTTGGCGCAGCTGTAGGAGGACAAGTGGCCACTCCCTATAAGTCTGATGATGACGCCGGAACAAGGAACTCCAAGTGAAGCTGTAGCAGACGATCCGATGGAAAGTGGAAGAGGAATCGAACAACCATGGGAACGAATGGCCTTAAAGCCATGCACAGGTAAAGCAAAAGCAGAGAACTGGAACCCAAAGAGGAAGACGGGAAGGAAAAGGAAGAAGACAGAGAAAACAAAGGAAAGACAGTGAAGCAAAAGCAGAACGGAAGACAGAGGGCCGAGCTGACCAAAGGCAGCATCGAGCACCAGAGAGCTTGAGAGATTCAAGCCATCCCAGAGAGGATCTGTCCAGACTGAGCACCACATTGGGCTCTCTCCATTAAAGACCCAAAAGGTCACAGAGCTAGTAAGGAAAAGAGTCTGTGTACTCTAGTGGCTTGGGGCATCCAAGAACCACCCTGCCAAGCAAATTCTGTTTAGGAGACTCACATTGAGCTCCTTCATTGTAATTCTTTGCTTTAAGACACAATAAAAGAAGGCCACCACTGAGAGCTAGACCAGAGATGTAGCCTTGGAGGATAGGGTGAACTCCTTATTAAATTCTTGTGTTCTTATATTGCTTACTGTATTTCTCTGTTGTTTTCCATTTCAAGTGTCTGTGTATTTGCAATCTGATTGATCCATTGCCTAAATAACATAGACACACACTAGCACATGAGTCTGCAATACCTTCATGTAATAAATCTTTAACTGAGGTCACTCATAGGGTGCTTATCAGATCAAGTGGTATCAGAGCTTTAGGCTGTAAGGTTAGACAAGCTTGTGTTGGTTAGTTGTTGAATGCTCACTAGATCAAAGCTCAAATTAGGAGAAGGAGAGTTGGTGGAAACTAACCCTGAAATTGGGAGAGTCTATCCTCAGAAGACAATGTCAGAGGAAGGTTCTGTGGGGCCAGACCCTCAATTCATAGAAAGATTCCTAGCTATAAAGTCCATGGTAGAAGAAATGTATAGGGACTTTAGGAAACATAAGGCTGAAGATTCATTAGGATCTAAACAAGACAAAGAAGAAGATGAGTCTCACTTCCAAGACCACTCCAAAGGGAAAGGGAAGGAGGAAAGCTTTCTCACACCTCCTAATAGCCCTGTGCATAACAAGAAAGCATCCCTAATCAAACTAGATGTCAAATTTGATTTGCCTATATATGATGGGGAGTTAAATGCTGAAAAGTTGGACAGTTGGATTAGACAAATTGATGTTTATTACAGAGTATAGAACATAGACTCAGACAAGAGAAAGATTTAGCTGGCAAGCCTATGCCTAGGAGGCACTGCCTTGGTTTGGTGGGAAGGCAGAGCTCAAGCTAACTTGAAAAGACATGGTAAGACCATATCTGTCTGGAGTGAATTTGTTTCTGCAATGAAAAAGTAGTTCTATCCATTGGCCTACATGCAACAAGCCATGATGAGTTGGCAAACTCTTCGACAGTTGAAAGGGAAAAGTGTGCAAGGGTATACTCAAGAATTTAGAAAGATAGCATTGATTCTAAGAATTTCATTAGACTCACCAGAAACTTTGTTGAAGTACATTGGTGGTCTACATAGCTACATGAGGCATACCATCCTCATGTTTAATCCCACTAGTATAGATGAGGTATCTATACAAGCTACTCATCTAGAAGCTAGAGGAAAGAATGGAAATCTAGAAGTTGGGGGACCATCCCAACCCACTGCAAGCAAGAGCAAGGAGAAAAGAAAGCAGAAGTGGAAAGCAAGGAAGGCTAACACTGCACAGAAAAGAAAAGCTTCATGCACTCACTGTAAAAAGGATGGGCATGATGATGATCATTTTTGGATTCTGCATCCAGAGCTGAGACCTAAGAAGTTTGAGGGCAAGAAGAAGAAGACTGATACAACTATTCAAAAATATTTGGGGTCAGACTCGGGAGATGAAACAACTATTGCAACCACAGGTATCAAAGGTAAGAATTTTGAAGAATCTACTAGTAATTCTGCTCAATCTGTTATTGATGAAGAAAATGAGAGAAAAAGACATGAGCTCTTCCATATTCGAGTTATTTCCAAACATCAAAAGATTGATACTCTATTTGATAATGGCTCACAAGTAAATTTAATTTCTGAAGCAATTGTAAAGAAATTGGGATTAGCAACTACACCTCATAAGAAACCATACCCATTTGGATGGTTGAATGATAAAGCACAACTACAAGTGACTAGACAGTGAAAACTCAAATTTTCTTTTGGGTCAACATTTGTAGATGAGGTTGAGTTAGACATAATTCCTCTAGATATATGTGGAATTGTTTTAGGAAGTCCTTACTTGTATGATAGAAAGGCTATTTTCTATAGAGCTGAGAACAAGTATCTACTTTTTAAAGATGGAATCAAATACTTTGTAAGAGCTCATAAGTTAAAGAATAATTATACTCTCATAAACTCAGGGTAGATGAAAAGAATGATAAATTCATGCAAACAATTCTTACTGATGGTTGTAAAGGAAAAGAAACCTGATAAAACCAATGTATTTGAGGGCTGTAATGCTAAATAGCAAGCTGATATAGAAAAGGTTGTTTCAAAATATGATATCTTGTTTCAGGAACCTAAAGGTATGCCACCCAAAAAGGAAATAGTACATGATATTATTTTGCAGCAAGATGTTCCATTGCCTAACATTGGGATGTACAGGTTGTCAGCTTTAGAGAATGCTGAAATCAAGAAGCAGGTGCAGGAGTTGCTCGAGAAGGGGTTCATCAGGCCTAGCACATCACCATGCGGGTCACCAATCGTTTTGGTGAGAAAGAAAGATGGCTCATGGATAATGTGCATTGATTACCGAGCACCGAATAAGATAATGATAAAAAATTGTTATCCCCTTCCTCGCATAGATGATCTCTTAGATCAATTGAAGGAATTTGTTTATTTCACCAAGCTAGACTTGCACAATGGATACCATTAGGTCAGAGTTGCAGAGCAAGATGCATGGAAGACTGATTTCAAAACAAAGTAGGGATTGTATGAATGGCTGGTTACGCCTTTTGGCTTGACCAATGCTCCTGCTACTTTCATGAGATTAATGAATGATGTACTCAGGCCTTTTCTTGATGATTTTGTTATTGTGTATCTGGATGACATTCTGATTTTTAGTAAAACGTGGCAATGCAACTCGGGTGATTTATAATGACTATCAACAAGGTGGACCATACCCAAATGTGTCAGCTCCATATGAACACATGTTTCCATTGCATAGGGCATCTGAAGAGGTCAACAAGTGTATTCAGAGTGGTTCACCTCAAGTAGAAAACAACACTTCACCTCGAGTGGAAAGCAACACTCCACCTCTGGCTGAGAATGCATCACATCAAAAGGAACATGGCACTAAATAGCTTAGCCACAGCACAAATCCCAAGAAATTTTGAGCATTTTGGGTAAATTTTGGTTTTTCAGGCAATTTACAGGTTTTTCCTCATTAACGGGTCTCACCCCCCGCGCGACCCTACATCATGGCAACTCCATTTGGCAAAAACTCAGAATTTCCAGATTTTTCATGCAAAGTTACATATGCTCATCAATGGACTTGAGATTTGGTGAAGTTTTGGGCCTCCAGAAAGTCAAAAAACTAGCAAAAAATGACTTTCTGCCACTTTTTTGAACTGCAGAAAGCAGTCTTGGGAGATTTGATTTTTGATAGGGCAAATGAACTCCAAATTCAAAAATTCTAGTTGGGTTGGAAAGTAGACTCACAAAACTTTCCAACAAGCCTACTCTTGCCCAATTTGGACACCTGAAAGTGCCCCAAAAGTGGCTTCAAAGGCGCGCGACCCGTCAGGCAGATTTTTCCAAAATGCATTGTACAGCTCAGAAAAACGCAGTTTGACCCAGTTTGACTTTTTGGGGTGAATTATGATTCTCTTTGATGTAATTATTGTACTTTTAAGACACTTTTACTCTTATGTAACACTTATAGAAGATTCATTCATGAAGAGGGTAAATATTAAATGAATGAATTGGTTTCCTAGCTTATAGAGGCAAGT
The DNA here is from genome assembly GCA_031772625.1 of Pinus tabuliformis. Lineage (NCBI taxonomy): Eukaryota > Viridiplantae > Streptophyta > Pinopsida > Pinales > Pinaceae > Pinus > Pinus tabuliformis. Next base: position 5,238,105 of record CM062814.1, on the reverse strand, counting down.
TGTTTTGACTGCCTAGTTTGTAGTGCTTAGTTTAGAAGTGGTTGAAACAGCTCCTAGGATAGTGAGCTCGACCCATGGAGGCAGGGAAAGAGGTTAGATCATCTATATTATGTACTTTCTTGCTCATTTTCATGGTTGGACTCTTGAGGGAGAAGCTATCATTGTATTATTCACTGTATCTCTGCAATTTTTGGCTAAGGAAGACCAGGGTTTTGCAGTCCTTTTTGGGATTCTTGTGGTTACATGTATTGATGGTGTGTTTCTCTATGTACCTGTAAGTGTGTTATGTGAATCATTTCCTTTCTTTTCCTTCTGCACATTAAACAAACGAAGTGTTAAAGTAAGAATTCATGACTGTCATGCTCTGCTTTTAAGTTTGTTTAATTTCAATGTTTTCTACTGTTTAAGGAGAATTCAAAGTTAATGTTTGCTCTCCTTAGCTCCTCACCTGTCATTCCTGACCATTCACCTCAATCAAAGGCATCAATACTGTCTCCTACCTCGCCCCAAAGAACCCCCTGTAGAAACTGTGTCCAATCCCCGCACCCAAAATTGCCATCCCCTCAATTTGCCACCGAAAACCCTAAAAACCCTAAATCAACCTTTTTGATCAGTTTACTAGCCTAAAATCAGTGTTACCCTATTGGTCATCTCATCCATTGAAGATCTCACCGAGATAGACCGGAGAGAGCCCTCTCCAGCCCTGTAGGGCTAGCTACGAGGCTAAGTGGTTTGATGTTGCCTTGAGGTTTACCTTTCTCAGCCTGAGGTGAAATTTCAAGCGCTAACACCTTGGACCAATACCATGGATCAAAATACCATGGACCAAATACCTTGGACCAAAACTTAGTTTTCCAAGATATACACGCCTTTCCTTTTGTGAAAGTGCGTGTGTACGTTATATGCTCCTTTTGGTCTGTTAACCCACGTGTATACACCTCTTTGTCAAGGCTAACCTGCGTATACCTCTCTCTGATCATTAATTCTTTGCTATTGATCTACTGCACTATGATCTGTCATCTGAGTGAGTTTGCATCAAGGACAACACCTGTATCATAATGCCAACAGAAACATCCAACACCTTACAAGGTGTCATGGTTACAAAAGGGACATCAACTGTTAGTGAATGAACAGTGTAAAGTGGAATTTCAGGTGGGCAAGTATAAAGATAAAATTTTATGTGATGTGATGCCAATGGATGTGTGTCACATATTGCTTGGAAGACCTTGGAAATATGACAGAGGAGCCATGCATGATGGAAAAAGAAACACCTACAAGTTTGGAAAGGATGGTGTCAATCATACGCTACTGCCCCTGCAAGAAGAAGATGTATCAGGAAAGAAGACTGATCAAAAAACTCTGTTACTAGGAGGAAAGGAATACTTGAAGCATATTGAAGAGAATGAGGTAAATTTTGCTGTAATTTGCAAGCCCAAGGTAATAATGACTTCTACTAAAGTTTCTGATTTACCCATTGAAATTCAAGAAATGTTGGAGAAATATTGTGATATTATTGTTGATGATTTTCCAAATGAGTTGCCACCCATTAGAAGAATTAGCCATCATATAGATTTGATTCCTAGAGCAAGTCTACCTAACAAAGCAGCTTACAGAATTACTCCTTTAGCAAATGAAGAGGTTAGGAAGCAGGTGCAAGAATTGCTTGACAAATGGCTGATCAGAGAAAGCTTGAGTCGTTGCGTAGTACTAACAGTGTTGATTCCAAAGAAAGATGGAGGCTGGAGAATCTGTACAGATTCAAGAGCCATCAATAAAATCACAATCAGGTACATATTTCCTTTACCTAGAATTGAAGATTTAATGGATTATTTGAGTGGAGAAAAGTATTTTTCAAAACTAGATCTTAAAAGTGGGTATCATCAGATAAGGATAAGAGAAGGGGATGAATGGAAAACCGCTTTTAAGACAAATGAAGGATTGTATGAGTGGAGAGTAATGCCTTTTGGGTTGTCAAATGAACCAAGTACGTTTATGAGACTCATGAATGAAGTTTTTAAAGATTTTATTTGTAAATTTGTAATAGTATATCTGGACGATATATTAGTTTACAACAGGTCTAAGGAGGAGCACATGAGGCATCTGAATTATTTCTTACAAAGGCTACAGCAGGAGAAATTATTGCTGAATTTGAAGAAGTGTTCATTCATGAAAGAAGAGCTAGTGTACTTGGGTTTTGTTATTTCTGCTGAAGGGTTGAAGATGGATCCAGAGAAGATCAAGGCAATCATGGAGTGGCCTTCACCTAAAAGTGTTTTTGAGGTAAGAAGTTTTCATGGTATTGCTAGATTTTATAGAAAATTCATCAAGAATTTTAGTAAGGTCAATGCACCTAGTATTGAGACCATAAAGAAAGACTAAGAATTTCCAGCTGTTAAAGAAGAAAATCACTGAAAAGCTTATTTTGGTTCTACTTTATTTTAGTAAACCTTTCCAAGTGAAGTGTGATGCCAGCGGAGAAGCTATTGGAGGTGTATTAAGTTAGGAAGACAGACCAATAGCTTATTTTAGTGAAAAGCTGAATGATTCAAAAAGGAAGTATTCTTCTTATGACAAGGAGTTCTATGTAGTTGTGCAGTCATTGAAGAAATGGAGGCATTATCTAATGTCAAAGGAGTTCATACTTTATTCAGATAACCATGCACTACAGTATATTATGCAGTAGCCAAAGCTTAGCCAGAAACATGCTAAATGGGTAGAGTATCTTCAAGGTTTCCATTTTGTCTTGAAGCATACAAATGGCCAATCAAACAAAGTTGCAGATGCCTTAAGTAGGAGGAATGTATTGTTTCAAGAGAGTCAAATCCAAGTGTTGTGTTTTGATTTTCTTAAAGAATTGTATGAAACAGATCCAGATTTTAAAGAGGCATTTGAAGCTTGTAAAAATCCTGTTTTGATGGATAGGAATAAATGGTTGGATTACTTCTTACAAGATGGACTATTGTTTAAGAAAAATCAGTTGTGCATACCACACTGTTCTATGAGGGAGAACTTAATCAAAGAGAAATATAGTGGAGGACTTGCAGGACATTTTGGTATAGAGAAGACTTATGAGCAGTTAAACAGATTTTATTTTTGGCCGAAAATGAAATCTAAAGTGGAGAAGTATGTGAAAACTTGCAAAGTTTGTCAATATGCAAAGGGAAGGAGCCAAAACACAGGTTTGTATATCCCATTACCAATTCCAGATAGGCCTTGGGATATGGTAAGTATGGATTTTGTTTTCGTCTTACCAAAGACTCAAAGAGGTAATGATTCAATTTTTGTTGTAGTGGATAGATTTTCAAAAATGACACACTTTATTCCATGTTATAAGGCTAGTGATGCTTCTCACATTGCTAATTTGTTTTTTAAGGAGGTTGTAAGATTGCATGGGTTGCCTAAGAGTGTTGTCTCAGACAGAGATTCCAAATTTATTGGAAATTTTTGGAGGACACTATGGAAAAAATTAGGAACTAAATTAAGTTTCAGTTCTGCCTATCATCCACAAACTGATGGACAGACCAAAGTTGTGAATAAGAGTTTGGGCAATCTTTTAAGGAGTCTTACTGCAAAACATCCAAAGCAATGGGATCAAGTGTTGGCACAAGCTAAATATACATATAATGACTCACCTAACAGGAGTACAGGACAGAGTCCATTCCATATTATTTATGGAATGCATCCAAGAGGAGTATCTGAGTTAAGAAACTTGGGAAAAGATGAGATGGGAAGTGTAGAGAGTGAAGATTTTGCTTCAGAAATGCAAGCAATACATGAACAAGTGAAATAGCAGCTGCAGGATAGCAACATCAAGTACAAAACCAGAGCAAACATGAGAATAAGAGAGGTGAAATTTGAAGTTGGAGATCTGGTTTTAGCACATCTCAGAAAGGAGAGGTTTCCAAAGAGGGAGTATAACAAATTGAAGTTCAAAAAAATTGGACCGTGCAGAGTGTTGAGGAAATTTTCTGCAAATGCCTATGAGATTGAGTTACCTCCTGATGTTGGAACATCACCAATTTTTAATGTTGCAGACCTGTACAAGTATGAAGGTGAAACTGCAGATGATACAACATAAGATCAAGAGACCCAAGAGATTGAATGGGTAAAACAGTTACCCACAACAAAGGAATTGCAGCCAAAAAGAATTCTAGAAAAGAAGGTGTTTAAGAAAACAAGGGGATGAGAATACTTCTAGTATTTGGTAAAATGGAAGGATCAGCCAACAACTGAAGCTACTTGGGTTATAGAAGACATGCTACAGAAACTAGGTAGTTCTGTAGATGAACTCATGGAGAGGAGCACATGAAGAATTTTGTCCTCAGGAGTTTGATGCAGAAGCATATGACTTGGATGGAAAAATCTTCAAACTTATTCCAAAAATCCAAAAAAAAATTATAGGCAAAGGAGTGGGGTCCTTTAGCCAACAATTTCCATGCTTTTATAGTTTAGGATAAGGATAGAATTTAAGAATAAGAACAAGTTGTAATAATCGCTTTATGGATAAGCTGTAGTAAGCTTTATGCATAATTGCTTTAGATCGCTCTATGTAAAAGGCATGCTTTTTTAAAGGATAAAGACTGAGTAAGCTTTGGCTATTATTTTAAAAAGGAAATAACGTGACTTCTCTGAGTTAGTCGATCCGGAGAAATTGTCATATTGAAAACTCTCTCTGTGCATCCGATTTTTTATGATTCTATGTCAACTGGAATTTGTATGTGGTTCCTTACTCTGAACTTTGTTAACAGTGATTCGGCTCTGTTTTCTGATTAATACGTGCTTTAAGTCTAATGGTGTGGGTTTTTTCTATATATCGGCACGTCTGTTCCTCTTACATGCATTGTTGAGCTTCCAAGCGGAAACTCTGTTTTACACAGGAAAACCCGTGTAATTACTTAGTTGAACGAAGTTCTGGACTTAAAATTTTATAAAATCTGGTTCATACCTGTATTGGGTCCAAACCATTATCGCATCGCAGTACCACCAATGGAGCGAAAGGACCTTTGGAACCACCAAAGTCCGAAACTCCGACAGTCCAGACTCGAAACATTATAGAGTAGGGTGGATAAGATATCGGGTCCATGAGACTTATCACATCGAAAGCCTGGAGTGGAAGGAACCAAGCATTGGTGTATTGAAGTTGCCGATAGCGATTACCGAGAGCCACGTGTTATCACATCGGGGAAGAGGCTATCAGAAGGGCAATAGTTAAAGTGCCGATAGTGTTAATGCGTATAGCGTGTTTCTTTGAAAGCCAGGCCGATAGTGTATGTTTGGATGTTAATATTTCCCTTGTAAATCCACCGATAGTGTAATTCTTTGGAATTAACACTAAGACTATTTATGAGTCGCGACAGTGTTTTACAGCACCGACAGTGTTATTCTGTTCCTTTGGAACAAAAGCCTGCAACTGTGTATTTCGCGTTTAAAAATGCATTTCCCTCTGTTTATAGGAACGCTAGTATATTTCTATAATTCCTATGGAATTATAGGCTGAGAAAGGGGAAAACAGGCCTATTTCTTGATTGCATTGATAACGAGGGTTGGAGTGATCAGAGGAAAAACTCATGAAGCTGTCAGTCTAACAATAGATGACTGATACACCTGTTGAAGCAGAAAGAGGAATTCTTCCAGAATTACAAGAAATTGTAGCCAGCTTTGAAAGGTTGTCTATATCACCTGCACCTAGACCACCACATTGATTAATGATTCATAACGACATGAAAAGAGGTATACTTGTGTGGTTTAGAATGTAAAATGACCAACAATGGTGTAAAATGGATATAGGAAACAGGGTAAAAAGGTGGGTAAAAACATGCAGATTCAGCCACCAACAAATTGATATTCTCAATTTGATGGGTAAGGGAGATATTTCTTAGTTATCATTTGGAGAAATTTGTGAGTTATGCATACACATTTCAATACGTAAAGCAAGAACTAGGAAAAATCGAAGAGACCCTATCATGTCTAGGATTAATAAATCTGTAGCTGGGACAGTAAGTAGGGTTGAATTAGGAAATTTGCTTGACAACTTTAAGACAAATATTTTGGGGAGTCTTAGTGAACAAATAGATACCCTTTAAGTACAAAATAATCAAAAAGCTAAAAATAATGCATTATAAATCTCTTTTCCCCAAATGTAGAAAAAAGCATGCTTTGAGAGTATGCCCTGTTGACTTAAAAAGTGTAGAAACCTATGTTATATGTGCAGAAAATCAAGATACAAAGGAATGTCATTCAATACCAGGTCTTAAATTTGTTTATCAAGAGGAAGTAATACCAAATAAAGTAGATCCCCTTTGTTTTATTGCTAAGAGACCATGGAAAAATTCACAACCAAATATGACCCAAGGTTTTAACACTCAAGCATTTGCACAACCATCATAAAACAATTGGATTGCACCTATGCCTTGGCAATCTTGGCCTCAACCTTGGGCACAAGGATGGAAAAATCCTTATGGAAAATATCCTCAATATCAACAACCTTACCTTGTTTATCCACCACAATATTTTCCTCAAAAGTTTCAACCAACTCAACCTCATAATCCAAATCCACAACTTTCATTACCATTTCCTCAAAGACCAAATCAATTGCCTACTCAACCACTTCCAAATCCAAATAATAATAAAAATTCACAACTTGTTTACAATATGGAAGGACAAAATTTCCAAACCTACATGATAACTCCATTAGATCTAAACAATGTCCAACTGAGATCTGGTAGAGTATTGGAAAATAAGTCCCCATCAGTTGTTATTCAGGAATCTGAAAAGGAGAATCGCTCTGAAAAAGTGAAATCTCTTAATCAAGAAGAAAAATCTGAGAAAAAAACCACCCTTGTGCATTTTGATGATATTCCAATAAAATTAACTCTCATCATAGAACAACCTTCAGTATCTGTCCAAACACCACCTTTTCCTGAGAGATTGAAAATTGATAAAGGGGTAGAAAAACATATTTTATTGCCTGATTATGATATGATAGATGAACTGAAGAATGTTTGTAAAAAAATTCTTTTGTTACCATCTATCAAAGAACTACCAATATTTGCAAAGACAATCAGGGAGTTAAGTATTAAAAGACCATGAAGAAAGAGAAAATAAGTCAAAAGAATTCAATTAGTTGGAAAAATTGCAGATATTGTGATGAGAAAAACAACAATTCAAAAATATCTTGATCCAGCAAGTCCCTTTGTAAAAACACATATCAATGGTATCGAAATTCCAAACACATTGATTGATTTAGGAGCAGTTATAAACATCATGAGTGAACAAACTACGAACCAATTGAAACTTCCTAATCTTCAATATACACCTACATTGTTGCAATTAGCAGACATATTTGTTATTAAACATGATGGTGTATTAGAAGACATATTTGTATCTGTATATTCTTGGGAGTATCCTATTTATTTGATGATTCTGACACCCAAGAGTAATTTAGGAGGACATCCATTGATTCTAGGAAGACAATGGTTAATGCTTTTATAAGTTGTAGATCTCATGATATGTTTATTTATTATGGAAGTTCAACAAAGAAATTCAAATTATATCCTCCTGCAAAAACAACAATAGAGGTAGAAAGTGAAGAATGTATAGATGATGATATTGATATGCGACCAATCTTTGTTACTTCACAAATAGATGAAGAAGATCATATTTTGAATTTAATGGAAAATAATGAGTCTTCCTCATATTATGAATCTAATCAAAGTTTTCAAGAACAATGTAATATTGAATATTTATAATTATCTTTACATTCTATGGAACAAATGGAAATTCTTCAATAGAAAGCTTTCCAGGAAAACCTTGAATATCAATAATAATCTAGAAGAATTTAAAAATAAATATTTAATTAAAATGTTACAAGAACATTCCTCTTCTTATGCATGGGAATACACTGGCATGAAAGGAATTGATCCCAATACTTGTATACATCACATTTACATTGAAGAAAATGACAAACCAATTTGACAACCTCAGAGGAGAATGAATCCAAATTTAAGGGAAATTGTTAAAGAGGAACTACAAAAATTGTTGAATGTGAATTTCATTTATCCAATATCAGATAGCCAGTGGGTTTCACCATTGGTAATTATTCCTAAAAATAATGGAAAATGGAGAGTATGCATTGACTATAGGGAATTGAATAAATCCACCTTAAAATATCATTTTCCACTTCCTTTCATAGATCAAGCTTTAGACACATTGGTAGGAAATAAATATTTCTCATTGTTGGATGGTTTTAGTGGATATAACAAGAACCAAGTAGCTCCAGAAGGTCAAGATAAAACCACTTTTACTTGCCCATGTGGAATCTATGCCTACCGAGTACTTCCTTTCAGATTATGTAATGCACCTGCAATATTCCAAAGGGTAGTTTTAGGCATTTTCTTTGATCTAATTCATGATTGTGTGGAAGTTTATATGGATTATTTTATTGTCTATGGAAATTCCTTTGAAGAAGCTATTAAAAATTTTCAAAATATTCTCATTAGATGTAAGGAAGAAAATATCTCATTAAGCCATGAAAAATGTTGTATGATGTTTACTGAGGGAATTGTTTTGGACACCATATTTCAGGGAATGGAATTAGAATGGATACATCTAAAGTAGAAGTTATTTCTAAACTATCAATTCCAACTTGTCAAAGAGATGTTAGAAGTTTTCTTGGTTTGACTGGTTAATATAGAAGATTCATAGAAAACTTTACAGAAATTTCTTCTCCACTTTTCAAATTTCTCACAAAATATTGTGAATTCATTTGGAATTTTGATTGCCAAAAAGACATTGAAACATTGAAAGAAAAGATTTATGAAGCACCCATTCTAAGAGGACCAAACTGGAAACTACCTTTTCACATTTCAACTGATGCTTCAGATATAAATTTAGGAGCTGTACTAGGAAAAAAGGATTTAACTCCATATGCCATTTACTACACGAGTAAAAATTTGACTTATGTAGAGTTAAATATACTGTAACAGAAAATGAGTTTTTAGCTGTTGTCCATGCCATTAATAAATTCAAACATTATATCACTATTTATGAAACCTTTGTACATACAAATCATTCTGCAATTAGGTATTTAATGAATAAACCAATCACTAATGGCAGAATTACAAGATGGTTATTGTTGTTATAAGAATTCAATATTACTATTTTGGATCAACCTAGAAAAAAAATATAGTTGCTGACTTTCTAACTAGGATTCAAAATGATAATGATAATGTACCTGTAGAAGATAATTTTCCTGATGAATATCTTTTTACAGTGTCTATTAAACTTCCTTGGTTTGCAGATATTACTAATTATTTGGCTACAGGGAAGTTACCATTATATTTGTCTCCTGGAGAGAAAAGAAAGGTAATTCAAATTAATGCATCTTACTCATGGATAAATGGAGAATTATACAAAATAGGGCCAAATTTGATCATTCAAAGATGTGTCAGAGAAGATGAAGTACCATATATATTAAAGGCTTGTCATGATGAACCATGTGGAGGACAATTTACTGGTAAAAGAACTGCTTACAAAGTCCTTTTCTTGGGATATTATTGGCCTTCCCTTTTTAAGGATGCCAAAGAATATGTTAAGAGATGTGATATTTGTCAAAGAATGGGGAAACATGTTCCTTCAGATGAAATGCATCTATAACCTCAGGTACTCATTGAACCTTTTGAGAAATGGGTTTTGGATTTTGTCGGTCCAATTAATCCACCATCAAGACAAAAAAGGTACATTCTTATTTGCACTGAATATGCTACAAAATGGGTAGAAGCTAAAGCATTTTCTTCTGCTACTGAAAATGTTGTAGTTTCATTTTTTTTGAGGATATCTTTACCCATTTTGGTGTCCCAAGGGAAATTGTGACAAATCAAGGTACTCAATTTACATCTAAGTTGGTATAGAAGATAATGGGGGAATACAAAATCAAACATCAAAAGTCCACTCCATATCATCCAAAGGAAAATGGACAGGTGGAATCCACCAATAAAGTAATCGAAACAATTCTTACCAAGATTGTGCATCTGCATAAAAGAGTCTGGGCAAAAAATCTTCCAGAAGCTTTATGGGCATACCGTACCACATAGACAAATACCACAGGACATACTCCCTATGAACTTATTTATGGGAAGTAAGTCTTATTTCCTATTGAGTTTTAGGTAAATACCTTTAAGACATCAGTCAAATTGGGTCTTGATCTATCTGAAGCACAAAAACAAGTATTAGAGCAATTGAATGAAATAGATGAGATGAGACAATATGTTATTCAAAAAACCAACATAGCTCAAAAACAAAGATCTAGGTGGCATGAAAAATTCATAAAAGAAAGGAAATTTCAGCCAGGAGATTGGGCATTACTTTTTGACTCAAAATTTAAATATTTTCAAGGGAAATTTCAAACTCATTGGCTTGGGCCTTATGAGATTGAAACTGTCTTTGATAATGGTGCAGTCAGGATTAAAACCGTTGATGAAAAAAAAGTGACATTCCTTGTAAATGGTCATCGATTGAGAATTTATCATAAACCATTAACAAGGGAAGAATTTGTTAAAAATCTACAAGACAATATTGATTTGAAGGTGGTTAGGAAGGATTTCCCTTCCTCTCCAACTTGACTCGCAAAGCCTTTTGTTCTCTCTCTCTCTCTCTCTCTCTCTCTCTCTCTCTCTCTATATATATATATATATATATATATATATAGATAAGTAATAAATAATAAATAAAATAATAAAATGGTATAAACATGAAAACCAACACTGTTGGCATGTTTATACAAAAAAATTAGGATGAAAACCAAGTACTCTTGGCACCCTAGATTTTCTTTTTAAACCCTGTTCTAATCCCATTTTCTTTGTAACCCTCTTTTTCTTTTCAAAATAAGCAACTACAGAATTGTTGAGAATATGAAACTTTAACAAAATTCTGTAGCTGATACTGACAGGGACCAATTGGGACAATTGAAGATCTTGGCATAAGAAAATGATCAAGCTTGCAATTGAAGGCATCCAAGGAAAATCTACAAAGGTCAATCAAAGCATTAGAATTATAAATCCAAAGGTATGTAAATATTAGATTAAATAATAAAGGTATGAAACATTGGATTTTGAAATAAAATAGATGTTGCTACCACCATTTGAAGTAATCATTATTATTCCAACTTTAGATTTAACTATAAATACTATGTCCTATCAACGAATTTGGTCGTAAGCCCATTCATCATTCATCATTGCGCAAATACTCCAATCCATAAACCCTGATAATTCCACCCTCATTTATACTCTATTTTTCCAAAATCCTTTTCACTCATTTCCATTGACGATTTCACTCTCCTCCATGCTCGGTTTCCAAAGCCATTTTTGCCCCATAACCTTGTTAAAAGAAGCAATTGTAGGTTCAAACTTTTCCAACATGGGGGTTATTGTGAGGACAAACCCAAATGGGATGAAATTTGTGGAGGGTTATCCACAATTCAAATAGGTGTTACAACAAGTACAATGGTTGGAATTTGTAGAAACATTTAATGGCTACGACAAAGAAGTAACAAAGTCCTTTGCCCGAGCATTTGATGGAGTTGAGGCAGAAATTGGAGATGTGAAAATAGCAGTGACATAATCTTTCATTTAAGAAGTAACTGGGCTACCTAGGGTTGGTGAAAGATGGTTAAAAACAAATGAATTGAAGGAAATGAATGGAGGACATTTCTCAAAAACCCAGGTATGGACACTTCAGTCTTTAAGAAAGGCATCCCAAGTACAACTCTTAAAAGAAAATGGAGAAATTTACTGTTGGTCATTCAAAAATTTATTACTTGTGAAGGTATATTCGACAATATTTTTTTCTATCATATACGTTCGATGATTCATTTCCTTGAGGGTAATGAAATTAATTTCCCTTATTTATTACTCATTAGTCTGAAGAAAATGACCATAATACTTAGAGAAAAATATAGTCTATTGAAAATACCATGTATCATCACAACCTGATAAAAATGTTGTTTGAAGCCCACCTCAAAATTATAGGAGATGATTGTGAAATTTTTCTAGTTAGAAACCACTTTAAAGAGGTAGAACAGGAAGACCCCAACAAAAAAATAAAGAGAAGTAGAAGAAAGTTAACTCTAAACCCTAAAGATGACTTACCTCTACAACAAGAGCATCCCTCAAAAGATGAAACTCCCCTTGCTAATGTATTAGAAAATATTAAAAAGATGAATGTTAGAAGAAGAAAAACCAGTGATAAGGAAGAAATCATATCTACAAGAAAAATGGAGGCAATAGAGCAAGAAAAGACAGAACAAACAAAAGTTAAAAATCAAATTCCTCTCACTAAAACCTCATCCACTGTAAGGAGGAGAGCAAGAATCAACAAAACAATGAAGGAATCATCTCGAAAATCCATAGATTTTGTCAATCTAGAGGAAGAAGAAGGGCTAAAGACTCCATCGCCTATAATTCCATCACCAGTTTCATCACCAATTGCTAATATACTAAGAAGAACACCTGAAATTGACCCAGTCCAATAGGAGATATATGATTATATAGAATATTTGGAGAAAAGAGATACAGAAAAGGCCACTGCATCCTCTTCAAATCAAGAAAAATAAATTCATTCTGATAGTCCACAAGAACCTCCAATTATAAATACTCTCAAACAAGAAATTTATGAATTGGAGACACTAATCAGGCACTTAAAACCAGAACATGAAACACTGAAAGTGCATAATGAAATACAAAGGACCAAGAATGACAACATTCTCTTACATCTTTCTCTATGGTATGATAAGAATAAGAAGCTAAAAGAAAAGAACAAATCCTTTAAGAGAAAAGTCATAACTCTGAAGTATAAAATTCTAATGAAGAAACCAAGGATGGCAGTAACTAACAAGAAGGTAAAGAAGACAAATCTAGATGTTTTAGCTCAAATATCTGAAGGATTTCAGTAACAAGAGGGGTTCATCAATTTTGAAATTTTTGCATGAGGACATGCAATGACCTCCATGTGGGGGAATGTTGAGCCTCACAATTGCTTCTTTTTGACACCTTTTTTTTCACTCTATCTATTTCTTTTGACCTTCATAAGCACACATTGGGCATCAAATCACGGGAATTATGACATGGCAGATAAAATTGTCTTGTATTTCATAAATTGATAATATTATTTATTATTTAGTTTAATGTTTACTTCAACTACCGAATTGCAATGATTCTGCAACTAATACATGATTCTGCAGCCAAGTCCGTGGTTTGATAGGTTCCAAGGTGCTAGCTAGGAAGAAAAATATATGAGTAGGTGGAAATTGATGCACTCAACGATTTCCTCCTACTCTCGTGAACCTTATCGATGGAAGTAGGTCCTAGTGATGCGGTCAAATATGAAGTCAACCTCTGTAATTGTCAACAGGCGAGCAAGAACAAGATTTATGCCTCATGATTTTATTTGATAATAGCAAATCATGAGTGAATTATGTTATGATATCTTTTAAAGTTAATTATAGTTTATGTTGATAGGGATTAGGCGTATAACTTTGAACAATTTATTGCTATAAGCTCTATAAATATACCTCTTGGCAGAAATGAAAAGGTTGTTAAGTTGGATGCGACAATGAGATTTAAACTCTGTTTTTAGTGCTCTTTTTATAAAATAATCATCTCATTTTCTCATACGTGGTTAAGTGTTTGATCAATAGCGTGATTTCCTGCTTCTCGTGGAGGGCCACCATGAGTAATAAGGATTTCTGTTTCATTTTCAGTAGATAGAAATTGTCTTTATATTCTCATAGCTTTATGTTTGTTTGATTATGCAATTGCATTCTAATTTCTTCCAGTTTTGAATTAAGATTCGTTCAACTAGTCATTTCGTTTGTTCATAGATTCTAAATGCACATGGATAGAGTTTAGCATCAATGACATAGTTTTATACTTTAATCAATTAGACAAAGTTCTATATTTCTTATAGTCAGAGGATTTATTTGGAGAATTGGATGTTAAATTTCAAGCATGTGTGATCTATAATTCAAGAAAGTGGAATGTATTTTAAGAAAGAGTTTGTTTCGTTTTGTTTTTATACAAGTATGATTGTTGTTTATATATATATGTGTGATGAGATTCAATAGTAGTTTTTAATTCTACAATTGAGTGTGTGTATATAATTCTTATTTATGCAAAGTGTGGAATTAATTTTCATTTACATCAAGTGTGAGATTGATTTATAGAAGTGTGGGATTTTCTTTATTTCAAAGAAAAGTGTGTGAGATTTCTATAAGAAAAGTATTTTTAAGAAAGAGAATGTGATCATCATTGTAGAGTTAATCTTATTTTATAGGAATAACTAATTTACTCATAGAAGACATGTGCATCTCAATAATTCAATTTCATTTAAAATAAAAGGCTTCTAGCACATACAGTGCACTTACACTTCATCAACTTACTAGCAAGTCGATAATTTACGTAAACAATTTAAGGTCAATGAAATTATCAAAAATTTAAGGTGTCTTGGTTTAGGGCCTAATGATCTAGTGTGGATTGTGGTAAAGTTTGAGATACTAGGAGACAGGAAAATTCCTCACGATATAGGTGGAGACTTACGGTGGCATCCATGCTTGTTTTGGCCTAGTGATATGGTGGAGATAATGGTAAAGCCTGTTATTACACGTTTATTGTGTTGACATAGTACTCCGGGATGGATTATAGTAAATCTTGGTTTCTATTGATGAGGGTGAGGTGGTTTAGCCTTGGGATTCCCTCCTTGGTTCTTTTGGTTTGAGCCCCATATTTATTCTTGGAATATGGCACGACGACGAATGGATGAAGAGAGCTTTGGCTCAACCATTCTATGGTCGGGTGGAACGTGGTAGTCCCATCCTGGGTTTGGATTTTGCATCAACAATATGAGGTTATTTACCCTTTTTATTCTATGAGTATTACACTATTTTATATGTGGATCATATGGTTGTGATTTCCTTGGTATTTATGTTTCTATTATGCTAGTTATGTATATGTATTCTGATAATGGCTATGTATGGCTCTCCTCATGTTTTTATTTGTAAATGAATAAATAAATTATCTATGACCAAATAGATGCTACTACAGCTAATTATGTAAGTGAACAATGCTTCTTAGCGATTCTCAGATAAGTATGAGACCCCTATGTTCAGATCTGTTATTTAAACCTGTAGATTTCATTCACGCCAATTATTTGAAATAATGTCCATCTCAATTGGGGATGGCCAGGCCTAGTCTTGAAGTTGATTTTTGGTTTATTAGTCTTTTCATCATGTGTTTAATGGATTTTGGAAGCTACAACAAGTTCTAGGTAGTGGCTAGAATTATGGGCTAGAAAAGTGCCTTAAATTTTGCAGACTCTAGCACAGGTATGATGGGAAAATTCCTTGGACACATGCATGTAGGCTTGTGGGAGAATCTAGAGGTCCTTGGATGATGGCACGCCCATAACATGAGATCGTATAGAGGTTAGGAGGTCTAAAAAATCAGTGGGACTGAGGGGCTGGTTACCAGAAAGGTTGGGATAGCTCTTAGGATTGTTGTTGCTGATGTGGAAGGCATGTTTGATGTGTTTATGTCAATTCCACTTCCTTAAGGTCACTTAGGAGGTTGAACCATATCATAGTAGCCTCTCGTCACATGTTTACCCTAGTTGGCTGGTTACTTGGGTAGATGTGGGAGGAGGGTGTTACAAACTTGTCATATTCTTCAACACACCATTGTCCATGTACCATGCAGTATCATTGACGAAATCCTTGGAAAAATGAGATACTAGAGCAAAATATTCACTCTCCAATCTTCTTGAGAGATGATCCAGATTAGAAGAAGTGACGACACATTTTACTCCATTCCACTTCTTCTTCTTCATACACTTCGTCGAATAATGATCAAACACTTCATCTTACTCAAGTCCTTATTCTGGTCGCTCTTCATTCTCCCTACAAGAGCCACATCATCTTCATAAGTCTCCTTCTTTGGATAGAGGTCCTTGTCTCACTGTTCCTTAAGAATGAAGTCATCCTGCAACCTATTCCATTCTGGAAGATTCTCTTTATCAATGATACCTTTGATGAAATTCTTTTATTCCTTGATGAACCCTTTTAAAGAAATCCTCACCATATTAGAATCTAAAACAATCTCTCTGATCACAGAAAAATCATCTCAAACTTGATACAATCTTATCAGATACGGTGCCACTGCTTCTCCATACATCATCTTGGTACTCTTTAACTTGTCCTTCAATACCAACATTCGATTCTCAATCTTTTTTTGGAACAGATACTCAAGAGATTTCCACATATGATGGGATTTTCTCTTCCCCCAGATGAGGCATCAAATGATCCTTGATGCCATCTAGGATGATCAACTTGGCCTTTATATCTAACTCCTCATACAATTCCAACTCCTTAGGGTTACTTGGCTTCTTGATATCTTTGTCATCAAAGTCATAGATCTTGTTAACCATCAAGACTAGGTCAATCCTTATTTTCCATGAATTATAGTTAGAAATCCCATCCAACCTGTCCTCCTATGTCAAACCAACTGACAACTTCGCCATTGATATTAGTCCTTCGATGACAATGGAACAAATTCCCTCTTGAGTTCTATGTTTTGATGTGTAACCTATGATTCATTGACCCTTCAAAGTAGCTTTGATACCATGTTGAATTTCCATAGCACTCGAGAATCTTGTTTGGGTTGTACAATATCAATCATAAACATGCCCAAATTCCACATCTATACTACTTTGCATAGAGGAAAATAATAGTAGTGAATCAACACATACACAAGACACAATTTTCAACCCAACTTTGTTATATATAATCTTTAATAGAACAATCTAGGGATCCTATATTAGGGATAATGGCCCTTGATACAAGACAACTAGGGCTTGGTATCAACAACAAATATGATAACCAATCAGTCATGAACAAGATAAAACTGACCTACTTCTATCAATGTGCATCCATAGTCCTTTCGGTCCATGTATCTTGAACACTTATGTTGGTCCTTTTGATTCTTGATCTATAACTCATCAATTTGCCTCTATCAATCAATGCAACTCCTTTAGGCCATTGAATATAGGCCCAAACACTTTTTCCCTCTAGCTGTCCCTTTGTCCTCCAACATATGCAACACGGGATATTCTCTTTTCTACCCACTTTTGTCACACTACTACTCGAAGATGACAAGTCTAGGGCATTGGAGGATGCCCTCTTTCCACTAAAGAAGTCCTTCTCAACACAATGAACTAGGGCTAATTTACTAGCCCACTTGGTTGTCATTTAGTCCTTCAAAAGATCAACCCTTTGGTTCCAATAATTCTACCACTCATTGAAGCCTTGTTGACCTTCACAAGTCCCACACTTAGGGCTCTATAGACGCCTTCTAACAACCCTCCAAACTATACTTAATATTCCCAACAAATCTATCCAATCTGGACCATCAACCTAACAAACAACATCAAAAATGGAAACCTTGATATGTGAATGTTTGTCCCCAATTCACTAGACCTGTGCATGCATTAGATCTATAACTTCCAGACCTTGGTTATGGTTGCAAGTAGCATCTATTACAACCCTTCTACTCAACCTCAAACTGCTACTAAAACTTTGATCTTCCCTCTTCTAAGAAGTCCACTCTTGCGCTGTATTGCTGAGACTACTCATCCCTTAATACCACCCACCTATTAGGCCTTACAACCCTCGCAATATAGGATACAAGAGCTCAACCTCATTCTCAAACTGAACATAAATATGCATCATGTTCATGAGAGAATGACACCTCAAACTATGCATAAAATTACCCAGATATGTCCTTCTTGACCTCGAAAAACATCCGCCTTTCTTCTCTTAGACTTATCATAAGAAATAAGACAAAACCATACCTTGCCTTAACTTTGGCTAGGGCTCATTAGTCTACGAATCCCTCATATCTTCTTCATTCACTTTTGATGTGCCAAATGAGATCTCAAACTTCTCTTATGTATGCTCTTTGGTGGAAATATCTAGCCCTCTCTAGGGCACTCCTAAATCCAAGCCGAACTTAAAATGTTTCCAATTAACCCACTGCATATAAATAAAAAATTATTTCTCTCATTTGGCAAAGCCTCCCTTGGTTTCCTTAGTAGCCCCTTGCTCCATTAAGGGTGCCACACATGCTACAATGGTCAAATCAACAAAATAACTCCTAGTTTTGCACCCACAACTTTGGGTGCAAATCTCCCTGCTTAGGTACCTTGCTCACAAAGAGATTTTATGGTGCCAACTCACACAACCCCAATACCCAAGGCTATGGAGTACCTCCCAAGCTACAAAACTCAAAAACCCTATGTCCCCATCCATCTCATAATTATTCACATGACCCCTATCACTTGAAGGATTCACCTTGGACTTGTCTTTCCCTTTAGGGTCTGGGAATACCTAAAGAGTCTTATTAAGCACTCCCACCTAGGGATATACCATTACTTTGAGCTCAAGACCCTAAATTTAGAAGGACAAACCTATATGAAGCCTCATTTTTCCCTTGATAAACATACTTGTTTCACTTAGCTGCACTAATGAACTATTATACATGAAGGTGAGGAGGTGCATTTGAAATTATATGAATTGAAAGGTGGTTTCATCATGGGATGGGAAACGTAATTGGGATCGAAGTACACTAGAGGATAATATTGACACCACAAGGGATGCCTTGAGAGCCATTGGGCTCCTATCATGTGCAGATCATCATGTCATACCATTGGAAACCTCAATACCTTCAACAATTTGTTTATCACCCCACATTATTCATGAGATGATGCACTTGGATCAGTGTGCACATTCGGCATACCATGTTGAGTGGTAAGTGATCTGAAGCCTAAAGGACGTTTTCCTCATCCTTGAGACATGGAAGGGAAAGTACCATCATTAGAGCCCTCATTTGGAGCATTATATTGGCTATTCTATCATTAGGAGACCCATGAGACCAACATTTGTGCCCCAAAACTACTGTAGGGCCCAACATGAGGACTTGCATAGCGAATTAGGGGCCATCCCCTAATTGGTTACTTACAGAGCACTCTCTCTCATTTTGGCACCTAGGGGACTCAACACAACCCTCTAACGACCCAACATCAACATGACATCATCAAATCCACTAGCATTGGAAGGCTAATTTAAAATTTGAAAAAGCTACTTGGTTGTCTTGTGACCAAGGCTTGTATTTTGCACATTTTTATAATTTTAGGAGGCCTTAGGCTAATAATTAAACCTCTAAGATCTCATATAAATGGAACTCACCTTCATTTGTGAGAGAAGATCATCACACTTGGATTATTTATCTTGTAAATAATTCACACCTTTTCTTTGGAGCTATTGGAGACTCTTTTAATTCATTTTGATGTGTGGAAGATAATTCATGTTTCTTATTTGGAGATTCTTCTTGAATGATGGATGAATATATTGCATTTCACTTGTAAGTGCTTAATATTGATGGAATATGTCTTTGAATTTTGTTTAATGTATGGAATTGCTGCTCTAGAATATACAAATTTGTGTCCTAATTGTTGAAAATCAAGTTTGGAAAGCTTTTCTAGTAGAGTATTGCATATGTTATTCAATTCAAGGCATGTGATGAATATTCTTAGTGAATGAATGTCTTTGATTCTTCATGAAACTCCATTATATCTTGAAGAACGTAAATCTTTGAAGTTGGTACCGCATCGATTTTGAGCCTCCTTGGAAGACATGTTATCTTATCTTAAGCATCTTAAGACTCCATTAACTAAAGGACTAGGCGTTGTACCAAATATTTTGGTGATCAAAATCCTCTTTCTCCATATTTTCTCCTCCTAAAGTTTGGTCCTCTAAAGGTAGGGAATAAATCTAGGGTTTGCAGCAAAATTTTAGAGAGGTGTTTTTTGGAAATTCAAGGGTCCAAACATCAAGTTCAACGTCTAGGCTACCTATGCTCCAATTTTGGTAGGCATCTGCTTGAGTTTCATACATAAAATATCTTGCCGTAGGTGCTACTCCAAGAGGGAAAACCTAAGCCTTTATCTCTCACCTTGGGTACTGCTTTGAGGGTTTTATGAGAATAATATTCACTGGAATGAATCATAAGAAGCTCTTTATTCTCTCGGGCCTTAACCTTATGAATACCTTTTTTCATCGAGGAACTTCAAAAGCCCAGGTCTTGTGCCTTCTTTTCTAGGTTTTTATTAGAGATCAATTTACTTCTTTGAAGCCTTGTACCTTTATTAAGCCTCTCTTCGAGTGAGCTCTAGCTCTAGCTCCATCACCTTGAACCTTCAAACCTAGAATATATATTAAAAGTGATCACAATGATATTGAGATTCCACCCATCAATGAAAGTCCATAAAGAGAAGGGGACTGTGGATATGGTTTCAGTGGGCCATTGTCCCATTGTTTTCACTTAGTCTAGTAGTTGTCCCATAGGTTTTCCCTCCCTTAGGGTGTTGCTAATTTTTGATGTAAAAATACATAATCCTCAACTAATTCCTTCTCTACCACAACTTAATGATACAACAATAACATGACAATTACTATACTCTTGGCAGACTATACATATGAGAAGACAACTGTAACATCATATATGGCAACATAATCATGGCGGTCCAAGGCATCTACAATAATACAACAAAATGGCATATACACAAATTCTCTAAAACCATATAAAACAATGTTCCCTGCAGTCATAGCCTCCGATCCAACCACAAAACATGCATTGTCCTCTAGAATACAAGGTTCATCTAATGCACAATATTCTCAAAGTATGTCCAATGCAAATATTTTCAAAGTCTTCCACCCATCAATGAAATTCCATAAAGAGAAGGGGACTGTGGATATGGTTTCAGTGGGCCATTGTCCCATTGTTGTCATTTAGTCTAGTAGTTGTCCCATAGGTTTTCCCTCCCTTAGGGCGTTGCTAATTTTTGCTATAACAATACATAATCCTCAACTAATTCCTTCTCTACCACAACTTAATGATACAACAATAACATGACAATTACTATACTCTTGGTAGACTATACATATGAGAAGAAAACTGTAACATCATATATGGCAACATAATCATGGCGGTCCAAGGCATCTACAATAATACAACAAAATGGCATATACACAAATTCTCTAAAACCATATAAAACAATGTTCCCTGCAGTCATAGCCTCCGATCCAACCACAAAACATACATTGTCCTCTAGAATACAAGGTTCATCTAATGCACAATATTCTCAAAGTAGGTCCAATGCAAAATATTTTCAAAGTCTATCCAATGTACAACATCTAGTCCTCAAGTAAATGGCTCATTGGATCATTCATCTATGTTCCCATTGATCTTACACAATATACACCCTTACTAATTTTCTAAGCATACTTTACACATACAAAATGACTTCAACAGTCACTCTATTCTACGACAAGGGCCATATACTAGGCATTCTATGTTGGCCCTCAAATCACACACCTTGTTTTACACAATCGTTCTTGCATAATTCCATATATTTTCACCGATCCTCACATATATGCTTCACCTCATAATATTTGGACCCAAATAAAACCTACACATATTTGTATCAATCATGTACAACATGCTTGCTCTTCGCACATGCGCGTTGTCACACCTCACACCAAAAGAAATTCTGCAAGAGGTTCGATCTTCTGTAGCTTGTGTTACGCATCACATTCAATCCTTGCACAAAATCATAGCATAAAAAATTGTTTGTGTTGGGCTGCCAAATTAACATACACTTTCACTCCATTTTCACCTTTATCCTCATTTTGTCACCTCATTTCATCACATTATCATTATATTTCCATAACCATATGGGTTCATATTTTCATTTTCCAAAGTTATTTATATTATGTATCTAAAGTGAATTTATGATTAAAAGTTAGAAAAATAACATGTATTTGCTTATACCTAAAGGTGGAATGAGTTTGGTGACATGTATAGGTGATTTGGAAGGTTCCAAGACACTCTTATGTGGCCTCCAAGGCTCAAATTCGAATTCTCTTAAAGATTTGGGATAGGGGTCAGGCATATCTCATGGAGAAAAATCATGGATAAAGGAATATGTGTCTCATATTGGCTGTAACCATATGAAGGATTTGTGGATCTAGGAGGGATTAGTGGATCTCCATTAATGAGTCAGTTGCTTATGTTTTTGTATAAATAGGAGTACCTCCTCCATTCCAAAAGGAGGACTCTTGGAGCATGTATCCTAACTTATGATGGAATAGAATAAAGTTTTATTTCTACAATTTTATATATAAATTGTCTTAATGTAGTATATGAATGTATGGAATAGTTTTTCACTTTGTTCTTAAGAGAATTGAGCTCACTCTAAAAGGATCAAAGAAACATTTTATTTTCATCATAGATTTATTTCATTATAGATTTTATTTTCATTTAATTACTTAGATGTTTGAAGATTTTTCATTATTAATGAATGAATTTTAGTTTAAATCTTATCAGCATATGAAAGGACAAACAAGGGTCTAAGTTAGGCTCTCTTCCATTTGATATGAGTAATAATTGAAATTCATTCTCTTTTTCTAATTTCAAGTTATTTATGAATTCTTGATTTTTGATTCTTATGAATGAATTTTAGTTGAGTTCTAATCAGCATACGAGGGGACAACCAAGAGTCTAAGTTAGGCTCTCCTTCTATTTGGTCTAAACAATAATTAAAGTCCATTTCCTTTTCTTCATTTCAAGTTATTTTTGAGTTTATGCAATAATAATGTTGTTGGAATAGAACTATGAGGAATGACAACCACGACCTCCTAAGTTAGGAGCCTCTTCTCTTGCTTTCTATACATCACATATTGTTTTTCTTTAGTTTCTCTTCTTGAGGACAATACTATGGGGAAGGACAACCAGGACCTCCCGAATTGGGAGCCTCTTCCTTTGCTTGCTGCATCTTGAACTAGAAACTTTTTAGTTTTAGAAGTTATTTGTAATATGCATTTCCATTCTAAACAAACCTCCTATAATAGTCTCATCTGAGGTCCCATATGTTTTGGTTTGCTTCTAAGTTTACGAAACCCTCGGGTTGAAAAATTAAATGACAGGGATTTAGCAGACAATTAAATCACCCAACATTTTGGTGTTGTTGTTGGGGAAGCAAACTTAGATGTAACTAAGTTACGAGGATTGTTTAGGAAACATTTTCTTTTAAGGTCATTTTCATTTGGGGTTAGATGCATTTAGGCATTTTTCATTTAAGTTTATTTGCATTTGCATATAGAAAACATAGAACATTAAAATCAAGAACCCCCATTCATTAAAAAAAAATCCAATTGCTAAAACAAGATCTAAAGAGCTTCGCGCTATGATAGTTGAAGAAAATAAAATAAAAACCTAAATACTACATTCAAATTTGGTTTCAACTAGTCAGTCTTCATGATCATGTCCAAGAACTCAATAGGGTTTACTTTCCAAACTTGGATATAAGTTTACTCATGATCTTGTTGCGCAAATGGATGCATTGGAAATTCTCTTATACTTAAGAGAATGTTTGATTTCCTTTTCAATAGAATAGGACTAACAAATAAAAAAACAAGTTTTTGTGATTTTTGGGATAAATTTGAAACTTTGTGGTGCAGTAAGAACCACCCATTTACTAACCCTTGCAGGAAAAATTTGCAATAAAACAAACAATTGTGAACAAGGAGCACAAGCGAAGGTGGAAGAATGATAGTTTCAAGTAAGAGATCGATTCTTTTCATTTTATGTTTTGCATCCAAATTTTTAAAAGAGAGAAATCAACTAATAAAAACTTGAGTATTCTCTCCTCCTGCACTTTATGTGACCTGGAGGATTAGAAAAATAATTTTCATGTTAGTATATCTTTTATTAAAAAAAATTATTTTTCTCTTTCATTATTTCTTTCTTTTAATATATATATCTATATATATATATATATATATATATATATATAATTTTAAATGGTTCATTAATTTTTTTTTAATGTTTTCTTATATATATATATATATATATATATATATATATATATATATATATATATATATATATATATATATATATATATATATATATATATATATATATGAGTGAATGGAACACATGTAAATTAAAAATTAAAAAAGAGATTTGCTTATTTTAAACAAATTCGAAATAATAAAAATGAATAAAAACACAAAAACGAAAATGAGAATAAAGCAAATATAAACAAATAATAAAAAAACAATTGGAAGCCAACCAAACGAATTGCTGCAAATGTTATGTGTGGTTTTGAAAAAATGAAATATAGTTGTGCATCCTCCGATTTTGAAAAAAAAAATGAAAACGAAAATGAGAATAAAGCAAATTTAAACAAATAATAAAAAAACAATTGGAAGCCAACCAAACGAATTGCTGCAAATGTTATGTGTGGTTTTGAAAAAATGAAATATAGTTGTGCATCCTCCTGATTTTGAAAAAAAACGAATTTCACCAGGAAGTTACCTAAGCAGAGGCCAAATACGTATAGGTTAAAAACATCATTTTTAGAATGCATTTTGTGACCAAATGAAAACAAATATCAAAAATCTAAAACATGGGGTTTTCTCAAAATGAGGTGAATTATGTTTTACCCAAGATATTTCCTCAAAATAAACATGGGGTTTTCTCAAAATGAGGTGAATTATGTTTTACCCAAGATATTTCCTCAAAATTCATAACCGTTTGAGTGATTTTCAGGGTTCTCTGGAGCCTTATTTGTTAGGTTGCGTGAAAGAAAAAACAGTTTTCAATTAAATGTAGCAAGCAGCCAAGGCCACAACCATCCAACAACTCAACCATAGAGCCATGGCCAACCACCCAACAGGGTTGCCAAGTTGCAGAGAGAAAAAAAAAATCAATCATTAAATTTAAAAAAAAATTAATAATTAAATAACAAAAAAAGTAACTAAAAAAAAATCTTACTGCAGAGATTTTCAGAAATGAGATTTTCTCCATGCTTACAACCTACAACACAAAAAAAAAATATTTAAAGAAAAAACATAAGCATTTCCCAAGCTTTTATAGAATAAAAATTGGTTTAAAAAGTCCAATTTCTTGGCAAAAATGATGAATTCAAAAGATAAGAAAAATGATTTGGAAAATATTTTGGAATTCCATTTTTCTAAAAATCTTAGAAAAGATGAATTCAAAAGATATGAAAAATGATTTGGCAAATATTTTGGAATCATATTTTCCTAAAAATTTTGGATTTAGATTTATCACTTGTTAAATTGTTGTTTCAATTTTCATTTTTAGAATAATTAAAATTTCCAAAATTCCATTAAATTCATATATGTGACTTGTGATCTATTGGAAAGTTATTCAAATTGCGTAATGGAGGTCATAAGTTCAAATCTTGTGGGGATTGGATTTGTTAATTATTCTACAATTTTGACACAACATTAATTAAACAAAACTTTTGCCACCACATGGCAGCACAACATTGGCCAATATTGCACATTCATCACCACATCATCAATCAAACAATCAACATGTCACATCATCCATTTGCCATGTTACCCACAAGCACATCACTATTACACCGTCACCCTCCATCTGCCAGCTCATTTTTCAACACTGAAAATGGATCAAGAAGAAGAATGATAAGGGTGCCTCATCTACAGGATTATTGTTTTGCAAAATGCCTTGAAGAGAATCTTGTAGATAGAAAATTGAATCCTGTAGACATGTGTTTTCGTTTCATAAATTATTTTTATATGATCATGTTTCTTTGAGTCTTGTAGGTACAGAAGCCAACAACATCACAAACTGGAAAATTTTATGTCATGGCTCAACCAAAGAAGATAGACAGGATTTTTATATGCAGGAAGGGCGCAATCCTCCAACTGAGAAACCTTCTAAAAATCTTCATTGTTTCATCCAAATTTCAAATAAGTACAACGTTCTCATATGACATCGGATTTCGACGATTCAAGCTTCGTTGGAAAGATCTCAATGAGATCTACATAATGAGAAATATATCATCAGAATTTTGAATATTTAAAGAATGAAGAAATTGCTGACAAGATATAACTGGTAAAATGAGGCACTAGTTTCAACACATGTATAAATTCTTTCGGTTTTTCTTACATGAATTTGTTTTATTAGTACCAATTCTCAGGTTTTTTGTAAATGTCATAAATAGAGAGATTGATCACCTCTCTCTTATGATAAACTTACATTTCATTACAAAAAAAGTACTAAGTTTTTGCAGGTTCCAAGAAGATAAACAAATGACCACAAGCAAACATTGTCTTTTAAAGACCCCATTTCAAGCATGAGGACATGCTTTTGGGTAAGAAAAGGGGGAGAATGTCATCATATCTATCAAATCATTGAAAAGCCTCTCAAAGACCACATTTCTTTTACAAGAAAATGATCAAAGCAATTTTGGGCATGGGATACCCCGCAGCAGGTTTTGGGGCTCAAAGCCCAAGTTTTGGTCAAAGATGGTGTAGAACTCCGCGAAGTACGGGCGAAGAGCGCGAATTGTATAATCAAGTCATAGGGTTGTTCGCCCTAAGAATTGTAACTTAATGTAAAGATGTGTCTGCCTACCCATGGTTCGTGGACCATGGGATTGTATAAATAGAGCAAGGCTCTAAGTGTAGAGCTAAGCGAAGCTTAGTAGATGATAGATAGAATAGCGAAGGCATGGTTAGAGCCTAGAGTGGAATCTGAAGTGTACTAGGTCATAGTGGTAGGAAGAGGCTCTGCAGCTGAGTGCGCAGAGGCCTAGTAGAGTCCGCAACTGAGTGTGTAGGGCGGAATCAGGTTTGTACTTGGAATTGGAAGTTAATAAAGAGAAGTTTATTATGTGCATCTGTTCTTGAATACTTATTTTGATGTTATACATTATTGTTACTCTATTTATTTACTGTGCGCACTTGATGAATACTCGTATGAATGCTTATATGTGAATTTAATTTAAGTAATCAGCTAACGGAGGCTAATTAAGGAAGACTTGGGTAAATAACACGGGTCGCGCCGCAGCTAGAACTACGTGAAGACAGTATCACAGGGCGCGGGGTACCCGCAGGTGCGCATAGCGCAGTAAGTGCGAAGGTTGGACCGCATACTAATCCCCTCATCTCAGACATCCCCAGGGTGTGGAAACCTGGTTCTAGCACCCTCCCATATACTTCGGGTGAGACCTCGGTCCGCGCTCTGTGGACTGTTGCCGAAAGGGCCAGTAGTACCGGGATTTGCTCGGCTAAATCACTTCTGAACCTGGGTCAGGCCCCAGTAAGCCAACAAATGGTTCTATTGCCAGGACCGGGATCTGCATAAGGGATGTCTGATGTCATGCCACTGGAACCCAACAAATAAGGAAATTGAAGAAGTGGTTGGACAAGAAGATTCACGAGTTCGCAACACAGGAAAACAAAACTCTGCAAGCATCTAAGGAAAAGTGGCTGGATTGCTATGTGTATACATAAATCCACAAGATTTTCTTTGCATACTTTCTGTCTGAGTTGTATGAGTGGATCGCAAGGTTAGCGACAGCCAGGGAAGGTGTAGGCTCGACCAACCGATAATGTGGACTCCAGAGCTAGTGTGAAAACTAGAAGCCTTAGAGGATAAGATAGCACAAGCTGTGGACCACTGGCTCGACCAAATAATAGGAGGATTTATTACTGAGTTCGCGGTGGACACGACCATCAATTACAGTGAGGCAGAGCGACGTTTTCTCAAGGGACCGCGAGGTAAGTATATTAAATCTTTGAACACCTAGATTAAGATGTTGTTATGTTAAAAGTGGGTTATGCAAATAAATTAATGTTTGGGACTACATGGAGTAGAAAGATCTACAGAACCAGAAGTAGCGAAGAATTAGAAAACAATCCCTTAATTTCACCCTTGCAAGAGAGTGAGGACGAGCTCACGAAGGTTTCTCTGAGAGCTCACAAAGGTTTGGTCAGTTTGATAAGGCAGCGGATTCTGCGGTTACCACCTCCACCCACACCACCACTCGCTTCACCTCCCTCACCTCCATCTCCACCCACTCCACCTCCACCACCTCCACAGTTCAGTATGGCGAGCGCGATCAAACTACCAATGTTCAGAGGAGTAGGGAATGAGGATCCGAACCAATTCTGGTTCGTGGTAAGAGCAGTATGGGAAGCACAGGGCATCACGGATGACAATATTAAGAAGGCTACATTGGTGAGCACGCTGCAAGATTGCACATTGACATGGTATATCAAGCACTCTAACGACCACCCAAACGCAGGAATAGTAGAGATCCAGAACGCGCTGAACAGGGAATTTAGCAGACCAAAGTCAGAAACACAATCAATCATCGAGTTTAAAGAGATCGCGATGCTCCCGGGAAAGACTCCCTGGGATATGGATCAACGATTGAAGAGTATGATCCACGAAGCCAATATGACGTTGATAGATGCACAACATCATGCATGGTTTGTAGCATCTCTGACATCGCACTTGAGGATGGCGCTATCACAACAGAAACTTTCCACTTAGGCTGAAGCATTGGAAATGGAAATGAGATTGCATGATACCCCGATACAAGACCCTGGGTTGGGAGTTCAACAAATCCACACGCAACTACAGAATTTGTGTTTGGAAATGCAAAGCTTGAAGCAGGATAGGGCACCACGGCCAAAGGCACGCAAGGAAGTATGGTGCATAAAGTGAAAAGGCCAGGGCCATGACAAGGATCATTGCCCAATGTTTGCGAACTACTTGGCAAGAGGAGGGCCAATGCCACTAAGATCGAAGGTGCAGGCAGGGCCGAGTGCGGCACCCGCTTTATGGTGTGCGATCTGTCAAATAGGAGGGAAACACATGACAGACAATTGTCATTTGCTGCAGAAATATACACAGACACCCCAACAATTGTTTTGTAATTTCTGCAGGTCGGTAGGCCATGATGAGCGCACTTGCCGCAGTTACGAGCTAATGATGGATCAGACCCCAGCCTAT
This sequence comes from Pinus tabuliformis, assembly GCA_031772625.1. NCBI lineage: Eukaryota > Viridiplantae > Streptophyta > Pinopsida > Pinales > Pinaceae > Pinus > Pinus tabuliformis. The sequence continues at coordinate 5,209,144 of CM062814.1, read as the reverse complement.
AGGATGCAGACCGAAACGCGAGCCCTTAACCCAGATGCGGGGATGGTACGCGTTGGATTTCAAGGGCGAGGATGAGCTCGAATGGGACCAGGAAGGGGCTGCAGACAGTTAATTTGTTACAATTGCGGAGAACCAGGGCACTATTCCCACAATTGTACCAACCCGACAAGGATATCTTGTTCGTATTGTGTTCAGTTTGATCATGAAACAATAGATTGTCCTACGTTTATCACAAAGATGCACGAAAAAGGGGTATTTCAACCTCCCCCGACTCAGAATATACAAATGATGAGGTCTGAGCCGTGAAAAGAGGACTCGAATGCAAACATGATGCTCAAAAGTGGTACGGCCACAAGAAAACATATGGGGAAATAGCCAGAGGAAAGTACATGGGTTCGCAAGGCTCCTGTGAAGGAACCCGAGTTTGACTTAGAACACGCAAAGGAGACATTCATGGAAGCTAAGAAGAGCTTCGAGGAGGCCTCCACTTCAGGTAGTAAGGATAAACCAGAGCCAGGAATGGATCCTTCAATGCTCACTACCTTTCTGGAGACATGGATGAAACTGCTGCGAGACAACAAGGCAATTGAAGGACTACAGGAGTTGATCACCAGGTGCGCGGGGTCAGGAGAACCGTGCATAGTCAGGGAATTGGGGTAGCATGCATTGCGCACTGGAAGGGAAATGAGGTTGACTGCCCAAATTAGAGAATATGAAATGGATCAAGTGATCCTAGATCTGGGTTCGGACACAAATGTATTACCGAAGCAAACATGGGAACGCATGGGCAGGCCCGTGTTACAATGGTCCCCGATTCAATTACAAATGGCAAACCAACATAAGATTTTTCCCATAGGGAGGTTGCAAGGGGTAACAGTTGATATTGAAGGCGCAAGCACACAGGCATATTTTGAAGTAATAGAGATTGTCGATGACAGCAATCCCTATCCCGCGCTGTTAGTATAGACTGGGCCACCGATATGAATGGAGTCATCAACCTGAAGAAGCGTAAGATGATCTTCGAGAAAAATTCATTATGCGTAGTAGTCCCACTGGACCCAGCCGAAGGAGCACGCTATACTGAACCAGTGCGCGATGATGATAGTGATGATGATCTTGATTGTATTTACAAGATAACTGCGTGAGACCAGGATTGGGTGAATCCGACTGCAGATGGGAGGATCTCGTGGGAGCACAAAAGCTCCTACACTTCGGATTCAGACGAAGAAGTAGAGTGCTGGCAGAATTGGTTACATGAAGTGACAATGCTGAATTGCAACATGATGGTTAGATCACTGCATTGTGTAACAATCGAGGCAAGAGAGTTGCCGACATATGATGGATTGATAGCAGTGGATGAATTCTTGAGCAAATTTGAAAGTGCAGTACCGGAATAGCAGCGGTTCGATACGTTGAAATGGGCACTGTGCGCAACACCTGCACGATGGTGGGATACACATCAAGGAAATTTTGAGGACTGGCACGAATGTAGAAGGATGATGCACCTATAATTTGAAATCCCCCAGCTTTGAACAAAATTCGGTCAGCGAGGACGGAACAACTTGTGCGCCCACCTGTCTCGATGGGTACATTCATGTGCTATGCAGTCCACACAAGCACACATCAAATTTAGGATCGAAAATTGGAACAAGACACAACAGCAGGAGAGGCGACGTGCACTAGAAACGTTCCACGTAGAAGCATTCAGGAAGGTATGTGGAATCTTGAATAGAGTTCACCAAGCAAGACAAACTAATTGGGACCTACGCGTACCAACGGTTCGATGGGCCTATAGGGCCATGTGCCAAAACCTGAGCATGGAGATGATTCTGAAGCTAAGGAGCAGGGTCGAGACCATAATTTTGGAGAAAAGGAATCCTCACGCAATAGCTCCCACAGTTGGGATAGTACGCGACGACCAGAACGAAGGAATTATGTAGCTACGCGAGGGAAAACATATGCGGATTCAGGAAACCATTCGGCGAGGGAACATTAAACTTCGCGAACTCGAAAAAGATCGGGTACAACTGTGGAAGAAATGCATGTTAAGGAACGCAGAGATTAAAAAACTGGAAAATAAAATCGCGCAAGCATGTCGCATCGATAAACTAAGAATGACAGGACAAGATATGGGCAGCCATACTACTGCATTAGAAGATTGTCATCAAGCATTTGTGACTCTGCTACCACGGCTACGACCGCACCTTACCAGACAAAGTAACCGGGGGAGCGCACCACATAAGGAAGAACGCGCGATGTTGACTATCGTGAGGGTAATTGAGGAATGCCCATGAACTACGTTGGAAGGTGGATTGAAGTCTCGCACAGGGGGTGCGACCACCTGACTAGCCGTAGGGAGCACAGTCTCAGTGCTCCAAGTCGTTGAAAGAGAGCACGAGACTATAAAAGAGTCTATGAAGGAGTTGCGTAATAAAGGGGTTGCGTGTAGGATCGGCATGTCACAAGGGTCACGCCCACGCAGAAGGGTTTGCGCTGTCGCGTAGGTAGGCTGGGAAGTGACTATTGGTGTCACTGTTCATGATAAGAGGTCAATTTAAGACAAAGAGGAGCGGGTGGCGGGAAATTAAGACATGAATTAAGAGCTAGATTTGGGACGATCTGCTGCCAAGAAGGCATTAATGACTCAGAAGTGGGGCGAATGGTTGAATTCAAATTCAAAAGATGTTATAAAACCCCCAGGGCTAGCCATGAGACAACACTTGGTTGTTTGAGATTTGAGTAGTTACAGAGCATTAAGCGCCGAGCACTCTTACCACCTTTGAGTACGTGACAAAACATATCCCGTGTAAACACGATGACTACTACCAGACCAAGAGTGCGATTCACCGAAGACACTACTGGTGAGGCCACGGAGCCCCATATGGTCCACGCGGAGCCCGAAGAGCCGGTGATTGCGCCAGAAGTTCCAAAATCACCATGGGCGCCATGGTCGAAGAAGGATAAGCAGATGATGGGACCAGTCCGTGTATCCCCAAGAAACCCACGGTTCGGAAAATTGTCGATGGAAGAAAAAGGCAAAGCCGTCACCATTGAATCAAAAGAAGAGGAGGAAGACTTACATGCTCTAATTGATCAAATAGAGGTGCAAGATGATGGGGAGGAGGATGTCCCACCAATGCCGTCCGCAACAAAGTTACCCACGTACGTCCCTCCGTGGAAAGGGAAAGTTAGGGCGGCCAAAGACTTGGAGGCCACAAAGAGTGCACTCCAGACCCCGCTCCTCCCTGATGGCATTACTTTTGAAGGTCTGCCCCTCATCCGGGTGCCTACCATGAAATTCAAAGATTGGGACCTCGCAGACAGCGAGAAGTTCCCGCACTTGATGACGGAAAGCTTGATGAACCAGATGTTGGGGGGATCACTGATCACTTTGGAGCCGCGAAAATGGCTACGTGGTGTAGAGAAGGCCGAGTTACTTCATCTACGATGGATACCCCACTTTCACCACGCGCCCATGACCATTTTCGTCATCAGGAAGCTATTGTGTCTGGTGCATGATCGGTATCTATGGATGGAGGAGCCGATTCCCATCACGGTGGAACTGATTCACAGAATTTCGCAGCTTCCCTGTGAGGGAAGGGACCTTGCGGAAATAGCTAGCAAAAGTGGAGATTTGGTGCTCGCAAAGTCCATGAAGAAGAAATACAAGTTGGAAAAGGAGCAGAGAAGCTACGTAATTAGTAGCATTCCAGACAAAGGGGTGCACGTAGCCACGTAGCTGCTGGCTAGGAAGGTGATGAGAAAATGTCGCAGCAACGAGGTACCAACGATGATCGTCGCGCTGGCCAAACAATACGCAGAGGGGTTCCAATTCAACTGGGTCGCCTTCCTCTGTGAAGAATTCCTCACCAACTGCAAGGAAGTCCAGGAGTAGGGCAAGACCTTCCACTACGCGTGGTTGCTCTTGTCCATCGTACTGGTGTTAGGGGAACTGCCCGAGGACAGTCAGTTCCCTCCTCTTAAACAAGATTTGCTAGAAGCTACAAAATATGCGTCGCTCTGGGCTACGAAGGATTCCACATGGATCCTCGAGACCAAGATCTTCTGGGTGCTCATGGAGGCGAGCATCCACATGTGGATTAACACAAGGCTACTCCTATCCCCCACGGTGTACGATAGTCTGCGGAGCTTTGCAGACTGTTATCTCTCAGGTTGTTCCCAAAAGTTGTAAGAAAGGGAATATGGCCGAGGTAACCACAGACCAATCTTTTAGATACAGATTCTAGCCAATCTGCATCCAAAGAGGGCTCTCTCTTTGTGATTTAGCTTTGTTTTGATATGTGTTAGGATAGTTATGAAATACAAGGATTTTGTTTTGAGTTTTGGTTGGAGGGATGGAGATTCAATAGAACAGTGAGGTAAAACAGAAGAGTTTCAGTCCATTGGGCATGATGGAGTCAAAGATGGATAGCTTCCTGGATTAAGTTTCTTATCAGAGGAGGTATTACAGAGCAAGGTACTCAAATATGGAACAATTTAAAGGTTGAAATCAGATGGAATGGAGCCAATGGATGAAGGGAAATTAAGAATCTTTCATCATGTTGACAGAGGGAAAATGGCTGACTACTGTTAAGGAGCAGTTAAGAATTCCTTAGCAAATATTCAAGATGGAAGAATCAGGGGAAACAGGAGCAATTAAGAATTCACTGTTTATGCTAATTCTGAAGAAAACATAGAAAATAACAAAGATTGAAGACAGAGTGCAGTCAAGAAAATTCTGAATTATTCTTTTTCTTTATTATTGAGATCATGAAACATAGATGATATAATAAACATAGAAACTGTAAAACACAAGTTAGAAGGGACTTATTGATTCATAAGATGATTCAATAATTCTGTAACATGGTCCTCAACATCAATTCCTCATTCAGTAATCCAGACAAAAATGGTTCCAATAGCCTTTTATTCCAGAAAACTTCAGTATTACAGTCAGAAACTATGAATTCCACCACCAACCAACCCCAAATACCTTGTCTAAGGGGGGTATTTATACAAAAATGTCAAAATATCTTTACAAAATATCTGGTAGAAATAATATATGATGACAATTAATGCGTTTTACACAGATAGAGACAGACAGTCTCGAAAACAGGGGAACAATAAATTGATGCAATAAATGGACGCTGTGCTGGCTGTTGCATCTTTATGGGATGTACCGGGGGTAGGTGCTGCAAGTTGGTTTGCAGTTGTCCTCCTGTGATATTCCGCGCTGGCTGCTCCATTTTGCCTGGATATTTTTTTATCTCTGACGCGATGTGCTTTGACCTGCATGAGTTTGCTTCATTCTTGTTCTCTGTATTATAGTAGATGGTCCAAAATTTTCAATTGATCGAAGATATTAAAGATACTAAAAATAAGTTTATAGAATCTCTAACATACTTTGCCACCATTTCGGTCCTGGTAATTTATGTCTTTGAAGCTTCCTTAGAGTTTCGTCAGTCTCTGTGTACCTGAAGAAATTAGGTGGGATGGTGAACAGATGCTTCACCTCGTGCTCTATGTAGAACAAATTTTCCAGGCTGTCATAAAGGGCTTGGCCAGATGGCAGTGCCTTCTCTCCTGAAGTACTTGATGATGCATTAATTTGGTCAACAGCATATGTATTCAATTTATATACATAGTCTTTGTGTTTCATCAGATGATCATTACTTCCCAAAGGACTTGGAAAACATTTTTGATATAGGACTGTGAAATTTTCTGTGAAATAATTAATCTCTGCCTGCATGTCCTAGCATCTTCTGTCCAAAATTTGCATTAGAGTTCTCATGGTTAGAACTTTCTTGATGTCTAGAATGGTGCTTGTTCTGTCTCTAATTTCCAGGGCTTCCAATTCTTCACTAGTCTTGGTGTTCAAAAAATGTATTAGGCAGTTAGCTTGCTCAGGCATCTGTCCCAATAAGGCTCTTGTTTTTTGAATCTCCTCTTGGGCCACTCCTATCAAGTCAATCTGCTCATAAATGGTTTGGATAGACTTCCACACATCACTAAGGGATTGGGTGATGTTGGTCCACAAAATTCCCATGATTTCTACTAGAGGTTTATGCAGAGAGAGATCCTTTTCTAATGCTCTCACTTTGTTCTCCAATGTTTTGATCTCCCTTGCTTTTTCTGCCACATTCATCTTGGATTTATCATAACTTTTTTCAACCTTTGCCAATTTTTCTTTGAATTGCTTCAGCTCTGACACTTGGAGTTTCAATTCCTCCATGGATTTTATTAATTGCTCTGTGCTCATACCTGTATTGCTGCTTGGTGTTGTTGTTGTTGTTGTTGCTGAGGTAGCTATGGTGATCTCTGTTGTTGATGCAGGGACAATGGGAGGCACTGCTGTTATAAGTGTGGAGGGGGCAATAGTGACTGTTGGGACTACTTCAAGTGGCTGGGAGGTCGACTCTCCCTACTTTTCTTGTAGAGCTTTCTCCAATTCCTGCTCTGTCTCATTCAATCTCTCATTCAGTCTCATGAGCAGGTCCATCATGTCCTCTTCAGATTTCTACTGTACAACATCTGCAGTCTGTGGATGCATGGAAGGAGGCATTTTGAGTTATTTTCTCAATGCAGCGATGTCCTCTTCTTTCTTCCTCATCAGTGCCTTTATGCCTTTGGCATCTTTGGGATCATGTCCCAATTCAATGATAATTTCTTCCAAGGATTTGATCCTGTTGTCCTTTGCTAGAGAAGAATCTTTCTCTAAATCTAATTGAGCAGAGGTATTATTCAAGGAATTTTGCAATTTATGGGCTAACATAGCTTTATCAGCTAGTGTGGAGTATACCATCTCTCCAGTCTGTTTGTGCAGCTCAATCTGGTCTATTGGATGAATGTCCTTGGCCAAGACCTCCATATTTGTCCTGATGTAGTCAGCTGTTGATTATGGTTGCTGCACTTTGGGCTTAAAATAACTCATGATCATTTTTCCCTCCTTAATGTCATAGGCAGACATCAATCTTTGCTGTTTTGTGGGGGCCATCTTAAGATATTGATTGTAAATCTGCAGCCTTAGTGGATCATTTCTAGCCTTTATCTCTGTGAATGTTCTTTTGATGTCAGAGGTCTGCTTGCTTGGTGGCCTAGTGGATGAAACTTCCACACTATGCTGCCTTTCTAGCTCCTGCCTGTGTGAGCTAGTTGATGTGTCCACCACTGGGGAAGTCTGCTGGGTAACCCTCTCACCTCTTAAACTTTCTATTGTTTCTTCAATGATTTCCTCTTCAGATAGAGGATCCAATCTTTGCCTTTTTGCACCCGGCTGTTCTGCAGGTCCACTGATGGGTGTGGCCTCTTCTCTGTCTCTTTTCTTGCCTTTTTCCTCATTTAGAGGAGTTTGTAATGCAGGAATCTTTGTTGCTTTGGTTTGGACCAGAGGAATTTTCCCCTGCTGATCAGTCATTGCTTGCTGCTCCGTGTCTGCCACTTCCTTGCCCTTAGAAGACCCTGTAACTGGTGTACTGGTTTCCTGTACAGGCTGCTGTGAAGTTCCAGCAGAGGATGTACCCACTTTAGTTTGCTGAGGCAGCTTGAAAGATACATGTCCAAAAGAGTCCAGGTCAAGGGTCTTTTCAAGATCTTTCATAGCTTGTTCCATCTTTTCTTTTTGAGTAAGTTCTTCTATTAATGTACCCTCTACCCACTCATCCTGATTAGAAAATTGTTCTACTTCAAGGATCCTATGATGTGTATAAGATGATAGCCTGTTTCTTACTTTTTTGTCACTTATAAAGCTATTTGGGTCATATGGCACCCACCATAAACTTTTCTTCAATTTAAGGTCTTTCCCTAATATCTTATCAGCATCTTCCCATGCCTCCCTCTTGTTAATGATAAAAGGGCCTAATTGGTTTCTTATTCTCAGCTGAGCCTTTTTCTTTACATTGCAAAAGTGAGTTAAATCTGCATTGATAAGTTTCCTGAAATACTCCAGTGCAAATAGTCTCATGGGCACATATTTGGGCAGCTTGTAAGGGCACAATTCACAGCCATATATTCTGATTTCGGTGTGATTCTGGTAGAGGTACCAATCACCTATTCTGTAGTTTTTGGAGAGCTGTAAAATCTTCTTTATATCACCAGAGAGCCTAGGAGGAGGAGCTCCTATCAATAGAGTGGAGGCTGGATGTATAAACCAATCAATGAATTCACAGTAGGTATAAGGGGATTCACAAACATTGTGGAAGACCAAGGTCCAAAAGATCACAGACCTCCTCTCTCCTTTGGAATCCAATTTCCTGATGGGAAATAAAAAATTGTCTGGCTGATAATATAGCAGAAGGTGATATATGAATGAGGTGTACTTGAAGACTCCTTCTCTTTCCAGATTTATGAATTGCTCATTGATTTTATTGGCAATGAAAGAGGCATAATCATATTTGATAGCAGGGGGCTGTCCTGGAGTAAACATTAACAACATAACTAAGTTGGTATCATCAATGAATTCACTGGTTTTGAATCCCAAGATAAAGGATATCATGTCAAGAATAAGCTTGCCTGTTTCAGTGAACCAGGAATGCACATAGGGAGGTGGGCCTTGGGGCTGGCAATCTAGTTTCATGAATAATTTAGCAATCTTGGTTATTTCTAAATTGGGTAATTGAGAGCCTTGCTCAAGAAAAAATCCCATGGAAAGAGGAGCAAGGGGATGAGTGGGATGGAAATGTAACATCTCATTGATAGATTCAGGGGTTATGTAAAAGAGGACAGTTTGGGATGGGGTCATAACTGCTTTACTGATAGGGTCATAGTTGGCACAACATTGGTGAATAATATCTGGGAACACATTGACTGAGGGAAGGTAATACCTAGGAAGGTTGGATTCCCATATTCCAAGGATATCAAAGTTACTTAGATGACTATTCCTAATTCGGCAAAATGCTTGGAGATGGTTCATGTCACTAGAGAACTCTTTAATTTGAAAATCTCTGTCAGCCAAGGGTAACCAATCCAGGTCTTTATGAGGTGCATTGAGGGGTGCCACATTGAGGGCCACAGGGGCTTCCATGTTTGTTTGTTGTGTTTTCAAACTGGAGGTCGAGTTTCTGTGGAAAAATGGGCAAAACAACAGTTCGGGGTGTCTTTTTCTGAGAGCTATGGAGTGATTTTACTTGAAATCGGCCTTGTTGGGTACAATTCACAGAGGAAAAAACGGAATTACAGGTTTGGGAAGTGAATCGGGGTAAATACTTCTTTTTTAGAGATGAACAGTGCAATTGCAGGTTGACCGACGAGCTGCGGAGCAGGACGCTGGACTTTGTTTGGCCGGGTGGCAGACTGTATGCTCGAGCAATGAACTGGATGTAATTTTCATGAAAGTAGTTCGCAGAGAGAAATGGGCGAAAATGACATTTCTTCGACTTTTTAACAAAATTTGGCTTTCGCGAAGCTTTTTGGCGCATTTTGGTCGGAGGAAATCATCGGGATGTGATGTCTTGTCATGTAGCGGGGGTACGGGAGGGCGACGTGGAGGTGATGTGGAGGTGATGTCAGTATGATAGCTGAGCGGGGGGGGGGGGGGGGGGGCGGTAAGTGGTTTCACCCCGCACCGCTTATCGGCCAGAGTGGTTTGGGGCGGGGAGGCAGCGAGCACGGCGGGAAGGCGCCACGCGTCCCTAGTACGGTGGCAATACCGCCGGCTCCCCAGGCGGTAAACTTCGGCGGCGGAGAGGCTTGCGATACGATCATGGGCCATTGGATGAGCGGGCCCAGATCTAACGGTTGGCGGCATGTTGGAGATGGCTCAGGGTTACGGCGCGGGGCCCATTCATTTAAATAATGACTTTTAATAATATCAAGGCGATTATTGATCGACCGGGGGTGGGATTATTAGATATTGGGGGGTTTTATGTGATATATACATAATATGGGTAGGGGAACGAATATAGGGAATTAATAAGTAATGTTAAGGGTTAATATGAGAGATATGTTTAAAAAAGAGCACTAAGTTATAGAGTTTAAAACTTAGGCTTAAGGAGAAAAAGTTTTACACAAGCTTTTTCATGAAATGAGATGGAGTGATTTAGTGATATTAAGCAAATCTTAATATCCTTGGGGGGAGGTTAGTAAGTGATTTTGGGAAAAGTTTGAAGGGAATTTAGTCATGCCTCGCTTGATTTGTAACCAAACAGTTGCCATGGTACTTATGATAACAATAAGATGAACATCTTTGAGAGACAAAATTAATCATAAGCTTCTGCAACACCAAAACTACCTACCCAACCTATTATACCTAAAAAAAATTCTTCCTTTTTCTTTGGGTGCATTTGAACTGGCAAACCCTCAACAATCTTCTTTTCTCTGTATGATAAGCCTATCTAAATCTACACTTATTTCTTCCAAGGGCTCAGATTTAACTGTTGAGCTCCTTTGCTTCTCTACCTAACTATTTATCTGCCAAGATTAAACATTTTGGACAGATTTTATTCTCTACCACTAAAACAAGAAATTGAAACATGAACTAGCCAAGATTAAGCTGTTTGACCATTCATCAACTGTGACAAAGAGTTTCACAAGCTGTACATGAAACTTTATTTACTGAACATGAAATAGTAGTGGCATTTGGACTTGCACACTTTCCTGGTCCTTTTCTTTGGGGTTCATTTCTTTCATTTTTCCTTTTGACCATTTCATTCTTTTTACCCTTTGATCTTTATTTTAGGGTATACCCTCTTTTCATTTTTTAATTTTTTATTTTTCAAAATATGGAAAACCTTTGCAGCAGGGAAAGGATGAACATATTAGGGATTTTAACCAGTCAATCATGAAATATGACACCTATTGGTATAGGAGCATAACACAGACTTCAAGGCGATATGTACAATGTGTATATTAAGGCGCACAAAGATCCGGCACAGAACTAGACCAAACTGTTGTTCATCGCAATTGATGATGCCATTTTTGCTGTGCTCGACTGATCCGAATTGGATCCATGAAAATTAGCAAAGTGCTATGAATATATCAAATCGGGACAGACTTTAGAATTTATGAACAAAGAGCTATCAGGAAGACCTCTGGACAGTGGCAGTTTGTAGCTAGCAAGGAACGACGAGGACCTCAGTCAAAGCGCGCTGACTAAGGCCCATGGAGACCGCGCAAGAGGCAAACTGGCAGATAGGAAGCCCAGATCGGGAAACGGAGGCCATTTTTGATGCGTGGGAAAAACCCCTCGAGAAGGAAAAGCCCCGAAGCACTCGGTCGCATGGGAAGCTGGGAAACCATAGCGAAAGCGCTAAGGTGAAAGGCGGGTCTCGCGCTCCAAAATCGACGTTATATCGAAGGCACATTGGGGCAGTAAGCAGATTTGGTAGAAAATGAGCGATTCCATTCATTGCACGACGCGTGTCCGGTGGATGAGAGAGAAAACCACCTCTCATCGTGGGCTAATGGTCGAGCAAGTCAACCGCGCGAAATGAGCGAACACCATAGGATCTAGGGGCTCCAGATCTGATGGCGGAGATTGCGCCCGATGGAGAAACCAGATTTGACAGGGAAATTAAGCTGCGTCATAAAAAAGTTTGAAGCCCGCTTTGACTGCTGAGTTGGCAGATGAGTCATTCCACAGTGTAACTGAAAAACTGAACCATTGAGGAAGAGCTAGTGCAGTTCGTGAGAGGACAAGTGGCCACCTCCCTGTGGATGATGGAGATGACATAGAGGCAGGGAACTCCAAGCGAACAACAGTAGGCGAACCGAAGGGGTGAAAGAGGAAGCGAACAGTCAAAGACAAATTGGCTTTAAGCCATGAACAGACAGAGAATAGAACAGAGAAGAGAACGAAGACAGAGAGGGTGAGAGCAAAGAAAAGATAGTGAAGCAAGAAGCAGAAAACAGAGAGCCGAGCTGACCTTAGGTAGCATCAAGTAAACAGAAAGCTTGAGAGGTTCAAGCAATCCTTGAGAGGATCTGTCGGGAATTGAGTACCACATTGGGCTCCTCCCATTAAAGACCGGAGAGGTCAAGATTTGGTAAGGAAAAGAGTTTGTGCACTCTAGTGGCTTGGGGGATCCAAGAACCACCCTACCAAACATTATCTATTTCAGGAGACTCAAATTGAGCTCCTCATTATAAATCTCTACTTTAAAGACACAATAAAAGAAGGCCACCACTGAAAAGCTAGACTAGAGACGTAGCCCTAGAGAATAGGGAGAACTCCTTATTTGTTGTATTCTTATATTTTCTTATTGTTTTCCATTTTCCAGTGTCTGTGTATTTTGCAATATGATCGATTTGTTGCCTAAAATAACATAGACACACACCAGCACATGAGTCTATAATACCTTCATTCATTAATTAATTAACTGAGATCACTCACGAGTGATTTTCAGATCAAGTGGTATTAGAGATCTAGGCTGTTAAGGTTATACAAGCTTGTGTTGGTTTAGCTGTTGAATGCTAACTAGATCAAAGCTCAAATTAGGAGAAGGAGAGTTGGTCGAAACTAATCCTGAAATTGGGAGAGTCTATCCTCGGAAGACAATGTCAGAGGAAGGTTCTATGGGGCCAGACCCTCAATTCATAGATAGTTTCCTAGCCATAAAGTCCATGGTAGAAAAAATGTATAGGGACTTTAGAAAACATAAGGATGAAGATTCATCAGGCTCTAAACAAGACAAAGGAGAATATGAGTCTCACTTCCATGACCACTCAAAAGGAAAAGCGAAAGAGGAAAGCTTTTTCACACCTCCTAATAGCCCTGAACAAAAAAAGAAAGAATCTTTGATCAAACTAGATGTTAAATTTGATCTACCTATATATGATAGAGATTTGAATGCAGAAAAGCTGGACAATTGGATTAGACAAATTGATGTTTATTGCAAAGTGCAGAGTATTGATTCAGACAAGAGCAAGATTCAGCTGGCAAGCCTACGCCTTGGAGGCACTGCCTTGGTTTGGTGGGAAGGCAGAACCCAAGCTGACATGAAAAGACATGGTAAGACTATCTCTGTCTGGAGTGAATTTGTTTCTGCAATAAAAAAGCAGTTCTATCCATTGGCCTACATGCAGCAAGCCATGATGAGTTGGAAAACTCTTCGATAGTTGAAAGGGAAAAGTGTGCAAGGGTACACTCAAGAATTTAGAAAGAGAGCATTGATTCTAGGAATCTCATTAGACTCACCTAAGACTCTGTTGAAGTACATTGGTGGTCTACACAGCTACATGAGGCACACTATCCTCATGTTTAATCCCACTAGTATAGATGAGGTGTTTGTACAAGCTACTCATCTAGAAGCTAGAGGAAAGAATGGAAGTCCAAAAGTTGGGGGATCATCCCAACCCACTATAAGCAAGAATAAGGATAAAAGAAAGCATAAATGGAAAGCAAGGAAGGCTAACACTGCACAGAAAATCAAAGCTTCATGCACTCATTGTAAAAAATATGGGCATGATGATAAGCATTGTTGGATTCTGCATCCAGAGCTGAGACCTAAGAAGTTCTAGGGCAAGAAGAAGAAGACTGTTGCAACTATTCAGAAAGATTTGGGGTCAGACTCCTGAGATGAAACAACCATTGCAGCCACATGTATAAGAGGTTGTCCGCTTTAGAGAATGCTGAAATCAAGAAGCAGGAGTTGCTCGAGAAAGGGTTTATCAGACCTAGCACATCACCATGTGGGTTATCAATCGTTTTGGTGAGAAAGAAAGATGGCTCGTGGAGAATGTGCATTGATTACTGAGCATTGAATAAGATAACAATAAAAAATTGTTATCCCCTTCCTCGCATAGGTGATCTTTTAGATCAATTGAAAGAAGTTGTTTATTTCTCCAAGCTAGACTTGCATAGTGGATACCATCAGGTCAGAGTTGCAGAACAAGATGCATGGAAGACTGCTTTCAAAACAAAGCAGGGATTGTATGAGTGGTTGGTTATGCCTTTTGGCTTGATTAATGCTCCTACTACTTTCATGAGGATAATGAATGATGTACTCAGGCCTTTTCTTGATGATTTTGTTATTGTGTATCTGGATGACATTCTGATATTTAACAAAACATGGGAAGAACACTTAAAGCGTGTTAAGCAAACACTAGATGTTTTGAAAAGAGAAAAAATTTATGTTAAAATTTCAAAATGTGAATTTGGCAAAACATCTCTGAATTATTTGGGTCATATAGTAGGGGGTGGTGAATTGAAGATAGATCCCTCTAAGGTGGCAGTCATTGTAAACTGGCCTAAACCCAAATCTGCTACAAAAATTAAAGCTTCTTAGGAGCAGCACAATATTGTAGAAAGTTCATTTCTAACTTTTCCTCAATTGCAGCTCCCTTACATGCTTTAACAGGATTGAACAAGGTGTTTCAGTGGGGAGGCAAATAGTAGAAAGCCTTTTACACCTTGAAAGAAAATATTAGTACAACACATGTACTAGCACTGCCTGATCTTCAAAGACCATTTGAGATCCAAACAGATGCCAGTGACTATGCCATGGGAGCAGTGTTGATGCAACACGGTAAACTCATATGTTATCGTTCTGAGACATTTAATTCTGCAGTAGTTAACTATCCTACATATGATAAAGAATTGTATGCATTAGTACAGAGTGTGAAAAAGTGGAAACATTACTTAATGGGCAAAGAGACAATAATACATACTGATCATCAACCACTTCAATATCTACACTCCCAAACTAAGTTGCAGCAATCAAGACACTATAGATGGATGGGTTTTCTACAACAGTTTCATTTAGTCATTAGATATAAAAAGGGCATACATAATAAAGATGCAGATATGTTATCTAGACCCATTATAAATGCATCTACTATACTTAAGCATAATTCTGTGTTACATGAGAGTTACATTGAACGATATGCTCAAGATATAGACTTTAAAGATGTATATGCAACTTTAAGTCAAGGCAAACGAGTAGAAGAATTGGATTATCATGTAAAGGACCTACTCTTATATCATTGTGGGAAGTTATGCATTCCAAAAACTGAGAGAGTAAAGATAATTCGAGAAGCACACACTTCTCTAATATCAGGTCACTTTGGGATAAGTAAAACAGTTGCGCAACTGCAAAGATTTTGTTATTGGCCAAAAAATGAATGAGAAAGTTTCTAGATATGTAAGAGGGTGTACTATGTGTGCTAAAAGCAAGCCCAACAATAGAAAACTAGGCCTGTACACTCCATTACCAGTTCCTTCTCACCCTTGGGAAAGTGTTTCCATGGATTTTGTTGGAGGACTGCCTAAATCTAGGAAAGGTCATGATTACCTATATGTTGTTGTGGATAGGTTCAGCAAAATGTGTATTTTGATACCTTGTAATAAACAGATTACAGCTGAACAAACTACAAAACTATTCTTTCAACATGTATGGGTTCATTTTGGATTACCCACTTCCATTGTATCTGATCGAGACACCCGATTTGTGGGGAAGTTTTGGTCAAGTCTGTGGGAACTGATGGACACCAAACTGAAGAAAAGCACAACTTTTCATCCACAAACTGATGGCCAAACAGAAGTAGTTAACAGGATAGTGATCCAGTTACTCAGGGGATATTGCAGCAAGCATCCTAAGTTTTGGGGTGAACATTTGTGTTATGTGCAACATGCTTACAACAGAGCAAAACACTCTTCTACACAGAGATCTCCTTTTGAGACCTGTTTTGGTTTCACATCAAGGTCTCCTTTGGATTTTGTCTTTGGTAAAGACACCACAGTTGAGTGACACAGTGATGTGGACAGGGCAACTAGGTTCATTGAACAAATCCAAGAGATCCACCAGGCAGTACAAGAACAGCTGGAAATGAGCCAAGCCAAATACAAGGCAGGGCATGACAAGCATCAGATGGAGCATAGTTTCCAAGTTGGTGAGCAAGTATGGTTGTATATCAGCAAGGACAAGATGCAAGGTGAAGGTAAAAAGCTAAAGCCTATCAGGTATGGACCCTTCAAGATACTTGAGAAGATTGGTGAGAATGATTTTCGCCTTGATCTACCAGCTTACATGCACATCTACTTAGTTGTAAATGTAGATTGCTTGAGATTGTTTGAACCTTCACTAAATGAGGATCGTGAAGAGCAGATTCAATTGCCTTCTATTGATGACCCACTACCTGAATATCTTAACGAATTGCAGGAAGACACAGTTCTGGACAGGAAGGTGAGGATGATGCACAGGGAGAGATTTTGAGTACCTCAGAGTTGGGCTCAAGGGTTCAAAGCTGGGCAGTGCAAAGTGGATAGAGATTGGACAGGTGAGACAATTGTACCCTCACTTAGTCGATGCTTGAAAACCAACTTTTGGTGGTCCAAAAGCTTTTTCAGTGGGAAGGTCGTGATCTGAATTGGATCCATGAAAATTAGCAAAGTGCTATGACTGTATCAAATCGGACAGACTTCAAAATTTATGAACAAAGAGCTATCAAGAAGACCTATGGACAGTGGCAAGGAACAACGAGGACCTCAGTCAAAGCGCGCTGACCGAGGACCATGGAGACCGCGCAGGAGGCAAACTAGCAGATAGGAAGCCCGGATCGAGAAACGGAGGCCATTTCTGATGCGTGGGAAAAACCACTCGAGAAGGAAAAGCCCCGAAGTGCTTGATTTTGTTAGCGCTTGAAATTTCACCTCAGGCTGAGAAAGGCAAACTCCAAGGCAACATCAAACCACTTAGCCTCGTAGCTAGCCCTACGGGGCAAGAGAGGGCTCTCTCTGGTCTATCTCGGCAAAGATATTCAATGGGCAGAGATAACCAATAAAGAACACTGATTTTAGGCTAGTAAACTGATAAAAAGGTTTGATTTGCGATTTTTAGGGTTTCGGTGGAAAGTTGGGGAAAGGCAATTTTGGGTGCGGGGATTGGACACAGTTTTTGCAGGGGGTTCTTTGGGGCAAGGTAGGAGACTATATTGATGCCTTTGAAAGAGTCAAATGGGCAAGAATGACTGGTGAGGAGCTAAGGAGAGCAAGTAAACACTTTGAGTTCTCCTTAAACAGATGAAAACATTGATATTAAGCAAACTTAAAAGCAGAGCATGGCAATCATGAATTCTACTTTAACATTTCATTTGCCTAAATTTGCAGAAGAGAAAGTAAGAAAATGATTCACATAACAAACTTACAAGTACAAAGAGAAACACACCATCAATACATGTAACCACAAGAATCCCAAAAAGGACTGCAAAACCCTGGTCTTTCTTCCTTTGCCAAAATTGCAGAGATACAATGAGTAATACAATAGAAGCTTTCTCCCTCAAGAGTCCAACCATGAAAATGACCAAGAAAGTACATAATATAGGCAATCTAACATCTTTCCGTGCCTCTAGGGGTCGAGCTCACTATCCTAGGAGCTGTTTCAACCAATTCCAAACTGAGCACTAAAATCTAGGCAGTCAAAACAACTTGCCTCTATAAGCTAGGAAACCAATTCATTCATTAAATTTTTGCCTATTTCATGAATGAATCTTCTAGAAGAGATAAATAAGTGTCAAAGTATCATAAAATTACATCATTTACGTCAAAGAGGATCAAAATCCACTCCAAAAAGTCAAACCTAGTCAAAACTGCGTTTTGCTGAGCTGTAGATGAAAAATTGGGAAAATGTGCTGATGCGTAGCGCCCCAATCCTGAACGAGTAGCGCGCCTTTGGACCTGCTTTTGAGGCACTTACGGGTGTCCAAATGAGGCAAAAGTGGGATTGTTGGAAAGGTCGGGATGTCTACGTTCCAACCCAAGTGGAATTTTTGAATTTGGTGTCCATTTGCCCCTCCAAAATTGCAATCTCCCAAGACTGCTTCCTGTGTGTCAAAAAAGTGGCAGAAAGTCATTTTTTGCTTGTTTTTTGACCTTCTGGAGGCTCAAAACTTGGTGAAATTTCTTGGCAATTGCTGAGAAAGTGTATTTTTGCATGAAAAATCCAAAAATGCTGAGTTTTCATGAAAATGAGTTGCCCATATTCAGGGTAGCGCGCGGCGCGCTACGCGTTGGGGAAGAAAACCTGTTTTTTGCCCAAAAATTCACAAATGACCAAAAATGCTAATTTTTTTTTTGAAATTTGTGCTGGAGGTAAGTCATTTAGCACCATGCTCCTCCAAGGAAGCCTCAGCCAAAATATGGAGGGGATCGGGCCCTTTTCTTCGTTTTAGTGCTTTGCTCAACCGTCCTTTGAGCACCTTCATTTTTGCCTTACATACGTGCATACGAGCCCAATAATGGTTTTTCATGTTCCGGAGCATGTCCTTATCTTTGTTAGCCTTGGCCAGCAACCTCTCCAAATGAGCATTGACCCGAAGAAGCATAGCCTCTCGCTCAATGGGTACCAAATCACCGGGTCTCTTACGAGCCAAGTTGCGGTCTTCATGGATCCTCCGCAACTCATCAAGAGTGTGTTCATCTTCTAGTTGCTTGTTGCGCTGCTCTAAGTAGGTGATTGTCCAATTTTCCATTCCCAACCTTTGCTGCAACGAGTCATTTTTAGCTCTTAACTGCTGAATGATCTCCTCTGACTCTAGGCTAGGAGAAATGATATCAAGATCAACAACCTCTATGCCTGGAACACCTGATGGCCCCTCATCAATCTTGGGCTGCTTGTCTCTCTCTGGTACCTGTGCTGCTGTCGGAGACGAGGCCCCTTCCACCTGGTGTGGAGATAACACTCGTGGTGCTGATGAAGAAGGCGAGACCCCTTCCACTTGATGTGGAGAAAATACTCACCGAGCTGATGCAAATAAGGCCCTATGACCTCTCTGATATGTGACCAATGGAGAGGAGCTGACATGTCTGGGCTCAGGGATGTCATACTGCTGTGAAGATCCTCCCTCCTCATGAACAACCTCAGAGGGTGGTGGCGCTGTGAATAAATCTCGAGAGATGAAATCCTCCCATGGAATACCCTGCTGGGCCCACTGATGCATGACCACAATCTTGATCAAAGCATAATGGTAGATGCTCCTGTGTTGCTGTGCTGGTCTCTTTCTCTGCACCAAGGGAACCATCCTCTCAATATTCTGGCACATGAAGAAAGGAATTTTCATCATCCATACCTGTGTGAAATGCATCAACAAGCGGATATGGTACGAATACAAACGTGAAAATCTGCCTTCACAGGTGAAATAGCGAATGATGAGCCTCATCAAGGGTGCATACTCATCCCTCAAGAATCTAAAAGGAAACACACCAGTCAAGTGCCTCATATATACAGGTTTAATGTAAGGCTCAAACTAGAATCTGTCCAACAGCTTGCGCTTATTCCACTCTTCTCCAACATTGGGTATCCCGGTTGCTTGAGAAACAACCTCAGGTGACAATGTAAAATCCACCCCTGCAAGATTCACATGCCCGTTGTGCAAATGCAAAACAAACAAGCGGACCAATTCCCTGTGGTGTTGAATTTGGGAAATTCTCTCGCAATATTCATAGCATGATAGATGACGAAAGCATGTGACTGCAAGTGGACAAGCTTGCAAATAGGCCAAAGAGGTGGGCTCCTCTCTCACATGCTAACCACCTTTACCACCTCCGTGAGGCCTCCTTGGCACCTCAACCTCCGGTGTTGACTCACGTTCATCACTTTGCTCATAGTCTGTTTCGGTTTCTGACATGGTTTCAAGAACAAAATGGCTGAAATGTACTGCTGCTTCTGCTCAAATGACCTGTTGTTTTGACTATTTGAACGCTGCTCCAAGGGGACAAAAACACAAGGGAGATGTTAGGGAGGGGGATTTTTGAGGGGATTTAGGGAAAATATATATAAAAGGGAATTTAGGGAAGGAATTATGACACATACATCATCACACAATCATAATTTGTAGGGGTTTGATAGGAGGTAGGATTTAGGGAGATTTTGTTGAAATTTAGGGATAGGTAGGGTTATAGGGCTTTTGATATTTTTGTTAGGGAAATTGTGTGAAAGTGACAAGGGAATTGATAATGGGAATGTGGGGAAATGAGGGATTGGAAAAGAATAACCTTGGGCAGCAAACTCAAAACCCTAGCTTCACTTGCAATTTGAAATTATTACACATAACATATATGAATTTCATGTTTCACACTTGATGGCGTTTGACACACTCTCCATGCTCATTTTTCTTTAGCAAGCAAAAAACATTGATGATTTGAAGGCCTACCTGTAATACTTAGAAGATTTGAGGTCGTTTTGAGCTTGTTGGCAATTTGCTGTAGGTGACAGCCCAACGCGTAGCGCGCGGGTTCTGACCCATAGCGCAAGCCCAACGCGTAGCGCCCGACCGTTTCTTCCACTGCGGAGAGTGCCCTGACGCGTAGCGCGCGCCCAACGCGTAGCGCATAGGTGCTGATGCGTAGCGCGCAGGTGCTGACGCTCGATTTTCCCAGTTTCACACTAAATCACCACTCACACTTGCTCTTGGAGTCTTGGAGGCAAATGAATTGCAAAATTAGGAGAGAGGGGCTTTATAGGCTTGATTATAATTAATTTCCCCTCAAACCCACTTTATAATGTTTATGCAATGACACTTTTTAAAACTAATTACTGCTGACTTGTGGTTTGCTTTTTGTCATGAAATTGGTTGAAATGATGCTTTTTCTTGAAAATTTTTGTAGGGATAGCTTCTGAGGAGTCTTGGCAAAGGAGACCAAGGTCGCATGCCGACTTCTGGAGAATTTGAATTTTTTACAAATTTTTACAAAAATGAGAAAATGACCTTGCCTTCAAAAACAAGGTTTTTGAACTCAAGGTAAAAATTAGCTATACAATATGAAATCATCTGAAGTGATGCTTTGATGGACATCCCTCTGGCCTGTTGGGCACTTATTGACCTTAAAAGACATGACCTTAAAAGACATGACCTTAAAAGACAAAATTGGACTAAACCCTAGACCTAGACTTTGACTTTCAAGACAAGACCAATGACCCTGTAAAGAATTTATTGATTGAAACAAACTTAATCCAGAAGTGCCAAGAGGGGAATAAAAGACACAAGCTCCTTCATCAGGGTTATGGCATGCCTAATGGAATGCAATAAGATGACACTGATGAGACACCTACTTATGCAAATGCAAAGAGCTTTGATCGCTGATGGAGTGTTGTGGGGAAAAGTATCCGACTCGGATGACCCTATCCCTACTCTAAGGGTGACAGTCCTTAGCAACAACTGAAAGTAAAGCTTTGGTATTTTCCTTTATGAAAGTACAGAGAGAAGGAAGAAAAGATTAACCAACCGGTGTCTTTCGCTTTTGTCGATCCTTATCCTCTCTCTTTGTCTCTTGTTCCCAGCTCCTTGCTCCCTTTGCCGGTCCAGCTACACACAGATCCTGCACAACAGAGAGAAGAAGACTACAAGATACATGTACTCATAACTGATGCATGGATTAGAGTGAATCAAATATACAAGTAAATACAATACATCAATGCAATACAAGTATATAGGAGAACATTCAAAGCTTTATTGATAAAAGTAACAGGGTTCTGAGAAGGTTACAACCATCAATGGCTCCAATCCAGCAGCACCTCCCCAGCAGCAAGAAGTCTCCTCTTCACCTCTAGAAAAAACAATCACCCAATAGCTCTAACTGTAAACCAACAACACTTCCTTACTTTGCACAAAATTCCAGCCTCCTTAGACCTCATAGAAGAGCTCTATATATAGGAGAGAAGAAGAAAGGATGAGTCAGCTTGAGACTGACATAAAGCTGCCTTGTGTCCTCTCCCTCTTCAGTTAAACTTCAGTTCTTGAGTCCACTTGGAGATCCTTGCTTACACATGGAGATCAAGTACCTCTTACTCATCACAGGGCGAATCCCATGAACCAAGTGTCAGTTTGGAAGCTTCCTGGGCAATTGACACCTTGCAGAATGACTGTGCCACTTAGCCAATCTCGCCCAGCGCAGGTAGCCTTCATTAGATTTGACTTTCAGCGCAGGTACAAGGAGGAGCAGTTGCATTCCAGCGCAGATGCTCAGTGGAGCAGTTGACATGATCCAAAAATAGCCTGTTTTTGAGTGTTTTCAGGTGGAGAACTGATGGGAAGTGCTGTGGTTCGCTGACCTTGTTCTTCTAGGGGTAAGAACAACATGTTTAGGGACTGAGGATCCCTGTAATTATCGACATTTCATGCTCCATGTTACGAGGCACAAAAATGTCTATAACATGGAGGGCTACTAGACCGACTCTAACATTGGCTCCAATGGGGATGGTAGCTCCCTGGAGGTGCCAAGAAACTTAGACCTCTGGGAGAGCAGACCAGTGCCTTTCAATCATTGGCTGAAAAGGACAAAATCCAAGGCAACATCAAACCACTTAGCCTCGTAGCTAGCCCTACGGGGCAGGAGAGGGCTCTCTCCGGGTCTCTCTCGGCAAAAGGTTTTCAAAGGGCTGAGATGACCAATATGAATACTGATTTTAGGCTAGTAAATTGATAAAAAGGGCTTTTTTAATAAAATGATGGGGTTTTTCTGGGCTGCATGGGCAAAGAACAACTTGAAACAGAGAGATATAATCAAAAACACAGATTATCTCCTGAGGCAAGGTAGGCAAGAAATTTAACATCAAATTGAGATTAAATGGATTGGCAAGACTGCTGAGGAGCTGACAAGGGCATAGAAGATGAATCCTTGTCAAACAGAAGAAAACATTGAATATGAACAAACTTAAAGGCAGAGCATATAAATTATGAATTCTACCTTAACACTTCATTTGTTCAAATGGAAACGATCATGAAATGACATGAACACATAACAGGCTACATATGAAACAAAAGAGGACACAAATGTTAAATTTCATACCACAGGAATCTCAGGGGTCAGAGCTGCATTTTTTAATTAAAATCTCTGTCAAAATCTGTACAATGAAAGCTCTTCTCTCTCTCCTCCACCAGCGCTCAGAACTCTCTCCTCTCTCCTCCTTTTACAAATGATTTTTTAATACATTAAATAAAACTCTGCTAAGGGAAAAACAAATCGACCCCAAAACAGGGGCACTGTTTCACCTGCAGTTACAAAAATAGAAAAGAGTGTTTTCATCTATTCTAAAATTGAACAGCGTCCCTCTAAAACTCCTCTGATGGCCGACAAACTGGAGCGCAGATCATTAACTGAAGTCTTAAATAGAAGATCGGTTCCTATTTTTCTGTTGTGGTCGATGTCTTCTTTCTAATTTTGGCCTTTGACCTTGACTGCCATGTTATATTTTCCATTTGAAATAAAAACCAATTTTAATAAACATAGCTCAATATATTTTTAATACCAGCAAATCTGGCATAACAAGATTCTCCTCATGCCAGCAAAATGACAACTACGCGCCAACATTCACTTTCGGCAGATGATACTTTGACTTGGATTCGCCATTCACCATACCAATTAAATCTGTTTTTAGTCTTATGAAAATCAAACAACTGCTCCTTAAAGTCATCTGCATACCTTTGGAAACCTTCCAATGTAAGCCAGAATTAAATCCAACTCGCTTCCTCATCCAGAACTGAAACTTAAGAATCAGCTTCTGAAAGATAATGACCCCGTCTAGAGGACTTCTCCATTCTCGAATGCCTTCTTCTTTGAAGGGGCGTGTGACCTTGTCTCGACTCAGAGAAATATCGAGTCTGTTCTGTGTAAACAGGATCCACTATGAATCCATAACCATCGACAGAGTCACATACAGAGAGAGAGAATTTCAAGTGGTCTGTGCCTTTAGCTGTTGCGAAGCCGGAATGTAACTTTCTCGCCCCCATATTTGCGCGCATGGAATTGTAATTTCAAATGGTCAAAAGAAACCAACATAGTCCCTTTACAATCAACCAACGTAGTTCCAGAGATGTCTGTTGACAATATGTACACAATGCTTACTAGCAGCAACGCAATGACACAAAACATCAATCAATCTCAAAACAACCTTCAGGTATTGTGCCAGAACAAAAGTTACATATGCCAAATTGCACATGCAACGAGAAATTTTTCTCTACAAACTTATCCAAAAAGATTGTTAGCAGCCAAAGGAAACCGTCAAGCAGCCAAACTTCGATTGCAATACTTGATTTCCCTCCAATTGAAGCTACTCTAGAACTAATGGGTTTCTTTAGGAAGAAGAGATGATAGCCTGAGTTGACACTGACAAGGTATAAGCCCCAATATCCAAATAAACTGAAGATGCCCTCTTTGTTCAGACTAATGATATTTGCACCCTTCTAATCTGAAATGAGGTAACGATTTAATCCACACAACAGGACTGCTTGATAAACTGTGAGAATTGCACATCCAAAGAAGCCACAGTATTGGGGATGAATATTGATTATTGATGTCACAATGGCCACTGCTGCAAGAGTGAAAAAGAAATTCCAGTGTACACCATATTCCCCAACATGGACACCGAATCAATGTTGCGTGCCTGTTTTGAAACTAGTGCATTTGCAACTGCAAAAGATCCAACCCCGAGATCCATTAATCCTGTACCATACGTTTCTGTCTTAGCAAATCGCCTGGGAAATATTTTGAAGTCCACAGCCAGGATTGACAAGCATGTCACCAGCATCATTGCAAATCGATATGATGAGAGGCTTTTTCTTTGTCTGCTAACAGGGATAGGAGTTGATGAAACCACTGCCATTTGAAGAGCTGGAGAATTCGATACATATTCTAAAAAATACATTTAATGATTTCTTCTTCAAAACAGGGTTTTGAAGAAGAATCAATCTCACATTTGACATACAAGACGGAGTCTAACAGATTACATGGGAAGTCGGGAAACTGTAGCGAAAGCGCTAAGGTGAAAGGCGGGTCTCGTGCTCTAAAACCGGCGGTATATTAGAGGCACATTGGGGCGATAAGCGAATTTGGCAGAAAACGAGCGATTCCATTCATCACACGATGCATGTCCGGTGGATGAGAGAGAAAACTGCCTCTCATCGCGGGCTAATGGTTGAGCAAGTCAACTGCGCAAAATGAGAGAACATCGTAGGATCTGGGGGCTCCAGATCTGATGGCGGAGATTGCGCCCGATGGAGAAACCAGATTTGACAGGTGAATTAAGCCACATCATAAAGAAGTTTGAAGTCCGCTTTGACCACTGAGTTGGTGGATGAGTCATTCCAAAGTGTAACTAAAAAACCGAACCATTGAGGAAGAGATGGCGCAATTCGTGAGAGGACAAGTGGCCACCTCCCTGTGGATGATGGCGATGATACAGAGGCAGGGAACTCTAAGCGAACAATGGCAGGCGAACCGAAGGGGCGGAAGAGGAAGCGAATAGTCAAATACAAATTGGCTTTAAGCCATGAACAGACAGAGAACAGAACAGAGAAGAGAATGAAGACAGAGAGGGCGAGAGCAAAGAAAAGACAGTGAAGAAAGAAGCAGAAAATAGAGAGACAAGCTAACCTTAGGCAGCATCGAGTAGACAGAAAGCTTGAGAGGTTCAAGAAATCCTTGAGAGGATCTGTCGGGAATTGAGTACCACATTGGGCTCCTCCTATTAAAGACTGGAGAGGTCAAGATTTGGTAAGGAAAAGAGTCTGTGCACTCTAGTGGCTTGGGGGATCGAAGAACCACCCTACCAAACATTATCTGTTTCAGGAGACTCAAATTGAGCTCCTCATTGTAAATCTCTGCTTTAAAGACACAATAAAAGAAGGCCACCACTGAAAAGCTGGACTGGAGACGTAGCCCTGGAGAATAGGGTGAACTCATTATTAATTTGTTGTGTTTTTATATTTGCTTAGTATGCTTCCCTTACTGTTTTCCATTTTCCAGTGTCTGTGTATTTTGCAATCTGATCGATCCGTTGCCTAAAATAACATAGACACACACCAACACATGAGTCTGTAATACCTTCATTCATTAATTAATTAACTGAGGTCACTCACGAGTTATTTTTACGTCATCGACTCATGGCCACCCGAGTGGCATGCCCTGGACTTGGCGACACGCAATAAGACAACAGTACAAAAGCAGAAGGAGGCTACCAAGTTGTTGGCTCAGCGAAAGCGCAACGAGCAGTTGGATGAGGAGGTAAGGGCTTTTTGCAAGGCAGTGAAGGTCACCGCAACATAGGCCAAGGGTGCCAAACAAGTAGCAATAACACAGGCAATAGGGGCCACCACGACGCGGGAAGAAGGAGGCCCAGACTTGACCACGAAACAGGGAACAGAGGACACAACAAAAGGAGCGAACCCAAGCATTACATCTACACAACTGAAACGACCGCGCGGTATGGAACGAGCAAGCTCACGGAAGAAGACCAAGGCTTCCAAGCTGGACAACGAACCCATTACACTGATAGAGGGTGACCTCTACGACATTGGTGACACAGTTCGCGAGGTCACCAGGGAAGCTCTTCAGGAAGAAATGACGGAGCAGCAGAATGTGTTGGGGGCCCTCAGGGCATAGCTATAACAACTTCAGGTGTGGCCCCCACAGGAGGGAATGGTAGCCGCCTACAGTGCCACAGGTACATCGGCAACGGAGCAGTTGCTGTGGGCCAAAATGGCTAACACCGTCATGCTGCCGGAAGGAGCACTGACAACTGACAACATGGAGGATAGATTCGCGGTGGGCCAGATCGAGGGACTTGGCTGCCCTTCCGTGGGATATATTATACCAGCTACAGGACGGAGCGACCGCAGAACTCTGCGCTAGGGAAGGACATGTATTACAAATGCTCCGCGAACAGCGAATCAACATTGAGTAGCTTAGTCTACAACGCGATGAAGCGCTGGCGCAGAATCAACAGCTGGAGCAGATAATAGAGGAAGCATGTTGCCATGATCCAGAGTTAGAAATTACGAAAGACCTACCAGTTGGAGTACGAATTCACAGATTAGCTAGTGGATTCCGCGAGGTAAAGGAGGAAGAAACGAGGATACAGCTGGACCTCAACCTTCATATTGTCGAACTACGATCAAAGGCAAGGTCATCCACACCCCCGGAAGTTAGGGAACAATGCGTTGGCGCTAACCAAAAGGGGCTAGAGGAAATAGGACAGGTAGTGCAGGACTATATTATGATGTTGGAAGAATCCCTCGGGGTCCTCACTTTCTTATAGGAGGACCCCACCATACAGCGCCTGGAAACGGAAGCATGGGAGCTTCAAGAGATGACCATGTGCACGGGATGATGCAGACAGTTGTCCTGACCTAGCGGTTGGCAAAGCTACAACAAGAAAATGCGTTGAAGGAATAGGTGGATGTTGTGCGACAGAAAGAGGCAGTACTTAAAGCGCACGTCTACCGTGGATTGATGAGGCCTTCTGCATCATTGCCGATATTGAAGGGAATCTCACACAAATGAAGGTGATGCATGACTTAAGACAGGAATCTACCCCTGACAGCAAACATTTGGCAAAAAGAGTAGAGCAGATCCAGCAGACGACAAAACAGTGCGCTACGGACCTTTGCGCAGCACAGGCACAGTTAGAGGGGCTCCGTGCTAAGATCGCCGCACCAGCAAAGTGACTCAGGATGAGTCATGATGATTATGTTAGGGGCCTATTAGGCATGGGATCCCCCACAGCAGGTTTTGGGGCTCAAAGCCCAAGTTTTGGTCAAAGATGGTGTAGAACTCCGCGAAGTATGGGCACGAAGTGTGAATTGTATAATCGAGTCATAGGGTTGTCTGCCCTAAGAATTGTAATTTAATGTAAAGATTTGTCGGCCTACCCATGGTCCGCGAACCATGGGATTGTATAAATAGAGCAAGGATCTAAGTGTAGAGCTAAGCAAAGCTTAGTAGATGATAGATAGAATAGCGAAGGCATGGTTAGAGCATAGAGTGGAATCTGAAGTGTACTGGGTCGTAGTGGTAGGAAGAGGCTCTTCAGCTGAGTGCGCAGAGGCCTAGTAGAGTTCGTAGTTGAGTGCACGCACCCCTGTAGCTTAGTGCGCAAGGCAGAGTTGGGTTTGTACTTGGAATTGGAAGTTAATAAAGAGAAGTATATTCTGTGCATCTGTTCTTGAATCCTTATTTTGATGTTATACATTATTGTTACTCTATTTATTTACTACGTGCACTTGATGAATACTCGTATGAATGCTTATATGTGAATTTAATCTAAGTAATCATCTAACAGAGACTAATTAAGGAAGACTTGGGTAAATAACACGGGTTGCGTTGCAGCTAGAACTGCGAGAAGATAGTATTACAGGGCACGAGGTACGAGTGAGAAGGTTGGACCGCGTACCAATCCCCTCATCTCAGACATCCCTAGGGTGCAGAAACTTGGCTCTAGCACCCTCCCATACTACTTCGAGTGAGACCTTAGTTCGCGCTCCGCAAACTATTGCCGAAAGGGCCAGTAGTAGCGGGATTTGCTTGGCTAAATCACTTCTGAACCTAGGTCAGGCCCCATTAAGCCAACAAGCAACAACAAAGATGAAACATCAATGCATGAGCACATGATGTCAGATCAGATCCATCACTTGCAAGCCTTTCAGATGCCAGTGTCTCCATTGCATCCATGCTTCTTTAGTCAATAAAACATTCACCTCATTTCCCTTTACATTCATCATTGTATTCCTCCTTTTTCAATAAATAAAACCTTCATTGCATTCTCACTTTTTCAGTCAATAAATTTTCCTTCACAATCATTTTCCTACCTCACTTTCACTAACCTATAACCCATCAATAAAAACATTAATCTCCTCTACAAAGATGATTCATTCCATTTCCTTTCCATTTTTCCAAATAAACCTTGATCCACTGCAAAATTTTTGATCTATATGCCTTCAAAATTATTGTTTCATGCTCGAGTTAGATGATGGAGGACTCCCTAAATCCTCCCTTCTAACAAGTCTTGGCCTATCGACATCAGCACATTATCTAGGTTCAAGGCTAGAGTCCTTAGTAGTACCTTGAGGCTTGTATGCCTTAATGACATGCTCTCTCGCCAGCAATCATGGGAATACACCAATGTCCCTTGATAGTTGGATCTTGCAAGTGGCTTGACATCAGCTCATCTATTCGCCCTTCACAAGATGTACTTAGGTACCTTGGCACTCATTGACATTAATGGTGAGTTGCCTCGCATTGGTTATCGACATGCATCAATAATCGATAATCCAATGACTTCTATTCATGCTCGACATCGACACATTTATTCGCATGATTAGAATTGTACCATCGGGTGTTGTAATGATTGAAGATTATATCATTTTAACAGTTTGCAACAGATCAATTTGTCATAGCAGCAATAAAGATTCAAACCTTATCATCAGCAAAGAGAACTTATAAGAAGATCCAAATTCCTTTGTTTACATACTCCATGATCCAACAACATCAACAGCCACACTCTTCAACATCCACAACTCATGTACATTGAGGGTAAGTGAAGGCATGTGGTTTTCTAATTTTTAGTCATGCAATCCTTAAAATGCTTAAAATTGTAACTTTGAAAATTTCCTCACTTCCTTTTTCACATTGTCATATCTCTAGTTGGAGGGGGAATTCATGTTCATACCTCATATTCACATTTCGCGATATATATCACATTCATATTCCATTATCACCTTTCATATGTCATATATGTCCTTTATACACATGCCATCCTAACCAACATACTTTTCCAAACAACTACTTTTGCATTACGATTCAAAATGTTACATGTTTTACAAATGATGATCATAGAATGAATGGTTGATTAAATGTTTTCAAAGTCTTTTCATGCAACACAAAAATAACAAAAGTATTTTTACACAAGAACCAATATTAATAAAAGTTTGTTGCCACACAAGAACCAACCAAAGTAATATGTTGCAATCAAATATTTTTCAAAAGGACACTTTGCAAAAGGAACAAATTTATCAAATGACTATGCAAAGATGAAAGAAGAATTAATATCAGCCAAAGTTCATATAAAAGGAAAACAATTCAAAAGATAAAATCATGATTAAAGGAAATCAATGCAATAGATTGCATGAGGACATGCAATAACTTAAATTGGGGGGTATGTTGGGCCGCCAAATTAACATACACTTTCACTCCATTTTCACATTTATCCTCATTTTGTCACCTCATTTCATCACATTATCATTATATTTCCATTACCATATGGGTTCATATTTTCATTTTTCCAAAGTTATTTATTTTATGTATTTAAATTGAATTTATGATTAAAAATTAGAAAAATAACATGTATTTTCTTATACCTAAAGGTGGAATGAGTTTGGTGACATGTGTAGGTGATTTGGAAGGTTCCAATACACTCTTATGTGGCCTCTAAGTCTCAAATTCGAATTCTCTTAAAGATCTGGGATAGGGGTCAAGCATATCTCATGGAGAAAAATCATGGATAAAGGAATATGTGTCTCATATTGGTTGTAACCATATGAAGGATTTGTGGATCTAGGAGGGATTAGTGGATCTCCATTAATGAGTTAGTTGCTTATGTTTTTGTATAAATAGGAGTACCTCCTCCATTCCAAAAGGAGGACTATTGGAGCATGTATCCTAATTTATCATGGAATAGAATAAAGTTTTCTTTCTACAATTTTAGATATAAATTGCCTTAATATAGTATATGAATTTATGGAATAGTTTGTCACTTTGTTATTAAGAGAATTGAGCTCACTCTAAAAGGATCAAAGAAACATTTTATTTCATCATAGATTTTATTTCATTATAGATTTATTTCATTATAGATTTTATTTTCATTTAATTACTTAGATGTTGGAAGATTTTTCATTATTAATGAATGAATTTTAGTTTAAATCTTATCAACATATGAAAGGACAAACAAGGATCTAAGTTAGGCTGTCTTCCATTTGATATGAGTAATAATTGAAATTCATTCTCTTTTTCTAGTTTCAAGTTAATTATGAATTCTTGATTTTTGATTCTTATGAATGAATTTTAGTTGAGTTCTAATCAGCATATGAGGGGACAGCCAAGAGTCTAAGTTAGGCTCTCCTTCTATTTGGTCCAACCAATAATTAAAGTTCATTTCCTTTTCTTTATTTCAAGTTTTTTTGAGCTTAAGCAATGGTAATGTTGTTGGAATAAAACTATGAGGAAGGACAACCAGAAACTCCTAAGTTAGGAGCCTCTTCTCTTGCTTTCTATACATCACATATTGTTGCTCTTTAGTTTCTCTTCTTGAGGATAGTACTATGGGGAAGGACAACTAGGACCTCCTAGATTGGGAGACTCTTCCTTTGCTTGCTGCATCTTGAATTAGAAACTTTTTAGTTTTAGAAGTTATTTGTAATATGCATTTACATTATTTATTTCCATTCTAAACAAACCTCCTACAACACTCTCATCTGAGGTCACATATATTTTGGTTTACTTCTAAGTTTACGAAACCCCCGGGTTGAAAAATTAAATGATAGGGATTTAGCAAACAATTAAATCACCCAACAACTTGGTCAAAAAGTATTTATGAATGAAGGTTCAAGGATCTAGAGTTGCTGCAAATTTCTCCCATGATGATGACTCGTGCTATTCAATAGTTTTAACTCCTGAATGCAAATTTACTCTCCATTATACTACCTTTTCGCACTGACAGGTTTTTTCTATCACAGACGACCATATGAGAATTGTTTTAGACAGTTACAAAAAATAACTTCAAGTTGTTTCTTCTCCTTCAAGTGGGACATTTTTATGCTTTTGGCCACAAAATTAGTTAGTGCGTTGTTTCCACAAGTTTATGCCCTAAAATATAAACAAATAAACTTGTAGATACAAGAAGCCTCAACCTCCACAAAGATTTTATTGATCTCACAAAGGTTGATTATCATGTTCATATATTTGCTACAATGAAATCCATAACCCAAAATATGTAACAATTAGTCCCAAAACCCTTGAGAAATTTGGGCATCCTTATCTTGATTCTTGATTCCCCGAATATTCGGCAATCAGACGGGCATGGGTGCGTTCAATTATTTGACCGTGCCCATGTCTGTATGATTGCCAAATATTCAAGGAATCAACAATCAAGATAAGCTCAGGGGAGAAATTTGGCCTCTCAATCGCGTCTTCAAGGCCACACTTGGCCGCAAAGATAATTCATTTTTTTTCACAGGATAAGTGTTCAAATTACTTGTTCTTGAGGAGGAAATAAACCCTTTTTATAGTGACTGAGGAGGATTTTGGAGGAGACCAACCAGCCTTCAAGTGCAGGGAAACAAATTCAAAATTTATAAAATAATTAGAGCCAAAAACCTCTCAATTTAATTAGGCCAACTTATACGTTTGGAGAGATCCATTTTAAATTGAAATTTTGAATATCATAAAAAATAGGACCAAAAATATTTTAGACCACAAAATATTTGTTTTAGTCTTTTAATGAAATTTACTTTTATCTTCAATATTTGAGAAATATTCCAACCAATGAGAAGTTGCCACATCATTTTCTTTTGGGGTTCCTTGAACAACAAATGGGGTTTCAACTTTACAAAGTCACATCTTCTCAACCAAGAGGACCCACGTGTTGTGCCACCTATCATTAGAATCAACATGACAAGGAGAATCAATTGATGATGATATTGATCCCAAACAAACTGGTTTTCTTACCCAAATTCCTCATCAATTGCATGGCATCAAGGGCTTCCTAGGGATTCTTTACTGTTTGAGCTTCAATAAATGCAATCCATACAATATTGAGAATATTCAAGAAACTATGTTGACATCAATGAAAACACCATTCAACGAAGTGAAAATATGAAAGACTATATTCAAATGTTTGACAAGAATTATGGAGAAATCCCTGATAGGCTTAAACCATGTTAGATCTAAGACTTTTGTGATCCATAATGTAGATATAAGTCTTTCGGACTAATCACATAGTTAGTATTTGGTCAACATTTCGAACCAACTAATGTGGTTCATCCTCAGGACAAGGTGATAAATCAATCGATCAGTAGGTATAAATATCATGGATGCATCATTGCCCAGAGTTAGCTTAAACCATCTAATGCCATCGTTTTGGAAAACTTCATCCAAGGTGTTTGGGGCATTTCAACTATGTGCTGAGCGATAAAGAACCTACCACCCTAAAGGATGCTAAGAACATTGTCCTCAAGGTGGATTGAAATATCAATCTATCTCATATTGATCTCTTTAGTCATCCAAGAGTAAAACTTCCATTTTCAAAGACTAGAGGTGATTCTAGTATGAAGGAGTTGGTCACGACCTTAGCTAATAAAGCTAATGAGGTGTTTGCTAGTAAAACAACTACCATGAATAATCTAGCAACCCTTGAGAAAGAAAGGAGGGACAATTATCTTTCGAAGAACCAACCTAACAAAGGAAAATATTTTCCAAAGAATACTGATAAAGGAAAGCGTACAGTGCAACCAAATGTTCCAAACACCCTTGCCCCTACCAACATGGTAGGACAAGGTGAACATCTTGGTCAAAACTATGAGGAAGAAAAATTCTCTTAAGAACAAAGTGAAAGTGAGGAGGAGGTCGAGCAATTGAATAATATTGATCAAGATAACCCATTCAACATACTATTGGCTAACAAATACATTCATCCATGATTGGACCAAGTCAAGTATCAAGAAGAACCAAAAGTGGAAGTTTTGGTAGCTGAGAGTAATGGAAGGTTCAAAGGGATGCAATATTAAAAGAAAAGTGACAAGAAAACCCAAGTTATTTCAAAGGAAGCCCCTTTCCAAGAAAACCATACCCAGAGCAATCCAAAGCACAAGAATAAGAACAAAGAGGTTGAGTTAGACATTGATGTTGGTAGCGCTATGGGAAAAAAGACCATGCAAGTAACTATAAAAAATATTGTGAAAATTCTCACTCAAAGAAGGTAGGTCAAGAAAGCCTTGGGTCTGGATGATGATGAATATCCTCCTATTATGCTCCAAAATATCCACACGTTCAAAACTAATCCCGAGCATGATCCATTATTGTTAACATTGTGCATAAACAAGCTATTCCTCCATAAATGCATACTAGATGCTAGGGATGTTGAACCATTATGAAATTAGAAGCTATGAACCAATTAGAGTTAGAGATTACTACACCTTATAAGAATGTTTGTGGTTTTGACTCTAGATCCATCCCTGTGTATAAGTTCATATAAAATCTAATGGTTACTTTAGCTCGTAATAAATATACCTCTGTGTTAATGGATGTGGTTGTGATTGATATCCCTAATGCGTGGGGCATGTTGTTATCTAGAAAGTGGGGAGAATCTATAGGTGGAAAATTAAAATGGATCTATATTATGCTACCATTCCCCAACCTGAAAGAACCTGATTCATCTTATAAAGGGAACCCCAACTCCCCATTCATGTAGACAATTTGGATCTTGTCTTGTATCACAACCATAAACCAAGGACTAGAATCCTAGGTAAGCTACCTGAGCCCATTGATCTTCCCCCTCCTCAAGAAGTATGTCTCTTGAAAAAGCTTTCCTCAAAGCCACAAAAGCATAAGAATCAATGGATACCGAAAACAAATAAGAATCCATGTTACCACTCAAACTAGCAAGGGTCCTAGGAGGAGGTCCTAAAAGGGAAAATGCTAGGTCAAGGGAAACAATGGAGCAATAGCCCACTATCACCTCGGCTAAGGCTCCCTTCTCTTTACAGACTTTCACCGATGTGAGGAGACCTGATATATAGGGAATCACTAGATGAACGAGGAGTGATTCCTAAGGCCTATTCACAAGAGAGACTCACTTGTATGGTTTACTTGATTGAGAATCAATGTATAAGTATCCCTAGGAATGGCCAAGGGGATTTCTAGGGCTAGGGTTTGAGATAAGACTTGTAAGGAAAATACCTAGTCCTAAAAATCCTTGTGAAAACTTGGTTTCCAAGTGGCGTCTGTGAAATTAACTTCAATAGGTTGTGGGACCACACAGGACCAAGTGGAAAAAAATTTGGGTAAAGGGGATGGAATTGATCAACCAAGGGTGTGCTTGACCTAATTGAGGGGGAGAAGTGGATCCAAGAAAAAAATTTCTTTGATTTCGAT
The DNA here is from genome assembly GCA_031772625.1 of Pinus tabuliformis. Taxonomy (NCBI): domain Eukaryota; kingdom Viridiplantae; phylum Streptophyta; class Pinopsida; order Pinales; family Pinaceae; genus Pinus; species Pinus tabuliformis. The sequence continues at coordinate 5,174,301 of CM062814.1, read as the reverse complement.
GCAATGATCCAAATGAGGTCACTAGCCAAGGGAAACCTAGGGTAAGAAACAGTCCTTGAGATAGGGTTTACCATATCTAGATATCCCACAGTCGAATTTACTTAAAATTTTGAGGGACTCAGAGAAAGCATCAACGCAGTTGTGGACCAAAACAAGAAGTTTTTGGATGGATATATTGTGAGATAATTGATTCCCTAGGTTACCTATGTGTTGGGTTGTGTTATATTCTTTCCACGACTAGCCCAAGTAGATAACCGGGGGATTAGAGGGGGGTGGATCCCTCCCTTCGTTGCACCGATTGCGTAGTAGGGGGGTCACAGGGGGTTTAAGGGGTGCAGGTAACCTCCCTCTATGGGATCTGGGGCAGCACCTCGGAAAATTTTGTTTTTTTGACCCTATATTAGGTTGGGCGAACCTACCTATGGTTTTGTGCATGTTTTTTGCATATGGTTTTGGACGCGATGGTTTTCAGTCCATGGTTTTGGACACGATATTTTCAGTCCATGGTATTGGATGCTTCGGCATGTATAAATATGTATTGTATAATTGAAAGGAACATAATGAAAAATCAAGCTGGTAGTCCCGATTTTGGGATCCAGGGGAAAATCTCTGTGTATATGTGTTTTATGTGTTATGCTCTCGCATTGTTTATTTTCTGTGTTTTAGAATTTGTATGCAAGTAATTTCTATACGGGGTTAAAACCTACATTTGGTATCAGAGTTGTTTCGGCTTCAAGGGGACGCCTTTGTTGCTGAGGGGTTTTGCTTGGGCCTGTGCTAGACCCTGTTCAGTGGGAGATCTACGAGATCGATTCTAGTAGTGAAAGAAGATGGCGAGCAGTGGAAAGATAGAGATCGAGAAATTTAATGGTCAGAGTTTTAAGTTGTGGCAACTCAATATGGAGGATCTGTTGGTGGATAAAGATCATTGGATCACGGTAGATCCGGGTACTAAACCAACGGGAGTATCTGATGAAGAATGGAAGAAGTTGGATCGGAAGGCAAAGAGCATAATATGGTTGTGTGTCTCAAATTCAATATTGCTGAATGTATCTAGGGAAGCTACGGCGAAGGCTTTGTGGGACAAGTTAGGGACTTTGTACCAATCTAAGTCTCTGGTGAATAAACCGTTCCTACAGAAAAATTTGTATAATCTGAGGATGAAAGATGGAGACTCAGTGACAGAGCATCTGAACGCATTTAATACTATGGTAGGTCAGTTATTATCTATTGATATTAAAATTTCAGATGAAGATAAGTGCATCAGTTTGTTGTGTTCTCTACTAGATTCGTGGGATAGTCTGGTTATTGCAATAGGTAGCAATACAACTGCCTTGTAGTTTGATGAAACAGTCTCATCCTTGCTGACGGAGGAGATGAGACGGAAAAATATGGAGAGCTAGAATGGTGATGCCTTGTTTGTACGAGGATGGTCCCAGAACAGAAACAAAAACAAGTCATCGAGTGGGAGATCTAAATCTAGAGGGAGATCTAAATCTCCAGGAAAACCTGTAAAGGTGGTGTGTTGGAAATGTGAAAAGGAAAGGCACTACAAAAGGGACTGTAAATCTAAAGCCCCTGATAAAGGAAAGGGATCTGATGATGCACCCTCTGCAGAGGCGAAAACCACCTCAGATGAATGTGGGGATGTGTACTTGGCTTCTTCAAGTACACATGTAGATCATGAGGCATGGTTGATTGACTCAGGTGCATCCTTTCACTTCACTCCCCATAGAGAGTGGTTCTGCGAGTATGAGAAATACGATGGTGGTGATGTCTTCTTAGGGGATGATAGAAAGGCTAGAATCATTGGTCGCGGAAAAGTAAAGTTAAAGTTTCAAGGTGGAAGGGTTAGAACACTTCCGGGTGTTCTGCATATTCCTGCATTGGCCAGAAATCTGATTTCTATAAGAAATCTAGATGATGCAGGTGTAAAAACAGTGTTCGAGAAGGATACTTGCAAGATGGTTCGAAGAGCACTGGTATTGATGCGAGGAGTTCGGATTGAAACTCTGTACAAGCTGCAAGGTAGCACTATTGTTGATGGGTGCAACAGCTCTGTGGTTCCTGAAAGTGGAGCAGAAAATATAGTGGTCTTTGGAGAGAAGACCATGTTATGGCATCAAAGCTTGGACATATTGGAGAGAAGGGCCTTCGAATACTTCATGGTAAAGGTATGGTAGAAGGTATGAGTAATAGCTCTCTGGATTTTGATTTCTGTGAAAATTGTGTATATGGGAAGCAAAATCGAGTGAGTTTACCCTCTGGTGGTAAGAGGGCGAAACAAATATTAGAACTTGTGCACAATGATGTATTTGGAACTGTGAAGGTTCCATCACTGGTTAAGTCTGTGTACTATGTATCATTTATAGATGAATTCTCAAGGAATACATGGATATATTTCCTTAAGAAGAAATCTGAAGTCTTTGACAAGTTTAAAGAATTTAAGGCTCTGGCAGAAAACCAAACAGAGAAGAAGATAAAGGTGTTGAGGACAGATAACGGTGGAGAGTTTTGCAGTAAGGAATTTGAAGAATTCTGTAAGAAGTGTGGTATAGCACGACAGAAGACTACTCCATACACACCTGAGCAAAATGGAGTTGCAGAAAGAATGAACAAAACATTGATGGAAAGGGCAAGAAGCATGCTCAGTGGTGCCAAGGTAGGACAAGAATTCTGGACAAAGGCGGTGGAGACAGCATGTTACCTGGTCAACAGATCACCTTTATCATTGTTGGAGGATAAGACTCCACAAGAGGTATGGATTGGTAAGAAACCCTCTCTTTTACATGTGAGGGTATTTGGATGTGATGCATATGTACATGTTCCAAAGGAGAAATGAACCAAGTTGGATAGTAAATCTGAAAAGTGCATCTTTATTGGGTATAAGAATGGTTTAAAGGGTTATAAGCTTTGGAACCCAGTAACAAGGAAGGTTGTGTACAGCCGAGATGTGGTGTTCAGAAAGGTAAAAGATGTTATTAAACATGAAGTCCAACCAAAGGAACCTATGAAGATAGAGTTTGAGCTTAAGGAGGAACAATTAGACTCTACAACAGAGGAGGAATCAGAATATGAAGAGCCACAAACTCCGGGTGTGAGAAGATCAATTCGAGAAAGAAGGAAGCCAGAAAGGTATAGTCCATCTGCTTTCTGTTCAAATTTTTCTTTATCTATTACTGATGATGATCCCAGAACTATGAAGGAATTCAGAGGATGGAAAACTCTAGAAAGAGGCCATGGTTGATGAAATGGCATCTTTGCACAAAAATAAGGCTTAGGATCTGGTGGAGTTGCCAGTTGGAAGGAAACCCATCGACAGCAAATGGGTGTTCAAGAAGAAGACAAATGCAGAAGGAAAGGTGGAGAAATACAAAGCTAGGTCGGTAGCAAAAGGTTATTCCCAGGTGTCAGGAATTGATTTTGGTGATATTTTTTCTCCTGTTGCCAAGGTAACTTCTATTAGATTACTTTTATCTATTGCCGCTACTTTTGATTTTGAGGTAGAACAGATGGATGTGAAGACAACATTTCTTCACGGGGATCTGGAAGAGGAAATCTACATGAAGCAACTTGAAGATTTTGCGGTGAAGGATAAGAAAGAAATGGTATGCAAGTTAAAGAAGTCTCTGTATTGGTTAAAATAGTCACCAAGGATGTGGTATCAGAAATTTGATACATTTATACGGGGACTTGGCTTCACCAAAAGCAAAGCAGATCACTGTGTGTGTTTTAAATTAATTGGTGACCATGTTATTTATCTGGTCTTGTATGTGGATGATATGTTGTTGGTTGGAAATGACAAAAACGTTATCCAGGATTTGAAGGCCTAATTGTCCTCCAAATTCGACATGAAAGATCTTGGTGCTGCAAATTATGTTTTGGGCATGGAAATTAAAAGAGACCGGGAAAAGAGGAAGCTCTGGTTAAACCAGAGGAAGTATGTCGAGACAATACTGTAGAGGTTTAATATGAAAGATATTAAATCGGTGAAGGTTCCTATTCATGTAGGTGTGAGGTTATCTGCTGAATAGTGTCCCAAGACACAAGAAGAGGAAGAGGACATGTCCCGTGTTCCATATGCAAGTGCAGTCGGTAGCCTGATGTATGCAATGGTCTGTACTAGACCAAACATTGCACATGCAGTGGGAGTATTGAGCAGGTTTATGTCAAAACTAAGGAAGGAGCACTGGATAGTAGTGAAGCGGGTTTTTCAGGTATTTCCATGGCACTAGTGATTATGGTTTGTGCTATCAAGGAAGACCAGGATTGGATAGAGTGTTGGATATTCGTGGCTTTATTGATGCAGAATGGGTTGGAGATCTGGATCAGAGAAGATCTACAAGTGGGTATGTGTTTAACCTATTTGGAGGTGTAGTCAGTTGGATGAGTAAGAAAAAATCTGTAGTGGCACTATCAACTACAGAGGCAGAATACATAGCAGCCACTCATGCAAGCAAGGAAGCAGTTTGGTTGCAAAGATTGTGTTCAAGAAGGGGGTTAGTACAGGGAGCTATAAGGATAGACTGTGACAGCCAAAGTGCAATTTTCTCGGCAAAGAACCCTGCATACCATTCAAAGACAAAGCAAATTGATGTTCAGTATCACTTTGTGATGGATATGATAGAAGACAAAGAGGTGTTGCTGGTAAAGGTGGACACTTTGAAGAATACTACAGATGCATTGACAAAGTCTGTGATCTCTAAGAAGTTCTCTTGGCGTAGAGAAACAATGAGCATTGTAGGGCTGGATGAATAACTAAACTCTCTTGTGGCCCCCTGTGGAAATAAAACAACAAGTGGGAGAATGTTGGGCTGTGTTATATTCTTTCCACGACTAGCCCACATAGTTAACCGGGGGGTTAGAGGGGGGACGAATCCCTCCCCTTCGTTGCACCGATTACGTAGCATGGGGGGTCACAAGGGGTTTGAGGGGTGCAGGTAACCCCCCTCTATGGGGTCCTGGGTAGCGCCCAGGAAAATTTTGTTTTTTGGACCCTATATTAGGTTGGGCGGAGCTACCTATGGTTTTGTGCATGTTTTTCGCACATGGTTTTGGATGCAATGGTTTTCAGTCCATGGTTTTGGATGCGATAGTTTTCTGTCCATGGTATTGGATGCTTCAGCATGTATAAATATGTATTGTAACATTGAAAGGAACATAATGAAAAATCAATCTAGTAGTCCCGGTTTTGGGATCCAAGGGAAAATCTCTGTGTATATGTGTTTTATGTGTTATGCTCTCGCATTGTTTATTTTCTGTGTTTTAGAATTCGTATGTAGATAATTTTTGTACAGGGTTAAAACCTACACTATGTAGGCTATGCCTAGAAAAAAAGGGAGGTGAAAAGAATAAGCGTTGAAAATGATAAAAAATGGGGCATTAGTGCCTTGTCCTTTGGGAGAGATGGATTAAAGGATAATTTGTAGTTTGGAATAGATTCACTTGGTCAAGGAGGCCTTGAAAATAACTTCGCATGGAATTAGGGCATGAGGGAAGAAACTTCAAGGTATTTACACTTCAATTTGCAATATTTTATGACTTATCAAGATAAAATTTGACACAAATTATCTCTAGGAACATTCACTCATTCATATATGGCCCATGACATGATGCAACACTATGAAATATCAAATTCCCACAATTTCGCATAAGAAAAGTAAATAACAAGAATAGCATTCAAAGAGCACTTACATGCGAGAAAGAGTATATCCAATCATCAAGATATGCTAATAGAGGATCTCCAAGACAAAATGAAAAAGATCCAAACATCAAAATTTAACCATTCATCCAAACTCATCCTCCAAGAAGGATAGAGAAATTGTCACAAGAGGAGATAATCCAATCCAAGTGATGATGATCAAAATGATTCATCTCACTTCTATTTATACATTATCTAATGAATTCTATTTAGCTAATTTGGCCTAATTTAGCCCCTAAAATAAAATAACATGCATAATAACAAAACTTTTGGTGACAAGCCCACCAAATAGATCAATAATGTAAAGATAAGCCTCTCAAGAGGATCAAATGATCAATAAAGTGAGTAGTTAGGCCTTTGAGGAGGCCTAATTAAGTCCAAGAGGTGTCATGATTCCAGAAATGGACTCCAAACATAGTGGACAAAGGGTTGGCCCCTTATTTTCCAAGTAAGAACCTATGGTGCTCCCAAATGGGTGTGGGGGCACAAGGACATCCTCATGGGTGTCCAAATGGATCAAATATGTCTGTAGACCATCTGTAAGGGCTGAAGTAATGACATAAGACATACCTCTGTAACAGGAGGCACCTTGGTACATCTGCCAAGTGTATGATGCAACTGTGGAGCCAGTTGGGCATGGTGGACCAGGTGCATCATCCTCATCCAAAAGGTGGAACACGAGCAATCAATGAATGTTGTTGGGGATCCACAAAGTAATATATGCTATGGTGGAGGCTCATCTCTCTCAACTCTCACCTTACAAGTGCCAATGTGGCCCTATAGAGGGATAGGACCCCGTGTAGGGAGCCCAAGCCCCAATTGGAGACCCACTTGCAATCCCGCATAAAATCCAATGCGCACCCTTTTCCCTCCAATACAACCAGTAATTAGAATAATAAAGTAATTAAGCTTACAAGTCATGGGATCAATGGGGCACCTCATGGTGGCATGCCCTTCCATGGTGGGCTTTGGCATGTACAAGTGTCTCCAATATAAATAGGGGGTTACTCAAGGACTCTATTAGGTGGTTTCAACCTTTAAATGGGTTGGCATGTCCATGGTACATCCTTTAATTAGTAGGTGGAAAAAAATATAATAATGGTATGAAGTGGGGATCAGGGGAATCATCGAGACCACATGTCAAGTTATAAGGGTATCTATAATAAGGGAAGCCCCCACTTAGGTATATGAGTGTAAAAGGGATAAAATCGTGGTACATGAGTTACCCCAACCTTTGTTTTTACACCCTTAATCATACGCCTTTTACCTTTAATGGATTTTTTGTCATAACTGCTTGGGGCTCCAGGGAATGGAGAACATGATGTGTAATATGCAGCAGTTGATACCCCCTTGAGGTGGGGTAGTTCATCACCCACTAGGGGTTGGGACAATCATGGTTCCTTAATTATGGAAGGGGCTCATCTAGGGCCCATAGGAACTAGGGTGATGGCCCTGTTGGAAATACTGAGAAGGGGCGGGGGTGAATTAGTATTCCTTTTCATTGTTATTTTTACTAGTTAAATCATTTATATTTAGAACACAAAATGAACAATAGGAATAAATGCTTTTATTAATATAATCTTTACAATAAATCAGATACAATATATATAAGGCTCCAACCAGTTGCCAAGCACCAACTTGGACTTTTTGTGAGGTGAATTCAACCTCTAGGGCACCAACCCTGTCTTGTCAAGGCACCAACCTTGGATTTAGGAGTACCAACTCCATTGACACCAATCCTCCCAATTCTGAGGCATCAACCCCAAGGGCTGCGACCCTATCTTGTTGAGGTATGTTTGGTAGTATTACACTGCTCTCAAAATCTTCTTCACTGTGTTCTGTCAATCTACAACTTCACTGCTACATCAATGACAACCTGTCTTCGTATGAAGGAGTCTTCACAATTCTTCATATTGCCCAACAGAGTCTGCAAAGTTTACCTCATGATGATTTCAACAATGCATCATCATCTTCAAGATCTACTAATACTTATCAACAAGATATCTGCGCTAGGCCTCAATGTCTTTTCAAAAACAACTCTGTTTCGACCCTCTATTCTTACTGTCACAGTAACTGCTTCGAGAGTGAGGCTTCAGGAGTAACTGCTTCAAGAATGACTTCTTCAGAGGAGTGACTGTCGTAGTTTCATATTGTGCGTTCAATTAAAAAACAACCTTGCCCTGTTCATACTCAGATAATCTTCTTAGATCTGCAGAGCGTCCTTTTGAACTGTTATCTGAAATCACTACAAAACACAGGTCTGAGCTTTTCAATAAATAACCCAGTCAACAAAATGTTTGATGTTCGGTTTCCTTCTTCTTCCGCTGGACCCTTCGGCTTCCTTCTTCGCTTGCGCTTTGGCTTCCTTTCTTCGCTCACTCCACCTTCTTCGCTCACTTGATATTCGGCTTCCTTTGCACTCACTCGACCTTTCGACTTCCTTCTTTGCTTTCTTGATCTTCAGTTTCCTTTGTCTCTTCAAGTTCACCAATACTCAAAAAAGACACATTCATTTAGAAGAGAGGCCGACTTATGATGTCACAAATTAAATTATATCAGAGAGGCCCTTTCATCAACAGACTTAATTATTCACGGAAGTCGAATCACAAGAGAGGTTATACCCATATTGGAGATCCCATGTGCCACGTCATTCCTTTAATCCCGCAATCACAACTTTCATGAAAATCAGAGGTTTTACAAGTGTGCTCTGTCCTCCGATATCAACATCATCGATATTCACATATCAACATAGTTAAAACCATATAATGGGTGGTCCCCCCAGCTAAATCATCACCTTAATCACAATCACAATTTTCGGAGGTTTTCACATAACATAGTGATTCCACTACTGCCGACAGAGCAGATGCGATACGATCTTAAGCAGCTGTTAATAAACTCGTCGGGTCCACAACCTTATTTCAATCAGTGGTTTTCCATCATTACATCTCTTCAAAACTTGCAATATGTAATAGATGTGATATTCCAATAAGCTTCTTTTGATAATTCAATCAGGTCCACAACTTTATCACAAATGATGGTTTTAACATGTCATCCCTTTTGAACTTTTCAATTCAATGGATGTGATATTACATTAAGATATGTCATCGTGGGGCAGTCCGGTCCACCATAATATCACAATCGCAGTTTTTACTGTGACATCCATTTATGAATTGCGATATGAAAGTTCTGATACAGCAGATGCGATATTACAATAGGGCGTGTTATAATGGAGCAATCGGGTCCGTAATAATATCGCGATCGGAGGTTTTAACGTGACAAGGCTTTAAACACTTGCGGTATGGCGGATGTGATATTTCTTTAAGATGTATTATAATGGTGCAGTGGGTCCTGTTAGCTACCTATACCAATAGGTTTCATTTTTCATGATTGGCAGGGGAAGTTCCAAATATGCTCTACTTTGGTGATGCAAAGATCTCATATTTTGTGGAAAACACCTATCTACAGTTGTTTGACATTGTCCTACTTCTAAATGGGTGATCCAACAGTCTAAACTGGGTCATGCTATATTTCAATTTTTGTTGTAGATTAGAGAAAGAAATCTGTCCAAACTGTTCAATCTTGGCAGATTAGTAGTTAGGTAGAGAATGAAGGTTCCCAACTGCTTAATCTGGGGTCTTGGAAGTAATAAGGCTAGCCTTAGATAGAAAATCAAAAGAAAAGAAAGAGAGCAATTGAGGGTTTGCCAGTCTAAGTGCACCCTCCCTGAAGTAATAAAAAATGCTAGGCAATAGAATGGGTAGGTAGATGGGGTTGCAGAAGCATGATTTCTTTCATATCACTGGCCTAAGCAAAGGAAACACATGGTGGCCAGTGCAGATCTTCCTATTCAGCAATTTTGTAGCAAGAAAGTGAAGCATGTCTAATTTCCCAATCATTCCCTATCAAACTCCTTTCTAACATCCCACTATCACCTTTTTTCGTAACAGAAATCAAACTCATTTGTTCATTCTTATTATGTAGAAGAGCCACATTTCTTATGTAAAAATCTTTTCATTTTGATCTACTCTCATAACTAAGTTTGTTCCCTAAAAACTTAGTGTTTGCTTCCCCTCTTCCATATCTCCCATCCAATATTAACTACTAACCACATTATTACTTAACTCCCTATGTTCCCCTTTTCCCTATCATTATATCATTATTGTATATAAAAAACCCCAAAAAAATGTATATACCCCTTCCCCTAGGCAATATAGCCTTATAGCTCCAAAAGGTCAGAGCACAAAGAAATTGAAGCGCTAAAGGAAAAATAGCGCTAAAACTATGTCTCGGGATTAAATCAAGACCTGCTTGGTTTAACAGCCCTAAGCGCGTTTTATTAATCAAATATCCACAACCCATTTTTCCCACAAAACATTGCAAAAACCCAAAAACCTGCCGATGGCTAAAGTTCAGCCCTGGCGCGCATTCCCAGAAAAAATAATTCTTTATTATCCGCTCCCTGCCGTATCACCCGATCACGTCTGCTCCCCGTCGACTGTCAAATCTAGGCCCTCCCATCCGACAATCCTCTGCAATATCGGGCTGCCTCCGGTGGCGGTACTTTAGCGCCCGAAAATGTCAGAATGATGACGTAGGGCGCTGGACACGCGTCACAATTTAATTGTATCGGGCGGCCTCCTGCCAAAACCGCGCCCATACGTTAAGCGGTCCGAAATTACCGCTTACCACCTTTTGTTTACCGCCCGCCAAGTCGCCTTTACGTCACCTCCACTTCATTGCCGAATCAGCACCACATCAGCACCCGACCCGCCATCGCTCCGAGCTGTCTGCCACGTCCCCCGTCCACGTGGACCACTCACAGACCGCCACGTCATCATTCCGTACCATGACCCCACCTATGATGTCATGCTGACATCATCCGAAAAAAGCGCTCCAAAGGCCAAATTTTCTATATTTTTGCCCAAAATCACGTTTTTTCGCATTTTTCACCAAAAAAACGACTGTCCCTCCTGCATGAAACTTCACGACATTCTCACCGCCAACCTGCAGGAACTGATTCAAAGCCGTGGCTGCCCACAATTCGGCTTGGATAAGCCTCCACCCATCGCGCCGTGACCAGGTATTTACCAATTCTTCCTGCACCTAGTTCAGTTTGTTCTTCACTGTAAAAAAATGCCCGGAACTGCCATTTTCTCCTGAAACTCAAGCTTCCTTGTCCTGCAAGTGACTCAATTTCTCCCAAGAGTGACCAATTGTGCCCCTTTTACGCCAGAACTGCCCTGTTTTCGCTGTAAATCCTTTTTACCTCAATTCGCTGCGCAAAGTCGCATTTGCTTACATTCCTAAGTGAAATTCTGCTTGAAGAGCACCAAACACATGGAAACACCAGTAGCTCTAAACATTACACCTTTAAATGCCCCACACAGAGAGCTAGAATGGCTACCCCTGGCTGATAGAGACTACCAGATGGCAGAGGTAATCCCAGATTACAGCAGGTATCATATTCATTTAATCAATGAGCTAAAAGCCAAACATCTCAATGGAACTGATATTCTAGGGATTTGGGAATACAATTTGCCCATTTTCAATCTTCCTCAAGTCAATGTCCTCCCAGATTTAATCCATCGATGCAGTGCCAACTACGATCCATGTCAGAGAGCTGTCCTCAGTCCCTCAGGCTCAGTCTTGTTCTATGTCACCCTTGAGGCTATAAATCAAATGCTGCACTTTCATACTACAAAGCCATTGACTCCTCTATCCATGATGCACTTGATAGACCAAGGAGGCAAGCTGTCCAGTGCCCAAATCATAAAGATTAATCAACTATTCATTCAATCAGGCTCTCAAACTGTGAGGTCTCCTCCTATTGGAAATGTATATCTCAATGAGTTGGGCAGGATTCTTGTGGATATGATCAGTTATATCCTGGGTTACAAGTCAACTGAGGATGTTGATGAAACCATTCTGGTTATGATGTCTGTCTTCTCCCCTGGAGAGCATCCTTCGGTTCACTATGATTATGCTACATACATTGTGTTATAGACATTTTTGTGCCTTACAGCATAAAGCATGAAATGTCAATAATCTAAGGGATCCAAAGTCCCTAAACATGTTGTTCCTACCCCTAGAGGAACAAGGTCAGCAAACCACAGCACTTCAGATCAGTTCTCCACTGAAAAACACTCAAAAACAGGTCAATTTTGGATCAAAGCAGCTGCTCCACTAAGCATCTGCGCTGAATGTCAAAAGCTCTATGGTGTACCTGCGCTGCATAGCAAGTGCAACAAAGGCTACCTGCGCTGGGCGTACTTTGACATGTGGAGGAATCTTTTCTCAATGTGCCAGTGCCCAGGAAGCTTCCAAAATGACACTTGGATCAGAAGATTCGCCTAATGATGAGTTAAGAGCTTCTAAAACTCCAAGTGGAAGGTAGAAACTCCGAGTGGACTCAAGGACTGAAGAACAACTGGAGTTGAAGAGGACAACAAGTCACACATCAAGCTGACTTATCTTCACTCCAAAACTCTATATAAGGATCTCATCCCATGGGATCTGGAGGCCGGAATTTAGTGCAAAGAATTGCTGTTGGTTTACAGTTGTGAGTATTGGGTGATTGCTTGAGGGAGGTGAAGAGGAGATTTCTTTCCGTCGGGAAGGTGATGCTGGATTGGACCTCTCACGGTTGTATCACCGCCTGAACCTTACTTCCTTATATTAATAAAGCATTCGAGGTTCTTCTATCCACACGTGTTTCAATGGTGTATTGTCTTACTTGCGTATTTGATTTATGCTAATCCTTGAATCAATTATGAATGCATGCTTCTTGTAGTTTCCTTTTCTTGTCTTGTTCGCAGGATCTCGTGTAGCTGGGCCCGTGAGAAGACTTGGAGCTGGGAGCAAGCGGCAAATAGAGGAGATTGGATCGACCATTTGCGCAAGACATCGGTAAGTGGATCTCTTCCTTTCGTCTCTTGCATGTCATAAAGAAGTAACTTTAGATAGCTTTGCTTCAGCTGTTGCTAAGGAACTATCACCCTTAGAGTGGGATAGGGTCATTCCGTGTTGGATACTTTTCCCCACAACAGACTGGCGACTCCGCTGGGGATCGTGTCTTGTTGGTAGCTTGTGTTTCTTGCTATTCATTTCTTAAACAAAGGGAGTACCGAATCGAACTGCATCCGAATCCTTCGAATGCAAAGTAGAGGGCAGCTACTCTAGCCCAGTGCTGGGCATGTTTATGATTTGAAGAGCTGATCCAAAAGGACTCTTTTTAGCTCTTTGTGATGGTGTTCATCTTCCTTAATCATCCTCTAGTGTATACTTGGCTGATAGCCTCTGATTTGGCCAAAAACCATTGATTTTTGAGCAAACTGTGACCCGGAATCTGAGAGAGACGAGAGTTGTCTCTTCAGTGCAGCTGCAGCAAAGGCTACCTGCGCTGCAACGCAGGTCCCGAAGGGGCTACCTGCGCTGCATGTCAGATTGACAGTGCAACACCTGCGCTGATCCAGTTTTGCCTTGTGCAACTGGGGTTCCCTCCTGTCTGTTGCCCAGTTTTCAATATTGTTTTTGTAGCCTGTTGTCGACCTGTATACCCAGCTGAAACTACCTTTCTTTGCCTTCATTCCGCCTCAGTTGTATGAAGAAACCGTGATTGTTCTTATTGTATTTCTTGCTTTCATTCACAGTTTCCCATAGCGAAAGTGAACTAGTCTTGCTGTGACCTCTTGGATCTAGACCTGTGAGAAAGTGTCGTTGTGATTCTAAGAGCTAGTTTATTGTTGTTCATAGCTGCTTGAGCATTTGCTTTCGTTATATGGTTTGGATTTCAGTATTTCTCGTGTTTAAAACGAGTGAATCTTAAGGTGTTCTTTTGATTATTGGACAAAAACTTGTTTGCTTTCGCTTGAAATTGAATTCGAAATTATACAACAACTTTCTTTTTGTAATACATCAACATTAAGGAAGAAGAAAAGAAATACTTGCATTGTGCATGTGCATTTTGACAGTTTGCATGTCGATTTAGGAAAGTGCATCAGTGTGTGCTCTATGATCTGTTTGAAAAGATGATGTCTTTCTTTTCCTTCAGTAGTTAAGATTTTCATAAGTTGAAAGAATTGAAAAAGCTTGCTTATCATTCTTAGACTGCATTTAGGAGTTGTATCATACATCACGTGGTGATCCATAAAGGCAAACTGCTAAGCAAGATCAACCTAAAAAGAACTGAATTTATCTAACAATGCTTTGAAACATAACGAAACACAGTAGAGGTCTAGGTAGAGACGTGAACCGGCGTCGTTAAACATAGTGACTGTCGATCTCTACGAAGGTGGGTGATTCCTCCTAAGGGACGATAGCACTAATACGGATTTGTGCTCCCGCGTACCGTCGCATATATTGGGAGACCCCTATAGGAACAAAGCCTTTATCCATAGGAAGCCGTGTCGGCCGCCCTACTGATCGCGATGCAGTGAACACAGCATTCACGAAGATCGACCACTCGTACCGTAAAACGTATTCTGTGGTTTCGCGAAAGGTTTGGCACACCCTCTGCCTAGAACTCCAGAGTAGTTTCTTTTGGCCTTTTTCAAACTTTATAACTGAAAAATTCCATCCGAGCATTTGTCACTTCGGGCTCGTTAATACATCGAAGGAGACTAGAGTCATCTTTAGCTTTTTCTCGACTCTTAAAAATTGAAAAAGCAAGTTGTGTCTAAAGCGTCGTCATATAAAATTCATTCTAAACGGAACATAATCACCCCTTATTCCTACGTTGATCTTTAGGTTGAGAACATGGAACACACCAACCAAGGGATTCCACATGATGGAAACCCTAGCCCTTTCTCCTCTTGGGGAGAAGTTGGTGCGCCCCACATGGCCACGTTGTCGCTTCCGAGACTGACAATTGGCCTGCCAGTTTGGCTATTCTCAACCACTGTAGTTCAGAACACCACGGTTCCTGAACAGTCGAGTCAACAGTTAGACCAGTCTAGAGCTACCCTCCAGCCTTCCTCCGATCCTTCTTCTTCGAAAGGTCAAGCCGCCGAAAGCGGAGCTCCCATAGAAAAGAAGAAGGAAAAGAAGAAGAAAGAAAAGAAGCAGAAGGAGCCAAAGGCGCCTGGGGGCAAGCAAAAGGCATCTAACAAAAATCCACACACAGCACGGACCGGGCCCAAATCGCCATGTGTCATATGTAGAGGGGACCACCTCCACCGTGATTGTCCCAGTATTCCCCGGATACTAAGGGACTGGTCCCCTCGTTTGCACAGTTCGGAAGCGTCAACCTCTGACAACCAGGTTGAATGCTTACCGTCGACCAACGAAAGTGAAGGTTCTAGATGACGAAGGGGAATGAGATTCCCCTGCGAACTGTGTGAAGGCAATCACACCCTCCGCCGTTGTCCCTTTTTAGACGAAGCAAAGAGAGTTTTGGAAGATCAACCGGTTGCACCGTTGCTACTTCCTCCTGGATATCAAAAACTCGCGCCAAGTCCTTCGTTGGTTGAAAATACAGCTGCCCCGCTCATAGGGCCAGCTGAAGTGTCAGTCACTGAAAGTGAACCTACTGAATCCGGACCGGACGAAAGTCCAAAGGTCGAAACGGCAGTTGACCCGGTTCTCCCTTCAGAAGTTTCATCTTCAAATACCACAGTCACTGAGGATTCATCTTCAGCTGACACCCCTACCGAAGAGAGTAAGGATGACACCGTCCAGATTCTTTTCATCAACACCGATTCTGATGAACATCAGGGCAATGTGCCCACTCCTTTATCGCAGGAAGGAGCATCGTCAGGATCATACCCTGCCATATATTCGGTCCCACCACCAAGCAACCTGGTTGTGTCCTTTGATTGGAACCAACTAGGAAGACCCCGGTTGCCAGCCAGTATACCATTTAGAATTATAGTCCAAATATACAAAATGGTGATGGCTGGAACTATCATTGATGAAGGGGCATCTGTGAGTATCCTGTCCTCTATTGCTTGGAAAGCACTGGGTTGCCCAGCGCTTTTGCCCGAGATAAGGAATCTCTCGGGTTTTGACAAAGGAACCAGTCGACCATTAGGGATTCTACCTAATGTGCCTATTACATTGAAAGGGAAGGTTGTCAAGATGAATTTGATGGTCGTCCAAGGACCCTTGGATTATAACCTACTCCTTGGACGAGACTACATATATTGCATGGAAGCAATAGTCTCCTCACTCTTTCGAATAATGTGTTTTCTATACGAAGGAAGAATGGTCAAGCTCGTAGACCAACTTTCATTTCCGGGATCACGCATCGCAAATAGTCACATACCTATCCTGAATGGTCTATTTGATCAAGAAAGGTCTCTACCTCCGGTTCTTCTTCCTGATGAGTGCGAGTGATTCAGGAAAGTAGGGCCAGAACCCAGGGGGCATGCATCCTGGTCTGCTGGGGTCAGAGAAAACCTTGGGTGTAAAGTAGAATTTCCGCGGGAGAATATGACTAGTCCGTACCCCGTCCCCTCCTTCATCTTCGTAAAACAGAAGAGCCGGCAAGAGCTCTCATGCAGAAGAAGGGGCAGTTAGGAATGGGGTTGTTCTGGAAAAGGATTCTTTTGTCAAGGTTACTTGTTTGACAAAGGTCATTCACCTTTGTCTAAATAAGTAGGCTCTGCCAAAGAAGGGGATCTGTTTGCGGCAGCAAGTAGTAACCATCTTTGGGTAAAAGGCAAGCCTCACCCATTAAAACAAATGTTTTAAAGGATAAGTAGGGGCAGCCTCCAAAGAAAGAGATTCTATTGCTGCAACAAATTGTAACCATCTTTGAGTAACCTAATGATAGACATCGCCGAAGAAAGTTTCTGTTTGAAAGGATTAGCAGAACGATCTTTGGGTAACCAGAAAGAGGCAAGCCTCACCCGTTGAAAACAAAAGTTTTTAAACGGAAAAGTAGGGGCGACCTTGAAATTAGACTTTACACCTGGGGACATGCAAACCTCTTGGAATGCAAGCACGGGCGGCTATTTTGTTTTTTAGTTTTTTAGGTCCTCCCTTTAAACCTGTAGGTCTAACCCGTTAAACTCGTAGGATTAGCCGATACCCAGCTTGCATAAAGAGAGGATATGGAGCAAAGCGTAGGGAGATGAAGCTCCTTAAAAAATAGCAATCTTCCAGGAGACCTTCCTACTTTATGACTGGTAAAAACGAGCAGTTTTGGCAGAGTTCATGCTCGTTAAAAAATAAACGCAAAACCGAGCAGTTTTAACGCGGACTTCATGCTCGTTAAAAAATAAACATAAGCATGTGAGCAAGCTTCCCCCCAGAGTTCAAGCTCATCCAGAAAAAATGAACTGGTAAATAACCATTTGAGACCGTAAATTCATCAGCCATAAAAGCCTTGGTCGTGTTTGTGCACCGTCACCTCCACTTTTCATTTGGCCGATCATTCACATCCACTTGATTGTTTACCTATTTTGAAGAACAGCTGCGAAGAGTGATTTCACTTAGTCATCCTTGTAATACTGCCGTGATTGGAAAATTCCAACCTATACCTGGAATCCGCTGCTATCCCTGTTTATCACTCGTTCCTCAAAAGACGAGTCTTCTTTGAGCTCTTTTCACTGACTCGTAAAATATGAAAAGTTTGCCGAGTTTTGGCCTTCCAGCTCGTTAAAAGGACCGGAAGAGCTATCCCTCCTCTAGATTTTAATCTTTTTGGACCTGAGGGATTATTGCACAAAAAGATCGAGCGCTTGTCTAGTTCGGCTCGATAAAGATATCGAACATTCATCCCTTCTGTATTGTTTTATACTTTTTCGGACTTAAGGGATTAGATGACGAAAAAGGACCCCTGGAGTCCACTTTATGTACGCTTTTCAGACTCTCTAAAAATGAAAAGGACCGAGTTGTCTTTGTCGCTAGGCTCGTTAAAAATATTGAATAGCGACAAACTTGTCTTTAGACGAGAACGAGTTTCCCTATCGCTAGGCTCGTTAAAACATAGCGATGGGCTTGCCCGAAGGGTAGGTTATAGAACAAGCATATGTTATCCTCCTCAAGCTTGACAAAAATAAAGAGGTACTGGTCAGAAATGACTGGGGAAAAATTGGGAGAACCTCAAAGCTTAATGGTAGCAAGTCGCTCTTGAACATGACACTTTTGCCTCCGTAAATATCGGGTTGGGTTATTATCATTCACCGGTCCCTTCACCATGGTCTCGCCATACCATCCGTACATGGGGTAATGCTACCGATCCATCACATCAGTGTCGTTATATGTTCAAGAGATGTCATTCAGAAAGTGTCAACTGGGTCCCATCCACTACCATACATCATCTTTCATCCTTCCATGACCGCCACCCTGAATCATATTTCACAGATCGTTTTCACCATCATCACTAGCTCCGTTCCGTGTCACTGATGTGGGATTCATTAAGGCCCTCCTTTGATGGATCACTTCTTGTCGACATCAGCTCATTATCCAAGAAGTTGATCTAGGAACACCCCCTCAGTACTTTGAAGCTTGCATGCCTCAATGGAAAGTTTCTCACTTCCGGCGATAGGTATACGTTAATGACCTTCGACCAGGAGACTTTGCGTGGTATTCGACGTTAGATCCTATATTCACGCCACGTGAATTGTGCTGCAGTACCTTGAGGGTCATCATCATTATCGGTGACTCCTCTCGCGCTTGTTAACAGTTTACATTATTGACTGGTAATCAAGCGATGTCTTTCCATGTTCGACTTCAAGAAATCCTCACATGGATCGAATTGTACTAGAGTGAAGATCGGACAAGTTTGAAGACCCCGGATCTAGTTTCATCCATCCGGGCTGCGATATATATTCAGGAGATAAAAAACATAGACATGTGCAGTAGATGATCATCCTACTAAAAGGATGATAATTAAAAGCAGAGAATTATCAGTCTATTATCAGACGATCGTCTGTCTATGTACAGCAAATGTATTTATAAAGCTGAGCATGGGAAATGCCCGCATCAGCTAGATCATGAAAAGAAAGTATGAAAAGATAATGTATTGTCTTGTATTTTGTTACAGGTCACCTCCCGACGATTGAATGAACTTCGGATCCTCCTAATAAAGCATTTCACCCGATAAACGACCTCATACTTTAGGGGGCAACTGTTATAGACATTTTTGTGCCTTACAGCATAAAGCATGAAATGTCAATAATCTAAGGGATCCAAAGTCCCTAAACATGTTGTTCCTACCCCTAGAGGAACAAGGTCAACAAACCACAGCACTTCAGATCAGTTCTCCACTGAAAAACACTCAAAAACAGGTCAATTTTGGATCAAAGCAGCTGCTCCACTAAGCATCTGCGCTGAATGTCAAAAGCTCTATGGTGTACCTGCGCTGCATAGCAAGTGCAACAAAGGCTACCTGCGCTGGGCGTACTTTGACATGTGGAGGAATCTTTTCTCAATGTGCCAGTGCCCAGGAAGCTTCCAAAATGACACTTGGATCAGAAGATTCGCCTAATGATGAGTTAAGAGCTTCTAAAACTCCAAGTGGAAGGTAGAAACTCTGAGTGGACTCAAGGACTGAAGAACAACTGGAGTTGAAGAGGACAACAAGTCACACATCAAGCTGACTTATCTTCACTCCAAAACTCTATATAAGGATCTCATCCCATGGGATCTGGAGGCCGGAATTTAGTGCAAAGAATTGCTGTTGGTTTACAGTTGTGAGTATTGGGTGATTGCTTGAGGGAGGTGAAGAGGAGATTTCTTTCCGTCGGGAAGGTGATGCTGGATTGGACCTCTCACGGTTGTATCACCGCCTGAACCTTACTTCCTTATATTAATAAAGCATTCGAGGTTCTTCTATCCGCATGTGTTTCAATGGTGTATTGTCTTACTTGCGTATTTGATTTATGCTAATCCTTGAATCAATTATGAATGCATGCTTCTTGTAGTTTCCTTTTCTTGTCTTGTTCGCAGGATCTCGTGTAGCTGGGCCCGTGAGAAGACTTGGAGCTGGGAGCAAGCGGAAAATAGAGGAGATTGGATCGACCATTTGCGCAAGACATCGGTAAGTGGATCTCTTCCTTTCGTCTCTTGCATGTCATAAAGAAGTAACTTTAGATAGCTTTGCTTCAGCTGTTGCTAAGGAACTATCACCCTTAGAGTGGGATAGGGTCATTCCGTGTTGGATACTTTTCCCCACAACACATTGCCAACAAAATTCACGAGAAATTGATGAATTTAGAGAGGGAAAGGATGTTTAGATACACTTCTTACATCTATCACTTGTTCCTATTTAATCAGCCTGACAGCTTCCCTATTACTCTCAAGAAGTTTGATGCCCAGGGGAACCAAAGGTCTGTGGTATTTTGGTCTTCAATCTTTCATCACACATCTTTTTCACCATATAGCTATTGTGAATTCATAGACCTTTTCGCCCATCCAGCCATCTCCTTGATGTTGAGTTCTCCTCCTCCAAGATTGACAGATGAGATGCAAAGAATCCTCCAGCTCTCAAAGGCCTACAACATTGGGGATTGGTACTTCTACCAACACCATACAGTGATCAGGATATATGGTTGTGAGTTAGCCCCATACAGGCTACCAAGATATGTCCCTATGAGACTTTTTGCTTTAGAATATTTCAGACAGTTTGGAAATTCAGACATGATCCATTTCCACAGCAAAAATAAAAAGGTACAGCTCAAAGTAAAAAACCAGCTAGGCCCATTTATTTATAACAAAAGAGAAGAGGCATGGCAAGAAGCAGATAAGATCCTAAAGTGCCTCCAGTTGCAAACCAGTTTCCTCTGGTTACCCTATGACCCCAATCACTTCATTAGTCTTAGAAGGGTCAAATATAAATTGGCTAGCTATGATCATCTCAGGTTACCACATATTGAAAAATATGCAAATCAATTAGAATGGAAAGAGGGCACCCTAGAAGAGGCAAGTTCTAAAGAGGAAATAGCACAAAAAGCAGCAAAGAAACTTGAGAAGGAAGCTGACTTGGAATATTGTGGGCAGGTTTCTTCTTTTCATCATACTCAACTTGGAGCAGCTGCCTCATCTTCTACAGCTCCCCAGCAAGCAGCTCAAACCACTACTCTAGCAGCTAGCACAGATAAGGGGAAAGAAATGGAGCAGGATCAGACACTCCCAAAAGCAGAACAGCAGAAAGAACAGATAGGGCAGCAGGAAGAAATGGCTGAGGCCCCTGTATCCACAGAGCAACAGGTTCAAGAAAGTGTGCCTCCAAGGCAGGAAATAGCAGTGGAGACCTCGGTGCTCCAAACCCCGATGAATGAAGAGAGAGCCAGGAAGAGGGACAAACAGCAAGAAACTCCCCTTACTACATCAGCAAGTCAACAAGGGGAGAAAAGGCAAAGACTAAACCCTTTTTCTGAAGAAGAGATGCCTATTGGACCATCCATGGGTATGGGCCCCCCTAGTATAGAAGCATCAGCCAGTTCCTTCCAGCAGGAACAAGAGAGACCACTTGGAGGAGAGGTCAGCTCCTCAAGCCAGCAAAGAAGGGCATAGTCTGGAATCAAAAAGCAATTTATGGATATAAAAGCTAGGAATGAGCTAGTCAGAATCCAGCTTTACAATCATTTGCTCAAGATGGCTCCCACCAATCAACAGAGGCTCATGTCAGCATATGACATTGCAGAAGGAAAGATGACTATGAGCCATTTCATGCCTGCCATGCTACAACCACAGTCAGCTGCAGAGTACATCAGAACCAACCTAGAAGTGTTTGCAAAAGACATCCATCCAATGGACCAAATAGAGCTGCATAAGCAAACGGCTGAGATGGTCTACTCTACTCTTGCAGATAAAACACTTCTAGCACACAAACTGCAAAATTCTCTCCATAATACTACTGCCCAACTAGAATTGGAGAAAGCTTCTTCTCAAGCCAAAGACAATAGGATTAAGTCTTTGGAATATATCATCATAGAGCTTGGGCATGACCCAAGTGATCCCAAAGCTGTGCAGGCGCTAACAAAGAAAAAATATGAAGATATATCAGCTTTGAGGAAGATGGTCAAACTTCCAGCAACCCTTCACCCCCAAACAGAATATGTTGCTCAGCAGAGAAAGGATCAAGACGTAGCGGCCATGCTGTTGACATTACACAAACAATTGGTAGAAACAGAAGGAGGATTGGTAGCAACAGAGGGTGCATTAGAGTTAGCCCTGAAACAAAAACAAGGAGAGCGGATACCTCAGCCCTCTCAGCCAGTAACAAATCTTGAGGAGCCTCCTCAAATTATAAGTCCTCCCCTGGTACAAACAACAGAAGCAAGTACCTCAATTGCTGGGCCTCAAGCCACAGAAAAGGAAGCAGCAGCAGAGCAAGTCCCAGGCCTCGGTATGCGAGATATGATGAAGGAGCTGCAAGCTCTTGAAACCCAAATGATTGAGCTGAAGGATGCCAAAGAAAAGCTGGCCCAGCTGGACGAGAAATATGACAAATCTAAGCAGCAAGTGGCAGAAACGACCAGGGAAGTTAGGACACTAGAAAGAAGGATAAAAGAGCTTGAAAAGGAGCTCACCATGAGCAAGGTCATAACTGAGGTCAAAAGGATCCTATGGGCTAAGATTGGCCAGTCAATCACAGATCAGTGGCAATACATAGAGACAATTCATGAGCAAATGGATCTGCTGAACAGGGCTCATGCTGAAAGTCAAAGGGCCAGAGCCTCTCTAGGAAGTATGCCTGATATTGCTACCAGGATGATCAATGTCTTGAATAATAAAACTGGCCTTCAATTGGCAACAATGGGTATCAGGGATAGGACTGATACAATTTTGTTAATCAAAAGGGTCCTCACCCTTAGGAACTATGTGCAGACATTAGAAAGAAAGTGCCAAGATATTCAAGTAGAGCTCAATGCTTTTGCCACCAAAATCACAGCATTGCATGGCAGAGGGCTTCCCAGCCTAGTGACCAGTGCAGGAAGACTGTTGTCCCATGAACAGTATGCTAAAAGGGTCAACAATTATGCAGCTAATCAGTTGACAGCTATAGCAAGCAGTCCATAAGGAGCTGGGCCACCATCAGGGCAAGAGATTTATGATAAATTAGAGAATTTATTCTTCATTGAACATGAAATTAAGCACCTTTTTGAAGTGCCCCCTAATTATTATAAGTATACAGAGGCAGATGAGACCCTAATCAAGATGCAGAGACATCAAATGCCCACTGAAGAGTGGTGGCCGAATATGATTAAAACTTTGCTTTAAATCAAGTTTAAATTTTGGTCTAAAAGTTTTTCACAGCAACAGGGAAGCAGTTGGATGAGGTGGACAATAGCTATGCACAACTTGAGCATCACAGATGAGCTGTCCGAATACAGCAGTGCCCTGACACGGTATCATAAAGGAAAAGGCAATCGAAATCGCCGCAAGGAGCTCAGATGGCCCATAAACCCAAAAGTCAAGAATTTCTGACAAACAGCAAGCAGCTGTTGTATATTTATTTAAGTAGCTTTTAATTTTGTAAGAAATATCTTAGAAAGTTGGTAAGAGCAGTTATTGTGCAATAACTCATTGCTGAGATATTTTTGTGATATTTTATATATATGCACCCCCGCATAGCTTATTGGGGGTTGTTGTTGCTCAGTTGTTCAAGAGAACTCGGCTGTATATCCTCTGAAAGATATAATGCAAAAGAGTTGTTGGTTTCCAAAGAATGAGTTTGGCTTGGACGTGATGTGATGAAACCATTGACTGTTGCAGGATTCTCGTGTTATGGCGTGATACAATAGGTGTTTTCTAACTGTATTTGTGTTTCATTTATTGCATAATCTATTTATGATGTTTGGTGATCAGTCTTGGTAGAAAAGAAAAAGAATAGTTCAGGATTTGTCCATTAAGAACACCCTAAACTCAATCTTTACTACTAAATATGTTTTCTCCAGGGTTAGCTGCGACTATGGAATTCTTAAATGCTCCTATTTGCTCTAATCACATGATAAGTCTGTATTCAGTAATTCTCACTTGCTGCTGATTAGGATTTGTTCGTTATTCCCTGTTACACTATGAAAGAACTCTTAATTTCCTTTTTCTGGTGTAATTTATACTGTTTCTTGTCTAAAAATCAAAGTTTGTATCATGAATACCCATCTGGCCTTGCAGTGAACCTCTCTTTATCACATATATTAGATGCTATTCATTTCTGGACTCCACATGCCCAATGGATTAAACTCTTTTGATACTTGCATGCCCTTCTTTGAACAATAGCCGACAACCAAAATTCAAACAAAACTCTCACCTCATAACTAGCCTAAAATCTTCAAAAAACAAAGTTAAATCCAAAAGAGAGAGCCCTCTCTGATTACAGGTAGGCTAGAACCTGTAATCCAAAGCTTGGTTAGTGGTTACCCCGGCCGTATTCCCTCAGGAGTCAAAGGGAACAACCTGGGTGTTAACATAAATGGCGACTCCGCTGGGGAACCTGAATGAAATTCATAAGCCCCTGTCTGATTCTTAAAACTGTAGATAAAGCCTAAGTGACAGCCATACAGCCTCAGAAACTGCCTTTGCTTTCCATTTGCAGGATTATATAAAGGTTGCCTCAGTCAATCTTTATTCAGTCTTAAGTTCCATACAGTTGTGCTATACTTGATCAGTCCTTTTCAAAGATTAATATTTCTTAGAAAATTCTCCCAAAGAAAATCATAGAAGCTGGCTCCTAAGAAGAAAACTCGTTATACAAGATCTAACCCAGATCCAGATCCATCACCTGAGTTCCAAAATCCAAACCTGATTCCAAGAATCCTTAAGAAACAAAAATCGGAAGAGACTTTATCAGATTCAAGTTCTGAGGCAAGATTTCAAACTAATATTCCAACCCCTGCTAAGGTTTCCTTACATCCTCATACCACCGTTCCACACTCTCCTAGTTCTTCATCCACTTCACAAGGTGTCCTTTCAACCCCTCCATTAACTGCACATACCCTTCTCATCCCCTTTCCTCCACTTGTCCCATTTGTTCCTGTTATCCCTATTGTCCCACCAAACATGGCTAATAGATATGCTCCACTGCAGTTACCTGCTAATCCAGGGCCTATGCCTCAAGATTATCAAACCAAGATATCATATTTTGATGGTACTGGCTCTTATTCAGCCCTTCAACATACTAAGAAAATGCAGGATTATTTTGAAAATTATGAGATAGATGATGATGGGGTTAGAATGAAAATTTTTGTGCAAAGTCTAACTGGAGATGTAAGATCATGGTTCAGGTCACTCCCAGCAAACTCCATAGCTGACCCCGAAGCCCTGTATCAAACCTTTATCAACATATGGGAGAAGAAAAAGGATCCACTTCATATTTTATCTGAATACAATGCTATCAAAAGAGGTCCTCAAGAAACTGTCTTGGACTATTGTGCTCGATTCAACAATGTGTACAATGCTATTCCCCAAAATCTGAGACCCTCACCTGATCTGGCCTTATACACCTTTCCTGATGGGTTTGATTCAGATATGGCATACCAATTGAGAGAAAGAGCTCCCCGAACTTTAGCTGAGATGCAAGATATAGAAGTTAGTGTAGAAGCCAACCTGATAGCTAAGAGAAATAGGACCAGAACTGAAAGAAAGACTACCTTCAAAGAAGAGCCTTTAGGCTGGGATCAGAAATTAGATGCAATAATCTCTGGTATGCACAGATTAGGTGACAGAGTAGAATTAGTTGAGAGGAAGTCATCATGGGAGGCACCACAGAATAATCCTATCAGGAATCCCAATTTTAGAAGAAATCAAAATCCTAATGCTGGCAAGCTCAGCCCTAAACTAGAGATTAGACCTCCGTTCCAAGAAAACTATGTTGAAGCATCCACTTCTAGTGAGCAGATAGATGATACCCACATTAATTTGATGGGCCTGAACGATGATCAGCAAGTTTTTCTGAGTCAAGAAGATCATAAGGATGATGACATTAATCAGTTCCAAACTAAATCAGGTGAATCATTTGATTTCAAACAAGGCTATGACACAACTGTTTTTGAAGTTCATAAACAATACAAATTGAGAAGCAGAACTATAAACGTGACACAGCCTGAGAAAACAAAAGATAGCCAACAGCCCAGGAAGGTTATTATCACAGAGCCAATTGACAAAACTGATTCAATTACAAATGAAGTAATAGTTGAAGAGGTAACCGAAGCATTTCCCTCAAATCAACAGCCATTGGCTACACCGCCTTTACAGCATAATCCAAGTAACACTTCTCAAAGGTTGAGCAAAAAAGATAAACCTCGAGATCAGATAGAAAGTCAAGAAGAAACCTCTAAAAACTCAATTGACAAAGAAAAAGTTGTTAACCAGAACACCAAGATCCAATCTGAAAAACCTTTTGACTTAGAAGCTGAAATTGGTAAATTAAAGATAGCCATTCCTCTTTCAGAGCTGGCTAAACATAACATTTACAAGAAACAAATCAAGAAGTCCCTTCAACTGACCCACAACAAGGATGATGTCAATGTGTTGGATGACACCCCAGAATTGCTTTTCGGTCCAGAAGTTGATGGAAAGACAGGAAGTACTGGAATCTTACCTTTTTATGTCAGTCTGCATGTTCATGATAAGATATTACGCAATGCAATGTTTGATTCATGCACCTCTCATAACCTTATGCCTAAGTCAGTAATGGAGAGATTGAATCTAGACATCACAAGACCATATAAGGACCTATTTTCATTTGACTCCAGCCAAGTTAAGTGTTTAGGCTTGATAAAAGATAAGGACCTATTTTCATTTGACTCCAGCCAAGTTAAGTATTTAGGCTTGATAAAAGATCTATGTGTTTCCCTTGTCCAGTACCCAAATAAAACAATTTTAATGGATGTTGTAGTTGCTGATATCCCACCTAAATATGGAATGTTGTTATCAAGATCATGGGGAGCTAAACTCCAAGGTTCCCTATAATTGGACATGTCATATGCCACCATCTCTGTCTTTGGGCAACCAAAGAGGCTATATAGAGAATCACTCATGAAATACATGGTGAGCAGTGAAGAAAAACCTCAAAATTTCCCTATTTATGCAGTCCATTCTGACATGGATTCCTTCATTCTGTTCAATGATGATATAAGTCCAATATGTGATGACAAATCTGTCTTACTTGAACAAGATCTGCATATGAATGAGCAATCGAGTTCCAAAGAAATTGAGGTTGAGCAATCAATTGATGAGACCATTCTAGAAGACAAACTAGATGAAAAACAAAACCTCCAGCTTTTAATTCCAAGTCATAGAGAGGTTGTTAAACCCCCCCTAAATCAAGAAATCCTTTAGTTTCTTGAGTTTGATGGATCAGTCAACAAATTAGGGGCAGGAGCTGGAGTGTGGATTCATAACAAACAAAGCAATCATGCAGAAGGCCGAGCCTATAGGCTTAATTTCAGATGTACTAATAATGTGGTAGAGTATGAGGCTCTTCTGCTAGGCCTCAAACTGGTAAAATCCTTACAGGCCACAAAAGTTTCAATTCTGGGAGACTCAGACCTCATTATTCAACAAGTCAAAGGCAATTTTGTCACCAATGACAAAAGACTAAGATCATAGAGGTCTGCTGCTATTGAAATACTCAAGGCCTTCACTGAATTTCAAATGACCAAAATATCTAGAACCCACAACCTTCATGCACATAGTTTAGCTACATTTGCCAGTACATGCAAATTGCCTTTTGAACCCAACCATTATTTTACAGCTGAGATAAAACACAGACCTTCTATCCCAAACAATGTTAAAGATTGGCAATTATTTGAGGATGACACACAGATAAATAGTTTCTTGACCTTGCAGCATGAATTTTCAGGTTTAAACATTGATGTTGATTCTGTGAAAGACACACAACCACTAAGTGAGCAGGACCAAACAACTATATCCGCCAAAACAGCAAATCAAATACTTTGTCTGACTACCTTTGACAAGAAAAATATACAAGAACTCAAACAATTACATTTGGATGAAATAGCTGGTGCAGAGGCTGAAGTCATACAACTAAAAGACAATTTTCTACCAACAGGCCTGACTCCATTGGAGGACATTTTTGACCCAAATGATGTTCCTAGGAAACCAAAAATGCAACCCCTTAATGCTGCCATTGAAGAATGCAACATTGGAACTACTGAAAAACCCAAGGTAATAAAATTGTCTACATCTTTACCTCCCGACCAGAAGCCCAAATACGTTGATCTCTTTAAAGAGTTCCAAGATGTGTTTGCATGGAGTTATGAGGATTTGAAATCCTACGACACCTCTGTTATTCAACACACCATCCCTCTTAAGCCTAATCAAAAGCCATTCAAGCAAAAATTAAGAAGAATCAATCCTATGCTACTCCCTTCAATTGAGAAAGAGGTACAAAAAATGTTTAAAGCCGGCATCATAGCACCAATCAGGTTTTCAGACTGGATTTAAAATTTGGTCCCCACAAGAAAGAAAACTGGTGAGATTAGGCTTTGTGTTGATCTGAGGAATTTGAATCAAGTGTCCCTCAAAGACAATTATCCCTTGCCCAAAATGGATCACATTCTCCAAAGAGTGGTGGGGGCTTCAAGAATCTCATTACTTGATGGATTTTCAGGCTTTAATCAGATCCTAGTTCACCTTGATGATCAGGATAAAACAACATTCACAACCCCATGGGGAACTTTCAAGTATGTCAAAATGCCTTTTGGGCTGAAAAATGCAGGAGCTACATTTCAGAGAGCAATGGATATTGCTTTTGCTAAAGAGATTCGTGATTTCCTTGTTATTTACTTAGATGACCTCACACCTTTCTCAAAGTCTGATCAAGAACATCTGAAACACTTGAGACAAATATTCATAACATGTAGGAAATATGGAATTTCCTTAAACCCCAAGAAGTCTCTATTTGGCTTGGAGGAGGGTAAGCTATTGGGTCATATCATTTCAAAGGATGGCATTAGAATTGATCCAGACAGAATACAAGCCATTTTTCAAATGCCCCATCCAAGAAATATTAAAGAATTACAAGCCTTCTTGGGAAATATCAACTTTTTAAGGAGATTTATCCCAAACTTAGCAGAATTGATCAGATTACTAAACAACATGCTAAAAAAGGATTCTAAAGTGAAATGGATAGTAGAAGCAAATCAAGCTTTTGAAGGTATTAAATTGGCCCTTACCCAAACCCCAGTGTTAACAAATCCTCAATTTGACAGAGAATTTATCATTTTCTCTTTTGCCTCCCAGCATACCATTGCTGCTGTCTTATTGCAGAAAGATGATCAAGGGAATGAAAAACCAATTGCTTTCTTCAGTAGAGCCCTTAGAGATGCACCTATGAAATATCAGATCATGGAAAAGCAAGCTTATGCTTTGGTCAAGGCCATCAAATACTTTAGGATTTACATCCTATACTCCCATGTTATTGCTTATGTACCAAATGCCATTGTGAAAGACATATTGACTCAAGAAAGTTTAGAGGGCAGAAGAGGAAAATGGATTGCTAACATTTTAGAATTTGACATTGAAATAAGACCTACAAAACTGATAAAAGGGCAAGGTTTGGCTAAATTGATGTCTGTAGCAAACTTCCAAGCCTTGGATATTAACCAACTGGACAATGAACCGAAGCTGGCGACTCCAAAGATCAGTGCAGCCTTTGAACAATCCCTTTGGTATTCTGATATCTGTTATGTATTGCAAAACATGTGCGCTCCCCCAGGATTGTCCAGAACCAAATCTAGATTTTTAAAAATGAAAGTTTCAAGATTTTGTGTTATAAATGGTAATTTACTATGGAAAAATCATGAAGGTATATTGCTGAATTGTTTGAATATGGATGAGACAAACAATGTTATGAAAGAATTTCATGCAGGTGATTGTGGTGGAAATTTGTACTGGAAGTCCACTGTGGATAAGATATTAAGGGCAGGTTACTATTGGCCCACTCTGTTCTCTGATGTTAAAAATTTTACCACTTCATGTCACAAGTGTCAAATGTTTGAGGGAAAAAGAAAGTTACTACCACTTCCCTTAAAGCCTATTGCAACAGAAAGGCCCTTTCAGCAATGGGGCTTGGATTTCATTAGGGAGATTCATCCTTCATCTTCAGGCAAACATAAATGGATCCTCACAGCCACAGATTATTTTACTAAATGGATTGAAATTGTTCCATGCAGACAAGCAAATGATTCAACTATCATTCAGTTCCTGGAAATTAATATTCTTTCCAGATTTGGTTGTCCTGACAAGATTATCACAGACAATGCTGCTGCTTTCAGATCCAAGAAGATGGTGAACTTTTGCCACAAATTCCATATAACTTTGGGCCATTCTACTGCATACTACCCTCAAGGCAATGGTTTAGCTTAATCATCTAATAAAGGTCTTATCAACATCATTAAGAAGATATTGGAAGAGAATAAGAAAAATTGGCATAAGAAGCTTGTAAATGCCTTATGGGCAGATAGGCTAACAACTAAAAGATCTATTGGGGTCAGCCCATATGATTTGGTTTATGGAATGGAAGCCAAATTCCCTTCATCATTAGGGGTCCCTGTCATGAAGCTACTTCAAGAAAGTCAGGCTGAACCAAATAACATGCAAAGAAGAATCAACCAGATAATTTGTTTACAGCAAACCAGAGATCAAGTGTACAACAGAGTTCAAGTCCTACAAGAGAAGCTGAAGAAAGCCTTTGATAGAAGATCAAAGGTCGAAGATTTTTTCATTGGTGATAAAGTGCTTAAATGGGATTCAAGAAGAGAAGACAAAGGAAAGCATGGCAAATTTGACTCCCTTTGGAGGGGACCCTTTGTAATTCAAGCAGTACAAGGAAATAACACTTATTTCTTGGAGAATTTGGATGGTACTGAAGTAGAAGAGGGCCTTGTGAATGGCCGGATGTTAAAACATTATTTTGACTACTTTCCATGTATATAACATGGCTTTTCCCTATACATTATCAGTTGTATATAGTATTTTCTTTCAGCATATAGATACTGCAGCTTCACAAGTTTTGTAAATAAGCGGGAAAAGGATTTTTACTTCAGAAGTTCCACAATGGTGGAAGATTCCAGTTTTGAAATCCAAGGAGAAACCTTCAAGTTTTGATAAAAAGTCAAGAGCCAAGGTATTCTGACATGCTGTTCTTGGTCTTTCAAGCAGAAAAACCATCCCCAAGTGGAGTCACTGTTAGCTACCTATACCAATAGGTTTCATTTTTCATGATTGGCAGGGGAAGTTGCAAATATGCTCTACTTTGGTGATGCAAAGATCTCATATTTTGTGGAAAACACCTATCTACAGTTGTTTGACACTGTCCTACTTCTAAATGGGTGATCCAACAGTCTAAACTAGGTCATGCTATATTTCAATTTTTGTCGTAGATTAGAGAAAGAAATCTGTCCAAACTGTTCAATCTTGGTAGATTAGTAGTTAGGTAGAGAATGAAGGTTCCCAACTGCTTAATTTGGGGCCTTGGAAGTAATAAGGCTAGCCTTAGATAGAAAATCAAAAGAAAATGCAAAAAGAAAAGAAAGAGAGCAATTGAGGATTTGCCAGTCTAAGTGCACCCTCCCTGAAGTAATAAAAAATGCTAGGCAATAGAATGGGTAGGTAGATGGGGTTGCAAAAGCATGATTTCTTTCATATCACTGGCCTAAGCAAAGGAAACACATGGTGGCCAGTGCAGATCTTCCTATTCAGCAATTTTGTAGCAAGAAAGTGAAGCATGTCTAATTTCCCAATCATTCCCTATCAAACTCCTTTCTAACATCCCACTATCACCTTTGTTCGTAACAGAAATCAAACTCATTTGTTCATTCTTGTTATGTAGAAGAGCCACATTTCTTGTGTAAAAATCTTTTCATTTTGATCTACTCTCATAACTAAGTTTGTTCCCTAAAAACTTAGTGTTTGCTTCCCCTCTTCCATATCTCCCATCCAATATTAACTACTAACCACATTATTACTTAACTCCCTATGTTCCCCTTTTCCCTATCATTATATCATTATTGTATATAAAAAACCCCAAAAAAATGTATATACCCCTTCCCCTAGGCAATATAGCCTTATAGCTCCAAAAGGTCATAGCGCAAAGAAATTGAAGCGCTAAAGGAAAAATAGCGCTAAAACTATATCTCGGGATTAAATCAAGACCTGCTTGGTTTAACAGCCCTAAGCGCGTTTTATTAATCAAATATCCACAACCCATTTTGCCCACAAAACATTGCAAAAACCCAAAAACCTGCCGATGGCTAAAGTTCCGCCCTGGCGCGCATTCCAAAAAAAAATAATTCTTTATTATCCTCTCCCCGCCGTATCGCCCGATCACGTCTGCTCCCCGTCGACCGTCGAATCTGGGCCCTCCCATCCGACGGTCCTCTGCAATATCGGGCTGCCTCCGGTGGCGGTACTTTAGCGCCCGAAAATGTCAGAATGATGACGTAGGGCGCTGGACACGCGTCACAATTTAATTGTATCGGGCGGCCTCCTGCCAAAACCGCGCCCGTACGTTAAGCGGTCCGAAATTACCGCTTACCACCTTTTGTTTACCGCCCACCAAGTCGCCTTTACGTCACCTCCACTTCATTGCCGAATCAGCACCACATCAGCGCCCGACCCGCCATCGCTCCGAGCTGTCTGCCACGTCCCCCGTCCACGTGGACCACTCACAGACCGCCACGTCATCATTCCGTACCATGACCCCACCTATGATGTCATGCTGACGTCATCCGACAAAAGCGCGCCAAAGGCCAAATTTTCTATATTTTTGCCCAAAATCACGTTTTTTCGCATTTTTCACCAAAAAACGACTGTCCCTCCTACATGAAACTTCACGACATTCTCGCCGCCAACCTGCAGGAACTGATTCAAAGCTGTGGCCGCCCACAATTCGGCTTGGATAAGCCTCCACCCATCGCGCCGTGACCAGGTATTTACCAATTCTTCCTGCACCTGGTTCAGTTTGTTCTTCACTGTAAAAAAATGCCCGGAACTGCCATTTTCTCCTGAAACTCAAGCTTCCTTGTCCTGCAAGTGACTCAATTTCTCCCAAGAGTGACCAATTGTGCCCCTTTTACGCCAGAACTGCCCTGTTTTCGCTGTAAATCCTTTTTACCTCAATTCTCCGCGCAAATTCGCATTTGCCTACATTCCTAAGTGAAATTCTGCTTGAAGAGCACCAAACACATGGAGACACCAGTAGCTCTAAACATTGCACCTTTAAATGCCCCACACAGAGAGCTAGAATGGCTGCCCCTGGCTGATAGAGACTACCAGATGGCAGAGGTAATCCCAGATTACAGCAGGTATCATATTCATTTAATCAATGAGCTAAAAGCCAAACATCTCAATGGAACTGATATTCTAGGGATTTGGGACTCCAATTTGCCCATTTTCAATCTTCCTCAAGTCAATGTCCTCCCAGATTCAATCCATCGATGCAGTGCCAACTACGATCCATGTCAGAGAGCTGTCCTCAGTCCCTCAGGCTCAGTCTTGTTCTATGTCACCCCTGAGGCTATAAATCAAATGTTGCACTTTCATACTACAAAGCCATTGACTCCTCTATCCATGATGCACTTGATAGACCAAGGAGGCAAGCTGTCCAGTGCCCAAATCATAAAGATTAATCAACTATTCATTCAATCAGGCTCTCAAACTGTGAGGTCTCCTCCTATTGGAAATGTATATCTCAATGAGTTGGGCAGGATTCTTGTGGATATGATCAGTTATATCCTGGGTTACAAGTCAACTGAGGATGTTGATGAAACCATTCTGGTTATGATGTCTGTCTTCTCCCCTGGAGAGCCTCCTTCAGTTCACTATGATTATGCTACATACATTGCCAACAAAATTCACGAGCAATTGATGAATTTAGAGAGGGAAAGGATGTTTAGATACACTTCTTACATCTATCACTTGTTCCTATTTAATCAGCCTGACAGCTTCCCTATTACTCTCGAGAAGTTTGATGCCCAGGGGAACCAAAGGTCTGTGGTATTTTGGTCTTCAATCTTTCATCACACATCTTTTTCACCATATAGCTACTGTGAATTCATAGACCTTTTCACCCATCCAGCCATGTCCTTGTTGTTGAGTTCTCCTCCTCCAAGATTGACAGATGAGATGCAAAGAATCCTCCAGCTCTCAAAGGCCTACAGCATTGGGGATTGGTACTTCTACCAACACCATACAGTGATCAGGATATATGGTTGTGAGTTAGCCCCATACATGCTACCAAGATATGTCCCTATGAGACTTTTTGCCTTAGAATATTTCAGACAGTTTGGAAATGCAGACATGATCCATTTCCACAGCAAAAATAAAAAGGCACAGCTCAAAGTAAAAAACCAGCTAGGCCCATTTATTTATAACAAAAGAGAAGAGGCATGGCAAGAAGCAGATAAGATCCTGAAGTGCCTCCAGTTGCAAACCAGTTTCCTCTGGTTACCCTATGACCCCAATCACTTCATTAGTCTTAGAAGGGTCAAATATAAATTGGCTAGCTATGATCATCTCAGGTTACCACATATTGAAAAATATGCAAATCAATTAGAATGGAAAGAGGGCACCCTAGAAGAGGCAAGTTCTAAAGTGGAAATAGCACAAAAAGTAGCAAAGAAACTTGAGAAGGAAGCTGACTTGGAATATTGTGGGCAGGTTTCTTCTTTTCATCATACTCAACTTGGAGCAGCTGCCTCATCTTCTACAGCTCCCCAGCAAGCAGCTCAAACCACTACTCTAGCAGCTAGCACAGATAAGGGGAAAGAAATGGAGCAGGATCAGACACTCCCAACAACAGAACAACAGAAAGAACAGACAGAGCAGCAGGAAGAAATGGCTGAGGCCCCTGTATCCACAGAGCAACAGGTTCAAGAAAGTGTGCCTCCAAGGCAGGAAATAGCAGTGGAGACCTCGGTGCTCCAAACCCCGATGAATGAAGAGAGAGCCAGGAAGAGGGACAGACAACAAGAAACTCCCCTTACTACATCAGCAAGTCAACAAGGGGAGAAAAGGCAAAGACTAAACCCTTTTTCTGAAGAAGAGATGCCTATTGGACCATCCATGGGTATGGGCCCCCCTAGTATGGAAGCATCAGCCAGTTCCTTCCAGCAGGAACAAGAGAGACCACTTGGAGGAGAGGTCAGCTCCTCAAGCCAGCAAAGAAGGGCAGAGTCTGGAATCAAAAAGCAATTTATGGATATAAAAGCTAGGAATGAGCCAGTCAGAATCCAGCTTTACAATCATTTGCTCAAGATGGCTCCCACCAATCAACAGAGGCTCATGTCAGCATATGACATTGCAGAAGGAAAGATGACTATGAGCCATTTCATGCCTGCCATGCAGCAACCACAGTCAGCTGCAGATTACATCAGAACCAACCTAGAAGTGTTTGCAAAAGACATCCATCCAATGGACCAAATAGAGCTGCATAAGCAAACGGCTGAGATGGTCTACTCTACTCTTGCAGATAAAACACTTCTAGCACACAAACTACAAAAAATTCTCTCCATAATACTACTGCCCAACTAGAATTGGAGAAAGCTTCTTCTCAAGCCAAAGACAATAGGATTAAGTCTTTGGAAGATATCATCATAGAGCTTGGGCATGACCCAAGTGATCCCAAAGCTGTGCAGGCGCTAATAAAGAAAAAAGATGAAGATATATCAGCTTTGAGGAAGATGGTCAAACTTCCAGCAACCCTTCACCCCCAAACAGAAGATGTTGCTCAACAGAGAAAGGATCAAGACGTAGCGGCCATGCTGTTGACATTACACAAACAATTGGTAGAAACAGAAGGACGATTGGTAGCAACAGAGGGTGCATTAGAGGCAGCCCTGAAACAAAAACAAGGAGAGTGGATACCTCAGCCCTCTCAGCCAGTAATAAATCTTGAGGAGCCTCCTCAAATTATAAGTCCTCCCTTGGTACAAACAACAGAAGCAAGTACCTCAATTGCTGGGCCTCAAGCCACAGAAAAGGAAGCAGCAGTAGAGCAAGTCCCAGGCCTCGGTATGCGAGATATAATGAAGGAGATGAAAGCTCTTGAAACCCAAATGATTGAGCTGAAGGATGCCAAAGAAAAGCTGGCCCAGCTGGACGAGAAATATGACAAATCTAAGCAGCAAGTGGCAGAAAAGACCAGGGAAGTTAGGACACTAGAAAGAAGGATAAAAGAGCTTGAAAAGGAGCTCACCATGAGCAAGGTCATAACTGAGGTCAAAAGGATCCTGTGGGATAAGATTGGCCAGTCAATCACAGATCAGTGGCAATACATAGAGACAATTCATGAGCAAATGGATCTTGTGAACATGGCTCATGCTAAAAGTCAAAGGGCCAAAGCCTCTCTGGGAAGTATGCCTGATATTGCTACCAGGATGATCAATGTCCTGAATAATAAAACTGGCCTTCAATTGGCAACAATGGGTATCAGGGATAGGACTGATACAATTTTGTTAATCAAAAGGGTCCTCACCCTCAGGAACTATGTGCAGACATTAGAAAGAAAGTGCCAAGATATTCAAGTAGAGCTCAATGCTTTTGCCACCAAAATCATAGCATTGCATGGCAGAGGGCTTCCCAGCCTAGTGACCAGTGCAGGAAGACTGTTGTCCCATGAACAATATGCTAAAAGGGTCAACAATTATGCAGCTAATCAGTTGACAGCTATAGCAAGCAGTCCAGAAGGAGCTGGGCCACCATCAGGGCAAGAGATTTATGATAAATTAGAGAGTTTATTCTTCATTGAACATGAAATTAAGCACCTTTTTGAAGTGCCCCCTAATTATTATAAGTATACAGAGGCAGATGAGACCCTAATCAAGATGCAGAGACATCAAATGCCCACTGAAGAGTGGTGGACGAATATGATTAAAACTTTGCTTTAAATCAAGTCTAAATTTTGGTCTAAAAGTTTTTCACAACAACAGGGAAGCAGTTGGATGAGGTGGACAATAGCTATGCACAGCTTGAGCATCATAGATGAGCTGTCTGAATACAGCAGTGCCCTGACACGGTAGCATAAAGGCAAAGGCAATCGAAATCGCCGCAAGGAGCTCAGATGGCCCATAAACCCAAAAGTCAAGAATTTCTGACAAACAGCAAGCAGTTGTTGTATATTTATTTAAGTAGCTTTTAATTTTGTAAGAAATATCTTAGAAAGTTGGTAAGAGCAGTTATTGTGCAATAACTCATTGCTGAGATATTTTTGTGATATTTTGTATATATGCATCCCCGCATAGCTTATTGGGGGTTTTTGTTGCTCAGTTGTTCAAGAGAACTCGACTGTATATCCTCTGAAAGATATAATGCAAAAGAGCTATTGGTTTCCAAAGAATGAGTTTGGCTTGGACGTGATGTGATGAAACCATTGACTGCTGCAGGATTCTCGTGTTATGGCGTGATACAATAAGTGTTTTCTAACTGTATTTGTGTTTCATTTCTTGCATAATCTATTTATGATGTTTGGTGATCAGTCTTGGTAGAAAAGAAAAAGAATAGTTCAGGATTTGTCCATTAAGAACACCCTAAACTCAATCTTTACTACTAAATATGTTTTCTCCAGGGTTAGCTGCGACTATGGAATTCTTAAATGCTCCTATTTGCTCTAATCACATGATAAGTCTGTATTCAGTAATTCTCACTTGCTGCTGATTAGGATTTGTTCGCTATTCCTTGTTACACTGTGAAAGAACTCTTAATTGCCTTTTTCTGGTGTAATTTATACTGTTTCTTGTCTAAAAATCAAAGTTTGTATCATGAATACCCATCTGGCCTTGCAGTGAACCTCTCTTTATCACAAATATCAGATGCTATTCATTTCTGGACTCCACATGCCCAATGGATTAAACTCTTTTGATACTTGCATGCCCTTCTTTGAACAATAGCCGACAACCAAAATTCAAACAAAACTCTCACCTCATAACTAGCCTAAAATCTTCAAAAAACAAAGTTAAATCCAAAAGAGAGAGCCCTCTCTGATTACAGGTAGGCTAGAACCTGTAATCCAAAGCTTGGTTAGTGGTTACCCCGGCCATATTCCCTCAGGAGTCAAAGGGAACAACCCTTCTCCATTGACTTCTATCAAAATCTTCTCCATTGTGTTCTATCAATCTACAGCTTCACTGCTACATCAATGACAACCTGTCTTCGTATGAAGGAGTCTTCACAATTCTTCATATTTCCCCACAGAGTCTGCAAAGTTTACCTCATGATGATTTCAACAATGCATCATGATCTTCAAGATTTATTGATACTTATCAACAAGATATCTGCACTAGGCCTCGATGTCTTTTCAAAAACAACTCTGTTTCGACCCTCTATTCTTACTGTCACAGTGACTACTTCGGGAGTGAGGCTTCAGGAGTAACTGCTTCAAGAATGACTTCTTTAGAGGAGTGACTATCACAGTTTCATATTGTGCGTTCAATTAAAAAACAACCCTGCCCTGTTCAAACTCAGGTAATCTTCTTAGATCCGCAGAGTGTCATTTTGAACTGTTATCTGAAATCACTACCAAACACAGGTTTGAGCTTTTCAATAAATAACCCAGTCAATAGAATGTTTGACATTTGGTTTCCTTCTTCTTCCACTGGACCCTTCGACTTCCTTCTTTGCTCGCACTTTGGCTTCCTTTCTTCACTCACTCCACCTTCTTCGCTCGCTTGATCTTCGGCTTACTCTGCTCTCACTCAACCTTTCAGCTTCCTTCTTCGCTTGCTTGATCTTCGGTTTCCTCTGTCTCTTCGAGTTCATCAATACTCAAAAAGACACGTTCATTTGGAAGAGAGGCTGACTTATGAAGTCTCAAATTAAAATTATATCAGAGATGCCCTTTCATCCAGAGATAATTATTCACAGAAATCGCATCACAAGAGAGGTTATACCCATATTTGAGATCCCACATGCCACGTCATTCCTTTAATCCCAAAATCGTAACTTTCATGAAAATCAGAGGTTTTACAAGTGTGCTCTGTCCTCCGATATCAACATCATCGATATTCACATATCAACCTAGTTAAAACAATATAATGGGTGGTCCCACCAGCCACATCATCACCTTAATCGCAATCGCAATTTTCAGAGGTTTGCACATAACATAGTGATTCCACTACTGCCGACGGAGCGTAATTGATACGATCTTAAGCAGTTGTTAGTAAACCCATCGGGTCCACAACCTTATCGCAATCGACAGTTTTCCATCGTTACATCTCTTCAAGACTTGCGATATGCAATGGGTGAGATATTCCAGTAAGCTTCTTTTGATAATTCAATCAGGTCCACAACTTTATTACAAACAACGGTTTTAACATGTCACCCCTTTTGAACTTTGCGATTCAACGGATGCAATATTACATTAAGTTATGTCATAGTGGTGTAGTTGAGTCCACCATAATGCCACAATTGCAATTTTTATTGTGACATTCATTTATGAATTGCGATATGAAAGTTCTGATACAGCAGATGTGATATTACAATAGGGCGTGTTATTATGGAGCAATCGGGTCCGTAATAATATCACGATCAGAGGTTTTAACGTGACAAGGCTTTAAACACTTGCGGTATGGTGGATGCGATATTTATTTAATATGTATTATAATGGAGCAATGGGTCCACTATGTTATCGCAATCGATGGTTTGCGGGACTTCGACTGGCACATGGATTAAAAACAGCCTTAACCCCCGTAGTTTATCGTGATCTAAGGGTTGACTATGAGATCGATGATTAGGATTGAGTGTGGGACTTCAGCCACAATCAAGGAAGTCCGTACTTTCCTACGCCCGCTCTTCTGATATGTTAACTCCTCTGATACTCTGCAATACTCCTCCGATATGTTAACTCCTCTGATGTTTCTCTGGTATTTCATGCGATATTACTGTTAACTCCTCCGTTAATACTACTTATGCACCTCCACCGATGTGTTCCTCTTTGTTTCTCGTGGTTTCCAATGACCTCTTCCTCTTACTCTTTGGCTTCATGATGCCTTTTCTCCTTGGCTTCTTGCTCCTGTTTCTTCATGGATCTGCTCTGCTTCTCCTTGGCTTCATATCATCATTTAGTATCCTAGAATATTGACATGTTGACACCAATAACAATCTAGATCAACAGGCCCTATATAAGGGGTAGAGCTCATGTTTGGCTTTTTCCCACATGCTAAATTTGTATGTCCCAACCATTTTTGGCATTGTGGTACATTTCCTGTTGAGAATGGCCAAATTATGATTTTTATTTTCTTTTAACTGCATCAACCTCCAGGGCATCGTTCCAAGCCTAACCTTAGGTGCAGACAAAGAGAGGGGGATGCTAACCCTATGTGGACCCAGACGAGAAAAGAGATGAACAGGGCTCAAATTAGTGGAAAATGGTAATGTAGGTGGTGTCTAGAAGCAGGACCACACAACCAAAATTGGGATTTACCATGTAGTTCTAGCCCTAAAGCTAATGGCTAGTAAAGGAGATCCCATGGGAATAGGATACAAGGGTAACCACGAAATCAAGCAATGGAGATAAGAATACAAAACCTAACCCACTCTTTTTGTTGAATCCCCCCACTATTTCATGCCCAAAAGTGCCCATGACAAGTAAGGAAAAATACTCAACTGTACTAAAGAAAAGCCATACCTTTGGGGTCAAGAGACCCACCTTCAAACATACATTAATGACATATGGTCTAGGTGCCGCATGGGTGGCTTAAGTGGTGGAGAAATTGGAGCATCAAGCTATCTAGGGGATGCAAGGGGATACTCGTTGCCAGTTGAGGACCATCTAGGGAAATTGTTTCTCCCATATACACTACCCATAGGTGGTGGGTTACATCTAGATCCAACTGGGACATGAGGTCTCGAAAAAGTGCACGAAGTTACTTGAATGAGAGGGCATGAGAGCACCAACAATATCTTGGTTACCATAGGCTTGTTACCTACACACATCAAATACCAAACCCACAGGTCAACATGCTTTTGCAGTCTCTTATGATCACCCTTTCTTAGTATTAGGCCGTAAAATCAACAGGAAAGTAAAAATATGCAAATTTAATCTAAATGCAACTAATCTACCATGATGAATATCATATGATGTTAGTTCTAATTTGAAAATCAGTATGCAATGCATCCTACCCTAACATGCATATAGTAAGGCTAATACTAAGTGTAATCATAAAGGTAGTGCAACCAACATATCACCAAATCAATATAAATATGCTTTCCTATATGATAAATCATGCAAGAAATCCCAAAGTGAATACAAAACCAATCACATGGAGGAAGATGCAAGCGGGAAGTGCGAAAATATGGTTTCCATGCGAGGTCATAGGAATCCATAAGAGAAGGAACACGAGTCAATCTAGAAGTGTGGGGCCTTCCCTCAAAGTACACAATGGTGTAATGAATGATAATCTTTAAGAACTTCTTAGCACAATCATTTCTCATAATATAGTGCTTTGTATATGTCATAAGGTCATGATGAGAGTGTAACACCCTCCTCCCACATCTACCCAAGTAACCAACCAATCGGGGTAAACATGTGATGAGAGGCTAGTATGATTGGATTTGAGCTCCTATGTGACCTTAAGGAAGTAGAATCAATGGAAACATAACACATAGACATTCAACATTAGCTTCAAGACCCCCAAGAACCAATCCAACAATTCAGATAACTTGCCCTTAGGTCCTACTGAAGTTTTGACCATCTTAAGCCTCAGTCACTTTCATGCTATAGGCTTGAAAACATCCATAAACCCAGAGTCTCTCTCACAGGATTTCCTGTCACTATCCAAAGACTCATTTTTCCAGTTCTGTGCCAATGCCCCTAGAATTTGAACTACTTTTTTAGGCCCAGAGCCTAGGTCACTGCTTAGAATGGAATGATATCTTATGATCAGTAAAAGAAAAGGGAAACAATGATGAAAAAGAAACAAGTTAAACAAGACCTTAATAAGACCCCTACTAGCCATGACATGCATTTTGTCAAACATATCGCAAACATGTAATCCATAGGTGTAACCAACATAATTAAACATAGGGATCTCGTACTTATCTGAGAATAGCTAAGAACCATTTTTCCCTCATGTCATTTGTTGCATTATCATCTATTAGATCATAGATACATTATCCATTCATTTACAAGTAAAAACACGTTGAGAGCCATGCATAACCACTGTCAAAAAACATACATATAACTAGTAGAGTAACAACAGAAATACCATAAATATATCAGCCATAAGATCCACATATAAATCAGTATATTTACACATGAAAATAAGGGAATGAATTCTTCATTAATGAAAGAAATAAACCAACCGGAGATGGGACTACCACGTTCCACCCGACCATAGATTGGTTGAGCCAAGTCTCTCTTCATCCAATCACCCCCATGCCATATTCCAAGCATGAATGTGGGACTCATAGAACACACCAAAAAAGCAAGGATGCCACCGGAGTTCTCCACCTACACCGTGAGGAATGTAACTGCCTCCTAGTCTCTCAGGGTTTACTGTAATCCACAGTCCAATCAGGGGTTACTAGGCCAATGACTTTACCGTGATCCATAGTTCGGTTCAAGGACCACTAGGCCATGTGTTTGTCATTTTAGAGATCCACCCCACTCAGCTTCAAATCCATCTGACCATCCCAGCTCAACCAAATATGAGAACCCATCTTATCAAAGCTATCAATAAATGGCAAGGTTAGGCTAAAGAACACTATCACACCTCGCAAAACCCATGCCATGATAGAAAAGAACCACATGCAATACCATGCATGAAAAATCTAGCAAGGAAAATACACATGCAAGTTGATACCTGCAATGAAGCCTATTGTAGCTGCTTGATCCTGCCTTTCCCTGCTTGACCTTTGCTTCCTCTTGCCTTCTTTGCCTTTCTTTCTCCAATTCCAAAGTGCTCCAAAAAATCCTAAGTGTCCAAGAGTGAGAGAGAGAGAGAGAGAGAGAGACAATAATGAGAGAGCTCCAAAACTTAACTGACAAAAGGTTACCAACTAATCCTGAGAATAATTTTTAAGAATGAGACCTCTATTTCCCTCATTTTCCATTATTTTCCTTAATTTTCGTCCTCACATGCAACCTGTGACCTTTCACCTCCTTTTTCTCCTAATTTCCATTATTTTCATAAATAAATGTGCCAAAAATGCCATTTTGCCTTTCCAAAGCCTTAGCCATTGCATTTTCCAATTTCCTTAGCCACAAATAACCAAATGAACACGCCCTAGGATGTCTTTCCCAACATTCAACTTGGAATAGGTGTCCCATCAACCGTGTTTATTATTTTTAACTTTTATTACATGGAATTTTCACCAGGACTATTACATAACACTCCCCCTTGGGGGCCACCGTCCTCGGTGTTCAACGACACATATACCTTAACAAGCCGTTGGAAAGAAGACATATTGCTCATGGAGCTTTATAACATAGCTCGATGGAGTATTTACAATGATCACCTGCTTTAGTACCAACCCACATGACATCATAGCAACATGATAACATAACCAC
The DNA here is from genome assembly GCA_031772625.1 of Pinus tabuliformis. NCBI lineage: Eukaryota > Viridiplantae > Streptophyta > Pinopsida > Pinales > Pinaceae > Pinus > Pinus tabuliformis. Next base: position 5,131,183 of record CM062814.1, on the reverse strand, counting down.
ATGATATCATAGTAACATGAAAACATAATCACAATGTCATGACACCCATACCACTTAGTGGAGATTTATAACATAGCTCATGGCAGTATTTGCATCCATATACATATGTACATATAAAAATATCACCAACACATATACCAAAACATATAACAAACATATACCAAGACATCATATCAAAACATATACCAAAACACCATATCAAAACATGTATCAAAACATCATATCAAAGCATATACCAATACACCATTTCAATATTACTTTGCCTCAACCAGAAAACAAGGGAGGATACATAGCCCACATCTAATCCACCATCTCCCATGTAGATTCATCGGGCCCAAAGTGATTCCATTACACTTTAACTTGCTCGATTGCTTTGTTCCGGACCATGCACACATTTTCTGCAATATACACTGAGGCTCCAGTTGGAATTCTCCATCTGGTTCTACCTACAATACAAACCAGTCAATCACATGATCAACATATTTAATATACTTCTTAATCAATGATACATGGAAAACATCATGGAATTTCACTGTCGGAGGTAGTGCAAGTCAATAGGCTACTGGCCCAATCCTCTCAATGATACCGAAGGGTCCAAAAAACCGTGGTGCCAACTTGGCACATGATCCAATTCGCAAGGAGATCTTATTTGGTTTGATGCACAAGTACCCATGTTCCCCAACATGGAACTCCTTGAAAAACCTATTTCAATCTGTATAAATCTTCTGCCTATCCTGTGTTGCCTTTAGGTTCTTCTTGATCACCTTCATTTCTTGATCCATGCCTGTTAACATATCTGGTCCAATCAATAACCTGTTAACCAGATCACTCCAACTAATAGGAGTATTGCAACTCCTCCCATACAATGCCTCAAAAAGACTCATCCTCAATGACTCTTGATAACCATTGTTGTATGCGAACTCAACCAAGGTAAGATAATCTTCCCCCTTCTACTTCTGATGCATCACATACATCCTCAACATGTCCTCCAGTATCATGTTGACCCTCTCTGTCTGTCCATCTGTCTGTGGATGATAAGTTGTGCTGAAGGCCAACTCTGTGCCCAAACCTGCAAACAACTCCTTCCAAAACTTGGAAGTGAACTTTGCATCCCTATCTAACACAATTTTATTCGGAACACCATGCAGGATAACCAAATCTCTAATGAATACCTGTGCCACATCGCTAGCTGAGAATGTATACTTCAGTAGAATGAAGTGTGCAACCTTAATCAACATGTCCACAACAACCTTGATGGAATTATGCTATCTCACTGTCTTCGGCGACCCGATGATGAATTCCATGGAAATGACCTCCCATTTCCACTCTGGAATCACAATTGGCTATAGCATTCCACCTAGATGTCTAAACTCTACCTTCACTCACTGACAATCAAAACATCTAGCCATTTCTACCTCTAGAATGGTGAGAAGAGGAAGAAAAATAAATTTTGTTGGAAGATGAAGAGGGAGGTTCAAGAGGCTCTTCGCCTCATCCTTCATGATTCATTAAGGCATGGTCATCTGGTCCTTATTTCTTCTCTAGTTTTTCCATTGTCTTCTCATACTCTGCAAACAATTTGTCCAATTTTTTTTTCCATGGCGTAGAAGGCCTTGCGATAGTTTCACTCTTCCTCCAATCGAGCATCTTCATATGTAATTTTCCCTCTTCGTGTTTCCCATCATGCTTCTAGATCAAAGGACTTAAGTTTTATTTCACCTATTTGGAGTTTTTCCCTGATTATCATTGTTACATCAGACAAATCCCTCTTGCAGACAAGAGCGATCTCCCCGGATCCTTGATGGAAACTAGAAACAAGAAAGACAATTGAACTGACCCTTTCCTGAAGTTGAACTTGTTTGAATTATAAGAACTAAATCTAATGGATGAGCCTCTTACCTATTTCATAAAATGCTTGAGGAAGATCCCTTGTTGTGATTTTATGCAACTCTTCAATGCTTGATAAGACTCGCAAATATTGACCATAAAAGGATCAAAAGCACATGTGATATAATAATCCAAACAAGTTAACCTAATGATCAAGGAGATTATGAATTGAATTTTCCTTAATAAACATTATAAACAATTGTAAACCATTCATTATTCTAGTAAGACAAATCTATGGGAGAAAGTGTTCATTTGTATTAATCAAAGATTAAGAGGATCCTTACAACCTTCGCCTTGATGTTGTGAGGTCCCTCCCAAATGCCTTCAATCTCCTCCTTAGATGACAAGCTTTCCAATATCAAAACAACAACATATGTTTGTCTTCTCTAAGTTCTGACCTCCTCAATCCCTCTACCCTCTAGTCATTTTATAGGCTAAGAGGAAGAAGTTTTAGATCTAAAAGAGGAGGATGAGACTCCTTCATTGAGGGATTAGGTTACCATGAGAAAAGAGATTAAGATGCATCATCTGAGGCTTATAGTTCGAATAGTCATCCCTTGGAAGATTTTAGTTGGAAAATATTCGACCAACTATGTTTATAGTTGCAGACAGAGCGCAACTCTACATTGTTGTCAAAGTTAATTCTAACGAATGTGCGGGAAACTCCAGAAAAAACAGTGCAGATGGAACTTAACAAGGTGTGACAACTATTTTCTCCAAATTTTTCATCTACTTCAAGATATTTTGGGTTGTTTGACTTTTGAGGGAGCTGGTTCAAACATGTTCACAGATGGTAAAAAGACCCATAAACTGATCAAGTGTCATGGCAACAAATTGACATGTAACAGATTGCCCCCTAAAGTGCGAAGTCTATAAAATAAGTTTAAAATATTGAAGCACTTTATCATTCCAAGGATCGGATCAGAGGCAATGGTCGGAAACCTGCAGGGAACATTCAAGGATTACAATGCAAATATGTATCAAAAATCATCTTTGAGGTAGGCATTCCCATACTTAGAGTAAAGCGAACTCAATGAACAAGCATGGAAAAACCAAAATCATATAGATGGTAGACACAACATGGACACAACCATCTATCTACATAATCATGAATATAAAATCTCCTTGCAACCTGGATTGATGAAACTAGATCCAGGGTCTTGATCTCCATCTCTCGATCCACAGTACGAATCTAACCATGCAAGTGAATGTTTCGAAGTCGAACATGGCAGAAACCACTTGATTACCAGTCAATGATGTGAACCGTTAACAAGTGCGAGAGAAACCACCAATAATGACAATGGTTCTCAAGGTACTTCCAGTACAATCTATGAAGTGTGAATAGGTGATCTGAAGTCGAACACTCATAGAATCGTTCGATCGAAGGCCAATGATGAGAACCCATTGTCAAAAGCGAGAAACCTACCATTAAGGCATGCAGGCTTCAAGGTATTGAAGGTTTCTAGATCAACTTCCTAGATCATGAGCTGAATTTGATAGGAAGTGACCCGTCATAGGAAAGCCTACGACATGAAACATAATGTCAAGTTTTGAAAATAGTTTGCAAGGACCGCCTCAAGGATGGTCGACACGATTGAAGGCTAGAATTTGCATAGGAGTTCTGAACTGAGGTTGAACTTCTCTTGAACACATAATGGTACAATAATTGACTTGAACACATATTTTATTAAATTTGGAAGTAAATAGTGCATCTAGAATTTCAAAATAACCAAAAAACTCAATTCTAGTGATGTCCTTGTAATACAAAATTTCCAATTTTAATGAAACATGTGTTCTTGGCAGCATTTGACTTAACGATAACACCAAAAACCATGAACCATTTTAAATGAAGTTCAATTAATTGTAAGACAAATGGATTTCCCAACCCGGACGTGAGTGTGACAGAGTGTCGTGTTCAAGAGCAACTTGCTACCTTTTAAAAAATGAAATGTAAAATGGACACCTTTTCCCAATTTTTCCCCACCATTACTGGTAAGAACCTCTTTATTTTTTACAAGGTTGAGGAGGATAACATATGCTTGGACTGTAAGCTCATCCTTTGGATGAGTCCATCGACATATTTTTAACGAACCTTAAGAAGGAATGGTTTGGTCCCATTATGCTTAACGGGTCCTATACTGTTTGGTTTTTTAAAGAGTTTGAAAAGGACACAAAAAGGAAACTCATTCAGTTATTTTACCGTAAAATTTTAACGAGCCCAAAGAAAGTAAAGCTCGACGTTTTTCAATTTTAGAGAGTCATAAGAAAAACATAAGTAGACTCCATCAAGTTCTTTTTCATAAGTTTTATTCTCTCAGGTCCGAAAAAGGATCAAATAATACAGGAGAGAACTCTATTAACCATGTTTGGTCAACATATACCTTTTTGTAAATAGTCCTAACTCAGTCCGTAAAAAGGGTAAACTTATACTGAGTGGATGGTTGTTCATTTACTTTTACGAGTTCGAACAAGTAAGTACTCATAAATATTTTCGTTTTGAAAGAGTCTGAAAAGGGCTTAAAAGAGGAATCCATGATTTTTGCTTTTCGAAATTTTTTAAGAGCATGAAAAGTGATAAAAGTCTACTAAATAGTCAAAATGATTCATCCTCACTTTGTAACCTATCTTGCACATTTAAATTCAATAAATCATCATAACTGCTCAAAAATGTCATTTTCCCTCTCAAAAAGTTTTAAATATAAAAAATAATGTTTTTTAGCTTCAAAAACCCCTATAAAAGTGGGAATTGTAAATTATTTTCACCGCTTTCATTTTTACCATTTGAGTGCAGAGAGGAGTTTTTACCACCAGACTTCCAGGACTGATTCCGAGCTACCCAGTGGATGAAATCGCCTTCCGCTTCTTCTAGGTAGAAGATGTCTCCTTAACTTAGCTTTTCATCCATTTAAAATTTCATTTTAATCTTCCATTTCTTTTTTTGGAGCAAAACTATGTTTAAAAATGCACCCTCGGCCTTGTGTTGTTTCTTTTCAATCGAGCCCGCACAGGCTGATAAAATTTTCCATATGGAAAATCACGAACTACGCGGGATTTTACTGGAAAAATCCGTGCAGTTGTGCCCTATCTGTAAAACGACGATTGCGTGGGAAGCAAGGGTTTATTTTTAAACAAGTTTTGGGCAAAAAACAACATGAGATGGCTTTCTAAAATGATTCTAATCCTTTTAAAATGGTCATTTAAGGTCATTTGATTGCTCAAAATGGAGTGGAGGGAAAGAGAGCATGAAGCCAATGATTTGGTAGCTTTGGCAGATCCGGCCACCATGCAGGCTCTAAGAACTTGTGGCCTCCTAAAATACTGGCTCATTCCTAGGATGAAAGCTTAGGTAGATCTAATGACATGGCTGGTAAGAACCTGGAATGTCCAGGAACAATGTTTTGTGATTGCCGATCATCGCGTTACCATTGACGTCGATGACATCTATTTCTTGACTAGGTTGTCTCATCGAGGAGCCGATATTTCATTATTCGGACAGAGGGCGAGAGGAGATACTACTGATGGGTATCTACGTCGCTTTTGTACGGTTACACCACCAAAGGATGGGAGAATTGATATTCAGACCATCAAGCTCTTGCCCTTGAGGACCATTATTTTCATTGTTTGCAAATTGTGTGGCAGTGTTGCCCTTCATTTAGCCACACGGGCACAGATGTAGATGGTCGTGGAATGTTGGGAATCCATAGTGTACAACTTGTGCGAGGCAGTGGTGGTGAACATGAAGGGCCAGTTGACTAGATGCAAGAATGGAAAACTGAATAATTTTTATTATGGTGCCATTCTTGTTGCTTTTTCCCTAGAGAGGATTCTTATTCTCTGACCACAACATATTCTAGCATATGAGGGGGGTCCAAGGGATCCACGCATGATGAGGTGATGGACTAGTAGTGAGGTGTACTGTAGAGTTTTTTGACTGGTTAGGCCAGCAGATTGTTCCGATTGAGGATTTTCCATATGTCGGGATGGATTACAGAGGTGATCATGATATCCCACTTCCAACTGGAACTCAATGGGGTGATCTAGGTGAGAATTTCGCATTTTGATATTTCCAATTTTTTAAATTTTTATGTGTTTTTTTGTCTTCAAAGGCTAATCATCTGAAATGCATGTGCAAACGTGAGCCCAACCCGACTAGCAGGGCTGAGATGATTTGATAGACGAGGCGAGCAACCTATAACAGTCGCGGTAGCTAACCCAGAGGCAGAGGATATCTTGACAGAGTTGGAACAAAACCTTGAGAGGCTAACTTCGAATATCCCAGAGACTGGGACATATGGCATTCCCCGCGCCTATCAAAGACATGTAGTTGGGGTTCCAGGGCCGCTTAGACGTTTGTTGCGTCAAGTTGCTCGTGCTATTGTTTGCTATAATGAGCATCATCATGCTTAGTTGTTTTAGTTTCTAGGACCACATTTTGATTTTTGGTGCCAACATATTCGGAAAATAAAAGGCCACGAGGCCTTATGTCCTTGGATGATATATTTTTGTAGACACCCACTTTTATACAAAATCTATTTTAATGAAAAACTACTACTTTTGTATATTGTTTATCTTAATCAATGTATGAGTGAATATTTTTTTTAATTTACAAATGTTGAAAATGTATATTTAACACATGATTCGCCAATGCATCTATCAATGTGTTTAAATATCTCAGAATGTGTTGATATTCGATATAATCAAATTTCCTTTCCAAAAGACGGACTCGTAAAAATAATCTTAACATTGTTGGACTCCTTACTGTATAGACACCGTTTAAATGTAATACCATGAGTTGCGAATCTAACCTAACGATCAAACTTCGGATACCAAATGCAATAGCATCAGCTAATAGCTCAATGACTACACAATATTCCACTATGTTGTTTGTTGTATGACCAAGACATATTCCATGAATAGAGACTAGGTCATCACTGGCTGAATAAATAACCTAGGCTGCGGAAGATAAATTCTAAGTACTACAACTAGCGCCATCAGCAAAGCCAATGTAAGTCTGAGAGAACGTTGACATCTACAAATCAAGTGTAAAAACGAGATAAGCAGGAGAAGTAGTAGAAAATGTGAAAAACATTAACTATCACACATACCTAAAAAATGGTAAATAATGTACAGATCTCCACCAAAAAAATTTATGCATAATATTTCTTTAGGTAAAGACCATTTCTGGGCTTTCCTAAAGGAATACCATCGTAATCAACTAGCTCATAGGCTCCTTTAGCTAATACGTGTTTTATGATGTAAGGGACATGCCACATGGGTTTGAAGTTTCCTGCGCCTAACTTGTCATGAGCTTGATCATAAACCAAGACTAGGTCACCTTCTAAATATGAATGGGGATTAACGTTTTGATCAAACTGAGCTTTGACACGTTTTTTGTGAGCCTCGATAGCCAGTGCAGCATCACAACGATTTTCATCTAAATGTGCTAAATGTACAAAACATTATTCGTCTGCAGAGGTAGCAGGTAATAATTCGATAGCTAGTTTTAGGGATGGGATTTCACATTCAATGGGTAATATTGCTTCCAAAACATAGACAAGTTGGAAAGGAGTAAAATTGGTCAATGTTTTTGCAGTAGTACGGTAAGCCCACAGTGCTGAAAAGAGCATAGAATGCCAGTTTCCTTTATGAATACCAACTATCTGTTTAATCATATTGGTTAAAACTTTATTGACAGCTTCGACCTGACCATTAGCTTGTGGATAGTATGGAGTAGAGCTATCATGGCATAGGCCGAGTTGTGCAGATAGTTTGACCATCATAAAGTTACAAAAATGACTACCATGGCCTATAACAATAGCTTGTGGGACACCAAACCGAGCAATCACATGATTGAAAATGAAAACTACTGCAGTGTCGCCGTCGTCTCTATATTTAGGCATCGCCTCGACCCATTTTGTAAAGTAATCGACTGCAAGTATAATATACCCGTGCCCCCCAACCGAGTGATGGCTACAGGTAATGAAGTCGATGCCCCATTTGGCAAAAGGACCCATAGCTATGATAGGGTGAAGAGGAGCTGGAGGTGCTCGCATTTTGCGATTGTAGATTTGGCAATTATGGCATTTGCAGACTATAGTAATGCAATCTCTAAAAATTGATGACAAAAAATAACCAGCATGCAATATCTTTTAAGCAGTAGCATACCCAGAAAAATGACCACCACACGCTCTAGAGTAGCAGTCATTTGTTTTTTCAGCCTCTTGGAGAGTCAAACAATGTCGGAATATAGAATCGATACCGTGACGGTAAAGAGTGTCACAAATAATATTTTGTTGGGATTGGTATCGAATTCGACGACGATCAATTTTACATAAATTGGGCCTAAAAGTTTGTGTTTGGATATATATAATGATATCTCCATACCGTGGATCTGACATACTAATAAGAAAGAGATATTCGTCAGCAAAAGAATATTCTGCTACAATTTCTATGTCAGTATGAGGAAAGTCACACAATAGTTGGACGAAAATCAAATATTTCTTTGATTTGGATTTTTCAAATTCCAAATCAAATTCTTGTAAGATAGCTATCCACATGGGGTATTTGCCCCCTAGAAATTGTTTAGTGAGAATATACATCATAGGGTTGCAATCTGAAATTACAGTTGTTTTTCGGAGAAGTATATAGTGACAGAATCGTTGAACAACTTATACAGCTGCCAAGGCTAGCTTCTCCACATGTGCATATTTAATCTCGGTTTTAGTGAGACTTCTACTCAAATAGTAAATCACATGTTCGTTGCTAGAATAGTCCTCTTGGACTAACACCATGCCAATGGTGGCATCGTATGCAGCTAAGTACATAAAGTAATCTCGATGATAATCGAGTGGATGCAGTAATGGCGCATTGGTCAGTGCATGTTTTAATGCATCAAAATCTTTATCAGCAAGATCATCCTAGAAAAATGGAATTCCCTTTTTCAACAGTCGAGTAAAACCCTGGGTTAGTTCGGCATAATTGTGGATGAATATATGCAAAAGTTTTCTTTCCCTTGCAAATTTTGGAGTTGAGTAAGGCTAGAAGGAGTAGGCAAATTCAAAATTTCCTCTACCTTAAGAGGATCGACACGAATGCCTTCCTTCGAAACGATCAAACCTAGAAGCCGACCCGATTGCACACAAAAAACACATTTGTGCAGATTCAAGCGAATATTGTAGTGCCTGCACCTAATGAAAATTGGTTTTAAGTGCAATGGGTGATCTTGCCTTTTCATTGAATGAGCCGACACGTCATCTAAATAAGGTTGAACAATATGATTGATATCATTGAATGCATAAGACATTGCTCGCTAAAAATTTGCACCAGCATTTTTTAGACCAAATGGGAGTTTGCAATAAGAAAAATTTCCCCGTGGGCATATAAATGCGGTTTTGTATTGATCAGTAGGGAGTATTTTTATCTTATTGTGGCCAAAAAATCCATCCATGAATGAAAAATTTCATTCACGGCACAGTCATCGACAATTTGGTCGATATACAAAGTTGGATAATTTTCCTTGGGACAAGATTTATTAATATCTCGGTAATCAACACATACTCGAATAGTTCCTTGTTTTTTATTAACGGGCACAATATTTGATACCCAGTTAGTCAAAGGAATGGGGTAGATGAATCTTGCTTTCAACAATTTTTCAACCTCAGTCTTGACAGAGGCTTCTTTTCATGGATGTATAGGGCGTAATCGTTGTCTAATGGGCTTAGCATCCGAATAAGTTTTTATTTCATGTACAACTATGCTAGGGTCGATTCCTGACATTTCTTCATATGACTAGGAAAAGATGTCGCGAAATTCCTGAAATAGGGCTTTGTAAGTTTGAATCTCTTCTAAAGAACAAGAAGATCCTATATGAATATTTTCAGTTATCCTGAGTTTCACTGAGATATCTATGGGTATCGTTGCCGATATGTTCCCTAAATTCTGTTCAGAACTGGAAGAAAGGGTAGATATTGGACATTGAGGATCACTAAGGGTCTTAAATGAAAACATAGATAAGAAATTATTCTCAATTTTTTCAAAGGATGGCAAGAAGGTTGAACGATTATGAGTATCGTTCCATTGCATTTCGTCCAAGGTCATCACTTCCATAATCATTTCATCAGGCATAGAGATTGGTTCCAAGAGTGACAAATGATAATATTCATCAATAATTGTATTCATTCGATTGTATTCAAATGCTGATGAGTTGGAAAAGGACTGAATTGCCTCATAGGCTAACTCAAAACAGATACGAGGCATCTCACTACCATATAAGATCATTTCTAATTTTGAAAATACTTTCCATGGATCTCCTCATTCGAAAGTACTTGATGTAATAATATTAATCTGGGCATTATTATGAGGGAAATTGGGTAGAGGGAACGCGAAAGTTTCCATCAAAGATGAGTCTTTGAGAAAACCAATGCCCACTTCTTCATATGGAGTCGTTGATTTTTCAACAAAAGGCACACTACCAGTGGAATTAGGGTCAGAGGTATAGTAGGATAATTGGTCTACTTTCACAATTCTTCCTTTGTGAAGAAACGTGACCATCCTAAAATATGACAAGACTACTGCCGCCATGGCATAAGTTGATCTAAAATGACCATAGACTAAAAACTGATGTAGAATTGATTAGCCATTAATGATTTGAATGTTAGCTGAAAGTGTGGAAATCAAGGAAAATTGCTTGAGAAGAAGACTTTACGACAGCTGATTAAACATAAGAAAGATGCATAACAGAAATGAAAAACAATAAAAACACAGCGATACCATATATAAAAGTTTATTACGGAGTTCATCCTTGATGGACTACGTCTCCGAGTCCACTTTCAAGATGGACGACTGCTTTATTAGGATTGAAACCAAGGAGTTCAATTACACAGAGATTTGATCATAATGAATGTGAATGCAAGCACTTCTTATCACTGTCAAAAGGAAGCTCTCTAAACCAACTTTCCAACTCTTGTCACGGTTCCCAATTCTAACTCTGAATGCTCCTGTTATGCTGAAAACAAAACTACCTATGACCTCCAGAATCTGCATACAAAAACCAAAACCTCCAATCTCCTCTTCAATGAACAAAAAACGCCTCTTATAGGCGTGTAGATACATCAAAACCTCCTCTGGCCTAAACTTGGCATGAACATGCTGCAATCTGGGTCGACTTGAGTCTCGGCCTAGTTGTTCAATGCCACATAGGATGGCTTCTAGGTCATCAAATTAATTTGTAACCAAAACTCTTAACAAAAACCCAAAAATACATTATGTTATAACAGAAACCGTTTGTAGTTAGGTTAACCAGGCGGAAGTGCGGACAGCTCATGTGAGCAGGTGACCGAACCCGCAGTTTAGATGTTGGCGGTTCCGCTGATGGTTTAGAATGTTGGGCGTGGAGCCTGATTATCTTCTGTATTCAAAGGTATCACCACATTGGACCCCAGTTCAAAATGGGGCAGCAACACCGCTCGTAAAATATTCGTTGCAGGGGGGGTCCGGGGGGGGGGGCATTCATTAGATGTAAAATTGCCTTGTAAAAGTATAGTAATTTCTAGTCAATCTGGGCCGTTCATTAGGTGGAGATCTGACGGTAGAAGTTATGTTTAATTTAGGGTTTTTTTGCCCTAGAAGGCAACCCCTCACTATATATGAGGGAATTGTATTGCATCTATGTATATATGTATTCTGAGTGAGGAAGAGAGAGGAGATTGAGAGAGAAGAAGGAGTTACATCGGATCTGCTGTAGGTTGTATCTCTTCAATTTCCTGGATAATATAAAAAGAAGGACTGGCTGTTTCTCCGTGGATGTAACCCAAACTGGGTGAACCACGTATATCTGTGTCTCTCTTGTTTTATGTGTTTATATTTCTGCAATATTTTATGTGTTCCATTGCTCCGTAATATATAATTTTCTAACATAGAAGGCAGTTATCTGCTAACTGTTCACATGTTACTCTGTTGCAGTCATCTCTAAACTTTGCGCCCCATTCACATGTTACATACCCATGGTAAATGCTACCGTTACTCCAAACCTGGCAGTTAACTCCTGATTGTCCAGTCGTCGGAACCGACATTCACATGCTGATTTAACTCCGCTGTGGTGAGGGCCTGTGGTTAACTCCAAACCTGATGTTTAACAACTCCGAAGGTTCTCATACACCTAATCAAATGTAATTGTTGCGGTTAGGACCCCGCGCAGTCAACTGGCGATTAGGGACTAATAGTTTGCATTTACATTGTTTGTAATGTTTTCAAATATATAAAGGACGAGAGTGGTTTATGGGTTTTTTTATACTTAGGTTTAGGATTTATACATAGTTGTATATTACGATAGGTTTGATAGGTTTAGATCTTAAGTCTTAGGTTTTAACACATAGTTTTCAATGCATTTTGAATGTTGCATTTAGGTTTGATACATGGTTTTTTTAGCATAGGATATTAGGTTTAGGTTTAGATGTAGATTAGGGTTTTCACCTGCATCAGATCTTGTCATGGTTGACTTATGAACGACTCATCGCTTTCCAATCTCTGGATCAATCTACTCAAGGATTCCTTCTCCTCGTTGTGACTTTGACCTGGATAACATTCAATGGAAAATTATACAAATGCAACCTGCTCTGATACCAAATTATATGATCTAAAATGATCATAGACTAAAAACTGATGTAGAATTGATTAGCCATTAATGATTTGAATGTTAGCTGAAAGTGCGGAAATCGAGGAAAACTACTTGAGACAAAGACTTTACGACAACTGATTAAACATAAGAAAGATGCATAACAAAAGTGAAAAACAGTGAAAACATAACGATACCAGACATCAAAGTTGATTACGGAGTTCGTCCCTGATGGACTACGTCTCCAGGTCCGCTTTCAAGATGAGCGACCACTTTATTAGGATTGAAACCAAGGAGTTTGATTACACAGATATTTGATCAGACTAAATGTGCACGTAGGCACTTTTGATCACTGTCAAGAGGAAGCTCTCTAAACCAGCTTTCCGATGCCTGTCACGGTTCCCAGTTCCAACTCTAGATTCTCCTGTTACACTGAAAACAAAACTGCCTATGACCTCCAGAATCTGCATACAAAAACCAAAATCTCCAATCTCCTCTTCAATGAACAAAAACTGCCTCTTATAGGCCTACAGGTACATCAAAACCTCCTCTGGCCTAAACTTGGAATGAACATGCTGCAATCTGGGTCGATTTGAGTCTCGGTCTAGTTGTTCAATGCCACATAGGATGGCTTCTAGGTCATTGAATTAATTTGTAACCAAAACTCTTAAAAAAAACCCAAAAATACATTATGTTATAACAAAAACCGTTTGCGGTCAGGTTAACCGGGCGGAGGTGCGGATAGCTCATGTGAGCAGGTGACCAAACCCGCGGTTTGGATGCTGACGGTTCCACTAACAGTTTAGAAGGCGATTATCTGCTAACTGTTCACATGTTACTCCACTGTGGTCATCTCTAAACTCTGCGCCCCATTCACATGTTACATACCCGCGGTAAATGTTGCGGTTACTCCCAACCTGGCAGTTAACTCCTAATTGTCCAGTCGTCAGAACACATGTTCACATGTTGAGTTAACTCTGCTACGGTGAGGGCCTGTGGTTAACTCCAAACCTGATGTTTAACAACTCCGACGGTTCTCATACACCTGATCACATGTAATTGTTACGGTTAGGGACTAATAGTTTGCATTTACATTGTTTGTAATGTTTTCACATGTATAAAGGCCGAGAGTGGTATATGGGTTTTTTTTACTTAGGTTTAGGATTTATACATAGTTGTATATTGCGATAGGTTTGATAGGTTTAGGTCTTAGGTCTTAGGTTTTAACACATAGTTTCCAATGCATTTTGAATGTTGCATTTAGGTTTGATACATGGTTTTTTTTAGCTTAGGTGTTGTATTAGGTTTAGGTTTAGATGTAGATTAGGGTTTTAATACATAGAGTTCATCAAATCCATTTACAATCATTTGTCACAAAGTGACATTAGCGACATTTGTCACATGACAATAAACCTATCGACATCAAAACCTGTGAGTGGACGACAAAATCCATGTCAACACCAAATCCTGCGAAGTGGATGACAAAACCCAAATTCTGCAAGGCAAACGACAAACACGTCATCGACCAAATCTTGGCGGAACTGACGAAAAACACATGTCGACAGCCTGGTACAAAACCATCACCATGAAAACCATTAACATCACCTGAACAACTTGGATCTTAACAACACTGTCGAAATTGAACTGAATGCTCACAACGACACCGAACACTGATGATGAACCTGTGCAAATGATCTGATGAGATCCTCCTGGATCATAAGTCCAGCTCTGACCAAGCAAAAGGTTATAGTCAAGTTGAGCATCAACAACCTTAACGTCTATTGCAACTATTTTTCCCTCTAATTCGATTAGTAAATCATTTAAAAGTCCATACGAACAAAAACCTCTTCCATCAAAGGCTTTCAAAGTCAAGTGAGATTGATTGATTGTTGGAGAACCCAAAGCTTTCCAATAGACAATAGACATAATGCATGTCGATGCTCCTTCTTCAATCACTGTTCAAAAAACTCATCAATTTTTGACATGAATTGGTATCTGAAAAGCCAGTTGGTGCGGGAGATGCGGGACATGATTTTCAAAATCGAAAACAATCAAATTGGAGTCATGAGTATCTACTGCTCCTATGGTTGATGATAATAACTTCCTTTGTGCTAGACAAGTCTGCAACACTTCAAGAGCTGACATTGTGGAAGGTGACATAGCGAAATCTTTGATGATGTTATAGTTCTAAGCATCCCTAGCATGAGGATTAAAGACTGAATTTCGAAGCATACCCTTAGGAGGCGGGCGAATTATCATATTAGGTTTTGGTTTTTCAATATGCAACGGTTCAGAAGGAGGAGGAGTAGATGTGAAAGTTTGACCAACTAGACCAGAGTCATCTCCATCTTCAACATGACTCTTTGACGTGTAATATTTGGATCTCGTTTCTACCATAACTTTGGAAGACAAAATCAAGATATATGCCGATGTGAATGAGGAGCATTGGTCATGAGAAACCATTTTATTGTCTTGGGGAGGAAAGGGATCTTTGAAAACAACAGGAGTGGGTGAACTTTTGACAAATTTAGAAACTTCGGCACGATGTGGGCATTCCTTGGTGTAATGATCTTCATCACAAATTAGGAAAGGATAATGAGGTTTCTTCTTTTCATCAAACGGTTCATTCTTGTTTGATTCTCCTTAGAACGAGTGTCTTGTTTAGCTTTATCTTTTCCATTTTTCTCATTTTTGGATTGCTTACCCTTGTCGGTAGATGATTGTATGACGTTAATTTCTGAAGTAATTTTGGGAGAAGGATCTTCTTCAGGTGAATCAGATAGAGACAAAATATAATTTTTCTTAGAATTTTTCTTTTTGTTCTTAGATTTTTGGTTCACAGAACCAATCATGCCATCTGTGGCATGTGATCCTATAAGGTTTGGATTAGTTTGACCAAGTTAGGGTAAATCTGGGATCTTTTCATACAAAGTACCAAACTGAGTATAAACAAGATGAAGGTATTGAGCACAACAAATTACTTTCTCTTTAGTTACAACACCTCCTTTGGCCACATCTTCGGTTATTACTGGTAAAAGATATTTTATGAACCATTTGGCCAAAATCTGGTCTGGAATGTAAACTTTAACCAGGCGATGTCTTCATCTCCATTCATGAATGTGATTTGAGATATGGGTTGATGTTGACTGCTTTAAAGAAGTTAAAAGTTCAGTTCCATTATCATATCGAATGGGCAACTGAAAATGGGTCAAAAAAGTTGTAGCAAGGGCATTAAATGTGTTGAAGGAAGCGCGCGGCAATTCTACATACCATTTGGTTGCCGAATTGGTTAAGGTTCGTTGAAAAAGTTGTAATCTAATAGAATTGTTGATTAATGAGTTGGGCGGGAACCAAAGATGATAGATCATAACATGGTTGGATGGATCTTCGCCCGACTTACCTTCAAACTTAGGAATATCATTGGGAAACTTAGTAGGAATGGCTGGCCAAAATGGTAAATAAAGAAGTGGATCATTAGTTAACCGAGAGAGGTCAGGCAAATCCAAAGTTGCAATGAAGGGAAACTAGCGGTTAGGATCCTGAGATGGATACTGATAACCCTGAGGGACGAGTCCCGTACCGGGAGGAGGATACCCAGGATATCCTGGAATAGCCTGAGCAATTGGAATCTGCATACCTCCTAGATATCCAGGATGAGCCATATCATATTACAGTTGTATAGGTTGTTAAAACGTATGACCTAGGTATGGTTGATTCTGAAAAGGGAGACTCTGACCCATTTGACCTTGAACGAACTGTCCTTGAAAGGGTTGATTTTGCAAAGGTTGACCTTGGAAAAATTGAGCTTGAAAAGGTGGACCTTGAACAAACTGACTCTGGGGTAAACCTTAGAAAGGTTGCCCTTGAAATAGCACTTGCATATATGGGACGTTGGGTTGTACAACAGGTATTTGGGGCATTGACGGAATTTTAGGAATATATTGAACACCAGATACCTAGGGTAAAGACTGAACAAGGGGTTGCACTGTTACTTGTGATATAAGTGGGACAATTACCTGCGATACTCCTCGAATGGGAGTTTGAGGCGAACCTGAACCTGGGTTCTGAACAGTTGTTGGTATAGCAGACTGTACCAAGGTTTTAGGAGTACTCGAGACAGGATGCTGAAGTGGTTGTTAGGTAGGTTTCAATGGATTAACCTGGATAGTTGGTTGGACATGAAAAGGCATACCTTGAAAAGGTAATTTTTGTATAGGTTGTCCAATAGGTTGAACAGGTTTATACACAGGCACTTAAGAATCAAGTGGAATTGATTGTTGATTTAACGAAGGGTTCCTGATTGTATTCATTCTAGGGTAAGGCATTCCAACGACGGGTTGAGGCATAACAGGCTGAAAAAAGGCTAGTTTGAGGCATTTGAGCATAATTAAGATAGTTCCCAGTAGGGGGTTGCTATAATAGTAGAATTTTTAGTTGCATTAAGTTGCTATAATAGTTTCTATAATAGTTTATTTAACTTCAAGGCCTATAATAGTAGAAGTTTTAGTTTCTGCTGCAGTTTCGGATCCTAATGATTTAGGCTTTTTTGGCTTTATCTTTTCTAACTAACTCGGTGTATACTCAGGGGGGTTCTCGAGTATTCTACGTGATTGTCTTGGTAATTCTGCCACAATGAAAAAAATTCAATTGATCAATTACACAATATCTAAATTACACCTAAAGTCTCTACAAAGTATAAAAAAAACAACACAGAAAGTAACACGTGCTAAATATCTAGGAGTTCAAACCATACAAACTAACTCTTCACAGAGATCAATAATTACTAGTTCGTGATGAAATCCAATGACGTAATGATCAAGGTGAAAAGCTTTATAGAAATGAGTGTTTGGAACTAGTTACCCTCACAACCTGCTTAATGAAACAGTCGGGTGCAAGTAACTCTGCTATAAATCATCTCGAGCAATGATTACCCTCAAAAAAGTCCAAGTGAGTCTATTCAATGTTTGTTCCAGGTACAACAGGATCTTCCCTCTGCCGTCACCTTAGCTAGAGCCCTAGGATTATGGTCACTAAGCTTACCAAATACAATAATTTTACCTAGGGGGATAGTCACAGATCAGACGTACACCTAAGGGCAGAGTAACAAGTTCAATCCCCTTGAAGGCTCCTCCACATGATCAATTGGAGGTTTACTTTCAAGTGACCCCAAGTACCTTTCGGTACCATTGCAATACGTGAAAATCATAATATCTAGGCGATGAAGTGGGTACGATCGCTTCACCAGATTCAACACAATATCGTGCTTAACTCATGTACAAGAAGAGCTTCCTAGAGAAAAACAAAAATAATTGGATTTTCTCTCCCTAACTCAAGATTCTATTGTTTGTTTGTAGCTTTGGAAAATTTACTTCCTTCCCTATTCCAAAGCCCTACACTTAAGCTACTGTATGTGACAAGAGCCCTAAAAATGTAAAATTCTAGATGAATTTTAATTAACGTTGTATTATTAAGTTGTTCTTTACTCAATAGGTGATGAAGGTGAAACTTATGATGTTATGACATGACTCGAAATATTAATGCACTAAAAAATGCAATAAAAACTTTCAAATTCGATGAAATCCTATTTAGAGAAAAGAAAGAGTTTCTTTGATTTTTTAGAAATGAAATGCAAAAACTCACAACTTTTCCAATTTTTCTAAAGCAACCAATTTCACTTTAATGTAATGAAAATGTAGTCAACAAACCAAATTCCAGATTTCCCTAAACATCAAATAATCCAAAATACTCTTTATCTCTAATCACTCAAAACTTTCAAGCACATAGAAATCAATCAAGAGAGTTGGAGAAAACACATTTTCCCCTATGAATGCTTTGATTTAATGATAATAATAATGTAATTGTGAGAAATTTCCAAGATGAAAGCAACAATTTCCTTTATCAAGCAAAAATGACCACAATTCCTTCACAAAAGCACTAGGTCTCAAGAAACCCTAATTTGCAATTCAAAATGAGTTTGACCACAAATAAGCAACAACTAAGGCTTAACTGGTATATTTGAGAGAACAAAATAAGAATATCATAAGCAAAAGGACAATCTATCTTGTTTTGATCAATCAACAAATCAACGAGGCAAAACCCTAAGTAATTTCTTCAAAAATACCTAATTCTCAAAAATCATTAACAAAGCACTCAATTGAGTTCAGAAGAGACACAACACAATCCAAACAAAGATAATGACACTTCCAGAAAAACAAACTCAGGTCTGGGTTGAAGCAAAAGCTATATTTTCAAAAATTCTCAAGGCCTGCATGGGTAAATAGTGGCAAACAGAGTGCATGCGCTCTGTTGCTAAGGAAAAACTGGCGCAGAACTGTGCTCTGTTAG
This sequence comes from Pinus tabuliformis, assembly GCA_031772625.1. NCBI lineage: Eukaryota > Viridiplantae > Streptophyta > Pinopsida > Pinales > Pinaceae > Pinus > Pinus tabuliformis. The sequence continues at coordinate 5,112,339 of CM062814.1, read as the reverse complement.
AAAACAGAAACAACGTAGGGGTAAAAAACTTAAGAAAAAATAAAAATTCAAAAAATCAACCACACAGATCTAAAAGTTCATTAATTTATAAAGACTCAGGTCTGGATAGATCAGAAGAACCAAAAAGAAAAACTGAAAAAAAAAAAAAAAAAAAAAAAAAAAAAAAAGACGAGAACAAAGGCGTTCCCCAGTATGGTCGCCAATTTGTTACACCAGAAAAATCCCTCTTGCAGACAAGAGTGATCTCCCTAGATCCTTGATGGAAACTAGAAACAAGCAAGACAATTGAACTGACCCTTTCCCTAAGTTGAACTTGTTTTAATTATAAGAATTAAAGCTAATGGATGAGCCTCTTACCTATTTCACGAAATGCTCGATGAAGATCCCTTGTTTTGATTCGATGCAGCTCTTCAATGCTTGATAAAACCTGCAAACATCAACCATAAAAGGATCAAAAGCACATGTGATATAATAATCCAAACAACTTAACCTAATGATCAAGGAGATTAGGAATTGAATTTGCCTTAATAAACATTATAAACAATTGTAAACCATTCATTATTCCAATAAGATAGATCAATGGGAGAAAGTGTTCATTTGTATTAATCAATAATTAAGAGGAGCCTCACAACCTTTGCCTTGATGCCGTGAGGTCCCTCCCAAATGCCTTCAATATCCTCCTTAGACGACAAGCTTTCCAATCTCAAAACAACAACATAAGTTTGTCTTCTCTAAGTTCTAACCTCCACAATCCCTCTACCCTCTAGTCATTTTATAGGCTAAGAGGAAGAAGTTTCAGATCCAAAAGAGGAGGATGAGACTCATTCATTGAAGGATTAGGTTACCATGAGAAAAGGGATTAAGATGCATCATCTGAGGGCTATAGTTCGAATAGTCATCACCTGGAAGCTTTTAGTTGGAAAATATTCGACCAACTATGTTTCTAGAATGTACTTTTTGTTTTTACTTTCTTGAATTCACCTGCGCGGGTTTATAGTGGAAGACAGAGCGCAACTCTACGCTGTTCTCAGAGTTAATTCCAGCGAATGCGTGAGAAACTCTAGAAAAATCAGCGTAGGTGGAACTTAACAAGGTGTGACAGCTATTTTCTCCAAATTTTTCATCTATTTCAAGATATTATGGGTGGTTTGATTTCTGAGGGAGCTGGTTCAAACATGTTCACAGATGGTAAAAAGACCCATACACTGATCAAGTATCATGGCGACAAATTGATATGTAACAATCATACACTTGCAATTCAGATCAACAGAAGACTCGCTCTGATACCAAACTTGATCCAGATCTTTTCACTTCAAAGATGCATATCAAATTGCTTTTAAAAGACCATGTAACCATGAAATGCATACACATAAAGGAAGTAGAAATAAACGACAACCATGAGAAGCAAAGGATACAAACAAGTTGATAACGAAGTTCACCCAATGTGGGTTATATCTTTGGGCCCTGGTCAACGTGGGGAGGCCTCTTTCATTAATCTTCAGTGAAATCAAATTACATGCATGTTCAAAAAACACTGTATACCTCCACTTCTAGGGATGGCCTTAAAATGCACACCTCCGTTGAAGAAATGGATTGCATCGTTGAATTCCTCGTGAAAAATAGTGAAAAATGACTGTAAAATCAACCCCTTTCTGCTTCGGTCAAAATATGGTCCCCCAGTAATCTCAAAGATTCCCCCAAAATTCCTTTCTGGAGATGAGCAAAAAATTTGTTACTCAGATGATAAATATAACTTCACCATTGCACTCCTTGTGAAAAAATTGAGTAAAATGAGTATAAAGTCGATCTACTTATGAAACTGTCAATTTCGGGTCCTTACGAAATCTCAAAGATTCCTCAAGATTCTATAAAGATTTTGTTTTGCAAGTTCACTGAAATTTTGTTGCTCAGATTAGAAAACTGATCGCGCCATAAGACTCCCAATGAAATTTTTTTGTTTGAGTATAAACTTGGCATGAATTTGACATTGAGAAATGTTTACCCCAAGGGAATTCAAAAGATTCCTCACTGATTCTGAATAAGAATATTCCTTGGCATAATATTCCCTCGAATCCGTGCCCCTCTTGGGCACAGTTCCGCTCCTGGTTTTGCAAATCGGTCCTCCACCTTTGAATGAACAATTGTGGTTAAATAAGTTTTGGTGGGTGTGAATTTCAAAGTCAAGGCACGTGGGTCGTTGGTGGTAGAACCCAAATAGGTGGGGCAAGCCTGGGTTCCAACCTCGTGGCCTCCCCAAATATGGTGCATTGTATATTTTTAAATGGGTGGCGGATGTGTCAATTTTTGGCGCGTTTTATTTTTTGTGGTGTTTTCATATGGGGTCGCCCGTGGGTGTGCAGGCCGGAAGGTCAAGTGGGTTCAAATCCCACCAACCCCTCATATTTGGCATATATTGTATATGGTTGGCGGGGGTGGCGGCCCACCAACCCACATTTTTTTTTTTTTAATAATAACACTGATGGGTGGCAGGGTTGGTGGCCTACCACCTAATATATATATATATATATATATATATATATATATATATATATATATATATATATATATATATATAATGTGTTTAAAAATGGCCCGCCAGATTTTTAGGGTTATTGGACAAATTAAAGAGGCGAAAATTTTGCCATTTTAATCGCCGGAATCTATCACCTCAAAGTTTCATTTTGTCACCTAGTTAGTGGCCACCAAATTTAGGGGTCCGCCAGATTTAGCTGGGCTCCAAATTTAGTTGGCACTCTGCTAACTTTAGTTAAAGGGCCTAGTTGACCAAAACTTTGAATGGCCATAGCTTTTGCATACGATGTCGGATGGAGATTTCATTTTCGTCATTGGAAATCTTGCAATGAGCTCCTTGATCGAACCCTAGTTTTATTGCAATCTAACAACTTTGATATTTTAGCCTTTCCTTAGCCCTCTTTGATTTCTGAGCCTCTCTAGAGCCACCTGGATCAAGAAAGAAGTCAAATTTTCTAATTTTTACACACTCTCTCTCACAAGTGTGAAGAAAGGCTAGGGTTTCTGCAACATTAAGGATGAATTTTTCAAGTTGCAAGAGAATGGTCAAAATTGTTAGAAGAGATGTCAATTAGGTCGCCTACAAGCCTTATAAGAGGAAACAATCCAAGTGAAGGAAGGAGGAAGCCTTATAAGCCATAATTCTCCCACATGTTTGAAAATTGCAGTTGTTGTAGGGGGGCAAAAATTTCAAACCTTCAGTGAGGGCCGAAATCTTAAGCTGGGGGTGGAAGTTCTACAATTGGAAGAGATTTGATTTGGTTTGATTTGGTTAGAAGAAACACATCCTCCTGAAGGTTTGACTTGGTCTTGGAAGAGTCTTAGCCTTGGTCTAAAGGTCTTGGAATTCGTCATTTGAAGAATCTATAAGAAGAGAAGAGATTTTTGTGGATTTTCCTCTCCAAGAGACGTTTTGGCCTTGTCTAGCAACTTACATCTTGTGTCCTTGTGTACTATTGATCTTTATGTTTTGGTAGTTGTTTGATGATAAGAACAACATAATAATAAGAGACGAAGAAGCTAATAATCAAGAAAAGTAAAATAACATCACGAGAAGTGATCAAGATTAAGATAAATGACTTCAATTGTAGCCCTATTAATTTCTCAACATGGTATCAGAGCTAAGGTTGACAAAGGGCATGATGAAGAACACTACATCCTTGAAGAAGTTCTCATTTAAGCAGTTCTTCATGATGACAACACATCTCAAGCAAGGCATCAAAGTAATTTGGAATCTATTATCATCTATCAAGAATTTTATGACCAAGTCCTCCAAAGAACAAAGGATTATTCTCAGCACTTATAGGTACATTTGATGATGATAACATATGGGTAATTGATAGTGGAGCTTCTAGACATATGACAGGTGAACATGGACAACTCAAGACTATCAAAAGGAATATATTCTCATTCCGTCGAGCTTGGAGACAAGAAAAGTTACGCAATCAAAGGAATTAGATCAACCATGTTGCAATTGGAAGATGCAGGAAACATACATCTCAACAACATGGTGAGCATGGACAACTCAAGAATCTATCAAAAGGAATATATTCTCATTCTGACGAGCTTGGAGACAAGAAAAGTTATGCAGTCAAAGGAATTAGATCAACCACGTTGCAATTGGAAGATGGAGGAAACATACATCTCAACAACATATTATATGTCCCAGGTTTGAAGAAAAAATTACTTTCTATTTCTTGTTTAGAAGATAAAGGGGATAGAATTTCTTTTGTAGATGGAAAAGTTATGGTATGGGGTAAGGGTTCTAGCATTGATAATGCAAAAATCATTGGGATTCATGAGGGAAGGCTCTACAAATTACTTACACCTCTCTCTCAAGCCCTAGTTCACCTTGAAATCAATCCATGTGAATTTTGGCATAGAAGGTTTGGACACCTTCATTACAAAATCTTACCATCATTAAACTCAATGGTAAATGGGATCCCTGAACTGAAGAAAGAACATGAAGGAAGTTGTAAGGGACATGCATTAGGTAAAAATGTAAAGAAACCATTTGGAAGCAGTGCTTCAAGATCTAAGGAAATATTGGATCTCATTCACTCTGATGTTTGTGGTCTTATGGCTACAAAATATCTTGGAGGTCATCTATACTATGTGACTTTCATTGATGACCACTCAAGAAAGACTTGGATTTATTTACTTAAGTCCAAGGATGAAGTATTTGATAAATTTCAAGAATTCAAAGCAAAAGTGGAGAATCTTACAAAAAGGAAGATAAAAGTGCTAATATCTGACAATGGAGGGGAATACACATCAAAAGAACTCATAGCTTTTTGTAAGGAGGCTCGAATTAAGAGGAAGCTGATAGTTCCCTACAACCATGAACAAAATGGAGAGACAAAAAGGAAGAATTGTACAATTGAATAATGCATTAGAGCTATGATACATGATCAAGACTTGCCTCAGTTCCTATGGGGTAAAGCATCCAATACTGCAGTCTATATTCAAAATCAAAGTCCTAATAGGATACTTGACAACATGACTCTTGAAGAAGTGTTTACCAAAAGAAAATCTTGTGTAGATCATCTTCAAATATTTGGTTTCCCTATTTACATTCACATTCCAAAAGATAAAAGGAATAAATTGGATCCAAGTATGAAGAGCATATTTGTTGGCTATAGTACCTCATCAAAGGCATATAGGATCTACATCAAGGAAGGTAATCAAATTGAAGTAAGTAGAGATGTGATTTTTGATGAAAACATTGCCTTCAAGAAGTCTAAGGATCTCCTAATTGATTATGATAATGAAGAATTACCAATATTTGAATAATGTCAAAGGGAAGAAGAAGATATTATACCAGATCATGAAGAATAAGGTCCCAATGAACCTGTGCAGCAAGTCATAATACCTGAAACTTGTAAGAGACCCACCTAGTTAACATCAACTCTTCAAGAAGCAGAAGGACATGCTACAACTAAAGGAACATTCAAGAAAAGTAAAAAGCCAAAAATATATTCAGGGTATGAAGCTTATATGAAAAAATTGATTGAAGTAGAACCATCCTCTTTTGAATAAGTTGCCAAACATCAAGAATGGAAAGATGCCATGAAAGAAGAATATCAATCTATAATGAAAAGTGGATTTTGGGAAATCATTCCTAGGCCAAATGACAAATTTGTTGTTACATCCAAATGGCTCTACAAGATTAAGCATGCAGGAGATGGAAGCATTGACAAGTACAAAGCAAGGTTTGTGGCTAGGGTTTTCTCTCAACAAGAAGTCATTGATTATGAAGAAAAATTTGCACCTACATCAAGATACACAACAATAAGATCATTAGTCTCTTTAGCAATAACTATGGGATGGAACATCCACCAAATGGATGTGAAGACAACCTTCCTGAATGGCACCATTGATGAAGAAGTATATATTGACCAACCCTTGGGATTCGAATTACATAGTAAAGATGCTCATGTCTGCAGGTTGAAGAAGGTATTTTATGGCCTCAAGAAAGCCCTAAGGGCTTGGTATGCTAGAATGGATACATATCTACAAAGAATGGGGTTTTCAAAGAGTTATGCAGATCCAAATATTTATATCAAAGTAGTGAAGGGTGAACTAGTAATCATCCTTCTATATGTGGATGAACTTCTCATAACAAGTGTGGAAAGTCGTATTCAAGAATGCAAGAAACAATTGACAACAAAATTCAATATGAAGGATCTAGGGCTTATGCATTATTAATTGGGTTTGGAAGTTTGGAAAGAACTTGGTGAAGTATATCTAGGTCAAGGAAAGTATGTAATTATGGATAGCAAAGGTTTTGCATGGTGGATAGAAAATCGATAACAACTCCCATGGTCACAAATTTGAAGAGATTGAGAAGTTCAAAATCAAGCCCTGTGGATCCTACAAGTTATAGACAATTGGTTTGCTCTCTGATGTATATTTTGAAAACACGTCTAGATATTTGTTTTGAAGTGAATATTCTCAGTAAATTTTAGATGGAGCAGAAACATGACCAATGGATAGTAGCCAAGCACATATTGAGATATATGCGAGGGGCAATACATTACTGCCTAAACTATGATGGAAAGAACAATACCCAACTAATGGGATATATAGATGCATATTGGGGAGGCAGTGAGTCAGATGGAATAAGCATTATCGAAGAATATTTTATCTTGGGATCCTCTATGATCTCATGGATGAGTAGAAAGCAAGAATCAGTTGCATTAAGTTGTGATGAAGTTGAATACATTGCAGCGTGTGAAGTTAGTAGAGAAGTTGTCTAGTTAAGGAAGTTGTTATCCGATTTGTTTGAAGGACCGATAAACACTACAGTTATATATTGTGACAACACCAGTTGCATAAGTTTGTTTGAAGACCTCGTATTCCATACAAAGATGAAGCACATAAACAACAAGTATCATTACATGCGAAAACTAGTGCAAGATGGGGTTCTGTAGCTACAGTATATATCTCCACCAATGAGAAAGTAGCTGATATTTTGACAAAATGTATTCCTAATAAGAATCTTGTGTATCTGAGAAACAAGCTTGGATTGGTTGATATCTCCTCCCTAGTTGAGAGGAAGAGATAAACACATCATTCTTGTCGTCACATTATGAAGAAATAATGGAGGATTGGGTAAGCATATAAATTCCAACACTCTTTAAGGATGTGGCAAGGCATCCAATAGGCAAGAGTAGTTGAAGAGGAGATTCCATGAGGATCTGTAAATCCAAGATGGTAATGGTCCTAAAAGGACATACCTTGAACATCCGGATGGGGCATGTGCCTTAAGAGACAATGATGAGGGTGTCTATAAATAATTGTATCCTCAACATTGTGCTCCAATATTGTGGAGAGATATAGTTATTAGTCAGGCCCTTGCTATATGACAATGTTGGTTGGTATGATGAGATGCACTGATATAAGATGAAAATATAGCTTATGAGATGGCTTACCAATCTGACTCTTCTTTTGAGATCTCTTCAATATGAGAATGTCCTTGTACCATTATGAATACCTCCCTAATTAAGAGGGAGTGTTGAAATATGTAACTAGGTTCGGTATTCATAATATGTAGTACTTTTGATTCTTCTATAACGTAAAAGAAAAGAAAAAGTATTGTTATTATTTTTTATAGCATGGGTTTCATGCTCAAGGTCAATTTATTTTTAGGTCAGGCACCCATTGAGTGTTTCTAGGTTTTTTCATAAGATTCAAGAAGTGAAAGAGCCATTGTCATATGTAAAAGACCCCACTGGGCAACTTGTAACATGTCAAAAGAATTATTTTTGAGTCTAAAGTGTCAAATTACCCCTCCAAGACCAAGTCAACCTGGCAGCAGAGAAGTCAGCCTAATTAGGGAAATTCGTCCTCTTGGAAAGGCTATATATAGAAGACCATTTGACCTCATTTGGAAGATCACTCACTCACACATCAAGCAAGCGAAGGAATAGAAGGAAGAAAGAAGTCAAATTTTCTGGTTTTTACACACACTCTCTCTCTCTCACGTGCAAAGAAAGGCTAGGGTTTCTTCAACATTAAGGCTGAAGTTTTTAAGTTGCAAGAGAAGGGTCAAAATTGATAAATGAGAATTCAATTAGGTCACTTACAAGCCTTAGAATAGGAAGCAACCCAAGCGAAGGAAGGAGGAAGCCTTACAAGCCCTAATTCTTCCACACGTTTGAAAATTGCAGTTGTTGTAGGGGAGCGAAGCAACACATCCGCCAGAAGATTTGACTTGGTCTTGGAAGGGTCTTAGTCTTCATCTAGAGGTCATGGAATTAGTCATTTAAAAAATCTATAAGAAGAAAATAGGTTTTTGTGGGTTTTTCTCTCCAGGGGAGGTTTTGGCCCTGGCTAGCAGCCTACATCTTGTGTACTATTGATCTTCATGTTTTTGTAGTTGTTTGATGATAAGAACAACATAATAATAAGAGAAGAAGAAGCTAATAATCAAGAAAAGTAAAAGAACATCACAAACAGTTGTCAAGTCTAAGAGAAATCACTTCAATTGTAGCCTTATTGATTTCTCAACACTTTGACCAAATCTTGTGTCTCTTGTCATTGCGTTTGGTTTTCTTCTATTGCATATTGGATTTACTACTCTATCTACAATTGCTATTTGTTATTGGAAGATTTATTTTGTTTAAAAGTGATTGCTAAATGAAGAAAAAATTGGGCTAAGTGATTATACTAAGAATATAATTAATAGTAAGATTATTAATCATGATCTAATGGCACTTTCTATCTCACCATTAATCATAGAACAAATGAATATTACATATTGTCCTCCTAAAGGCATCTAAACCATTTATCTTACATGGATTCCTCTTAATAGTCAGGTTGGACATACAAATTTTGATAGAACATTATGCTTTGTTAACAAGTCCATTGTTGAGTATTTCCAAGGAAATTAACAATGTTTGTTATTTATCTAAGGAAAAGTTGTTAAAATCTGTGAAAAGACATTCAAATCTTGCAAACATTTACTAGGTTTAGTCATACCCGTAGTTTTAAAAATCGGTCCGACCAAACCAATAACCGATCAAATCGGCTAGTCGAATAGGCTTGGGTAACAATCGGTATAAAAGCCTAATTGGAGGGTTTGTTTGTACTGGTTATGTACCAAACCAATCCATTTGGTACCTAACTAGTACGTATAGCCATAACCGACCGATTTCAACCCTAACTAACCAATGAGATCTCACATGTGTGGGGGAAAGTCTAGGACCCTCGGTGGCAGATTTTCATGTGTTTTTTAAGGAAACTATGGGCTATTTCACTCTAATTGGCTATAAAACCAACCCTCCCTCTCCTAAACCCTAAATCTAAACAAAAAAAACTAACACAACCCTAACAATGCTAGAAAGAAATGGTAATGTTAAATTCTTAAAGTAGAAGTTGACATCTCCTTTATCTTTTCCTTTTAACATTACCATTAATTGATTTAGGATATTTGAGGGTGGTTCCAAGCTTATCAAACTTCATATGAAGAAAGTATAATTTTATATCCCATTCAAATATCAGTAGACTTAATAGCTTTAAGGAATTTAGGATTGATAGGATTGCAAGATTTTCATTGAATTATAGTGTGTGAGAGTATGGGATTGACATTTAATCAAGAGCATGAAGCCCTTTATGTACCTTGATGTTGATGGTATTGATTGTTGAACTCCTTTGATGTTGGTGGTGTTGATTGTTGAACTCATCTGCCACGATCTTAACAAAAACATGCCCTTCACTCAAACTAAAATAATTGGTTAAACATGTTAAGTTTTTTCGACCATATTAGAAGTTTGAGGAGATGAACCCTTCACTCAAAACAAAATCAATGGTTAGGCATGTTAAACTTTATCAATTTATAACATATTCCATGGTTGAGAACTTTGAGTTATATGATGTTTATGTAGCTTTTGTTGATGATCCCATTTTTAGTAGTGGTGAATCAATGATGTGTTTGATAAGTAATCATATTGATTAGTGATTTGAATGAAGCCATGTTACCCACCACCTTTAGGTGACTCCTATAGGAGAAATTGTTTCCTAGATTTGTCTTCGATCGACAGCCAACAACCACTTGCAACTATTGATCTGAAAATGAGATCTCAGACAATTATTAAGGTATTACAGACTCATGTGCATGGATTTTCCTATCTTACTTTGTGCAATGGATCAATAATATTGCGAAATACATAGACAATGAAGTAGTTAAATAACATAATAGACAAACACACATAACACATCAAGTTTAATAAGGAGTTCACCCAACACTCCTGGGTTATGTCTCCTGGTCCAACCTTCAATGGTGACCTCTCTATTATGTCTTCAGAAGCAGAGTTTTTACAAAAGTGGGCTCAATTTGAGTCTCACACAACAGATACAAACAACAAGGCTTTACTTGGATCCCCCAAGTCTTTCTGAGTACACAGACTCTCCTCACTGACTCTCTATCTCTGTTTTCTCTCTATCTCAGCACTACTTGCTTCTATCTTCAGTCTTTTGTGGCTTTAAAGCCAATCGGCGTTGTCTGTTCGTTTCCCCTTCTTGGGCTTTCTGGCTCCCGGCCTCTGTCCGCTCGAATCCCCTTCTGAGCGTTAGCAATCATTGTTAAATGCCTTCAGGGATGGTGGCCACTTTTTCTGTAACGGAATGGACCATCAGGCCTTTGAAATCCCCAAAATTAGAGTTCTTTGTTTACACAGAGAAATACACTAAAAATTGCAAAAATCCACCAAACTTCCGCTTATCGGATTTGAATTATTATATATTCCGCCTTATAACTCCTATCGGGTCCACCTTTACGTCGCTTATCGTATCCCCACCGTTGATCTAGGAGATCTGGATCCAACGGTTGAGGTTCATTTCGGGCGGCTCATTCGTACGGGGGTTAACCACCCGAAAATGGTGGTTTTCTCTCTCCAGGGCCTGGACACATGGTAACTAGTGTATGGGCTTGGGCGGAGCCCAGCCAAAACCACTTACCGCCTTCGACCCGCCCGAAATCCCTCTTGTATCGTGATTTCCCTTTGTATTTTAAAAAAACATGAAAATCCCGCTCATATCGGACTTGAAATAATATATATTTGTATTAACAAACCCTTTCGAGTCCAGTTTCATCGCATCGGCACATTTCCTTCGTATTTCATTTATTTAACGAAAAACGCAAATACAAAGGAAAATGCCATTTTCCAGATCTCAAAATATATGAAATATCACCTATATCTCCATCGAGTTCCGCTATCGCGAGTTATGTTTATATCGGCCTCGCTCCATTGTAATGCTCTGATGTGATGTTGCGATGTGATTGATCGCAATCGCATATCACACATACCCCCGGGACGTCTGTAAGCGCTCCTCTCTAATCGTCGATTGCGATATCGCGATTCAACTTGGGTCGTCGATCTGCGTGCTTGATCGACGGTCCTCGTTGACCGCACTAATCGCTATCACAATAAGTCTGTGGTAGCCTCCGATAGCCTCTGATAGCCTCCGCCGATTGTGATATGCCAATCGGATCTAGACCATTGATCAGCTAGATCCGACGGCTTTCATGCAAAGTTGTTTTAAGCCTCCAATAGGCCTTATTTCATTGTTTTCTTCATGTTTTTGCCTTCTAATAGTGTTATCCGCTATTTCTCAGAGTTCCTCTTTTGCGATAGTTTTGATCTTTAGAAGACTTAGAGGGTTTTCTAGGATCCATTTCGATCACACCTTCCCACTAAAAAAGCTTTTGGACCACCAAAAGTTGGTTTTTAAGCATCAATCAAGTGAGGATATAGCTTCCTCACTTGTCCAATCTCTATTCATCTTGCACTGCTTGGTTTTGAGCCTTTGAGTCTGATTCTAAGGTACTCAACATCCCCTCTGCGCGTAGTTCTCACCTTCTTGTCCAGAATTGTGTCTTCCTGCAACTCATTGAGATATTCAGACAACAGATCATCAATAGAAGGCAATTAACTTTGCTCTTCGGGATCTTCAATCAATGAAGGTTCAAACAGTGTCAAGTTCTCTGCATTAACTACTGAATAGATGTGCATGTAAGCTGGCAAATCAAGGCAAAAAGCATTCTCACCAATTTTCTCAAGTATCTTGAAAGGCCCATACCTTATTGGCTTCAGCTTCTTACCTTCACCTTGCATTTTGTCTTTGCTGATATACAACCAGACTTGATCACCAACTTGGAAGCTATGCTCAATTCGATGCTTGTCATGCCTTGCCTTATACTTGTCCTGGCTTCTTTCCAGTTGTTCCTGCACTGCCTGGTGAATTTTTTAGATCTGTTCAATGAACTTGGTTGCTTTGTCCACATCACTGTGTCCATCAACTGATATGTCTTTACTAAAGACAAAATCCAAGGGAGACCTTGGTATAAAACCAAAACAAGTCTCAAAAGGAGATCTTTGTGTAGAAGAGTGCTTAGCACGGTTGTAAGCATGTTGCACATAACACAAATGTTCATCCCAAAGCTTGGGATGCTTGCTGCAATAGCCCCTGAGCAACTGGATCACTGTCCTGTTGACCACCTTTGTTTGGCCATCTGTTTATGGGTGAAATGTTGTGCTCTTCTTCAATCTGGTGTCCATCAACTCCCATAGACTTGACCAAAACTTCTCAACATATCAGGAATCTCGATCAGATACAATAGAAGTAGGTAACCCAAAATGAACCCATACATGCTGAAAGAACAACTTTGTTGTTTGTTCAGCTGTAATCTGTTTGTTACAAGGTATTAAAATACACATTTTGTTGAGCCTGTCCACAATAACATATAAATAGTCATGACTTTTTCTAGATTTTGGCAATCCCCCAACAAACTCCATGGAAACACTTTCCCAAGAATGAGAAGGAACTGGAAGTAGAGTGTACAAGCCTAGTTTTCTATTGCTGGGCTTGCTTTTAGCACACATGGTACACCCTCTAATATATCTAGAGATTGTTTCATGCATTCTTGGCCAATAACAGAACCTTTGCAGTTGTGCAACTGTTTTACTTACACCAAAATGACCTGATATTAGAGAAATATGTGCTTCTCAAATTATTGTTAGGATATTCCGACACATAGGAAATAGTTAAATATAACTTGGTCTAGTGTAGAGTTAGGTAAAGTGTGTTTCTTTACTGTGTACTTTTGTAACTTACAATCTGACGGTCACGATATGTAGTGATCCGACGGTTCATTCTCTCCTCGGTATTACCGACACTTGATTCGTGGCTTAACACCCGATTGATCCATGATCCCTATTTAAAGAGCATGGAGGGTCATTTGTAGGGTAATCGTTCATGAGAGAAGATTATGTAAATTTTCATTCTTTTATTAATAAATTGCCTAAAGTGGCCGCGTTGGCTCAGGCCGTGGACTGTTTCCCTCTTTGAGGGTTTTAACCACGTCAACAATACTGGTGTATTGATCTGTGATCTATTTGTGAGTGGTGTCCTTTGGTGTTCTGTCTGAGGAACTTACCCTATAAATTCCTACATGGTATCAGAGCTATTTGAGGGCCGCATCTGTTGGTGATCCAAATCTGAAGCCGGTAGAACTGCATCCGACTGTCATTTCCTAGATCTACTATTTTTGACTGCTTTCGAGCTGAGAGGACTGCTCTATTGTGTTAAGAGCATCTGTTCCAGTGAGGAACCCCTTTTGTTTCATTCGAAAATGTTTCTAGTAGCCCTAGCTATGTCATTTTAAAGATCTTGAGGTATAAAGTGTTTATTTGCAGTTTCTAGTTATTTTCGCTCTGTTTATTTCGGTTTATTTAGCTCTTTGTTTTTTTATTACCGAATCTATACCTTTCATTTCTGTGTATGCTCTTTGCCCCGCAACTCTATGCGATCTGGGCAAATCAGAAACAGAGAGGAAGGATTTTCCTCATGCGTATGCTCTTTTCCACTGCGCCTTAGTGTGATCTCAGAAAATCAGAAACATTGAGGAAAATATATAGTTTCTGGCTAAAGCTAACTTCAAGCCGTAAGGTTTGTTTTTTTTTGTATGTCCGTGTTGGGTTTTGTGTTTTTTGTTTTGTAGGGAAAAAAGAGCTTTCTCAAGTAAGCACGCAGCCCAAAGCTTTAGTGACTAAAAAAAAAAAAAACCCTTCCTCTTTTCCAAAAATTACTAACCTTTTAATCTAGCTCACTTGGTCCAAAGCTACTTTATGAGAATAGAGGTCTTGAGTTCAAGTCCTTCTTGGTCCAAAGCTACTTTATTAGATTAAGTTTGGAAAGGGGGCAGATTTTTTTTAATATAACATTATCATTCATTTCCGCACATTCCCGCACTTCGTCGGCATCTTCAACAACTTTTCTTCAAAAAGCCATAACTTCTTCATCCGGAAGCCGTTTTCAGAGCCGTTTTTTTTTTAATCAGCCTAATTTTTCAAGATCTTTCCATTGGAACACTTAGTTTTAGCATCTATAGCTTCAGTTTCTGTTAAAATGGAAATTCCATGCCAAGTTATTCTTGACAGCACCAACTACTTCCAATGGTGGTCCTACATTGTGGATTTACTTAGAAGTAAAGGTCTTTATAGAATAGCCTCAGGCCAAGAAACCAAATCGAAAGATGAAGATAAGGCAGCGAAATGGGAAAATAGGCAAGATCAAGCACGTGGGTTGATAGGGATGTCTATTTCTCCAGACCTTAGATTCCATATCGCAGAACTTGATACTCCTGATGAAGCAATGAAACAAATCACTAAAGTTTTTGGAATTAAAAATGAACTTAGAGCCCATCAACTCGAAAATGAATTGCTTATATTGGACCCCAATAATTTTTCTTCCATTGAAGATTTTCTGTCCAAGTTCAAGACCCTTAGACTTCTCTTGTAAGGTGTTAAGGTTAAGAAAGAAGATGGTAACCTTATCTATTCCATTCTTACTAAGTTGGGACTAGCCTACTCTGTGTTTGTTTCCACCTTCCATTCTACAAGAGAAACCTTCATTTCTCAAGGACAAGCCTACAAGTCCCCTTCCTTTGATTCCTTTTGTGATTATTTAATAAGAGAACAAGAAAAACTCTTACACTTTGGCCTTCTTAATCTTGAAAACTCTTCTAAGAAAGCCTTAGCCACCCAACAGCAACCAAATTCAAAGAATCCTAAGAAGCCGTATCCTAAAAAGAATGGTCCTAAACCAAAGAAGGGTCCTAAGAAATTTCAGCCTCAAAATGAAAAATCATTTCAACAAAATGATAAGGCAAATAAAAACAAAGGGAAGAAGAGTGATAGCCATTGCCACTTTTGTAATCGAGATGGCCACTTAGAATCCAAATGCTTTAAGAAGATGGAAGCCTTGGAAGCAGCAATGAAGAAGCATAACATCCATTGGGAGCACTCTTCAACTTCAACTTCATCTTCAGGAATAACACTTTCTGCATGTGGTTGTCAAACATCTCAGTCTCGATATGCATTAAATGTATCTTCTTCTTCTAATTCTCATGAGTGGCTCATTGATTCTGGAGCTTCTTATCACATGGCCAAAAACAAAGCCATGTTTTCTTCTTTAAATGATTGTAATACCAAAAATATATATGTTGGTGATGATAGATCTCTTAGTGTTGTAGGAACTGGAACTGTTCATATAGACAATGGTCAATTTAATGATGTATTGTGTGTTCCAACCTTATCCTGCAACCTTCTATCTATATATCAGATAACTCATTCAGGTGAAGGTAAAATTGTTGAATTTTCACCTCACGATGTTGTAATTAAGGACATAAGAGATCCTAGACAGATTTTAGCTACTGGCATTGCTGATGATTCTACAAGGTTGTATAAGTTTAACAACTTTGGGTCATCAAATCTTCCCTCGGTATTTGTTGCTCATAATGATGAAGTGAGCAAACTTTGGCATGAGCGATTTGGTCACTTAAACTATCGCTCCCTTAAGAATCTATGTAAAGAAAATATGGTGACAGGTCTTCCAATGGTATCTTGCAGAGATGGTGTTTGTTCCAGATTTGTACTCGGAAAACATCATCGAGATAGTTTTGAAAAACGTGCCTCTTAGCACGCCTCAGCCCCTTTACAACTTGTGCATAGTGATTTATGTGGTCCACTTCCAGTTGTTTCATTCTCTGGCTACAAGTATTTCTTAACTTTCATTGATGATTTCTCCAGACGCACTTGGGTATACTTTTTAAAACTCAAGAGTGAAGTATTTAACATGTTTTTAGCCTTTAAGGCCTTTGTTGAAAAACAATCTGGACATCAAATTCTTAAGCTAAGATCTGATAATGGCAGAGAATATGTTAACAACAAATTCATCAACTTTTGCACTGAGAATGGAATTCAAATGCAACATACTGTTCCATATACTCCATAACAAAAGGGTGTAGCTGAAAGGAAGAATTGCACCTTAAAGGAAATGGCTAATTGTATGCTTCAATCTAAAGGACTTAGTCTTAATTTTTGGGCATAAGCAATTAACTGTGCAAATTACATAATAAATCGCACTCCTACTAAGGTTTTAAAGAATATCACTCCAGAAGAAGCATGGAGCTCAATTAAACTAGATATAAGTCACTTTCGTGTTTTTGGAAGTGAAGCATGGGCCCATATTTCAGATGAGAAACATAAATCTTTAGAACCTAAGAGTGAAAAATGTATTTTTGTTGGATATTCTGAAGATGTCAAAGGATATAGACTTATTCCACTTAAGTCCAAAAATGTTATCATTAGAAGAGATGTAAAGTTTGCTGAAAATATATCGACCTACGAGCCTAGTTCGGCGGATGTGCCACCTCTCTCTATCTATTCTACTTTTGAAAATATTTCTTCTTTAGATGATGAAAGCGAGGATGACAATCCTCTCCCACCTTCTCAGGATCCTTCTTCAGCTCCTCAGCTTCCAAAATGAGTCTGTGCTACTCGGGATGCAACAGGCGCTCTTGCCGGTGATCCTACAGATCAACGACGTACACATTCTCAGTTTGATAGAGCCTCTTCTTTACTAGCTCAAGCTTCAGTGAATTATGATCCCAACACCTTTGCAGAAGCTTCATGCCATCTAGATTGGGACACAGCTATGAATGAAGAATATCGTTCATCATTGGCAAATGATACATGGGATCCTGTTCCTCTACCAAAGGGATGAAAACATGTTAGATGAAAATGGGTTTACAGAACCAAGTATGGACCAAATGAGAAAGTTGATAAACATAAAGCTTGTCTTGTTGCTAAGGGTTTTTCACAAGTTGAAGGCATTGACTATACTGAAACCTTCTCCCCTGTTGCCAAAATGAACTCTATCCGCCTTGTTCTTTCCCTTGCTTCCTCTTTCAAATGGGAAGTCCATCAAATGGATGTTAAATCTGCCTTCTTGCATGGGGACTTGCATGAAGAAATCTATATGGAACAACCTACTGGCTTTATACAAACAAACTCCAGCCTTGTATGTCGACTTAAGAAATCCCTTTATGGTCTCAAGCAAGCTCCTCGGGCTTGGTATGCCAAAATGGATAGCTTTCTTTTAGAATCTGGCTTTTCTAGGTGTCATTCTAACAATACTGTCTACACCAAGAAAGTGGGCAAGTCTCTTATCATTCTTGTTCTTTATCTTGATGATCTTATCCTCACTGGTAGTGATCCCAACCTTATCAACCATGTGAAGTCCAACCTTAAAAAGAAGTTTGAAATGACAGACTTAGGACACTTGCATTATTTTCTTGGTCTTCAAGTCTTGCAATCCAAGGAAGGTATTTCCCTTTCCCAGTCCAAGTATGCCTGTGATCTTCTACGCCATTTTCACATGGAAGACTGTAAGCCATCCCCTTCTCCCTTTCATTCTGGAGCCAAACTTTCAGTCACTTGTACTTCCCTTGAAGTTGATGCTACCTTATACCGTCAACTTGTAGGAAAACTTTTGTATCTGACCCATACTCGTCCTGACCTTTCCTTTGATGTTGGCCTTATTGCTCGGTTTATGCAAAACCCACATGAAAGTCATTGGAAAGTAGCTAAAATAATACTTCGTTATGTTCGAGGTACAGTCCAGTTTGGGATTCATTACAGTGCAAAAGCATCTCCTCTATTGGTTGGTTTCACTGATTCTGATTGGGCTGGTGACCCTGATGATCGGAAGTCTACTGCAGGTTATGTGTTCACTCTTGGTTCAGGACCTATTACATGGGCTTGCAAGAAACAAAGTGCCATTTCTCTTTCTTCAGCAGAAGCAGAGTATCGTGGTGTCGTAGAAGCTAGTAAAGAAGCCCTGTGGCTTCGTCAGATCTTGTCAGAGTTTGGCTTTCAGCAGCAGCATCCGACTACACTTTGGTGTGATAATCAAAGTGCCATTCAACTATGCAAAGATCCAGTCCAACATCAGCGCAACAAACACATTGAACAACACATGCACTTCATCAAAAAGCTCATTCACGACCATGTTCTTGAAGTGCAATATTGTTCAACAGATGATCAAGTTGCAGACATCTTTACAAAGGCTCTCACAGAGGCGAAGTTTACTAAACTTCGATTTATGGTTGGAGTTCAGGAAGTTGTCATTAAGGGGGGATAGGCTCTAGTGCCTCCTTCCTTCTCCTACTGTGTCATATTTGTACATCCTTCAATCCTATCCCAAGTTGTTCTTAAGGGGGGATGTTAGGATATTCCAACACATAGGAAATAGTTAAGTATAACTTGGTCTAGTGTAGAGTTAGGTAAAGTGTGTTTCTTTACTATGTACATTTGTAGCTTACAATCCGACGGTCACGATATGTAGTGATCCAAAGGTTCATTATCTCCTCGGTATTACCGACACTTGATCTGTGGTTTAACACCCGATTGGTCCATGATCTCTATTTAAAGAGCATGGAGGGTCATTTGTAGGGTAACCGTTCATGAGAGAAGCTTATGTAAATTTTCATTCTTTTATTAATAAATTGCCTGAAGTGGTCGCATTGGCTCACGCCATAGACTGTTTCCCTCTTTGAGGGTTTTAACCACGTGAACAATACTGGTGTATTGATCTGTGATCTATTTGTGAGCGGTGTCCTTTGGTGTTTTGTCTGAGGAACTTACCCTGTAAATTTCTACAATTATGTTAACTCTTTCAGTGTGAGGAATGCATAACTTTCCCAAACGATACAAGAGTCGGTCCTTAACATGATAATCCAATTCTTCTACTTGTTTGCCATGACTTAAAGTTGCATATACATCTTTAAAACTACATCTTGAGCATATTGTTCAATGTAGCTTTCATGTAATACTGAATTATGCTTAAGTATAGTAGATGCATTTATGATTGGTCTGGATAACATATCTGCAACTTTATTGTGTATGCATTTCTTATATCTGATGACAAGATGAAACTGTTGTAGGAACCCCATCCACCTATAGTGTCTTGATTGCTGCAATTTAGTTTGTGAGTGCAAATATTGAAGTGGTTGATGATCTGTATGTATAATTGTTTCTTTGCCCAATAAGTAATGTTTCCACTTTTTCACACTCTGCACTAATGCATACAATTCTTTATCATATGTGGGATAATTAACTACTGCAGAATTAAATGTTTCAGAATGATAACATATGGGTTTACCGTATTGCATCAACATTGCTCCCATGGCATAGTCGTTGGCATCTGTTTCAATCTCAAATGGTCTTTAAAGATCTGGCAATGCTAGTATTGGCGTTGTACTAATTTTTTCTTTCAAGGTGTCGAAGGCTTTCTGCTATTTGCCTCCCATCTGAAACACCTTGTTCAATCCTATTAAAGCATGTAAGGGAGCTGCAATCAAGGAAAATTTAGCAATAAACTTTCTTCAATATTATTCTGCTCCTAGGAAGCTCCTAACTTCTGTAGCAGATTTGGGTTTAGGCCAATTCATAATGACTTCAACCTTAGAGGGATCTATCTTCAATTCACCACCCCCTATAATATGACCCAAATAATTCAAAGATATTTTGCCAAATTCACATTTTGATAACTTCACATAGAGATTTTCTTTTTTCAAAACATATAGAGTCTGCTTTACATGCTTCAAATGTTCTTCCCATTTTTTACTGAAAATAAGAATGTCATCTAAATATACAATTACAATATCATCAATAAAAGGTCGAAGTACATCATTCATAACTCTCATGAAAGTGTCAGGAGCATTCGTTAAGTCAAAAGGCATAACTAGCCATTCATACAGCCCTTGCTTTGTCTTGAAAGCAATCTTCCATGCATCTTGTTCTGCTACTCTAACATGATGATAGCCACTACGCAAGTCCAACTTGGAAAAGTAAACATTTTCTTTCAGTTGATCTAATAGATCATCAATGCGAGGGAGAGGATAATGATTTTTTATCGTTATTTTATTCAGTGCTCTGTAATCAATGCACATCCTCCACGAGCCATCTTTCTTTCTCACCAACACAATTGGAGATCCACATGGTGATGTGCTTGGTCTAATGAACCCTTTATTGAGCAGTTCATGTACCTACTTCTTGATCTCTGCATTCTCTAAAGCGGATAACCTGTACATTCCGATATTAGGCAATGGAGCATCTTGCTGCAAATGAATATCATGTACTATTTCCCTTTTGGGTGGTAGACCTTTAGGTTCTTGAAATAGGATATCATATTCTGAAACAACTTTTTCTAAATCAGCTTTTTGTTTAGCATCACAGCCTTCAAATGCATTGGTTTTATCAGGGGTCTTTTCCTTTACAACCATTAGTGAAAATTGCTTGCATGAATTTACAATCCTTTTCATCAGTCCTGAGTTTATGAGAGTGTAGTTATTTTTGAGCTGATGAGCTCTTACAATATATTCTATTCCATCTTTTGTGAGTTAATACTTATTTTCAGTTCTATAAAAAATGGCTTTTCGATCATACAAGTAAGGACTTCCTAAAACAATACCACATATATCCAAGGAAACTATATTTAATTCAACCTCATCTACAAATGTTGACTCAAAAACAAACCTAAGTTTACATTGTCTAGTCACTTGTAGCTTTGTTTTATCACATACCCAACCTAATGGGTATAGCTTTTTGTGAGGTGTTGTTAGTGTTAGCGCTTGAAATTTCACCTCAGGCTGAAAAAGGTAAACTCCAAGGCAACATCAAACCACTTAGCCTCGTAGCTAGCCCTACGGGGCAGGAGAGGGCTCTCTCCGGTCTATCTCAGCAAAGATCTTCAACGGGCAGAGATAACCAATAAAGAACACTGATTTTAGGCTAGTAAACTGATAAAAAGGTTTGATTTGCGATTTTTAGGGTTTCGGTGGAAAGTTGGGGAAAGGCGATTTTGGGTGCGGGGATTGGACACAGTTTTCGCAGGGGGCTCTTTGGGGCAAGATAGGAGACTGTATTGATGCCTTTGAAAGAGTTGGATGGATGAGAATGACTGGTGAGGAGCTAAGGAGAGCAAGCAATCACCTTGAATTCCCCTTAAACAGATGAAAACATTGATATTAAGCAAACTTAAAAGCAGAGCATGGCAATCATGAATTCTACTTTAACACTTCATTTGCCTAATTTGCAGAAGGAAAAGTAAGAAGATGATTTACATAACAAACTTACAAGTACAAAGAGAAACACACCATCAATACATGTAACCACAAGAATCCCAAAAAAGACTGCAAAACCCTGGTCTTTCTTCCTTTGCCAAAATTGCAGAGATACAATGAGTAATACAATAGAAGCTTTCTCCCTCAAGAGTCCAACCATGAAAATGACCAAGAAAGTGCATAATATAGGCAATCTAACATCTTTCCTTGCCTCTAGGGGTTGAGCTCACTATCCTAGGAGCTGTTTCAACCAATTCTAAACTGAGCACTGAAAACTAGGCAGTCAAAACAACTTGCCTCTATAAGCTAGGAAACCAATTCATTCATTAAATTTTTGCCTATCTCATGAATGAATCTTCTAGAAGAGATAAATGAGTGTCAAAATATCATAAAATTACATCATTTACAACAAGGAGGATCAAAATCCACTCCAAAAAGTCAAACCTAGTCAAAACTGCGTTTTGCTGAGTTGTAGGTGCATTTCTGTGAAAATTGCCCAACGCGTAGCGCCCTGATTCTGAACGCGTAGCGCGCCTTTGGAGCAACTTTTGAGGCACTTCCAGGTGTCCAAATGAGGCAAAAGTGGGCTTGTTGGAAAGATCTGGATGTCTACTTTCCAACCCAAGTGGAATTTCTGAATTTGGTGGTCATTTACCCTCCAAAATTGCAATCTCCCAAGACTGCTTCTTGTGTGTCAAAAAAGTGGCAGAAAGTCATTTTTTTCTTGTTTTTTGACCTTCTGGAGGCTCAAAACTTGATGAAATCTCTTGGTAATTGCTGAGCAGGTGTATTTTTGCATGACAAATCCAAAAATGCTGAGTTTTCCTGAAATGGAGTTGCCCATCTTAAGGGTCGTGGGCGGCGCGCTACGCGTTCAGAGCAAAAACCTGTGTGTGGCACAAAAAATTCACAATTGACAAAATTTTCTCCAAATTTCTTGAAATTTGGGCTGGGAGTCCCCAATCAAGTACCATGCTCAGTCAAAGAGGATTTGGCCAAAATTTGGAGTGGATCGGGCCTTTTCCGTCGTTTTAGTGCCTTAGCCAACCTCCTTGGATCTCGTGATTGTATTTTTGACATTTCTCTAAAACCATGACACCTGTGCAAAAAGTGAAGGAGGTTTTTCTTCTTTCGCATGTTGTGGACAAAAACCTCTCTCAGTTTTCCAAAATTCATCTTTGATTTCTCTGAAACATATTTTGAGTGAAACTTATCCCGATGTGTGAAACAAGGAATTTTGTCGAAAAATTGCCAGGTTGTAGCTAGAAACTAGGGTTTGTGCGAAAATGAGGAATTTGGGGAATCTCAGTGATGGGAAGAATTTGGTAAGGTACTTTAAGGATAGGGGAAGGTGTATGAACATCAGGATACAAGTTTTGCCAATGATTTGACCGTCCAAGAGAAATTGGCTTCAAAACCCTAGGAGAGGAAAATGACCTTACCTAGAAGCAACTGAAGCATGGACAAGGTGTAAAATGACTCATTAGACACTGAGATGATAATGAAAATCCTATGAATGATGATAGACTCAGTTGAATAGTGACATAGATTGGCATTTGGACAACTTTGAAAAGAGTGAGAGCAAACCCTAGACCTAATGCCTAGTGACCAAATTTTGCTTGAAGACTCACTGAAATGACAAAATTTGACCTTGACACTTCAAAATCACTTTGTAAGAGCACGTTTGATCATTGGAGGAAGGCTGGAAAGACTGACACTAACATTGGCTCCAATGGAGATGGTAGCTCCTTGGAGGTGCCAAGAACCGCAGATCTCTGTAAGAGCTAGACAATGCCTTCATCCATTGAGCGATGGAGTCATTATTTGACAAACAATACAAGACTTTGACTCATTTATTGACTGAAACCTGACTCAAGCCGACACAATTATGAAACCTACATGACTGAAAACTGACTCACAAATGACTCATGACTGACTTGACTAAAACAAGAACTTACAAAGCTTATTGAAGGGCAGCAGTCCATCAAGATTTGAAATCATGATGACAACCACCTGTGTTTCTTACAAGACAATATACATCAAACTATATCAAAATGCCAATGCAACCAATCAAGCAGATGCCTTCTTGATTGATTCTCCTGATTAGATCTTCTGGTCAACAATACAAACCTATCACTGGGCATCCAAAAACATAGTTGACCATGGCTGCAACAAAACACTGTAATAAACACTTTCACTGCTGGCTGCAACAAACTTGCTAGAGGATCGTAAAAAACATGAAGATTTACCATTGCCACCTCCTGCTGAAAGATCAAAGTGTCCTTTGTTTCAAATTCTGATCTGCCTTCATCATGTGCTTCGGTAAAAGTATGCTCATGGGCTTCAAAAAACTCTGAACAAATGGAAGGACAGATCTCTTCTTGGAAAAGCATTTCAGCACATGAAACATATGAAGAATCCGAAAGGTAGTCCTGTATGCTCTGATCTTTTGTAGTTTGACAATATGGTAGGTCATCTTCAAATGATATCACAACCAAATTATCAAGTTCCTTATTACATTCTTCAATATTATCAAGCACAATATTATCATTTACATCGTTTATCACAAATTCACTCAAAGAAACTTTTTCACTTGCTTGAACAAAGATCTTGTCTTGTTTTTCCCAGAGGCAATGAACTACCTCCTCATGAAGATCTAGTGTTGGTGAGATGAGAGCATTTAGGTCTACTACTCCATTTTCTTCATTTGAGGCAGCCGCGACAATACAATTCTCTTTTATGAGATCCAGAACAACATGTTTTGCCTCATCACAATTTATCTCCCGATCTGATTTATCATCATCACTTTCTGAGATTGGAACATTACTTTCCTGCATTACCTGCATGCTGTCTTCTTCTATGGACAGATCTGAAACAACATTTTCTCTTTCCTCATTTTCAACCATATGGAAATCTTCAGCCTGCTGATCTTGACAAGTATCCTCTAAGATTTCTGTGTGCTGCTGAAATGGATTCTCATACAGAGCCTCCATAATCTCAACGTCCATAAAATTATCATCTTCATAATATTTCTCAAGGCTTTCAATAAAAGTTGAAGCATGTTTGCAACAGTCATGAACTAAATTTAATGATGGATAAGATGCTTGATATCTTTCAATAAACAAGGCATGAAAATCCTTTAAACAGTAAATACAAGCTTACGACAAATTTTCATACCAGGATTGAGCTGCACCTTCCAGAGTGGCCAGGAATATCTTCATCAAGCAATCTTCAGGAAAATCCACCTTCAACTTGCGAATATGCATATGAAATCTAACTAGATGTAAAGCAGCATCCTTCTTACCATCATCATTAAATATAGGCAGATTCCTTGACCAATCTACCTTTGGAATTTTATTTGGAAAACCAGGGATGTGATCTCGGCTCAAGGGAGCATATCTTCTTGCAATCCGATCCATCTTGAAAATCTCAAAGCTACTGATCTTCCTGCAGTGAAGTCACCATGAAGCATTGATCTCTGGAGTTTTCAGTGAAGGAGTCGCCAGTGAATGATTTCAGCCTTGTCAGTGTCTGATCGTTGTTCACCATCAACAATCAGATCTGAACTTGATATATGTACTGGGGTAATTAACAAGTTAGATGTCACGTTTACAAGCTAGACCGGAGATTGACTGAAGCAGCGTTTATCTACTTCCGCTAATGCAAAGTAAAAGCATTTCGAAGGCTACCTGGCATAACTTCAGGCTCCGTCTGTAGCTATAAAACAAATGACATCAACAAGCAAACCATTTGTTCTCCCCAGTATGGTCGCCAATATGTTAGCGCTTGAAATTTCACCTCAGGCTGAAAAAGGTAAACTCCAAGGCAACATCAAACCACTTAGCCTCGTAGCTAGCCCTACGGGGCAGGAGAGGGCTCTCTCCGGTCTATCTCGGCAAAGATCTTCAACGGGCAGAGATAACCAATAAAGAACACTGATTTTAGGCTAGTAAACTGATAAAAAGGTTTGATTTGCGATTTTTAGGGTTTCGGTGGAAAGTTGGGGAAAGGCAATTTTGGGTGCGGGGATTGGACACA
Organism: Pinus tabuliformis; assembly: GCA_031772625.1. NCBI lineage: Eukaryota > Viridiplantae > Streptophyta > Pinopsida > Pinales > Pinaceae > Pinus > Pinus tabuliformis. The sequence continues at coordinate 5,086,799 of CM062814.1, read as the reverse complement.
GTTTTCGCAGGGGGCTCTTTGGGGCAAGATAGGAGACTGTATTGATGCCTTTGAAAGAGTTGGATGGATGAGAATGACTGGTGAGGAGCTAAGGAGAGCAAGCAATCACCTTGAATTCCCCTTAAACAGATGAAAACATTGATATTAAGCAAACTTAAAAGCAGAGCATGGCAATCATGAATTCTACTTTAACACTTCATTTGCCTAATTTGCAGAAGGAAAAGTAAGAAGATGATTTACATAAAAAACTTACAAGTACAAAGAGAAACACACCATCAATACATGTAACCACAGGAATCCCAAAAAGGACTGCAAAACCCTGGTCTTTCTTCCTTTGCCAAAATTGCAGAGATACAATGAGTAATACAATAGAAGCTTTCTCCCTCAAGAGTCCAACCATGAAAATAACCAAGAAAGTGCATAATATAGGCAATCTAACATCTTTCCTTGCCTCTAGGGGTCGAGCTCACTATCCTAGGAGCTGTTTCAACCAATTCTAAACTGAGCACTGAAAACTAGGCAGTCAAAACAACTTGCCTCTATAAGCTAGGAAACCAATTCATTCATTAAATTTTTGCCTATCTCATGAATGAATCTTCTAGAAGAGATAAATGAGTGTCAAAATATCATAAAATTACATCATTTACAACAAGGAGGATCAAAATCCACTCCAAAAAGTCAAACCTAGTCAAAACTGCGTTTTGCTGAGCTGTAGGTGCATTTCTGTGAAAATTGCCCAACGCGTAGCGCCCTGATTCTGAACGCGTAGCGCGCCTTTGGAGCAACTTTTGAGGCACTTCCAGGTGTCCAAATGAGGCAAAAGTGGGCTTGTTGGAAAGGTCTGGATGTCTACTTTCCAACCCAAGTGGAATTTCTGAATTTGGTGGTCATTTACCCCTCCAAAATTGCAATCTCCCAAGACTGCTTCCTGTGTGTCAAAAAAGTGGCAGAAAGTCATTTTTTGCTTGTTTTTTGACCTTCTGGAGGCTCAAAACTTGATGAAATCTCTTGGTAATTGCTGAGCATGTGTATTTTTGCATGAAAAATCCAAAAATGCTGAGTTTTCCTGAAATGGAGTTGCCCATCTTAAGGGTCGCGCGCGGCGCGCTATGCGTTCAGAGCAAAAACCTGTGTGTGGCACAAAAAATTCACAATTGACAAAATTTTCTCCAAATTTCTTGAAATTTGGGCTAGAGTTCCCAATCAAGTACCATGCTCAGTCAAAGAGGATTTGGCCAAAATTTGGAGTGGATGGGGCCTTTTCCGTCGTTTTAGTGCCTTAGCCAACCTCCTTGGATCTCGTGATTGTATTTTTGACATTTCTCTAAAACCATGACACCTGTGCAAAAAGTGAAGGAGGTTTTTCTTCTTTGCCATGTTGTGGACAAAAACCTCTCTCAGTTTTCCAAAATTCATCTTTGATTTCTCTGAAACATCTTTTGAGTGAAACTTATCCCGATGTGTGAAACAAGGAATTTTGTCGAAATGAAGCAAAATGAAGGGGAATTCTAAATTCTTGGGGAAATTTTTGGAAGTAGGGAGGGATGTTAAGAAGCAGGGGAAAGTGGAATCTCAGAGATTGAGTGAGGGGAAGGGGTCTGAAAGGGCAAAACATAGGCCCAACCTAGAAAATTGCCAAGTTGTAGCTAGAAACTAGGGTTTGTGCGAAAATGAGGAATTTGGGGAATCTCAGTGATGGGAAGCATTTGGTAAGGTACTTTAAGGATAGGGGAAGGTGTATGAACATCAGGATACAAGTTTTGCCGATGATTTGACCGTCCAAGAGAAATTGGCTTCAAAACCCTAGGAGAGGAAAATGACCTTACCTAGGAGCAACTGAAGCATGGACAAGGTGTAAAATGACTCATTAGACACTGAGATGATAATGAAAATCCTATGAATGATGATAGACTCAGCTGAATAGTGACATAGATTGGCATTTGGGCAACTTTGAAAAGAGTGAGAGCAAACCCTAGACCTAATGCCTAGTGACCAAATTTTGCTTGAAGACTCACTGAAATGACAAAATTTGACCTTGACACTTCAAAATCACTTTGTAAGAGCACGTTTGATCACTGGAGGAAGGCTGGAAAGACTGACACTAACAGTTAGTAATCCCAATTTCTTTACAATTGCTTCGGAAATCAAGTTTACTTGTGATCCACTATCAAATAAAGTATCAATCTTTTGATACTTGGAAATAACTCTAATATGAAAAAGCTCATGTCTTTTCCTTTCATTTTCTTCATTATCAATAGATTGTGCAGAATTACTAGTAGATGCTTCAGAATTTTTACCTTTTATACCTGTGGCTGTGACTGTGGTTTCATCACCTGAGTCTGACCCCAAGTCTTTCTGAATAGTAGCACCAGTCTTCTTCTTACCACCGAACTTCTTGGGTTTCAGCTCTAGATGCAAAGACCAGTGATGTTCATCATCATGTCCATCCTTCTTACAGTGAGTGGATGAAGGTTTGTCTTTCTATACAACGTTTGCCTTCCTCTCTTTCCATTTCTGCTTCTTCTTTTCCTTGTTCTTGTTTGCAATGGGTTTTGATGATCCCCCAATCTCTGGGTTCACATTCTTGCCTCTAGCCTTCAGATGTGTAGCCTGAACTAATACTTCATTTATGCTAGTATAGTTAAACATGAGAATGGTGTGCCTCAAATAGCTATGCAGACCACCTATATACTTCAGCAAAGTTTCAGGTGAGTCTAGAGAAATGCCTAGAATTAAAGCTCTTTTTCTAAATTCTTGGGTATTGCTTTGTACACTTTGCACCTTTAATTGGCGAAGAGTTTGCCAACTCATCATTGCTTGCTGCATATAAGCTACTGGATAGAATTGTTTTTTAATGGCAGAAACAAATTCACTCCAGGTAGAAAGAATTTTAGCATGCTTCTTCAAATCAGCTTGTGTCCTGCCTTCCCACCACACTAGGGCAGTTCCTCTAAGGCGAAGGCTGGCCAGCTGAATCTTTCTCGATGTTCTGCACCCTACAATATACATCAATCTGTCTAATCTAGTTATCTAGCTTTTCTACATTTAATTCTCCATCATATATTGGCAAATCAAATTTTACATCTAATTTAATCAAAGATGTTTTCTTCTTTTTATTTTTAGGGCTAGAAGGAGGTGTTGATAGAGGAGGCTCTTCCCTTTTCCCTTTGCCTTCTGAGTGGCCATCTAGAAGAGGTTCCTCTGTTCCTTTGTCTTTTTTGGAGGTTGAAGTACTTTCACCTTGACCTTTCTTAAATTCTCGATACATCTCTTCTACCATGGCTCTCATGGTCATGAAACTGTCCATGGACTGAGAGTCTAATTCCAAGGGAATTTCTTCTGTCATTTTCCTCCTCGAATAGACTCTTCCAATTTCTAGCTTAGCCTCAACCAGTTCTCCTTCTCCTAATTTGAGCTTTGACCTAGTTAGCATTCAACAATCCAACACAAGCTTGTCTAACCTTAGCAAACCTAAAACTCTGATACCACTTGATCTGATAATGAGATCGTAGACAATTATTAAGGTATTACAGATTCATGTGCATGGATTTGCCTATGTTACTTTGTGCAATGGATCGATAAGATTGCGAAATACATAGACAATGAAGCAGTTAAAAGACATGATAGACAAACACACATAACAAAACAAGTTTAATAAGGAGTTCACTCAACACTCCTGGGCTACGTCTCCTGGTCCAACCTTCAATGGTGACCTCTCTATTATGTCTTCAGAAGAAGAGTTTTTACAAAAGTGGGCTCAATTTGAGTCTCACACAACAAATACAAACAACAAGGCTTTACTTGGATCCCCCAAGTCTTTCTGAGTACACAGACTCTCCTCACTGACTCTCTGTCTTTGTTTGCTCTCTGTCTCAGAACTGCTTGCTTCTATCCTCTGTCTTATGTGGCTTTAAAGCCAATCGGCGTTGTCTGTTCGTTTTCCCTTCTCGGGCTTTTTGGCTCCCAGCCTCTGTCCGCTCGAATCCCCTTCGAGTGTTAGCAATCATTGCTAAATGCCTTTAGGGTTGGTGGCCACCTGTTTTGTAACGGAATGGACCATCGGGGCTTTGAAATCCCCAAAATTAGCATTCTCTGTTTACACAGAGAAATACACTAAAAACTACGAAAATCTGCCAAACTGTCGCTTATCGGATTTGAATTATTATAGATTTCGCCTTATAACTCCTATCGGGTCCGCCTTTATGTCGCTTATCGCATCCCCACCGTTGATTTGGAGATCTGGATCCAATGGCTGAGGTTCATTTCGGGTGGCTCATTCGTATGGGGGTTAACCGCCCGAAAAGGGTGGTTTTCTCTCTCTAGGGCCTGCACACATGGCAGCCAATGTATGGGCTCGGGTGAAGCCCGACCAAAACCACTTACCACCTTCGGCCCGCCTGAAATCCCACTTGTATCGTGATTTCCCTTTGTATCTTAAAAAACATGAAAATCCCACTTATATTGGACTTGAAATAATATACATTTGCATTAACAAACCCTTTCGGGTCCGGTTTCATCGCATCGGCACATTTCCTTCGTATTTCGTTTATTTAACGAAAAACGAAAATACAAAGGAAAATGTCGTTTTCCAGATCTCAAAATATATGAAATATCACCTATATCTCCATTGGGTCCAGCTATCGCAAGTTATGTTTATATCGGCCCCGCTCCATTATAATGCTCCGATGCGATGTTGCGATGCGATTGATCGCAATCGCATATCGCACATACCCCCGGGCCGTCTGTAAGCGCTCCTCTGTAATCGTCGATTGCGATATCGTGATTCAAATTAGGCCATCGATCTGCACGCTTGATCGACGGTCCTCGTTGACCGCGCTAATCGCTATCACAATAAGTCTGTGGTAGCCTCCGATAGCCTCCAATAGCCTCCGCCGATGGCAATATGTCGATCGGATCTGGACCATTGATCGCCTAGATCTGACAGCTCTCATGCAAAGTTGTTTTAAGCCTCCGATAAGCCTTATTTCACTGTTTTCTTCATGTTTTTGCCTTCCGATAGTACTATCCGCTATTTCTAAGAGTTCCTCTTTTGCGATAGTTTTTAACTTTAGAAGACTTAGAGGGTTTTCTAGGATCCATTTGGATCAACTAGATAGCTCGATGTGTCACCATTCTCCGCCACTTGAGCCAGCCATTGTGTGCCCTCGTCCATCTGTTATGATCATACGTTTAAAGGTGGGCCTTCCAACACTGAAGGTATGAATTTTCATTAAGCAATTGGGTGCTTATGCTTGATTTTCTTGGGCACATTTGGATATGGATTAGTGGGGGAATTCGGCGAAAAGAATGGGCTTTGATTGTACTCTTGTTCCTTTGTCCCAACTTGGTGGTTAGTCTTGTATCCTAGTCTCGTGGGATCTCCTTTATGGCTACCAGCGTTAGGAATGGCACTACATGGGAAAACCTAATTTTGGTTGCATGGTCCCCCTTCCCGATACCATATATCTCACTCCTTTCCACTCATTACAATCCATTTTCACACTTTCCTCATTAGGGTCCACATTTTTCTAGTGGGTCCACAAGGTGTTATCCTTCCCCTACCCTTGTACACACTTTGGGTCAAGCTTAGAACAATGCCCTAGAGATTGATGCAACTAGAAAGAAAGTTAAAAGCAGAATTTGGCCACTTACAATAGGAAATGTACTACAAAAAGCAAAAAATGGTCGGGACATAAAAATTTAGTGTGGAAAAAAACCAAACATGAGCTCTAACCCCTATTATGGTGACCACCCTAGCTTCTAAGGCCCCTATGAGTTGCCCCTACATCATTAAGGAACCCATGATTGTTCCAACCCCTAGTGGGCGATGAACTGCCCAACCTGAAAGGGGTAATCAATGCTACATCATTCACATCATGCTCTCATCCCCTAGAGCCCCTAGCAATAAAAGAAAAAAAAATCAATAAAAGGAAAAAAGCATATGAAGAAGGGTGGAAAAACCGAGGTTGGGGTAACTCATGTATCACGATTGTTCCCTCCTACATCCATACACCCAATGTATGGGCTTTCCTCATTATAGCTACCATTGTATCATGACATGTGGCTTGAAGCCTTCCCTATTGCCCCATTCCATTCCATCATTATTTCGCATGCCACCTACCATTTGATAGATGTACCATGGCCCTGTCACTACCTTAAAGGTTGAAACCACCTAATAGGGTCCTTTATTAACCTTTCTTGTTGAGCAAGGAAACACCTATAATTTCTAAAGCCCATTTGGAAGGGCATGCCACTATGAAGTGTCCACTTTTGCCCCTGGTAGCAAGCTTATTTACTCAATTGCACTAATGAATTGTTGTACTAGAAAGTGAGGAGACACAATGAATCTTATACAGGATTGCAGAAGGGTCTTCCTCTTGGACTTGGTCTTCCTATATGGGATCCAAGCCCTCTAGAGGGCTATAAAGGCACTTGTAGGGTAAGTGCTAAGAGTCATGGGCCTCCACCACAACAGAGAATTGATTGCCACACCATGGGCTTCTTTAACACCAGATATTGCATGTTCGTGCCCAATCATACAAAGACGATGATGCACTTGGACCATGTTGCCCAGTTGGGCACACACTTGTAGCTGACACTTGGTAGCTGATCCAAGGCCCAGATGGGGTTTGTCTCATCCATAGAGACATGGGAGGGCATGCATCATCTTCTATCCCTCACTAAAGGAGCATCGACCTGTTATTGAGCCACTGGAGACCCATGAGGCCACGATTGTGCCCCACAGCCACTTGGGAGCACCATAAGATGTTTTTCTTGGAAATTAAGGGGCCACCCCCTTGCTCATCATTTTGGAGCCCTCCTTTTCATCATGGCACTTCGCTGACTCATTTTCGCCTTCCAACAACCCTTCTCACTCCATTATGCACTATTTTGGTCCTCTTGGGATGGCTTATCATTCATTTTGTAGCTATTTGGTGGACTTGTCACCAAAAGGGTTGTTATTTGCACATTAAAATATTATTAAGGGCTTAATTAGGCTAATTAGACCAATAATAACTTGTGAGAGGCTCATATAAATTAAAGAGACCTCATTTGTACTTGGACATCATCATTTGGATTGGGATCTCTCTTGTAAAAGAATTCGAACCTGCAATTGTTGGACAAAATTGGATGTTTTTTATGCATTTTTGTGTGGCCATTTCGCTAACTTGCCTTGGAGCTTCTATTTTCAAATTTGATGGATGGATATATTCTCATTATCTTGTAAGTGCCATTTGATGCTATATTTTTATCTTGTTACATGTCTAATGTACGGAATATCATGCCATGAACTTGTATGTGCCCTAATTTAATGTGAATCATGAAAACACTGAGATTATTGAAGTATTGCATGCATTACTCATAGATAATGTGAATGAATGTTCCTAAAGGCTTGTTTTTCATAATCCATCCTTGAATCTCCATCAATATTTGTCAAATGAAGTATAAATATTTATTGTAGCCAAGTTGTTGCCTCTTTAGGGTTAGCGAAAGCTGCATAGGTCTCCTTGATAGAGCAAATTCCTTAAATCAAAAGAAATCATGACTCCATTTCTACCAATTGACAAGGCACTGGTCTTAATCCTAGGTGATCAACCTTAAACCATTTTCTTTTTATCCTTTACAATATTTTTCCCTAACCCTAGAAGGCCAACTAGGGCCTAGTGCGAATTGCATTAGGAAGGTCACTTTGGGGAGCGAGCAAGTTGGTAGGCTATTGCGTCGTAGTTTCCTCTAGCTACCCTCAAATTTTGAAGCAATTCTCGTGGCTAGTTTGAGAGAAATCTCGAGCCCTAGCTCCAACATTGATTTTATCCTTGAACTTCTTTGGTTAGTGGTAGCATTGAAGGTCACTTGCACTTGAAAACTCAAAGGAAGTTAATCATTTTGACCTTCCCCTTTCTCCTCACTTGACCTAGTAGTCACATTGAAGATCATTCTCTTGCAATCACTGTAAGCTCTAGGCCTTGCTTGGATTTTCCCCTAGGTCTCTCTATTGGTGTTAAAGCCATATATGTTAATCATCTTGCAAAGCCTTTAGAGAGTCTTGCCACCATAGAAAGCCTTAGGTCTAGGATTATCCCTTGTAATTGAATAACCTTCCCTCCTTGGTCTAGGCCTTTTTATAGACCCTTCTTGGAGAACCACTAAGCTTCATCAAAACAATTGAGCCTTGCATTGAGGCTCTTCTTTGAATGGGCCTTGGAAATCACTATAGACCTCATCATTCATCCATCATCCTAGGTGATTTCCTCCATATTGGGACTCCTCATGTCAGTGAAAATCTGAGAAGAGAAGGGGACATACGTTGTGGTGACAGTGGGCCTTTGTCCCATTGTTTTCGCTTAGTTTATTATTTGTCCCTTAGGTACCCCTCCTAGGACCCATGCTAGATTGTGTGGCAATAGGCTAGTGGCCTCGTAGCTAGTAGCATTGTTTTTGGGCTCTATAGGCCATTTAGAGCCTATTTGATTATCTATTTTGTTGTTGATATGTATTGCACTCAGTGTCATTTTGATATATTCATTGGTACATGGCATGTAGATGAACACACTTTGCATATTTTGTCTTTAATGGTTTAAAATCATGCTTTGAAATCTTAAAATATTTTTTCATTAAAAAAAAAAATATTTTTATGTATTTTTTTTTCAAACCCAATTCATTGAATTTAATTTGATTTGATTTGATTCCAATTTGAAACCCATTTACATAGATGAGCAGGTTCAAAACCAGTTACAATTCATTATGACCACACCTTACCGACCCTCAAATATATACACATTTCTATGCCAGCTACAAGTGCTATATTATTGAAAAAGGAAGCATCAAATAGAAGCAATTCATCAGTCACTACTAACTAGTGAGATTGACTAATTATAATCAAAACTCATTCGAGTACTCAAGTAGTTTAATTACTTTATAGAATACGATAACAATACAATAGATAGGTTCAGCTTCCCAAAGCTTAGTGTAATGGCACTTTGCAAAACTGCAATGTAATCAATACTAGATTTTTCCAGCCAGCTAAGCCCAACTTTAACTCTTTGTTCGTTCAGCTTCCCAAAGATTGTGTAATGGCACTCCGCAAATGTGCAATGGAATCGATGCTATACTTTGCCAGCCAGTTAAGCCCAACTCTTTGTTCGTTCAGCTTCCCAAAGCTTGTGTAATGGCACTTTGCAAACCTGCAATGGAATCAATGCTAGATTTTGCCAGCCAGCTAAGCCCAACTTTAACCCTTTGTTCATCCGTAGGCATTCGATACAAGTAAGCCAACTTCCTTGCTGTTACAAAGAAACATAGTGTATAAGATAAGGTTCAATGATCAATCACATATAGTGGCTAACAAGCGTTCACCATAATACATACCAGTAAAAAGCTAATTATCAAGATTTTATACCTGTATTGCCTACACGGCCATCAAGAATTAAGCCCTCTACGAAGGTTGGGGCACATACAGCATCATTCTTCCCAAGAGTCATCATCTCCCCTAAATTTTGAAACCTGCCAAAATATAAAAGTTTCAACAATTCAAACCAGAAAGTAAACTATCATATTCAAACAATAAATGAATTAAGTTATTAACCCCTGTAGCACTAGATGATGACCTCATAACTTTGTAAAATGTAATCTGTTAATATAGGAAAACAGAAATCAAATAGAAAATCATCATTGGGGGACTTGTGCACAGAACTTAACTAGTGACTTTGGTTTCATGTGCTAGTGACCATTTTAAGAAGACCTGGGGTGCTTTGATTTGTGTTAATGTTCATCATTTTTATATGTATTCTTTAGTCATAAGGAATGTTATAGTGCTTTATTGGATCAGGATACAACCTGTCCCAAGGATACACCCTGTCAATTTGTCAAAAATTTAGCAGAGAGGAAATTTATATTGTAGGTGGGATCAATGATGTGAATGGAATCACTTAGGGATTGCTTAAAACATTATTCATGACTACCGGTTCATGAATTAAGTTCAAGATGGGGAATTTCTCTAATTGATTACCAACTCATGATCTGACTCTTCCCTTCCAAATGAACAACATTTTTTCTTTTGTTCACTATTATATAAAAATAACTACTAGAGATCATTTGTTGAATTACAACTTCCACTTCAAAGCTTGATATAGGGTTTTTTAGAATTAGTCTCACCTTAAGACATGTTTAGCATCAACTTAATCCTAACCGTATGGGACTTCTTACCTTTGTATAACATATAGCTCACTTGTATACCAAATTACCAATTGCACTTAGAAATGAAACTTTGATACACATTCCCTAGTTAGAAGGCTACCAATCCTATATTTTGTTCAAGATTTACTGGTTTTACACTGCATACAAAAGTTTTCTTTCAACGTGCTTCAAGTGAACACTTTACTCAACATATAAAATATGTCGTGTTGTGAAATGATACAAAGAAAGTTTGTTCTCAAGCAAAATATTTAAAATGTCTAGAATATAAAGAAATCCATGTGGACAATATATAAATTGTATATAACTGATAGTAGAAAATATGATGACGAAAGTACAATTAGGGTCTCATATATATACCTAACCAGGAGAGCCCATTCATAAAGAGTCATGTCCTTTTCCAATTCATGAAACTATTATCTTCTGTGCTACAAGTTTATATGAACCTCTAGGTGATGAGGAAAAAATGTCAAACTGAAAAATGATCTAACCATCCCAATTTGATCTTGTGGAACATCACATTTAAAAGCTTTCGAAGATGAATTGTTATCATAAGACTTGATAATATTGGTATCAGTATTTGTAATATTCCTAATTAGCCATGGCTAATTGGAATATTCGATTTTGCTCAATTTTGCCTTCTACAGTTATTTATAAATAAAAAGGTGAGGAAAAGGGTGACATAACTCACATTTAGAATAAAGTCACTCCCTAGTAGCACAACGTTGTGACTTAAAGGGGAGCCAAGGGGGCCAAAGGACCACGCAGAGATGAGGCCCACGTAGACACTTGGAGTGACTGCGCAGATGGAAAGGAACACATGGCAAGAGAGGGATTGCGTTGGAGGAAGTGGGCCTTAGGATTGAGAGAGGCCAGCGCTATAAAGGAGAGGGGAGCCTCCTCATTTTGTCATTTGATTATGTTGCATTTGAGCTAGTCACTTCAACTTAGAGCACGCTCGCTGTTTAGCCTGTCTGCAGCACTGTTTAGTGCATCGAGTGTCTCCGTTCAGAGATCTCACCCTTAGCCCTGGGGGACTTCGAGTGTCTGCTCGGGCAAGGTAGTTTCATTAGTATTTTTTAGGAGGAGCGATTTCTGAAGTTGAGGAAGAGCTGAGCATTTTGATGACTGCGTAGTGTTGAGAGGGGAGGACGCAGTCTCTTTTGGTAGGAGCTCCGGATTGGGTTTGTGTGGAGGATTTGAGCTTGGAGATTGAGCAAGGGATCAACCCTTGCATATTGGAGGATTTTGGTGGAGTCTCGGGTAGAGTTTTGGAGGATTCTCTTCAGGGGCAGCGCAGAGCCTTGAGGGATAGCGTAGATCCCCAAGGGGGTGATTTTCGGGGGTCAGCTATTTTAGAAAAGCTTTCTCAGCTTTTCTAGGTTTATTGAGCAAAGGTTGATTCTAGAGTTTCAAGATTTTCTGAGGGAAACAACCCCAAATCCTCACTTGATTCCAGCAGTAGCAGTAGCACAGCAGTTCTCTGATAGCTTGGACGCAGTTCAGAGAGAGGCCATTTCCTTACCATTCTGAGTGTATTTCTTCACTTTTCTTGTGCAAGTCGAGATGCTATCTTTCTGATCACCTCTTGTACTCTTTCCATTACTCAGTATAATAAAATGGCTTAGCATTTCTCTCTGCATTTCTCAAGTATCTGCTTATATTCCATGTATACATTATTGTATGTGGCACTACTATTATTGTTTTTATCTCTTTGAGCTTCCCGACTACTATACCACTCGTGTGTTTTTCTCCTATACTCTTAGACAGAGTCTGGAAAGGGCCAGGTAGCCTCTAGATCTCGTCCTCTTTTCAGAGGCGATATATCTGGTAAACACCCTCCCAGTCCATCTCTGGTTGGAGTTTGCTTGTGTTTGAGGGATATCCCTGATAAGGGATATTACAGTATTCTTAGGAAGTTATGCTAACTTTTGATTGATGTTAATATGTTCACTGGTTAATATACTTGCTCTTGTGATTTGGATGTTGATAAGGTGTCTTAGTAGTGTTTCATTGCTTTACTTTCGAAGTTATATTTTCTCTATGCATTGATGTTGCATAATTAATTGTTGAGCTTTTATTAGTACGTACACAAAATTTCTTTCATTTATACTATAATATCCCAGTATGTTTTTACTACAATTGGATTGGCATCTTTTTGAATCGTAAGATTAATGGGATCTGTATTTGTTCCCTTCTCCTCAACTGGTACATTTTTACCTTAAGACTTTGATGCTTCTATCTGGATAGGTTATTTTGTCATGTTTTCCAATGATTGCTTCGTAACCTTGGAATTCTTGACTTATGCAAGTAATTTCTGACCATGATATTTTAAGTGAGAAATTTCTTCATTTTTATCTAAGATCACTTTGTCAAATTCTTTTTGTAGCAACAAAACCTATAGCTTGTTTGTGCTTTTAATGTAAAATACACAATGTATTGTAAGTAATATGTTTATTCAGTGTTGCAGGGGAGCGCCCCCCCCTCTCGATCCCACTCCCAATCCGCGCTTCGAGCGGGAGTGGGTCAAGAGCGCGCTCCCTAAAAAAATTTGTGCTCCCTGGTTTTTTCGAATCGATAGAGGGAGCGTTGCTCCTGTCGCTCCAGAAGCGATTTTTAAAACCTAGGAGCGGTCGCTCCCAACCACTCCTGGGTTATAAAAATCACTCCTGCGGCGGTGAGCAACGCCCGGAAAAAAATGCGTGGAAAAAAAAATTCGCCGGATTTAGAAAAACAAAAAACAACGATGGGTGTGAAAATAAAGTGAGGGAGGGAGAGAGCGAGCATTGGAGGGAGGGAAAGAATATAAATAGACCCTCCCTCATATTCATTTCATCATTGTTTGAGAGTGAGAGTGAGTGAGAGTGAGAGTGAGAGTGAGAGAGTGAGTGAGAGTGAGAGAGTGAGGAGAAATGTTAAGTTATGGTATGTTCTATGCTTATAACAGTTTACTTCTTTTTCTTATTATATTCCACCGATTAGCAATCACATGTACATAAAGTAAAGTGTAGATAGAACATTAAATGATTGACAGAAAACAAGCCAAGACAAGAGACACAAGATGTGGCGGCTAGCCAGGGACAAACCCCACAATGTGTGGGGAAACCCTTTGATCAAATCTTCTTTTATCTTCAATAATTCAACAAAGATAAATAGTACAATAAATCTGATTCATATCAGCAGTAGCAAACCCTAGATCAACAGCATCAGCATTAGCGGCTTCATTATCAAACTAGGGCAGACGATATCTTGCAAACCGTTCGTCGGATTGACTTCATTCCACCACCAAAAGTTGCGTCTTTCAGAGGAGGTTCAGATGAACCTACAGCGCAGTTCCAAAGAGGAGATCTTCTAGGCCACGCAAGTCAATCTTTACTTCTGCAGTTGCAGCTTCAGTTTGAGCAGTTTCCGGCTTCAAACTAGGGTAGTCGATATCTTGCAAACCGTTCGTCGGATTGACTTCATTCCACCACCAAAAGTTGCAGCTTTCAGAGGAGGTTTAGATGAACCTACAACGCAGTTCAGATGAGGAGATCTTCTAGGCCACGCAAGTCAATCTTTACTTCTACAGTTACAGCTTCAAATTCAACAACTTCCGGCTTCACATGTGTGAGAGAGAGACCCATTTCAGCGTAGTAGAGAAGAGACTCATTTCTGCGTAGTAGAGAGAGAGAGAGATGTGATGAGATGAGTGAATCCAAATGAGGAAAAGTCCTCTTATATTTATACAGAACATTGGTGGGTGAATAGATGCGACTGTTGGGCTTCTGAGCCTACATGAGTTGTAGGTCGGCTTGATAATAATTCCATAATCAAAATAAATTCATATCTCCATGAATACTTATCGGAATCGGATGATCTTTATATCAATCCTACACCTCTCGACGAGAGGAATCTAATAAAAATATTATCAGCCATGAATAAGATGACCCACATGAAGTTTTGCCCTGGTTGCCAATTTTAACACTCCCTCTCAACCAGGGAGAACTTCATCTGCAATCTGTCTATCGGTCATTACTATTCATCAATCAAATGCACTGCCCTGTACAGCCTGACCCTTGCCCTGCTCTGCTCTATTCTGCCTGTTCTGCTTTGTCTTGTTCTGCCCTGCACTGATCTGTATTGTTTTGCTTTGTTCTGCTCTGCTCTTGCATTGTTTTGTTCTGCTTTGCTTTTGTCCGAACTATGAAGAAGAAGAAATGATCGAGGATGTATCATACTGACTCAAACTCAGTCTCAGAGTATGTACCACTGGTCCCAGACTAGTCTCAACCAACCCGAAGTCAGCGTCATAGTGAGTACAACTCCACTGGTCCTAGACCAGTATCATCCTCCATTGACTCAAAGTCAGTCTCAGAGTGCGTACCACTGGTCCCAGACCAGTCTCAGCCGACCCGAAGTCAGCTTCATAGTAAGTACCACTCCTACCACTGGTCTCAGACCAGTATCGCAGTCTCAGAGAGTGTACCACTGATCCCAGACCAATCTCAACCGACCCGAAGTCAGCGTCATAGTATGTACCACTCTCACTGGTCCCAGACCAGTACTGAACTGACACGAAGTCAGTCTCGGAGTATGTACCACTGGTCCCAGACCAGTCTCAACCGACCCGAAGTCAGCGTCATAGTATGGTACAACTCCTACCACTGGTCCTAAACCAGTATCGCAGTCTCAGAGAGTGTACCACTGGTCCCAGACCAGTCTCAACCGACCCGAAGTCAGCGTCATAGTATGTACCACTCTCACTGGTCCCAGACTAGTACTGCACTGACACGAAGTCAGTCTCGGAGTATGTACCACTGGTCCCAGACCAGTCTCAACCGACCCAAAGTCAGCGTCTTAGTATGGTACAACTCCTACCACTGGTCCCAGACCAGTATCATTGATCCCAGATCAATAGAGGTCATCCTAGCGTAGGGAGTATGGTAGATACAACGATGCGTCCATCGGTACTACTATGGTCCCTAACTTCATTTCCCTGCTCATTGATCAGATGAGAGGTACTTCCCATGAGTCCCAGACTGCATGGGTAGGATGCCTCGACAGGAGAACTAATCAATCATGTCCTCACAGGAGAACACATCAATCCTGCTACAATCGCCATGGAGAACACATCAATCCAGGCTGCCATGGAGAACACATCAATCCAGACCTCACAGGAGAACTAATCATCCTGCTAAACAGGAGAGCGAATCATCCTGTTCCACAAGAGAGCGAATCATCTTGTCCCACAAGAGAGTGAATCATCTTGTTCCAGTGTGCACCACCAGGGGGGGTGAGTCACCCTGTGGTCATATGTTGCTCCAGTAGGAACCGCAAGCCCTCAGAGCTCCCAGAGCTCAATGTATGCAACATGCAGGACCCTTGTACAAGGGTTTCTTGCCGACTCCAAGTCGTTTGGGAAAATCACAGATTAGATCTTTCCTCGGGGCTTTGACAAGGTCTATCAACCTGTACATCATCTTAATGTGATGGAGCTTCCTTGCTCATCGACTTACCATATCCCAGATGATGTCTATCTGCTGGAGCAATTGACGAATACGGGATTCCTCAATAATCGAATCCCACCTCTGGTTGTTACAGAGAATCATAGTGGTATCCAATGTAAATCCAAACAGCTCACTGAAGAGCTTTCGCAACCAGACTGCCTCACACGAGGTTATGCTAGCAACAATATATCCTGCTTCGGCGGTGCTCAAAGCCACCGACTTCTGCTTCCTGCTCATCCAGGATATCGAAGTAGATCCCAAGGTGAAACAGTACCTGGAAGTGCTCTTACGGTCCACCACACTGCCTGCCCAATCAACATCAGTGTATCCAAGTAGTCTCACATCTCCGGAAGTGTATCTTAATCCATGAGAGATTGTGTCCTGAAGACATCTCAGAAGATTCCGGGCATCAATCCAGTGAGGCTCAACCAAATATGAGCTCACAATGCTAACTGCAAAACATATGTTCAGATGGAGGTTCACCAAGAACATCAATGCGAATGAGTTTTTGAAACTTAGAGGCATTTCCCAAGTCTGGTCCGACATCACTACCATATAGCTTCTAAAAGTTAAGATCCTCGAGGTAGTCACAGGTTTGCAGTCCATCATACCGAATCTTTCCAATATATTTACCACATATTTTCCTTGAGATAGGAAAATTTCACTTGGCTTCTGCCACACTTCAAGTCCTTGGTCCTTCATTTCAAATTCAGAAGCCATCTCCCTCTTACATTTCTGAATGAGAGGGTTTGCACCTGTTAGAAAGAGGTCATCCACATACAACACCAGTATGAGAGGCTTGTCATCTTCAACCTTAAAGTAAAGGTTAGGATCAGCTTCACTCCTAGTGAATCCCAGCTTCATCAAGTAGCTATCGATCCTCTCATACCATGCTCGAGGTTTTTGCTTCAGCCCATAGAGAGCCTTCTTCAACCTGCATACATGAGATTTTCAATCATAAACTCAAATCCTTCAGGTTGCTCCACATAAACCTCTTCTTTGATAGAACCATGCAAGAACGCGGTCTTAACATCCATCTGATGTAGGTTCCATCCTTGTGAAGCCACAAGGGCTATGATCAAGCGGATGGTCGTATATCTGGCAACAGGTGCAAATATCATAGTCTATACCTCCCTTCTGGGATAAACCACGAGCAACAAAATGAACCTTATACTTTTCCATACTTCCATTTGCTGCATGCTTTATCTTGTAAAGCCATTTTGAAGTAACAATTGTCTTGTCCAGGGTCTGGGAACTACTTCCCAGACATCATTCTCCATAATAGACTCATATTCTATGGTCATAGCATCCTTCCATAGTTAATGCTTGATGACATCTGAGAATGATGAAGGTTCATTTTGTATGATCGTGCTCATGATGGTCAGGTATCCCTGATACCTGTTAAGTTTCTTACTTTGATGGAAGGTTCCTCAGGGTGCAGCATGTCCTTCAGCATCATCAAGTATCCCCCTAAGCCATGAAGGCCTCTTCCTAGAAGAGGAAGGCTCATGTGGATGAGGATCAATCGGATCTGTTGACCACTACGTGTCAACTTCCCAGCAGTACACCCCCTTTTCTTCGCAAAAAAGGGATAGCGCTTGATCGACATGTCCGTGCCATTCGACAGTCATCGACAGCTTGATCAATTTATGTTGTAAACCTAGTCTGCATATTTAATTGTAAATAATCTTAGCAGAGTTGAGTCATGTATGTAAATTGCCTAGGTGGACCTAATTTTCTAGTGATAATCTACGTTCCGGAAGGTTTTTTGTCTCACCGATCTATGATCGACAGAGTTTTCCTTCAGCCTAACCCCAAAGCCGGAATGGATTTTGTCATTAGAATCTTAGGAGAATCCTAGTGTGTTAATCTGCTAGATTATAGTTGTGTCGCAGAACTGGGTGGTTTATGAGGGTCTATGTCAAATGGGTTCTCCCCCTTGAGATGTAAAGTTGTAAAAGTCGTGATGTAAAGTGTCTTGAGGGTTAGAAAATGTTTTTAATCCCCTCATAAGTCCTAAGTCCTAGGTCCTAGGTGATTTTTCCAAAGGCTAAGTTCGAGGATCCATTTAAAAATAAATTAAAAAAATTAAAAAATTAAAAAATTAAAATAAATAAATAAATAAATAAAATAATAAATAATAAATAATAAAATAAAGTAAAAACTTAAAAAAATAATAAAATAATAATATTTTGAGTAAATAAATGCAGAATTTCAATTTTTTAATGCATTAAAAATTCGACGGATGAGATTAAGAGATATCTTGATCCTTATCGACAGTCGAGATCATTTTGACATGGATCACTCGAACTAGCTGTTGGGAATTTTTCCTTTAAATAGGGTGCTAGGGGTCATTTGAGATCAGATTGGATCTGTGAGTCTTGTGCTGAAGAAGCTCTCTTGTAAACTTTTTTCTGGTGCTAATAAAGAAAGACTTTGGGGTTAAAATCTTGCTGGTGTTACTCTCTGGAAGTGCTGTGAGCTATTTTATTTTCTGCATATTTTAATTTTCAGCCATTAGTAACAGCTTATTGAAGAGTATTGTTGAGCATAGGTATCTTGTTCACTTGCTAGGGTTTGAATGGTATTAGGTTTTCTGAAGTAATGGCAGGTATCTCCATTGCTGTTGAGATCTAGTACTGTTTTTTCTCTCTTTATTGATGGTTGAAGTGAGCTGTGCAGGAAACCCTTATTGAAGAAGACCAGTGGGCGTTTGGGGAAGTTCTCGGCTGAACCAGCCAACTCCCACAAGCATTTTCTTGCAGAGCCCAGCTAGTTTTGATCCTGGGTTTATCATTTAGTTTATTTTTCTGAATTACATGAGAGATTTTCTGAAGTTTTTTCATAGTAAATCTGGAATTTTCGATAATATTACTGCTGGTTACTGATCAATCTAGCTGTTTAAGAGTCAAAGAGCTGTAAACTGTTTAGATCATCTAGGGTTTAAATTTTGTTTTATGCACGTATTATTAGGGTTTTTCTTTCTTTTGCAGGTTACAGGTGCAAGTGATTGAGAAATTTTCGGGGTCTTATCAGGCAAATTTCAAGCAGGGAATTTCAAATATAAATTTCGTGGAGAGCTGCAGTTTTTGTTTTTTAGGGCAATCTGTTTACTGTGGCCTGGAGCTTTCAATTTCTTTTAAAAGTTTGGCTTTGGACCTGTGCTCCTCCATTTACTGTTGTCCAAACCCTCGAATCTGTATCAAATCTTTACTGGCAGTCATCCAAATTTTTTTTAAAACGTTGTTATACCTGCAAATCTTTCACACTCTTGGCCATCCACTTGCCAAACGCGTTACGACCCCTCATCCCCGCAGTCACAGTTTTTTTCGTTTCTCTGCCAGCGTCAAATCAAAGCTCCCCTTCGCTGCCATACTCCACAAGCAACTCTGTCGCACCTGCATTCACTATTCCGCTGTCACCTAAAACAAAAAAAAAATCACGTTTTTTTTGTTTTAAATATACACGGGCCAGCGTTCATCTGTCCGTTGAACAGCAAGCTTGCAAACCTGCGTGAGCCATTTTTTTCTTCCAAGCTGCTGCTACACTCACTCTGTCCGCCGTCAAATAACCTGCAAAGCAAAACGCATATACGGGCCAGAGCATTCCGCCATTAAGCATTGCTGGAAACTGCAAAAACACAAATCCATCCGCCGTCGATCGATCTGCAAGCATTTTGTAAGGATCTCACCCTTTTTTATTTTACACGGACCAGGGATCACGTCGGACGAGATCTGTATGGTAAGACGATTTTGTTTGCCTGCGTACTGTAATTTCCATAGGTTGAATTTTTTATTTTGGATCTAGGCTTTAGTTTTGGTTACATATGTCATCGTATTTTTTTTTATCAGGGATTTGCGTAGGTCCAGTTCCTTAGTTTTAGTTTTATAAAAAAAGGAAAAATTTCGATTTTCATTTCTTTTTATTATTTGTTAGATTTAAAAATTTTCATGCATTAGATTAATTTTGTTTTAGTTTTGAATTTATTTAAATATATAAAAAAAAGGGGGCACCAAAAAAATATATATATTAGATATTTGCTATTTTCATCGTTTCATTTGGAGTCTTTAAAAAAAATAAAAAATAAAAAATAAAAAAAAGTTCCTTATAGATTAGTTTTAGAATTATTAATTTTGTTTAGATTTACTTTTCCTTCAGATTTAGTTTAGATCTTAATTTTAAATCATAAAAATTATAAAAAATAAAAAAAAGTCATTAATAAAAGTCCTTTTTAGACTTTAGTTTTAGTTTAAATTTTGATTTCAAGTCCTTTTTTATAATCATAAAATTCTTAAAAAATTATAAAATCATAAAAAAAACAAAAAAGTTCTAGATTTTAATTCTATAGTTTAGTTTAAGTTTTATTTTTATTAATCATAAAAAATAAAAAAGTATAAAAATTAGAAAAATCATAAAAAAAATTTGAAAAAAGATATAAAATTTTTCTTTTCTATAGTCTCATTTATTTAGACTTTAGTCAGCCTAGTCTTGTTTTATTTGAAAACATAAAAATATTTTGGAAATATTTTGCCAGTTTGAATCTTAGCCCAGGAATCTGTTACTTTTTATCTCTTTCACTGAGGCTAAATTTTTGATGTGAGGTTAATGTTTATCATTTTTCATGTGGTTAAATATTCTTGAATGATCATTTAAAGATTAGCTACATGAATGTGATCTCCGGTTAGCATTCTACTTGGTTGTTTAAAGCATTTATCTTTCGAAATTTTAATTGCTGGAATATCGCTATTGAGTTTTAATTGCTGGATCACTATTAAAGCATTGTGCATCTATTGAATATTTTGCATTACTTGAGTTATCTGATGGTAAATGATTGTTAATGAGTTCATCTTTTCGCAGCATTTTCATTCAGCCATTAACTCTATAAGGCACTGGTCCATTAAATTAATAAAATCTATTTAGTGCTAGTTTCCTTTCGTGTCTCCCAACCCAACTGGTTCACAGTTGGTCATCCATTTTTCCTATAGGGTCTACCCCCCTTAGCCGCGGGAGACAGGCTTAAACGGAGAGATCGGGGATCAGGGTGACAGCCCCCGGTCTGAGCGTTGTCGTGACAATTTGTGCGACAACATTTTTTGGCGCCATTGCCGGGGACAGAGTTTTTCTGTTCCTGGCGTTTCAACGACATTCATCTTCTCATTTCTCATCATTCTTTCATCTTTCTCATCTCTCATTTGAGCTGGCAGATTCAACATTTTTGGTTATCATTTGGATCTTTTATCGCCTTATCTTTCGTCATATCAGCAACTACTCTTCAGTTCATTTCTTGTTTGGGTGGCGACTCCTCTCTCATATCTGCTTGTTGGTTGATTTTTGGATCCTAGAATTAGATTCATTGTTCAAGTGGCGACTCCACTTCTTTCATCTCTTAATTTTCTTGAGCAGAAATCTCTTTCTATCATCCATTTGATCCCTTATTATTCATCATGGATTATTCATTTAAACCATGTCATTTTACTGATACTCTCCATGATTTTCCGAAAGAAGCCATTTCTAAATTATTTAAGTTCTCAGGTGGTGATTCGGTCGCTGTTAGACAGCATTTAAACAGGTTTACTTGTGTAATGATCATATATTGTAGACTTCCTCAATATAATCATGAAGATGTCAAGATGCGTCTATTTGTCCATTCTTTAAAGGGTGATGCTTTGAACTGGTTTAATAGTCGTCCTGAAGATTCCTTCATTTCTTTGCAAGACATTGTCGATGCTTTTAAAGACAGATATGGTGTTCCAGATAGCTCGCCTTGTGCCCCTAAAATTGTGCAACAAAATGAAAGTAATCTTGTAAAAGGTCCAGCTGTCCAAGACAATTCTTCATATCAGAGTGTGCCATCCACTTGTACCATTGCAGATCATAGTAGTGTTGACAATGAAAAGGAAGATCATAAGCAAATTATACAAGATCTATTGCTACTGGTAAGAAATATGGAGATAAATCAAACTAATTACGCCAATGATGTGAGAACTTTATGCACTCACCTTGAAAAGCGTAATAGGGAGATGGAGATCATGCAAAATCAACATAGTAAGGAAATTGAAGCCATGAAGATTACTCATGACACAGAAATTAGTTTTATGCAAAGAAAGATGTCAGGCTTAGAGGAAAATATGATGACCATGCAAGCAAATCATAAGAAAGAGATAAACTCTATGCAGCATTGCTTGATGACCATGGAAGAAGACCATGCCAGGGAAATCAGTGCTATAAGGGTTGAACACTCTAGTCAGATAGACGCCATTAAAATATAGTTTCCGAAATTTCAATAGCAGTCGGAAGATGAAGGAAACCAGGAAAAATCAATAGATCAAGAGCCTTCTTATCCGCTGCAACAAGCTCCATCTTACTATGAGGAGGTCATTGGTTTGATTGAAAGCTGGTTAATTGAAGGTGATCCAGATGGAATTAAAAATGATAAAGATCAGATGCAGGATAAAGAAAGACATGTCATGCAATCTTACATACTTCATCTGATAGCTTTGAAGCAGAAAGTTCCATGTCATCAGTGATGCAGCCTGCCAGGAAGAAAAAGTGCAAAAGAAAGAGAATGAGAAGAAGATTTGATGCATCAGACGGCCACGAGCAGCTTGATTTTCGGATAGGAAAAAGTCCTACCATATGTAGAATTGGACATGGCACATCCGACAAGCAGCCGACAGATTTGCCTGAAAGCAGGCAAATGCTCAGTATACACTATATTGAACACATCTGATGCCATGGGGCATCCCCTGTATTTCTAACCTTACTCCTTGTTTTTTCAGCATTTTCATTTCTGTTTTAGGATTAAGATTTACTTTTCATGTTACTAGATAGTTAATAAATGAAGAGCTTATATTTTTCCTGTGCTTAACGTTATATGATGATTTTTTGGATGGACGCTACTTATGTTTTGTTGTGTGTTGCATGGGTGCAGATTCTGGATTCTCACATTCCTACAGTGCAGCAACGTGTCCCCAAGTGGAGCCAGATGTTGACCACTACGTGTCAACTTCCCAGCAGTACACCCCCTTTTCTTCGCAAAAAAGGGATAGCGCTTGATCGACATGTCCGTGCCATTCGACAGTCATCGACAGCTTGATCAATTTATGTTGTAAACCCAGTCTGCATATTTAATTGTAAATAATCTTAGCAGAGTTGAGTCATGTATGTAAATTGCCTAGGTGGACCTAATTTTCTAGTGATAATCTACGTTCCGGAAGGTTTTTTGTCTCACCGATCTATGATCGGCAGAGTTTTCCTTCAGCCTAACCCCAAAGCCAGAATTTATTTTGTCATTAGAATCTTAGGAGAATCCTAGTGTGTTAATCTGCTAGATTATAGTTGTGTCGCAGAACTGGGTGGTTTATGAGGGTCTATGTCAAATGGGTTCTCCCCCTTGAGATGTAAAGTTGTAAAAGTCATGATGTAAAGTGTCTTGAGGGTTAGAAAATGTTTTTAATCCCCTCATAAGTCCTAAGTCCTAGGTCCTAGGTGATTTTTCCAAAGGCTAAGTTCGAGGATCCATTTAAAAATAAATTTAAAAATTTTAAAAATTGAAAAATTAAAATAAATAAATAAATAAATAAAAATAATAAAATAAAGTAAAAACTAAAAAAAATAATAATATTTTGAGTAAATAAATGCAGAATTTCAATTTTTTAATGCATTAAAAATTCGACGGATGAGATTAAGAGATATCTTGATCCTCATCGACAATCGAGATCATTTTGACATGGATCACTCGAACTAGCTGTTGGGAATATTTCCTTTAAATAGGGTGCTAGGGGTCATTTGAGATCAGATTGGATCTGTGAGTCTTGTGCTGAAGAAGCTCTCTTGTAAACTTTTTTCTGGTGCTAATAAAGAAAGACTTTGGGGTTAAAATCTTGCTGGTGTTACTCTCTGGAAGTGCTGTGAGCTATTTTATTTTCTGCATATTTTAATTTTCAGCCATTAGTAACAACTTATTGAAGAGTATTGTTGAGCATAGGTATCTTGTTCACTTGCTAGGGTTTGAATGGTATTAGGTTTTCTGAAATAATGGCAGGTATCTCCATTGCTGTTGAGATCTAGTACTGTTTTTTCTCTCTTTATTGATGGTTGAAGTGAGCTGTGCAGGAAACCCTTATTGAAGAAGACCAGTGGGCATTTGAGGAAGTTCTCGGCTGAATCAGCCAACTCCCGCAAGCATTTTCTTGCAGAGCCCAGCTAGTTTTGATCCTGGGTTTATCATTTAGTTTATTTTTCTGAATTACATGAGAGATTTTCTGAAGTTTTTTCATAGTAAATCCGGAATTTTCGATAATATTACTGCTGGTTACTGATCAATCTAGCTATTTAAGTGATCCGGATTTAAACAGGAACGCAACAAATTACAGAGATAACCATAAATACAGAGATGCAATAACCATAAACACATAGATGCAGCGGAAATAATGATTCATTTCATTAATGGAAAATACTGAATACAACCAGAAATGGAAATAAACCAGCTAGGGCGATGGTAGCTATCTCTGAGAAGAGATGTGCGGCTACATGCCTCTGAACTGTTCCGAACTGTATTACAATGAGGCTCGAAGGCCTATTTATTGTTGAGAAACAATGGAAAACCCTTCACATCCCGAAACCTAACCCTAGAAGATGAAACGCCAAATTGTGGGCCCCGTTTGGGTAAATTGGTACATCAATTTCCCGGGGTCGTAACTTTGGCATACGATCTCCGTTTGACGCGTACAATAGCTCGTTAGAAAGATCTATCCGAGCACTACCACTTTGGGAAGGGCAACATGGTCTATAGACCCATGTTGCCCCCAGATTCCCAAAAAAAACGTCGTTTAGGGCCTCAAAACGGCTCCGGAAGTTCAGGACCCGAAAAACTGCTAAAAATAGTAAGTTGTGCTACAATTTAGGAAACTGAAAAGACTGAAAGAGACAGTTGTGGGGGTCCAAATGGGTTGGTGGGTGGCCACCAACATCCACCTGGATCATTCCTCCCCCCTTAGGAAGCAATGGTCCCCATTGCGTTGAGTTCCTCCATCTGCTGAACTTGTCCTGCAATCTCTGATGTGTCCAGTGATGGTGGGAAGCATGGTCGACGATCGTCCACATTGAACACTTGGTGCAGGCGAATGAATGGAGGAATGATGTGCTCCAAAGAATTGTTCCCCATAGCCTTGGTACTGTTGTGAGGACCATGTCGGAGTGGTCGGAGCTTCTGATGGGCTCTTGTAAGGCGTTCTTTTTGTCGATGCAACCAGACTTTGTTGCCCACCTGAAACTTGTGTGGTATGCATGTGGGTGAGGAGAAGTTGTTCCTGTGTTTTGTCATGACCGTATCCCTTTGTTGCTGCTGCTGCGTGGAGGAACCCTTTGCAGGGGTCATGGATGTAGCAACGATCTTCCCCTTACTTTGGGAGTGAACCAGACAAATGAATTTCCTGGTCTGTGATATGAGCTTGCTGCCTTTCTTAGCAGTGATCAAAGATGTGGCAGTAGGTGGAGCTACCTCTGGTATCCTGTATACTGAATCACCCAAAGAAATAATGACAGCGCGAGGCCTTGACTCATACACAGCATGTCGCCTCCACAAGTATGGCTGGCCTAATAGTACATCACAAACATCCAGAGGTGTAACATCACACAATACCTCGTCTGTGAATGGTTTGATGCTGTATGGAAGGCGGCACTGCTGGCGAACTTTGAGATCTCGTCCTTCATGAAGCCACCCGATACTGTACGGCTGTGGGTGTGGTGTAGTTGGTAGGCCCAACCGCTTCACGACCTCTGCTGAAACCAGGTTCTTTTGGCTACCACTGTCGACAATGAATCGCAGCGGTGAACTCTTCACCCACATCTGTGAGTGGAAAAGACGCTCCCCCTCTTCTGGATCTGTGGGCTCATCTTTCTGGATCTTGGCGGTGGCAACAGTGGCGCTGGGGTCCGCATCAATGATCTGCTTCCCTTTACCATTCCCCTTGTCAGGTTCTGGCTCAGGGTCGGAACATGCATCTGATTCGGAAGCCTTCAACTCGGCCACCAGCGACTGCTTGGTCCGACACTCACTTGTGTTATGAGTGGGACTCTTGTGGAACTCACACCACTTCCCTGTGTCTTTCTTCGGCTTCATGGTGTTGTTCTTTTCTTGCGGCTTCGACGGGTTGTCTTGGGTCACCCCGCCTTGGCTTTGTCCTTTGGGCTTCGGATTTGCAGATCCAAAGTCTCGCTTCTTCTGTTTGAACTTTTGCTCGATTTTGACAGCATATCGGTACGCCGTGCCGAGCGAGGAGATGTTCAAGAACACCATCTCTCCCTGGATGTATCTGTGCAGGCAGCCGCGGTATTTGAGTACCAGATGCAGCTCAGAATCTTTGATACCCAACTGTGTGCGAAGGGTATGAAAAATGTTTGTGAACTCTGGCACATCTTGGTCTCGTCCCTGCCGCAATGTGGTCCATTTGATGTATTTGTCCTCATAGCTTCCGACAGGGTAGTACTGCTCCTTGATGGCATCCCGGAAGTCATTCCAAGTGGGTGCGGCTGAAAATAGTGAGCCTGTACTTTCATCCTTCTGCTCGCAGTAGGTTTCCCACCAGTCCTTGACGTGGGGGGCTGCTTTGAGAAGAGCAAAAATAATCTTTTCCCGACTTGAAAATTCATGAACAGAAAAATACCCATCTAGCAGATTTAACCATTTATCTACGGCATCTGCGTCTAT
The DNA here is from genome assembly GCA_031772625.1 of Pinus tabuliformis. Taxonomy (NCBI): domain Eukaryota; kingdom Viridiplantae; phylum Streptophyta; class Pinopsida; order Pinales; family Pinaceae; genus Pinus; species Pinus tabuliformis. The sequence goes on along the minus strand of CM062814.1, from coordinate 5,060,405 downwards.
TTGACCCTCGAAGATGGGGATTTCAAAATTAACTTGTACCTTAAACGGTGTGGCGTTTCCAGAGTCGCTTTTGGAAGTCGATGCGTCGCCTCTGGGTAGCCGCTGAAGGATCTGCGCAAAGCTATCCATCATCGCGTTCCTTTGCCGCTCGAGCGCTTCTTCGAGCAAGATTTTGATAGGATCTCCTGCCCCCTCGTCTTTCTTCTCATCCGCCATGGGAGGCCGTCGGGATTTGCGAGGCTGGTCTTGCAAAGGTTCGACCAGTTCAAGCCCTAATTCCTTATATCCCGACCTCGTTGGGGACATGCAAAGAAAAACAGAGAAAAAGCAGACCGCTCTGATACCACTGATCCGGATTTAAACAGGAACGCAACAAATTACAGAGATAACCATAAATACAGAGATGCAATAACCATAAACACATAGATGCAGCGGAAATAATGATTCATTTCATTAATGGAAAATACTGAATACAACCAGAAATGGAAATAAACCAGCTAGGGCGATGGTAGCTATCTCTGAGAAGAGATGTGCGGCTACATGCCTCTGAACTGTTCCGAACTGTATTACAATGAGGCTCGAAGGCCTATTTATTGTTGAGAAACAATGGAAAACCCTTCACATCCCGAAACCTAACCCTAGAAGATGAAACGCCAAATTGTGGGCCCCGTTTGGGTAAATTGGTACATCAATTTCCCGGGGTCGTAACTTTGGCATACGATCTCCGTTTGACGCGTACAATAGCTCGTTAGAAAGATCTATCCGAGCACTACCACTTTGGGAAGGGCAACATTGGTCTATAGACCCATGTTGCCCCCAGATTCCCAAAAAAACGTCGTTTAGGGCCTCAAAACGGCTCCGGAAGTTCAGGACCCGAAAAACTGCTAAAAATAGTAAGTTGTGCTACAATTTAGGAAACTGAAAAGACTGAAAGAGACAGTTGTGGGGGTCCAAATGGGTTGGTGGGTGGCCACCAACATCCACCTGGATCATTAAGAGTCAAAGAGCTGTAAACTGTTTAGATCATCTAGGGTTTAAATTTTGTTTTATGCACATATTATTAGGGTTTTTCTTTCTTTTGCAGGTTACAGGTGCAGGTGATTGAGAAATTTTCGGGGTTTTATCAGGCAAATTTCGAGCAGGGAATTTCAAATATAAATTTCGTGGAGAGCTGCAGTTTTTGTTTTTTAGGGCAATCTGTTTACTGTGGCCTGGAGCTTTCAATTTCTTTTAAAAGTTTGGCTTTGGACCTGTGCTCCTCCATTTACTGTTGTCCAAACCCTCGAATCTGTATCAAATCTTTACTGGCAGTCATCCAAATTTTTTTTAAAACGCTGCTATACCTGCAAATCTTTCACACTCTTGGCCATCCACTTGCAAAACGCGTTACGACCCCTCATCCCCGCAGTCACAGTTTTTTTCGTTTCTCTGCCAGCGTCAAATCAAAGCTCCCCTTCGCTGCCATACTCCACAAGCAACTCTGTCGCACCTGCATTCACTATTCCGCTGTCACCTAAAACAAAACAAAAAATCACGTTTTTTTTTTGTTTTAAATATACACGGGCTAGCGTTCATCTGTCCGTCGAACAGCAAGCTTGCAAACCTGCGTGAGCCATTTTTTTCTTCCACGCTGCTGCTACACTCACTCTGTCCGCCGTCAAATAACCTGCAAAGCAAAACGCATATACGGGCCAGAGCGTTCCGCCATTAAGCGTTGCTGGAAGCTGCAAAAACACAAATCCCTCCGTCGTCGATCGACCTACAAGCGTTTTGTAAGAATCTCGCCCCTCTTTTTTTTCACACGGACCAGGATCACGACGGCCGAGACCTGTATGGTAAGACGATTTATTTGCCTACGTACTGTAATTTCCATAGGTTGAAATTTTTAATTTTGGATCTAAGTCTTAGTTTTGGCTACCTATGTCATCGTATTTTTTTATCAGGGGTTTGCGTAGGTTCCTTAGTTTATTCGCGTAGGTTCCTTAGTTTTTAGTTTTATAAAAAAAAAAAGGGAAAAAAAGTTTTCGATTTTCATTTCTTTTTATTACTTGTTAGATTTAAAATTTTCATGCAATAGACTAATTTGTTTTAGTTTTAAATTTATTTAAATATATAAAAAAAAGGGGGTAACAAAAAAAAATATATATTAGATATTTGCTATTTTCATCGTTTCATTTGGAGTCTTTAAAAAAAATAAAAATAAAAAATAAAAAAAAGTTCCTTATAGATTAGTTTTAGAATTATTAATTTTGTTTAGATTTACTTTTCCTTCAGATTTAGTTTAGATCTTAATTTTAAATCATAAAAATTATAAAAAATAAAAAAGTCATTAATAAAAGTCCTTTTCAGACTTTAGTTTTAATTTTAAATTTTGATTTCAAGTCCTTTTTTATAATCATAAAATTCTTAAAAAATTATAAAACCATAAAAAAACAAAAAAGTTCTAGATTTTAATTCTATAGTTTAGTTTAAGTTTTATTTTTATTAATCATAAAAAATAAAAAAGTATAAAAATTAGAAAAATCATAAAAAAAATTTGAAAAAAGATATAAAATTTTTCTTTTTATATAGTCTCATTTATTTAGACTTTAGTCAGCCTAGTCTTGTTTTATTTGAAAACATAAAAATATTTTGGAAATATTTTGCCAGTTTGAATCTTAGCCCAAGAATCTGTTACTTTTTATCTCTTTCGCTGAGGCTAAATTTTTGATGTGGGGTTAATGTTTATCATTTTTCATGTGGTTAAATACTCTTGAATGATCATTTAAAGATTAGCTACATGAATGTGATCTCTGGTTAGCATTCTACGTGGTTGTTTAAAGCATTTATCTTTCGAAATTTTAATTGCTGGAATATCGTTATTGAGTTTTAATCGCTGGATCACTATTAAAGCATTGTGCATCTATTGAATATTTTGCATTACTTGAGTTATCTGATGGTAAATGATTGTTAATGAGTTCATCTTTTCGCAGCATTTTCATTCAGCCATTAACTCTATAAGGCACTGGTCCATTAAATTAATAAAATCTATTTAGTGTTGGTTTCCTTTCGTGTCTCCCAGCCCAACTGGTTCACAGTTGGTCATCCATTTTTCCTATAGGGTCTACCCCCCTTAGCCGCGGGAGACAGGCTTAAACGGAGAGATCGGGGATCAGGGTGACAGCCCCCGATCTGAGCGTTGTCGTGACAATTTGTGCGACAACAGGATCCATGGGTTCTTCTACATCAGGCATTGATTCATCATCCTTTTCTTTCGGTTCCCTGGTGTCGGCTTCTTGAGAGCTACTCAAAGTCAGCAGATTGTCCACCTTGCTGAGAGCCATATCTTTGTCAAAGGTGACATCATGACTAATCACGACTTCCCTTTGACCGGTGGTGAACATTTCTTCAGGAGTTTAGGAACCCAATGCTTGATGAGGGCATCGATTTTGTACATATACGGCAGTGATTGTAGTTTCAGCCCATAGAAACTTTGGAAGTCTTTGATCATGTAGCATGGCCCGGACAGCTTCCATCATCGTGTGGTTCTTCCTTCCCACCACACCATTCTGCTCAGGAGTATGTGGTGTAGTAGTCTCCCTCTTAATGCCAACCTCAGGTATGCCTGAGTAAACCAATTGTAATATATCGGTGGTCTTGCTTTGGCTTGACGGGAATGGTCCCCTTTTGAGCATTCCTTTGGCACATCCCGGACATACACCTTCTTTCTCTACTTGGAATTCGGGCATCCCTGTTACCATCTGTCTTACATCGGGTAGAGCTTTGTAATGAAGGTGGGCAAACCTCCGATGCCAAAGTTCGGACTAAAGAGTTGTGTCACAAGACATGACACCTAGCGGACTTCCATCGACCTGATATAATGAATCAACACTAAACCCAAGAGTAAAGGCATCTTTAACATTATTTTTCCATATACATACCTTGCCATTGCTGAAGGTTACCTTGTAGCCTCTGTCTTCCATTGCCAAGATGGACACTAGGTTCCTTTTGAGGTCAGGTGCATTTAATACATCCTAGAATTTCCAGCCTTCTTGAATGCTTGTCCTCTTCCTTGATTCCCAACTCTCCTCTTACCTTTGCTGTTGAATTTGTCATTCCTTTGATTGCCATCAGAGGGATTTCGAGTTGCACCACTGCATACTGTACCATGCTTCTCTAATCATGATTATCATCATGCTGCCCATGTCCATGATTTTATCCATCATAATGCTGCTCAAACTAGTGTGCATCATCATCATGCTATCCTATATGTCCATGATCTCATGTTGCTCTTTATGTCCATGATCTCATTCATCATGATGCTCATGATCTCATACATAGTGACTTGCTTTATCGCAAATGTAACATCGTCATTTTCTTCTAGCCTTAGGTCCAGCCTTTCCTTTTGATTTAGTCCCGGAATTATTTCTTTTCTTTGCATGAGAAGAAAAGGCAGCAGGAGGACCTTTAGGCATGGGCATTTCTTGCACTTCTTCCCTTGTTTCTTTTTGAATGCATCTAGCCATTAATTCCTTGAAACCAGGAATTACATTATAATTCAAAAGAGTAGTCCTGAACACATACCATTCAAATGGCAATCCTCCAAGAGTTGTGAGTGCCATTTCTCTATCAGTAGTAGTTTCCCCAATAGATAGGAGATCGTTCTTGATCTCGGTGATTCTTAAGAAGTATGCTTGCATACTTTCATCTTTACCCTTCTTGATTTCCCTCAACTTATTTCTAAGAAACAAAACTTGATTTGCATCATTAACTTTAAATAAACTCACCAGTCTATCGTAGATTTCCTTGGAGGTGTCCAGTTCAGAGATGTAGGCCACCAAGTGCTTGTCGATAGAGTCCCGGATGATCTTCTATTGTTTTGACTTCTCCATTTTTTCATTTGTTCCAGGCAGCAGCGGATGCATTTGATGGAGGCTCAACAATATTGCCTCTCACATGATCCAACACTCCTTGATTCTCAAGGGTTAGATCGATAGACATCTTCCATCTGTGATAGTCAGCTTTCTCACTGAGCTTGTCTTCAATAGGAAAGAGTGTTGAGGACCCCACAGTTCTTTTAGGATAGCCTTGCCAATATTCTCTTCGATGATTGCTCTTACTCTTGCTCGGGCTTTGTCTTCACCTCAGCTCTGATACCATGTTAAGTTATGGTATGTTCTATGCTTATAACAGTTTACTTCTTTTTCTTATTATATTCCACCGATTAGCAATCACATGTACATAAAGTAAAGTGCAGATAGAACATTAAACGATTGACAGAAAACAAGCCAAGACAAGAGACACAAGATGTGGCGGCTAGCCAGGGACAAACCCCACAATGTGTGGGGAAACCCTTTGATCAAATCTTCTTTTATCTTCAATAATTCAGCAGAGAGAAATAGTACAATAAATTTGATTCATATCAGCAGTAGCAAACCCTAGATCAACAGCATCAGCATTAGCAGCTTCATTATCAAACTAGGGCAGACAATATCTTGCAAACCGTTCGTCGGATTGACTTCATTCCACCACCAAAAGTTGCGTCTTTCAGAGGAGGTTCAGATGAACCTACAGCGCAGTTCCAAAGAGGAGATCTTCTAGGCCACGCAAGTCAATCTTTACTTCTGCAGTTGCAACTTCAGTTTCAGTAGTTTCCGGCTTCAAACTAGGGCAGTCGATATCTTGCAAACCGTTCGTCGGATTGACTTCATTCCACCACCAAAAGTTGCGGCTTTCAGAGGAGGTTCAGATGAACCTACAGCGCAGTTCAAATGAGGAGATCTTTTAGGCCACACAAGTCAATCTTTACTTCTGCAGTTACAGCTTCAAATTCAACAGCTTCCGGCTTCACATGTGTGAGAGAGAGACCCATTTCAGCGCAGTAGAGAAGAGACTCATTTCTGCGTAGTAGAGAGAGAGAGAGATGTGATGAGATGAGTGAGTCCAAATGAGAAAAAGTCCTCTTATATTTATACACAACGTTGGTGGGTGAATAGATGCGACTGTTGGGCCTCTGAGCCTACATGAGTTGTAGGTCGGCTTGATAATAATTCCATAATCAAAATAAATTCATATCTCCATGAATACTTATCGGAATCGGATGATCTTTATATCAATCCTACACCTCTCGACGAGAGGAGTCTAATAAAAATATTATCAGCCATGAATAAGATGACCCACATGAAGTTTTGCCCTGGTTGCCAATTTTAACAAGCAAGGAGAGAGCAAGAGAGTGCAAGGAGCGAGGAGCAAGAGAGTGAGAGAGCAAGAGAAAGCAAGGAGCAAGGGGAGATTGGAGGCCAAAGAGGTAGGCTCTACACTCTATTCTAGCAATTTTTTTTAATGTTCAATCCTAAATAAATAAATAAATTTTTTTCTCTATTTCCTATTCCCATTTCCATTTCATTTTTTTGCAGATTTAAAACTTCAAATTTCAAACATCATGGTTATATTTCTTGGCATTTTCTTCTTCTTGGTTCCTTTTTTGGTTATTATGGTGTTGGAGAGTAAAAAAAGGAGGGTTGAAAATGAAGAAGGGGACGAAGAAGGGGGTCATAATGGATTTGATGAAAACCCCGATGAGGAGGAGCTGGAGGAAAGTGAACATGAGTCAGCTCAAAAAACTAAACAAGACCAAACCCCATTGTGGAAATATGTTAATAGGCCTGAAGCAAGGAAAGGGGGTGGAACCACTAAATTTCATTGCCTCCATTGCAACAATAATTACACAGGTTCATACACCCGTGCCAGAAAGCACCTCTGCAAGAAAAGGCCATGGGATGGAGATAAACAAATAGGAATCAAAACTTGTACAGGTGTGTCAGCAGCAGATAGAGCCAAATACATAAGGGAAGAGGAGGAAGCCCAATACAAATCTAAAAAATCAAAGGGTTTCTTTGAACCAAGCTCACAATCACATGCACAAAGAACTCCTTCAGCATCCTCCCAAGGCAGTGGATATGGAGGCATAGGGTCACCAAGTTTAAGGCATAGAAACATATCAGATTTCCTTGATGAAGGGTGTAGGAATGATGTGGATTCAAAAGTTTACAGGTTTCTCTATGCATGTGGGATACCATTCAATGTTCTTCGCTCACCTTATTGGCACGAAATGGTTTCTGCCATAAATGATGCCCCTAAATGATACAAGAGCCCTGGGTATGACAAGGCAAGAACCGTTGGACTTGATCATGAAAAAGCAAAAATATCACATTCTTTGAATAAAATGACAAGTTCTTGGACTAACCATGGGGTGTCCATTGTATCTGATGGATGGACAAATGTAAAAGGCAAGCCATTGATAAATGTTCTCGTTGTGTCTATTAGTGGTGCCATCTTTCTTTCAGCATATGATTACTCAAACAAGTTCAAGAGCGGCATCAACATTGCAGAACCATTACTTGAAACAATTGAGCGTATTGGGCCATACAATGTCATCCAAGTCATCACTGATAATGCTCCTAATTGTAAGGCAGCGAGAGCAATTATTGAGGATAAATACCCCAACATATTTTGGTTTGGGTGTTTGGTTCACACAATGAACCTTTTGATGCATGATATTGTTAAGAACAAAAACGAACAATACAAATGGATTGGTGATTTGTACAAGAGAGGCAAAGAAATGATAAAATTTATTACAAATCATAGCAATACCCATGGCCTTTTCCGCAGTCACTCAAGATTGGAGTTGTTGAAGATTGCGAGGACTAGATTTGGTAGCTATTACCTCACCTTCAGGCGCCTTTTGAAGGTAAGAGAGTCATTGGCTAGCATGGTATCAAGTCCACACTGGCAGGTATTAAAGGAAAGGGCTACAAATGCAGCTGACAGACAAGGTTTTGAACAGGTGGAGGAGACCGCTCTTGATGGTATGTTTTGGGCACGTGTGAGGCAAGTATTGGATTTCACCAAGCCCATTTATCATAGGATTCGGTTTGCAAATACAGATAAACCAGTGATTGGCGAGGTGTATGAGAAAATGGATACCATGTTGGGGAAAATAAAAGATATTGTTCATAACAATGATCCCAAGTTGTATAAACTGATTCACGATTGTGTGTATACGGTGGCATAAACTTAATGTTCCACTACATTGCTTGGCGTATATCCTTACGCCAAAATACTACTCTACATCTTGGTTGGGCCAACTTGCACCAAGGGGTGGGGTTAGGGTCAAACCCCATATAGATGAAGAGGTATCTACAGGATATTTGCAAGCATTAGAAAAGTTGATACCTGACAGGGAGGAATGTGCTAGTGTGCGTCTTGAATTAGGCAGATACTTCAGTTGCACTGGTTTGTTTGGTACCTTTCATGCAATGGAAGATAGAGACAGATTTGATGCTCTCACATGGTGGGAATCATATGGCGGCCAGGGACTTTTGCCAAAATTGGCAAAAAAAGTTCTCTCACAGGTTGTAAATACTTCTTCTGCAGAGAGGTGTTGGAGCACCTACAGCTTCACACATAATGTGAAAGAAATAGACTCAATGAAAACCGGGCAGAAAACTTGGTTTATATGCACTACAACTTGAGGTTGTTGAGTCATTACTGTGATCGGGCTTATGAGGATCCAGCATATAAAATTTGGGACAACCACCCAGAGGATGATAATCTGGAGGATGGCACTATACATCTTGAAGAACTGGAAGCAGAACTTATGAGAGAGGAAGATAAAGCAATAACCATGCCACCTCCACCATCCAGTAGCAGTGCGAGTCTTGTTCCTTTGTTGTCGCCGCCTCCATCTACACCCTCACGTGGAGGGCATGTGCCTTCTAGTTCTAGTCGTCAGTCTGTGCGGGAGGAGACTCCTAGAAGACCACCACAACCTGCTCATACATCAGACACTTCTCGTGGCAAGGGCCACATGAAGTAGTAGATAATAGATTTACAGTTTACTTGTCTTTTCTAGTTTCTATTAGTTTTCATAAATGTTGAGTCTTGACTCTTTCATATCATAATGATATTTTTTGTAGAAAATATATGACTGTGACAATTTAAGTTTGAAGTTTGAAGTTGGCAATTATAACTCATTGGTAATAATTCTGAATTATGAATATGATGCTTCGTGAAAGTTGTTTCATTTCATTTCATGTTAGATATTATTTCTTGTAATGGTTAAACTTAGCTTACAAGTACAACTTTGGTGATCAATGATGATAAATGTTGTATATTGAATTTTCAATTTTGAAAGCTTGAAGTTGAAACTTTAAGATTGATGAATCATGATTCACGAGACTCAATATGGTGTATGTTACTAACTTGTGGACGTGGTTGATGAAAATTATAACTTCTGGATGATTGATGTTATATGGTTCAATGATCAATCCATGTTTTTTGATGTTTTTTATATTTAATTCATCATTCTACATGTTTTTTTGACATATATGTATCAAAATATTAAAAATATATATATTATATAAAAATTGCTCTGGGATTCGCTCCCAAACCGGGAGCTTTTGAAAATGTTTCTCCCGCACCCGTTTTCGCTCCCGCTCCCCGCTTTCACTCCTGCTCCCAAGTAACACTGTGCTTATTAATAATATGATACTACAAAGATTTAAAATGTTACAATGAGGGTCCACTTATATACCTAGGCAAGTGCCCTTTCATCATTGGGCATGTCTTTTTAGACATGCCTTTTTATTTAACTAATGACTATTAAATAATCATTACTTTGATTGTTTGTTATTACATTTATTTTTATTTATTTTATTTTATATGAATTATATCCATAAAATTGCCCCTTTCTTAAAAAAAAATTGTCCTCAAAGCTTAATCGCTAACAATTTCTTCACTTGCCTACATCATTCTGGCATGTGTAAGCCATCGGTAGTATTATCTTGGAATCGACATTTATCCATTTCCCTTTTATATTTTTTATACTTTTATTTTATATTTTATTATTATTATTATTTTTTTAATTTTAAAAGTAACTTTATAAATCATATTATAAAGTAACATTATAATTTTTCTAAAGTTGGTTTATAATCACTTGGCTTTTTGTTGAATCGTTTTAATTATTTTGTTATACCCCATATAGAAAGAAGAAAGAATTCGTACGAATTCGTACAATATCGTGTCTTCTTTGTATGGACGTGTCTCCATTCCTATTGACAGTTCGATATGCCCAATTCTTTGTCGTTTTTGTGTAGTTATTATCAGTAAGCTCTTGCGGCTTGATAACATCCCATATAATACAATAATAGTGATCGACGAAGTGATGGGAAGATGTCGGAGTTTCTCCATCATCTCCCATAAATGAATATGGGTGTGAATCTCCATGGAATTGAAGAGCTTCAGAAGATTCAATAACGTGATTTGCGATTAGATATGAACCGTCGATCTAAATCTTGATCTGACGGTCCACGTTTAATCGCAGGATTGCGATCGCTCCATTCCAAAGGTTCGCGCCTCAATCTCAGCGATTGATCTTCCAAATCTAACGGTTGCTAAGCGTTATTACTGGGTTCCTCTGTCCGCCTATTTATTTCGTTTCTTTATCATTTTCTACGGGTTTCGATGATTTCTGGGTTTTCTTTAATGGTTCCATTCCTTGTTGTTTTCGCTGCGCGACTCCTTTTAGCTTATCCTCTTAAGCTCCTTTTATCTATATCGTTCCAGACCCTTTCTTGATCCTTCAATGGATTCGAAGATCTATTACGAACCTCTGGTTCGTTCTTCCCCTCTGTGTATTCGCCTCAATCCTGCCTGTATATATTTATATTATGCAGTTCTCGGATAACACATAATTCATCACTTAACACACGAATTACACAGTTATACAGATTCAAATCAACCTCTGTATACAAAATACAAATAAACAATTACGGGATAAGAACTCTGTTTCTCGACCTGATGTTCTTTACAGTGGCCTTAGATTTACAAATCTGCCCGTAGGCTTCAACCCACACTCTAATTAACTATCTAAGTATCTAATTTTCTAACTTGTCTAACCTCTGTCTCTGCCTTTTTGGCTTACATTTATACCCAGGGATTCTAAAACCAATTCTGGTTTAGATCCATGAATTCCTTAACAAAATTCCTAAATCTCCTTCTTGTTCCTAAAACTCCTCTCTAATCCCTAGATTCATGAACTGACTCCTAATCTAAGATTTACAATCAATTCTCAATCCTTCAATCTCTCAACTATCCTAAATCTCTCATGTTCTCCTATATTCGAGAACATTTACAATAAAGCCTCACAATATTCAATTAATTCCTACTCTCATTAAAATCACTCAAAACATTAATTAATTACATAAATCCAATACTTAGGAAACCAACTTCCTTGAAACACAAGACCCCCTATTTCTACTAGAATACAATGAGTTTCCTTGGGTTGGATGCTCCTACATCAATAACAAAATAAGCCAATCACCTACCCTTATATATTCAATAGATTATTAAAGGCACTGATATATTTCCTACATTCAATTCACTCTATAAATCAAAAATTGAAATTAAAATTCATATTAATGTCCACAAAAGACCAAAATATGTCAAAGCGACTAGAGACCAACATTTTTAGCCAAAAAGGAAACAAAAAGAGGTACATGAAGTGCATCTAAAAAGACGAGAGACTATTCAAAAATATCATGATTCTGACAGCAATCATGTCCTAAAAGCATACTAGTAAGATACAAGGTCAGGGTTCATGCCTGAAAGGTAAAAGAGGTCGGTCATTGATCGCTGCCCAAAGATTCCAGCCTGCAAAATCAGCCTGCTGAATAGCTACCTGTAAAACAAGGTAAAACTGTATCCAGATGCAATAAAATGGTAATCTATGTACAGTAGATCAGCAGAATTGATTTGCATGTTATACCCTCTCCAACAACCTAGTGTACCTTCCTGCAATATGAGAATCTACCTGTGCTGTCATTGGAAGAAGTCTACCAGAGGAATCTCTCAAACCCGCTGAGTCCCCAACAGCAAATATTCGCGGATGGCCGTTTACTTGAAGGGTCTCATCAATCTCTACCTGTCCCCTGCCATTTATAGGAAATGGCTGGACCTGAAAAGAAGAATCAAATGAGGGGACTTGAGGCTTAGCTCCAACTGTCCAAAGGACTAAATGTGCTTGCAAAGTCTGACTTGGCAAACCCTTTTGAACAGGTTGAAGATCCAATATGAACAAGTCTTCTGTGTTCCCTGTAGGCGTAGTGTGCGTGACAGCAGTTTCTTCATATGGTTCAGGCTCCTTGTTGTTATAATCTTTTCTCACACTACTCACAAAGTAGCCTAAAAGTAGCTGAACATTTCTCTCTAGGAGAACCTGTATCATCATGCCATGTCACATTTGGATTAGACTTTCAGCCTACAAGAAATGTGTATCGATGTTGATATTTAGTAACGTTTACATGTACAAGTTGAAAGGGTGCAGTGGTACTTCTAAAATTGATCTAATTGAAAGAGAGAGGTGGAAACAAAAACCAAAATGTTCATATCTCCAAGCAGTCGTCAACCTGTATAATGCATCAACATTCAAGCAAAGAGCTATAACAATCATTAATTTTGTTTAGTAAATTGATGATAGGGTAGAATAAAGCAGTGTTGTTAAAATCGCGATAAAATCGCGATTTTATCGAAAAATCGCGATAAAATCGCGATTTTATCGAAAAATCGCGATTTTTTCCCCTTCACGATCAAATCGCGATTTTTACCCATAAAAATCGGCAATTTTTTTTATACACGATTTTTTCGAAAAAATCGCGAGTTTTTCAAAAAATCGCGAGTTTTTCAAAAAATCGCGATTTTTTTCGAAAAAATCGCGATTTTTAAGGAAAAAATCGCAGATGGTCGGGGCAGCGGGCTTTTAATAGGCAAAAGTTTAGATATTAAAAAAATTGAAAAAAAATGAATATTTTTGTGCCAAACGATTTTTTCCCGATTTTTTCCGATTTTTTCCCGATTTTAACGATTTTTTCCGCTTTTTTCCCGGCGCCGATTAAATCCCGATCGCGCTTTTAACAACATTGGAATAAAGAGACAGCATGCTGATAGCACATACATTTTCAACACACAAATCGGAAAAAAATTCCAAACAAAATGGTCATACTCTGATTAATTTTGTGCAAATTGCAACATAAACCCAGTGTGGTCAAGAAGTGGATGCAAAGAAACTGAAATATGTGCAGCTGGAAGAAAAGACAAATGCAGTTATATTAGCAGCACCACACAGAGTTGATCAGTTTGGAGCTTTAGAGCTTGTAAGCCATGCAAAAGGCCTTGTATCGAAATATTCACGTAGGGGCATTTTAATGTAACTCTATTCCATAACTTTGGGTGAAAGGATTCATCGAACTCAGTCCAGAATAGGGATGAGATCTGGAACTTTACTTCATGAGGTAACTCAGTTTTTACCAGAAATTCAATGCTCAAACATTCTTCAACAAGGTGGTGGTTCAATTCCTGGGTTGGGAATATCCAGAGGCTTGCAGGCCGAGGTGCACGTATCACCTTGTATATGCAGTTCTAGTGGTTCAAACAAAAGAATGACAGCACTGACAGGTCTTCTGGTACATGAAGAGATACCTCATCTAGCAAAGGGGGATATAAACGCGATGTGAGATCTTTATGATGTAGTCACTCATGATATCTTGTCATCTAATCTAAGAGAGAATTACGACACTTGGGGCATTCTCAAGAAAGCAAAGATTGAAGGACGCCTCTTCTCATAGATGGAATGGCCTAAAGATCCTGAAATTAAGGAACGGATCAAGAAGTTGCATTTCTTGCGTTTCAAGGATTATGCTGTGAATATTTCAACAAAAAATAAAAAAACCTTCAGGCAAGACATCCAGATTTTTTTACAAATTCATTGTTCATGAAAATGGCACCAGCAAAGCCTGTGCGAGAAATGATGCCTTTTAGTGTCTTTACTCCACATTACAGTGAGACAGTAACATAAAGCATGTCTGAATTATGGAAGGAAAACAAAGATGGAATTTAAGATTTTCCCAGATGAATGAAATTTTTTTCTAGTGTATTGGTCAAGATGAAACTACACTGGATTCAGAGCTTCGGGACAATTCCAGTGATCTCCTGAAATTGTGTTTATGTGCTTTATATCGTTGCCAAACATTAGCAAGAACTGTTTGAGGTATTATGTACTACAGAAAAGATCTTATGCTGCAAAGCTATGTGGAGAAGCAAGTCTTTGGGGACTGTTACCAAAACATTTAGCAGCCTATCGCTTTGCCACACTAGATCCCAATAACAGTGGGACCAATGTTGCATGACTTGTACTCGTATAAGACTCGTCTGGATATTGACTCGGTTACCCGTATAAGACTTCAGAACGGCCCATATAAAACTTAGCAAAATATAGAAAAAACTTCAAAAAAAAAAATACAATCTACAAACAAACAAAAAAACATACGAATTTTGAGTGGGTCCACAGGGCTTATGGGGGTCCTATGCAGGTCACATGCAATTCTTCACGGGTTCAATACGAGTAGCCAGGTTCCATGCGGGTTTGGACAAGTATGGGTAGAGACTACGAGTCCTATGCGAGTGACCCCTCTCGTATAGAACCCATAAAGACCCGCAGGTACTCGCGGGTCTTATAAGATTCGTGTAACAAGGAGTGGGACCCACCATCACTGTCACCTTAGCAACAAAATCCCATTGTTTTGTGGGCAGATGTTATCCCCACAAGGGAGGCTTTCCCACAAAAGACTTAGAGGTTAGATGACTAAAGGGATCCTAACTAAATGGCTCTCTAAGGAGCTTGCAAATTTTACACCCCAAAATAGTCTTCAATAAAGTATGGCTCTGGGTGAAATGAACTGGCTAGGTCAAAGAATCAATGGATCAAGATATGATTTGCAGATGCACAAACTGATTCCCTAGCACATGCCTCTTTGAATTTAATGATTTTCAAAAGAATATAAAAAGATAGAGATGTTAATTTTAGGACTAGATTGTTCTCTACTATGATAATAGCATTTTTAAACTTTTTTGTTGGAATTTCTAAGTCTATCCGTTAGAAATTCTTCCTGTACTATCTAATTTATTTCTTCCTACTTGTTCAGTTACTTAACAAGTTATTTACCATGTAAATATTGAAAATAAATACTAGTATCAACACATACGGATCATAAACTGAAAGAAACAAGCACATAAGTGACACCGTTGTTTTTGGACTAATGTCCCTGGAAAAACCCAATGCGAGAAAACCGATGCAGCTATTTAGAGGGTTTTATTACTATGCAGTTTCAAAATACAACCAGGGTGCTAGAAATGGCTCACCCAATAGAGAATGCCCTCGACAGTAATACCTCTCAGTCGAAGACAGATATTCTGGCTAAATCACCGGATGAACAATCCCACAGCAACAATACAGCTTTATGTTGCTCTGTGTCACCCTATCCATCTCTCTAGCTCCAATCTGTCCCACGAAATCTCCCAGCGCTGCCTCTAGGGTCTGCATCAGCCTCTCAGGCCTAGTGTCAGCTTATCTGGCCCAGCGTCAGCCTCTCGGGGCTCCTGCGTTAGCCTCTGGAGCCTCTGCGTCTCACACCCTGGCCCTCCTCGGGATCTGCGCAACTCTTGGCTGCCTCTACGTGACCTCTAGCTGGCTCTACGTCAACCCTCTCCCAGCTTCTACGCTAATGCTCCTGATACTAACTCTGCCTATCTGCTATGTATTCACTGCCCCTCAGCTGGAACTCTGAACACTAACTCAATTTCCTCAGCGAACCCTGCCCCAGAAAATCGAGTTTTTGATCTCTCTTAGTGTGTTCTCCAACTGACCCTCAAGCCGCCTCTTATACTTTTCTCATTGGTCCATCAACGGCCAAGATTAAATCTCTAATCAACAGCTAAGATTAGGTTTGGCTTGATCCATGAATTTTGGACCATTCTAACTCAGTTTTATATTAATTCACATTAATATTTTATTTTTCCTAAGTTTAGACTTAGGAACTCCATTAAAAATATTAATTATTTTAATATCTCCCAAACTGGTTAGATTCTGCCCAAACCATTTATGGGTCTTGGAGATCTCATGTGTTATAGCCTCTCCACCAATTTTCGTGGCTAGAGCACATCCGATGCTACCCCAAATCAACACACCCTCTTAGCAAGGACTGTGCTCTAGTAATACTCCTCACTGAGTATCCAACTGATCATCCAGCATCGGTCCCTGTGTTGATGCTAGGCCTCCCCGCTCAACATCCTTTGCACTGTTGCATCATTTACTGCTAGCCATGGCCCTGCCACTGCCACTGTTGCATCATGTACTGCTAGCCATGGCCCTGCCACTGCCACTGTTGCATCATGTACTGCTAGCCATGGCCCTGCCACTGCCACTGCTGCATCTATACGGCAACTCCCTTTGCATCTGTGCTGCTGCCTATGGCCCTGCCATTGCCAATGCTACATCTGCACTGCATCCCCTCTCATCATGATGCATTGTGCTGCCCATAGCACTGCCATTGCTAACTGTTGCACTGCAACTCAGTTACTGAGAAGTAAGTAACTGATCCTCCCAATTCTGACCTCCACATTAGGCTAGAAACACTCCCGATGCTGAAGCTCCCTCTGTCGCTGACAAGTGCTCCCTCTACTGACCTCTGCGTTGTTGCAACAACAACATGCATCTCGCACTTCTGCCTCACGCTGTCTCGGGACTCCTGCACTGTAGCACCCTCTATCGCTCCATCCGCATCCGTCTCTACTGACATGTGCTATTCCTACTACTCCTCTTAGGGGCTCCTGTAGCAAGGTATAATCCAAGAGGTTGGGTACCTCGAGGATTCTGCCCCTCATCACCTGTAGTCTATCTGACTACAGCTCGATGTATCCCCACCTCTTCTCTCGAGGTGTGTGAGCACTCATGGCACAGTCGTCATCAATCTCCACTTCCTTCTCCACCTTAGCCGGCGCAGCCTTGGTCTCAGAAGCCTCTCCCTTGCTCTTCTTCCTAGGACACTAGTTCGCATAGTGACCCAGTTCCCCACAATGGAAGCACTTGACCTTAGAGAGGTCCTTCTTCTTTCTTTTTTCCTGCTTTCCTGCAGATGCGAGAGCCACATCTTCTTCTTCCTCCTCCTTGATTCTAATCCCTTTTCCGCTACTCCCTGCCTTGGACACCCGTCTAATCTCTTCTTGACGAAGAGCCGCCCACAGTTCCTCCCAATCTGGAAGGCTCGTCTTGCCCAGTATGCTCTGGACAAATACCTCCCAATCCTCTGAGATTGTGTTCAATGCGGTCTTCAACATCAGTTCTTGATCCGGTGTGGCCCCTATGGAAGTTAGTTGATCATGGATCTCCTTCAATCCACCAAGGAAGACATCTATCTGCTCTCCCTTCTGCATTTGATATGACCACAACTGATTTTCAAGTAACATCTTCCTCTGCACGGAAGTATGCTGGTACAATTTCTTCAGGGCTTCCCACATCTCATTTGTCGTTTCCTTCTCGGCAATATGTGGCACCACATGATCCTTGACACCATCAAGGATGATGCACTTTGCCCTGGCCATTGCCTCCTCATACTTGTCATTTTCAGCTGGGTCAACTGGGATCGCTATCGTTTTCAAGGCGAAGTGTTTAATGCGATTCCTGTCTAGAATGGACAAGATCCTGGCCTTCTAGACTACGAAGTTTGATGCTCCGTCCAGTCTATCCTGATCTCTTAGCCCATTCACTGCCATTTCGTTGCTCCTCTTTCAACTCTTTCAAGTCTCTCTACTTCCCGTCTGGAAGTTCTCGGTTTGACTCCCTCTGAGCCTCGATTTCCCTTTTGGAAATCCCTCTGCCAATGTCGAGATGCCCCACTCTAATCATTTGTGCAGTTGCACCATTGATCTAGATTTCTTGGCTAGAAATCCTCGGCAGCAACTCCCTCCTCCTTGGTCTTGCCCTGTTAGGTATTGTTCTGACCACAGTACCCCACCAGCTTCGCTCTGCAACTTACCCACAACCTCCTATGCCCCAGCGGTCTGAAGGTTAGAGCCTCTAGGCTCTGCGCAATCCCGGCACCAGCACAATCTGCACCTCTTGGCCACAGCGTCGATCCTTCCTGACTGAGAAAGATGATCGGGCACTGCGTAGGTCAGGTCTGCTACTCTTTACCTCAGCGTTGATCCTCCTCCCGGCTCGAACTGATGACGTAGGCTCTCTGCGTCACCCCTTCCTTGCTGCTTTATTCTAGGAACAGCTTCTGTCACTCGGGACAGTTGTTTCCGCTGCTACTACTCTACTCGACTGATGCCTTCAGTTATCTTGTGATCTGCAACCACGGTCTGATACCATGTTGGAATTTCTAAGTCTATCCGTTAGAAATTCTTCCTATACTATCTGATTTATTTCTTCCTACTTGTTTAGTTACTTAACAAGTTATTTACCATGTAAATACTGAAAATAAATACAAGTACAGTATCAACACATACAGATCATAAACTAAAAGAAACAAGCACACAAGTGATACCGTTGTTTTTGGACTAATGTCCCTGGGAAAACCCAATGCGGGAAAACCAGTACAACTATTCAAAGGATTTTATTATTATGCAGTTTCAGAATACAACCAGGGTGCCAGAAATGGCTCACCCAATAGAGAATGCCCTCAGCAGTAGTACCTCTCAGTCGGATACAGATATTCCGGCTAAATCACCAGATGAACGATCCCACAGCAACAATACACCTTTCCGCTGCTCTGCATCACCCTGATAGGGACTGTGTCACCCTATCCAGCTCCCCTGCTCCAATCTGTCCCACGAAATCTCCCAATGCTGCCTCTAGGGTCTACGTCAGCGTCTCTGGCCCAGCGTCAGCCTATCTGGCCCAGTGTCAGCCTCTCGGGGCTCTGCGTCAACCTCTGGAGCCTCTGTGTCTCACACATTGGCCCTCCTCAGGCTCTGCGCAGCTCCTAACTGCCTATGCGTGGCCTCTAGCTAGCTTTGTTCTATGTTGATGCTCCCAATACTAACTCTGCCTCTTTGCTATTATTCACTGCCCCTCAGCTACAACTCTGATCACCCACTCAATTTCCTCAGCAAACCCTGCCCCAGAAAATCGAGTTCTTGATCTCTCTTGGTGTGTTCTCCAACTAACCCTCGAGCCTCCTCTTATACTTTTCTCGTTGGTCCATCAACAACTGAGATTAAATCTCTAATCAACAGCTAAGATTAGATTTGGTTTTATCCATGACTTTTGGACCATTCTAACTCAGTTTTATATTAATTCACATTAATATTTTATTTTTCCTAAGTTTAGACTTAGGAACTCCATTAAAAATATTAATTATTTTAATATCTCCCAAACTGGTTAGATTCTGCCCAAACCAGTTATGGGTCTTGGAGATCTCATGTGCTATAGTCTCTCCACCAATTTTCGTGGCTAGAGCACATCCAATGCTACCCCAAATCAACATTTTTCAACAATTTACATTACATTCACCCCATGTCATCATAAGTAATTATATAGAGAGAACAATAGCATCAACAATGCAGCGGAACAATAAGGAACATTAGAAGAAAAACATACACAATAGAGACACCAGTGTTTAGGTTAGAGACCAGGGCAAAACCCCACAAGGGGATAAACCCAAAAATCAATTCATCTTCTTCTTATATATTCATCAAATGTTCAGCTGAGATACAAAGTACAATTACAGTGAGACATTAGTCTTCTAATATTAATCACAATAGGCTTCCTATCAATCACAACAACAAAGAGAGACCACATACCTTGCTTGGAAGACTCCTTTTCTGAGCAAATAGACTTGAGATTTTCCGCCCTAGTTATCACTTCCTGAAGCAATTGCACCAGCCCTAATTCAGGCCTCAAATCTCCACAAGAATCTTGCACTAACCTTGAGACAAAATCAATCGTATATCAACAACTTATTAGGCCTTACGGCCCTCTAAAAACAGGCTTACTTCCCACTGAAATACATAGATTCAACCTACGGCTGGTACACAGAGATATAGCCTCCAAACCATACACAAAAAACTGCCCAGAAATGTCTCCAAGCTCGGCCTTGTTCATAGCCCTAACTCGGCCATTCTATCATAGAAGATAGATGCCAATAGCTCAAAGAAAGGTACCATTGTATGCCACAGAGAGGGTCGCAATAGTACAGAGATAGGTCACATTAGGCTATAGAACTATGCCATATTAGGTCATAGAAGAAACCACAGTAGGCCATAGGACTGGAGCATTAACACTAAGAGACATATCTCTCTCTCTCTCTCTCTCTCTCTCTCTCTCTATATATATATATATATATATATAGATTGAATGATTGATGATTACAAATGTGGGAGGTTGTTGGCTTAAATACTGCCTTGGGTGCCTCTTGATGAATGGGCGTGATCTTTGATCATGCCCTTTGCCTAATTAATTAATAATTATAGACTTGATTAATTTTTACATAACATTGCCTTCCTCGTGAAAAGATGCTTTGTCCTCAAAGCATACATAACAATGGGTCTTGTTGATGAAACACTTTTGTCTCCCAAGAAGCTTCTTCTTCTGGTAAGTCCTTCCACTTGATTAGGTATTATTTGATTATTCGTGATCGCAACTTCTTTTCCCCGATGGAGATGATACCTTCTGGTTCTAGAATGACCCTTCCTTCGTCATCTAAGGTCAAAAGTCTTGTTTGTGTTGATTGATGTTTCGTCAAGTGCCTTTTTAAGGCAAGATACATGGAAAACGTTGTGAACATGACTTTTATCAAGAAGGCTTAAATTGTATGCTACTTGGCTAATATTTTGTTGATCTAGTATGGTCCATAGAACCTTGGTGCCAATGTAATGTTCCCAAATTTCGTGCATGCAAAATTACTCAGGAGTTTTGCAATTATGGAAATAATTAACAAGGGGACTTAAATTTGCCTAAGAAGACTTTATTAAAGAAGGAGAAAGGATGATATTTCCTAGGCAAGTTGGATGTCACTTTAACCTTATAAAGTGGAGTATCATAAAGTGACTTTATAAAAGTGAATTTAATAAAAAGAAAAAAATAATAATAAAGAGGGAAAAGGGAAGGTGAAGATGAAAAGACAAAAGGGAAGGCAAAGATGAAACGACAATCCTAAACTCATTAAAGCAGGAAAGTGAGGAGACTCTAATTCATTCATACATTGTGTCAGTTTGAAGAGAGAACTCTTGGAAAGAATTGGAAGATGAAGCTGAGGGCTTTGGAGCCCTAGCAGCCATAGCAGACTTCGGTATTGTGACGATACCCCCTAGTTTGAGAGTGAAGTCACTCAAACTTCACCATTGAGCTTCAATGGAGAGCAAGACTTATGAGAAGAATTGAGGTACTCATGTGTTTTCAGTTGGCTTAAGAGTTTATTGGATATTCTCTATATCATTTTTGCAGGTTGGGAAGCTTCCTTGTAGTCAGAGAGAACAAGCTCAGTTTGGTGCCTTGGAAATCGAATTCAAGAGAAAACAGAGGTCAAGTTTGAGGCTGGGTGTTAAAATTGGAAACTAGGGCCAAACTCCCTGTGGGTCTTCTTATTTATGACAGCTGATATTTTTCTTGGATTCCTCTCGTTGAGAGGTGTAGGATTGATCTAAGGATCATTTGATTCTGACATGTATTCATGGAGATATGAATTTATTTGGGTTATGTGACAATTCGTCAAGGTCGGCCAGCAACTAAATTACCCCCGCTCAACCTCAACGTTGCACCATAAATAGAGGTGGCCTTCAAGTCATTTGGTCACTCATCTCTTGTGCGATCTCTCTCCACTCATTTGGGTTTTAGTGGAAAGAGAGGCCTAGAAGAGAAGGCATATATGTTGTCCTTGGGAGAAGATCTATACGCTGCCCTAGAGGAGATGCCCTAGCCCTTAACGCAGTCATGGAGGAGAAACTTTAACGCAGTCATGGAAGAAAGACCTTAACACAGTCATGGAGTGGCTTCTATAACGGAGCAAGGAGAACTGGAGAAGTTCTAATGCTGTCAATGTGCCCTAAACACATGTCTAGAAGAGACCCTAAGCCGCTGTCATAAAGTGCCCTAAACGCTGTCCTAAAGGAGTCATATAGCCGCAGAGGAAGAAGTCACCTAACCGCAGTCAAGGAGGCTCTTCTATGCAGCAAGGAGAGGTTGTCTATACGTTGTCTTAATGGATACCTAGCCGCTGTAATAAAATGCACTAACCGCAATCCAAGCTAGTAGTTTAAGCTGCAGTTCAGGTGTGCCCTAATCTGCTGTCATAGTAGGGCTAATGCTGCCCTAGTTTCAGTCCTAAAGGAGGTCATCTTGGCCACAGTTTGAGAGTACCTAACCAGCCATAAATGGAGGAAAGCCATAGTTAAAGGAGCCCATATCACAGTATGAAAGGGAGCCTTAGACGTTGTAAGGCAAGTGAACCTAACCGCAGCAAAAGTAATTATATTACAGCGTGGAGGATCTGTCCTAATGCCACATTGCTGTAGGTGACAGCGTGGCCTATTTGAGGACTGTTTGGGCATGTTGATGTTGTTCTTGAGGGGCAGAAGAATCCGCAAAAGGAGGAGCTAAGGTCTACTGTTTGAGGGTTGCTGGATCCCTAAGCACCAATGAAGAAGTACCCTAACCAGTCATCATGTTGACAGCATCAAGTCTCTCAGTGACTGTGTCCCAGAAGTGTGGTGACATTGCAGTGATGAGGTCGTTCATAGGGACAGTTTATAAGGTTGAAAAACCTTTGTCATTGCTGTGAAGAAATCTGTCCTTGTCCAAGATCAGTGTATTCAGATTGGCTTAACTTGCTGCTGGGCTAGGCCATAGGCCATAGCCAGCAGCACTGTTTGATTTAAGGATTGCACAAGTGGTAGAGCTTCACCTCAAAGACATGCATTGTTGACTGTAGGAAGGAAGAGGACTGAATGTCAAAGCCATACCTCATGAAGCAGTAACAGCTAGTGCAGCAAAGAAGACATCAGAATTTGGGAGATGATTTGGGTCGAGATTTGACTATGTTTGGCTCAGTTTGATGAGAATCCTATTGATGTCACTTGGATGGAAGATTCTGTCTAGTTTGACCAGCATTGACTTCTCTGGCCAAGGGTTTTCTACTGCTGTCATAAATATCATATTTATGTATTTGTACTATCTCTCTCTGCTGAACTATTGAAGAATGTAAGAAGAATTGATCAAGGGTTTCCCCACATTGGGGTTTGTCCCTGGCTGATGCCACATCTTGTGTCCTCTTGTCTTGGCTTGTCTTCTTATGTTTATGTTTATGTTCTATCTGCACTTTACTATCATGCTGATGTGATTGCTAATCTGGATTTGATATTGAGCTTATATGAAAAATTGAAGTAAATTGCTCTTAGAATAGAACATACCTAAGATTAACATGGGATCAGAGCTGAGGTGAAGACAAAGCCCAAGCAAGAGTGAAAGAGCAATCACCAAAGACAGTTGGAAAGGACAAAAGGCTCAATGGGTTCCTCATCCCACTTCCCGAGAGCAAGAAGTGCTGGATTACGTGAAGGGTAAAATCCCTGAGCCTCCATCAAATGCACCGGCTGCTCCAAAGATCAAATTCACCAAGGGTGAAGTCGAAGCGAAGAAGATTATCAGAGATTCCATTGACAAGCGTCTGGTAGCCTACCTAAAGGTCACTTCAATGGAAAGTCCGGATCTAAGGGTGGAAGGAAGGGCAGATGCCTTGCTTGTAATAAGTTTGGCCATTTTGCGAGGGAGTGTCCAAATAGAAGGGACACATCTCATGATGATGATCACAATCATTCCAGGGGCATCTTCAATGATCGAAGGAATGACAGGTACAATGGCAAAGGAAAAAGGAATGTAGGACATCATGGAAATGGCCGACTCTTCAAGAAAGCAAGGAACTCCAGGTATGAAGAATCAAATGTTGTTTCGGATAAGCAAGAGGAGTATTATCTTATATCAACCCTCTTCACTACCTCTCCTTCGGACTCTTTGGGAAATTGGCTTATTGATAGTGGCGTCTCAATGTACTTCACCGAATTCAAGGGAGCGCTCTCTACTCTAATAGAGAAGGAAACAAACTTGAGATTATTCTTGGAGACGATGCCACCTATCCTGCAAAGGGTGTAGGGAATGTTACTCTTCATCTAGATCAGGGTAACTCGATTCATTTACAAGAAGTTCTTTATGTACCGAATCTCAAGAAGAACCTGGTGTCCATTTCGACAATGGAAGACAAAGGTTACAAGGTGGCATTCATCGATGGAAAGGTACATGTTTGGAAAAGGAATTTTAAAGATGCTTTTACTCTTGGGTTCAGGGTTGGCACTTTGTATCAAGTTGGAGGAAGTCCATTGGGGACCATGTCGTGTGACTCATCTCTTCAATGGCACCGGAGGTCTGCCCATCTTCATTGTAAGGCCCTTCCCGATGTGAGACAGATGGTGACAGGGATACCTGAATTCAAAGAAGAGCATGAAGGTACATGCTCGACATGTACAGAAGGAAAACTTACAAGGGGACCATTCCCCTCATGTAAAAGCAAGACCACAGATGTGGAACAACCCGAGGGATTTGAGATTCATGATTGGGAATCTCATGTATGTAGGTTGAAGAAAACTCTCTTTATTTGGAACTGATTTCGAATCTGTAAAAGTGGTATGAGACACTCTTTTTATTTGGAACTGATTTCGGATTAGTAAGAGTGGTATGAGACACTCTTTATTTGGAACTGATTTCGGATCAGTAAGAGTGGTATGAGACACTCTCTTTATTTAGAACTGATTTCGGATCAGTAAGAGTGGTATGAGACACTCTCTTTATTTGGGACCGACTTCGGGTCAGTAGAGAATGGTATGATACATTCTCGATCACTTCTTCTTCTTCATAGTTCAGCAGAGCAGAGCAGTGCACTGATGGTAGAGATAGTACAGACTGGAATATGGATTAACAGATAGAGTTCTCCCTAGTTGAGAGGGAGTGTTAAAATTGGCAACTAGGGCCAAACTCCATGTGGGCCTTCTTATTTATGACAGCTAATATTTTTCTTGGATTCCTCTCGTCGAAAGGGGTAGGATTGATCTAAAGATCATCTAATTCCGACATGTATTCATGGAGATATGAATTTATTTGTGTTGTGTGACAATTCGTCAAGGTCGGCTAGCAACTAAATTACCCCACTCAACCTCAATGTTGCACCATAAATAGAGGTGGCCTTCAAGTCACTTTGTCACTCATCTCTTGTGATCTCTCTCTCCACTCATTTGGGTTTTAGTGGAAAGAGAGGCCTAGATAGAAGGCATATACTTTGTCCTTGGGTGAAGGTCTATACGCTTCCCTAGAGGAGATGCCCTAGCCCTTAACGCAGTCATGGAGGAGAAACTTTAACGCAGTCATGGAAGAAAGACCTTAACGCAGTCATGGAGGTGGCTTCTATAACACAACAAGGAGAAGTTCTAACGCTATCAATGTGCCCCAAATGCAAGTCTAGAAGAGACCCTAAGCCGCTGTCATAGAGAGCCCTAAATGCTGTCCTGAACGAGTCATATAGCCGCAGAGGAAGAAGTCACCTAGCCGCAGTCAAGGAGGCTCTTCTACGCAATAAGGAGAGGTTGTCTATATGTTATCTTAATGGAGACCTAGCCACTGTAATAAAATGCCCTAACCGCAGTCCAAGCTAGGAGTTTAAGCTGCAGTTCAGGTGTGCCCTAATCCATTGTCATAGTAGGGCTAATGCTGCCCTAGTCTCAGTCCTAAAGGAGGTCATCTTGGCCGCAGTTGGAGAGGACCTAATCAGCCACAAATGAAGGAGGAAAGCCATAGTTAAAGGAGCCCATATCATAGTATGAAAGGGACCCTTAGACGCTGTAAGGCAAGTGAACCTAACTGCAACAAAATTAATTATATTACAGCATGGAGGATCTGTCCTAATACCACATTGTTGTAGGTGACAGCATGGCCTATTTGAGGATTGTTTGGGCATGTTGATGTTGTTCTTGAGGGGCAGAAGAATCCGCAAAAGGAGGAGCTAAGGTCTATTGTTTGAGGGTTGTTGGATCCCTAAGCGCCAATGAAAAAGTACCCTAACCAGTCATCATGTTGACAGCATCAAGTCTCTCAGTGACTGTGTCCTAGAATTGTGGTGACAGTGCAGTGATGAGGTCGTTCATATGGACAGTTTATAAGGTTGGAAAACCTCTCTCACTGTTGTGAAGAAATTTGTCCTTGTCCAAGATTAGTGTATTCAGATTGGCATAACTTGTTGTTGCGCTAGGCCGTAGGCCATAGCCAACAGCACTATTTGATTTAAGGATTGCACAAGTGGTAGAGCCTCACCTCGAAGACCTGCATTGTTGACTATAGGAAGGAAGAGGACTGAATGTCGAAGCCATACCTCATGAAGCAGTAACAACTAGTGCAACAAAGAAGACATCAGAATTCTGGGAGATGATTTGGGTCGAGATTTGACTGTGTTTGGATCAGTTTGATGAGCATCCTATTGATGTCACTTGGATGGAAGATTCTGTCTAGTTTTACCAGCATTGACTTCTTTGGTCAATGGTTTTCTACTACTGTCATAAACATCAGATTTATGTATTTGTATTATCTCTCTCTCTGTTGAACTATTGAAGAATATAAGAATTGATCAAGGGTTTCCCCACATTGGGGTTTGTCCCTGGCTGGTGCCACATCTTGTGTCCTCTTGTCTTGGCTTGTCTTCTTATGTTTCTGTTTATGTTCATGTTCCATCTGCACTTTACTATCACACTGATGTGATTGTTAATCTGGATTTGATATTGAGCTTATATGAAAAATTGAAGTAAATTGCTCTCAGCATAGAACATACCTAAAATTAACACTGGGGAACACCACTGTAATCATGGCCATTAAATTGTGAAGGGATATGGCTGAATTTGCCTCTTAGGAAGAGCAGTTCAAGGACTTGGCTAAACCCACAAGCTATTTCATCTACTGAACGAATTCCTGTGGACTGCGTGTAGGAGACTGGACTGAAGAAGCTATTTGCAGGACCCATTCTCTGTCATACCCAGGTCGTACACCTTTCTGCTGGACGTGGGACCTACACTTGTGCATAGATGCCAAATAATCAGATTTGGGGCAAGTCCATGAGCATTATTTGGGCTTTGGTCAGACGTATTACCTTTGTGAAATGTAACTGAGATTACACTAATGCGTGGAGATTACTCTTACTCTATTGGGGCCATGAAATAATACAAAGTTGACAGATATAAGTCTAGGAGACCAGCGTTGCATGCTTTGTTGTGTATGTGCTTAGGAGCAGAGGTTTATCACTGATTTTCCAATGTGTTGAGGACGTTGTGACTGTATATCAACTGGGAGAGGTTCAGAACGTGCATATTGTTAACCCATGCAAAAAACAAGCAACTATGAGGTAGAAGCACAGAGAATATCAGTTATTAACTTTGTCTAGCTGAGAGTAGGAGTTATTGGTGCAAGTTTTGTTCGATTGAGGACCACTTGAAGGGAAAATATTGTTGCTAAACAAGTCAAATATGAGCTGATATGTGGAGTTGTTTTCTCATGAGGGGAGCTGGCAAATTGCAGTCCATTTCACTAGAGCTACATTAACAGGTTCCTCTAATCCATTGCATGTAGAATGTATTGACACAGTGATCAATAAAAAAAGAATGGTTGTTGTTATGCTTTTATTGTGAGGAGTTTTCATACATCTGTCCTAAATGAAATTTCTGAGTCGATATTTAGTGAATCCACTAAGAGATATTATGAGGGCCCACTATTCATAATACAGTCTTATAGAAGTTGAATGTATGAAAAGGCATCTACAGCACTGCACATGCAAACTGTTTGAAGAAATTTGTCTATGGAATTTCATTGCAAATTCAGAAATTTATCAAAAATTGGAAGGTTTTTTCTAAATAGGAATCTTACAGTGGTATCAGAGCCCTAATCTTGGCTCAGCCTGTGGGAAACCCTTCATTTTATGACACCATAGCATGACTCTGACTAGTTGTGGGTGATATCAAGGAGAAAAATGTTGAAATTTCTAAATGCTACCCATTAGAAATCCCTGCTGCGTTATCTGGTTTATTTCACCTACTTGTTTATTCTTTAACAAGTTATTTATACATATAAATACTGGAAAAAAAGCACAAATGCAGCCTTAACTCATATGCAGATCAACAACTGAAATACTAGACAAACACACAAGGGACACTATTATTTTTGTACAATCATCCCTGAAAAAACCCAATGCAAGAAAACCGGTGCAGCAGTTCTAAGGGTTTTATTATTATACAGATTTCTTGAGTACAACCAGGGTCCCAAACTGGCTCACCCAACAGAGATTTCTACACGACAGTAATACCTCTTCTCGGAAGCAAATATTCAGCTTCTCAACACTAGTCTGCCCCACGAAAATCCTTCCGGCACTTTCTCCAAGGCTCTGCGTCAACCCGACTAGCCTTTGCATAGCTCTAGGACCCCCTGTGTCAGCCCTCTGCCTCTTTACGTCAACTTTCTGGCCTTCTATGTCACCCACATAGGCCCCTCAGCCTCTGCGCAGTCTTTAGCTGCCTCTGCGTGGCTCCTGCTGCCTCTACATAGCCTCCTCAGTCACTGCGCTGACCCTCTAGCACTGTCTCTGCCCCTCTGTTATGTATTGACTGCTCCTCGCTGCAACTCAGATCACTTGTTCGAATTTTCTCAGTAAATCCCGCTCCAGAAAATCAAACTGACTGGCCAATCTTGGTGTATCTCCAACTGACCCTCAAGCCTCTTCTTATACCTTTTCTGTTGAGTCTTCAACGGCCAAGATTAAGTCCCTAATCAATGGCTAAGATTAGATTTGGCTTGATCCATGTCATTTAGAACATTCTCACCCAGTTTTATATTAATACCCATTAATATTTTAATTTTCTTCAGTTTACACTTAGGAACTCCATTAAAAATATTAGTTATTTTAATATCTCTCTAACCGAGTGGAATTTTCCCAAACCATTTCTGGGTCTTGGAGATCTCATGTGCTTTAGCCTCTCCACCAATTTTCATGGCTAGATCACATCCGATGCTACCACAAATCAACACTCCCTCTTAGCGAAGAATGTGCTCTAGTAATGCTCCACTACTGAACATCACACTGATCCTCCCGCACCGGTACCTGTGCTGATGCTTGGCCTGCTGCCTCACATCCACTGCACTACTGCTTCCTGTACTGTTTCCCATGTCTCTGCCACTGACACTGCTACATCTGTACTACAGCTCTCCCTCAACATGTTGCATCATGTTGCCTGTAGCACTACCACTGCTAACTGTTGCACTGCAACTCAGTTACCGAGAAGTAAGTAACTGATCTACCCAACCACTGACATCCTTGTCAGTCCAGAAGCGTTCTGATGCTGAAGCTACCTCTGCTACTATCCTGTGCTCCCTCTGCTGCCTCTGCGCTTCTGCAAACACCTTTGTGCCTCTCGCACTGCTGCAACCTCCTTTGTGCCTCTCTACACTACTGCAAGCCTGCAACCACCTCTATGCTTCTCGCAATGCTGCAACCCCCACTGCGCTGCTATAGACCTCTGCACTCTAGTACTGCCTTGTCGCTCCATCCGCATCTTTCTTCTACCGACATCCGTCATCCTGCTACTGTCACTCGGGGCTCTCGTAGCCGGATATGATCCAAGAGTTTAGGTACCTCAAGGATCCTGCCCCTCATCTTCTGTAGTCCTCCTAACTACAGCTCGATGTCTCCCCACCTCTTCTCTAGAGGTGCATGAGCACTCATGCCATAGTCATCATCAGTCTCGACTTCTTTCTCCGCCTTAGCCAGAGCTGCCTTGGAGTCAGAAGCCTCTCCCTTATTCTTCTTCCTAGGACATTGGGTTGCATAATGACCCAGCTCCCCACAATGGAAGCACTTTACCTTGTAGATGTCCTTCTTCTTCCTCTTCCCTTGTTGTCCCACAGATGCCAGAGCCACATCCTCCTCCTCTTTCTTGATTCGACCTCCCTTGCTGCTACTTCCTGCCTTGGTTAGCCGTTTAATCTCTTCTTGGCGAAGAGTTGCCCACATCTCTTCACCTCCTGGAAGAATAGTTCTGCCCAAAATGCCTTGGACAAATGTCTCCCACTCCTCGGAGACTGCATTTAGGACGGTCCTCACCATGAACTCTTGATCCGGCGTGGCCCCTATGGAAGTAAGTTGGTCCCAGATCTCCTGCAATCTGAGGAGGTATAGATCTATCTTCTCCCCCTTCTGCATCTGATACGACCACAGTTGATTCTCTAATAGAATCTTCCGCTGCACAGAAGTGCCTTGATACAATGTCATCAAAGTATCCCACATCTCCTTTGCCGTATTCTTCTCGGCAGTATGTGGTACGACATGATCCTTGACCCCATCAAGGATTATGCACTTTGCCCTTACCATCGCATCCTCATACTTTTCATTATCAGTTGGGTCGACTGGGATAACCACGTTCTCAAGGCAAAGCCCTTGTTGCGATGTCTATCCAGCACTGATAGGATCTTGGCCTTCCAGAAGACAAAGTTGAAAGCCACATCCAACCTGTCCTGATCCCTCAGTCCATTCACTGCCATCTCGGCTCCTTCTGAACTCCCTTTGAGATTCGATTTCCCTCCTGGAAAACTCCCTCTAAGTTTTGATTTCCCTACTAGAAATCTTCCCGCCAACTGTCGATTCGCTCCTCTCCGATCCTCTTTGCAACTGCAACTCTGATTTGGATTTCTTGGCTAGAAATCAAGGCAGCAACTCCGTCTAGCTTGGTTTTGTCCCATTAAGTACTGTTATGCTTCGACAGCAACAACACCCCACCAGGTTCCTAATCCACAATCTACCCACAGCTCCCTATGCCTCAGCAACTGAAGAAACTGAACCTTCCAGCTCTGCGCAATCCCGGCAAAGGCTGAATCACTCCTCTGGCCAACTACGTCAAGCCTACCTGACTAAGTAGGATGACATGGCTCTTCGTGAGCCTCTTCTGCCTCTCTCTGCCTCTGTGTTGGCCCTCTCTCTGGCTCGAAATGATGACACAAGCCCTTTGCGTCACTCCTTCTCTGTTGCTTTCTGCTTAGGAGTAGCTCTGTCTCTTGGGACAGTTGCTACTGCTGCAAATACTTCTGATTATGTTGGTGCCTTCAGTTCTCCTGTGATCTGCAACCCTCTGATACCATGTTGAAATTTCTAAATGTTACCCATTAGAAATCCCTGCTGCATTATCTGGTTTATTTCACCTATTTGTTTATTCCTTACAATTTATTTATACATATAAATACTGAAAATAAACACAAATGTAGCCTTAACTCATATACAGATCAGCAACTGAAATACTAGACAAACACACAAGGGACACCGTTATTTTTAGACAATTGTTCCCGGAAAAACCCAATGCAAGAAAATAGGTGCAACAATTCTGAGGGTTTTTTTATTACAGATTTCTTGAGTACAACTAGGGTGCTAAACTGGCTCACCCAACAGAGATTTCTACACGGCAGTAATACCTCTTCTCGGAAGCAGATATTCAATTTCTCAGCACTAGTCTGCCCCATGGAAATCCTTCTGGCGCTTCTCCAAGGCTCTGTGCCAGCGCTCTGCCTCTCTGCGTCAGCTTTCTAGCCCTCTGTGTCACCCACGCAGGCCCTCAGCCTCTGCACAGTCTCTAGTTGCCTCTGTGTGGCTTTTGTTGCCTCTAAGTAACCTCCTCAGTCAATGCACTGACCCTCTGGCACTATCTCTGCCTCTCTGTTATGTACTCACTGCCCCTCGCTGCAACTTAGATCACTTGTTCGAATTTTCTCAGCAAACCCTGCTACAAAAAATCGAACTGACTGATCAATCTTGGTGTATCTCCAACTAACCCTCAAGCCTCCTCTTATACCTTTTTTGTTGAGCCTTCTGTTAATCTAGGTTGTCATTGATGTCAATATGGCAATATTCTGGACAGTAAACAATGATGTGAAGCCAAGTAGAGCAGATCCATGAAGCAACAGGAGTATGTCAATATGGCAATATTCTAGGATACTAAATGATGATATGAAGCCAAGGAGAAGTAGAGAAGAAACAAGAGCAAGAAGCCATGAGGAGAAACCAGAGGAAAGCTAAGACAATCAAGCCATTGGAGAGAATATCGAAAGTCATAGGAACTATCAGAGCGGAGCTATCAAAGCAGAGCTATCAAAGCAGAGAAGAGGTATTGGAGCGGTATCGGAAGCCACAAGAAAGCCAAGTTAGTGTAAGAGCGAGAGATTGAGGAGGAGCCATATCGGGAGTATCGCATGTAATATATGCCAAAGAAGAACTGCAGAGTATCAGAGGAGTTAACAGAGGAGCCATATCAGACCAAAGAAGAGCGGAAAGTCAAGGGAGCTGAGATGATTAGGTTTTGAGTGAGAAGCGAGAGGTTGAGTGTTAGAGGGGGTTTGAGATAGAGGTCAATTTATTGTTGTAATTGAGCCGAGAGGGCAAGACTCGTGCCTGGTGTGGACTCTCGTTACTCTGTGTATCTGCGTTCAACAGTTAACTGGGTATTTCTTTGTATTCCCACTAAAAAACATAAATCTCAGTGCTTAACGCTTTTATTCACAAATCATGATTATCTTGTGATTAAGTGTTAATCTCGTGGTTAAATGATTAAGCGCTTTATTTAAGTGATTGATTAATGCACATGGTTATATTCTAAAAAGCGGGTTTGTAATAGTGGCAGTGGTTTCAGGCAGATGCAAAATGGTAAGTGGTATTTAGAGGAGCGCATGTGATTCCATTCAATGGTTGACACGTAGCAACTAGAGGAGAGAGAAAAACTGCTCATTTCGGGTGGGTAACTCTCGTGCAAGTAGCTCACCCGAAATGCATGTAGGCCGTTGGATCTAGCGCAGGTTGATCGACGGCGAAGGATCAACAGACGATTTTGGGTTGATCGGGTTAAGTCGGGACCGTTAGATCTAGAGAGAAGAGATCTATGACGTAGCAAGCTTCCGATGGATTGTGTTGATCGGATCGAGTGTTGATCGTCAGATCTAATACAGAAGAAATCGACGGTGCGGAACGAGGACCACTATTATAACACGCCTTAATGTTATATCGCGTCCGTCGTGTCAGAAGTTATGTATCGCAAGTTATAAAGGGATGGTACACTATAAACTGCGATTGCGATATATATATACGGACCCGACAGGTATATTAACTTTTGTTTATTGTTATATCGCATCTGTCGCATATCGCAAGTCGTGAAGAACTGTAACTATGTCAAAACGCCGATTGCGATATACTACGCGGACCCGATAGCTCTATAAAATATACCTTTATGTAATATCGCGTCCGGGTATCGGGGAAGTCATGCAAATCATAAGGGTTGTCGCTGTCGGACTGCCAATTGCGATTGAGATAGTGACGTGGCATGTGGGACCTCCCTATTGGTACAAGCCTCTCCAATGAAATCCTCCGTAAATAATGATTGAGTCTATTGTATAAATATTAAAGAAAAAAGGGCCTCTCTGATATTTTTTAATATGCAACATTTCTTTGTAATTCGACCTCTCTTCTGAATTTACGTGTCTTGTGAGTATTGGAACACTCGAATAGACAGAGGAAGCCATGGACCGGGAAGCCGAAGAATCAAGCGAGCGTAGATGGACGAGCGAGCGCAGAGGAAGCTAAAGTGACCGGAGGAGGGAAGCCAAAAGGTCGAGCGAGCACAGAGGAAGCAGAAGTTCAAGCGAGCGAAAGGGAAGCCAAAGGTCAGGCGTATCAGTATAAGAAAACAGAGAATTGCCTTTATGAGTGGTTGTTGGCGAACTGGAAGAAAGGAAGAAGCGGTAGGTCTAGCAGGACAGAAGGAAGCTGAAGGTCCAACAAGATAGGAGGAAGCCAAAGGTCCAACAGGACAGGAGGAAGCCGAAGGACGAGCAACTTTGTTGATTGGATTCACCTTTCAAAAGCTCAGACCAGTGTTGGGTTAATCAAGTACATAAAGCAACCTAAAGAACAATTATGTGAAGGGATAAATAAATTTTCATCTAACATAGCTTGAAGGGAACAGTAACCAACACCAGTATTGAAGCATATGTGAATGTATTTCTAGGAAGTAAGAGATTGCAATAGCAAGAACAGTGCACAGTAGTCACGCTAGAAGCATTCACCATGACAGTGAGAACAGAGGCTTGAAACAGAGAGTTGGTTCTTGTGCAGAGCTTAGTGCAGCTAATAGTAGACTCACTAAAGCTGTGTGGAGACATTATCAGAGATCATGATGGCTATTTGATATCATCATGAGATAACTTTTGCAGACTCTGTGTGGACAGTATGAAGAGTTGTAAAGACTTCTTCATATGAAGACTGGTTGCCATTGATGCTGTAGCATGGAGACTACAGTGAAGCTGTAAACAGACAGAATTCAGTAAAGAAGAGTTTTGGGAGCAGAACATTACTATCAAACATGCCTTGACAAGATTGGGTCGGAGCCCTTGGGGTTGGTGCCTCAGAAGTTGGAAGGATTGGTGTCCTTGGAGTTGGTGCTCCTATATCCAAGGTTGGTGCCTTGACAGCAGAGGGTTGGAGCCCTTGGGGTTGGTGCCTCATAAGTTGGAAGGATTGGTGTCCTTGGAGTTGGTGCTCCTATATCCAAGGTTGGTGCCTTGACAGCAGAGGGTTGGAGCCCTTGAGGTTGGTGCCTTAGAACTGGAAGGATTGGTGTCCTGAGAGTTGGTGCTCCTAAGTCCAACGTTGATGCCTTGACAAAACAGAGTTGGTGCTTTGGAGGTTGGAGCCTCACAAAAGTCCAAGTTGGTGCTTGGCAACAGATTGAAACCATATATATTTTGTATATATTTTATTGCAAAGATTATACTAATAAAAGCATTTATTCTTGTTGCTCATCTTGTGTTTTGAATATAAATGTTTTAACTAGTAAAATAACAGTGGAAAAGAAATATTGATTCACACCCCCCCCCCTAGTATTTCCAACATCTTCAACGGTCGAGATTAAGT
Organism: Pinus tabuliformis; assembly: GCA_031772625.1. NCBI lineage: Eukaryota > Viridiplantae > Streptophyta > Pinopsida > Pinales > Pinaceae > Pinus > Pinus tabuliformis. The sequence goes on along the minus strand of CM062814.1, from coordinate 5,025,516 downwards.
CCCTAATCAACGGCTAAGATTAGATTTGGCTTGATCCATGTCATTTAGAACATTCTCACCCAATTTTATATTAAGACCCATTAATATTTTAATTTTCCTAATTTTAGACTTAGGAATTCCATTAAAAATATTAATTATTTTAATCTCTCTAACCGAGTGGAATTTCCCCAAACCATTTCTGGGTCTTGAAGATCTCATGTGCTTTAGCTTCTCCACCAATTTTCATGGCTAGAGCACATCCGATGCTACCACAAATCAACAGAAAAGTCCAGGACCAGAATTAAAGGAAAAATGCTTCCCACTCAAAAATTCTAAAATTACAGTCAAGCTTTCACAAAAGTGACAGAACTTATAGAGGCTTGGGTCTGGTCAAAGAAAGCAAGAAGGGAAAAGTAAGGTTGCAGACTCGAAGATAAATCAGTGGCCCCAAACCCGAAGGAATGTGGAGAAGGATATGAAGTTGGCCTCCCTAGAGATCATCCTCAAGATGGTGATGAAGCACTATGCAAGTCCATAGATGATTCTTTGACAAATAATAGAGAAACAGAAAATATCAAATTTCGCCAGGAAAATGTTGATTTAGTTTGTCAACCATTTGTTCATGTATGGGATGTGGATAACACTAATGCTGAAGATTGCTCCATCATTGTCGAAGAAATTATTTCTATTCTACGGCAGAATGACAGGACACTTGCCCAAAGATTAAAGGAGGACAAAACTATGAAAGAGGCTTTTTCCAATTCTTGTAATGTTAGTGGTGACATGAGCAGAATTGGAAAGATAGACAGTGGCAGAATTGGCCTAGCAGTAAATAAATTGCTGTCTACTGATGTCTATAATATTGGGCCTCAGTGTATCATGGGAAGCCTCATGGATCATATTCTTTTATTTTTAAACGATCCACTTCTATCATATGCAGCAGAAGAGAGGCAGAATGGAATTTGGACAGCCACTGTGTTTGATTGAGGCAACAATAAGGAGGTTGGCATGGTACAGGATTTTTATGGATCAACCTTAGGTGATGAGTTTGCCAATGAAATACAATTCAAAAATCTATCTGAAGAAAAACACTGTAAGTATATTCACTGGGGTTTTCACAGGGCCTTCCAAAGCAAGTCTTTAAATGTTTTAGCAAACTTGGAAAAAATGGCAGATGAAGCATTGAACCCTACAGGGCTTAATTACAGTAAAAGAATGTCGGGTCTTAAATCAAAGCTAGAAGCTAACAATGATCTGAAGAGGGAAGTTGGTGGCTATGAGAGTATGGTTTATTTCCGACCTATTAAGGTTGTTGATGAGGATCTTCTTGAAGCCTTGAACAGGATACCAATGAAACTGGAGCTAACATTGAATCATATTTTAGAGTGGTGCTACAGTTTTCTTCATTTAAAATCAAGAAGATCAGATGTTGATGTGCCTCCAATTGACTATGTTGTTAAGGGGATAATTGAGCATGACCCAGAGTTGTTTGCTAAAAAAGAACTTAAGAGGCTTTGTAGCCTATTCCAATTGAGAAAGATTCAAAAGACAGAGAAGGTCTCCAATAGATTTTGGTGGGACAAACCATTATTATCTAAAGAACCAGCAGGGAAAGATGCAGGAGATAATGCACACAGTGGCATCTCCTTCGACAGTCTTGCAATAAGGAAAGAAGAACAAGTTTGAAGATTGACACCAGTTGCAGATTTTGAGGTTACGCTGACATGCAGAAACAGTGATGAATGGGTTCCCAAGGCTATTAAAGAAATGAAAACGCTTATCATTCATCTGTTGGATTCTTCTTACAGAGGAAACACATACCATAAAATGATGGATTGCTTAGCGGCACTACGAACTGGATGGATACAACAAGAGGAGGCAATGGAATTCAACAATTTCATGCATGGGTTAGCAAATAGGTGCCAGGGTAAAAGACTGAATGAGTTTTGGGAATTACTTGTTCCCAAGAATGTCAGTTTGATAAACAAGGACGAAGTTATCGACAGTGATGTGACTGAAGTACAAGCGAAAACAATTCTATTCAAATCTAACAGAGCACATGAGAAAGCACCAGAAATAGATGTAGATGAGATGGAACATTTCGAAAGATCATTGTTGGGTGCCTTAGCCATCATTTCTGCAGACTTAAAAAGACAGTTTGCACAGTACTTGAACACACGATCTCAAAACCATGTTTTGATTCAGCTAGCGTCAATAGATTCTTCGGTGAAAAAGGAAACTCAAGGCAGTGCTTTGGTAATCAGTACTCCTGATAGGCACAATCGTTGGAAACTGGAAAAGGACAATAATTCTTTGGTGCATCAAGAAGTTGACAATTTACTGACAGATGAAAACAAGGAATTTGAACATAGGAACCATGGAGATATTGGTTACATCACTCAAAGCGCTAAAGATTCAAAGATCAAAGACACCATTGAGCATAGCATCATAAAAAACCAGAGAGATGCAGAAGGTAATAGGGCTGTTTTTCCTAAAACGCTGAGGGCTGTTTTTCCTAAAACGCTGATGGTTGAACAGGACCATTTGAAACTGGCCAGCCTTCCGTTTGCAGATACTTCCATGAAGGTTGATAGAACAACTACCCCAACAGGCAGAGTGGGTTCATCAATACAAGAAATTACTGAGCAGATGGGGTTCAGTTGTACGAAGGAATTACTGGTGGATTTGGGATCCTGGGATAGATATGCAGATACTGGATCATTTACAACTAGAGTTTCCCTGGTATGTGTGGGATCCGGGAATACAGTTCCAATTGCTTGAGGACAAGCAATTTTTGGCGGGGAGGACTGTAATGTTCCTAAATTTTGTACATACAAAATTACTTGGAAGTTTTGCAATTTTGGAAATAATTAACTAGGGGACTTAAATTTGCCTAAGGAGACTTTATTAAAAAAGGAGAAAGGATGATATTTCCTAGGCAAGTTGGTTGTCACTTTAACCTTGTAAAGTGGAGTATCATAAAGTGACTTTATAAAAGTGAATTTAATAAAAAAAATAATAATAAAGAGGGAAAAGGGAAGGTGAAGATGAAAAGACAAAAGGGAAGACGAAGATGAAAAGACAATCCTAAACTCATTAAATAAGGGAATTGAGGAGACACTAATTCATTCGTACATTGTGTGAGTTTGAAGAGAGAAACGAGTTTCCAAGAAACTGCTCGGGTCTTAGCTAAAGCTGCTCTACAAGGTCGTATCGATTGGTTGAAAGGCTTGAAGGAAAATGTTATTCTCGGGGGGATGATACCTGCCGGTACTGGGCAACATATTCACCATTCAGGGAAACGAAACGGAATAGATCCAAGAATAGGGAATAGGAATCTATTTAGCAACAAAGTGAAGGACATTTTATTTCATCATGACAAAGTAGATTTTTTTTCCTTTCAAGACAATTCTCACAAATATCACAACATGCCATTCCCTCCTTTCCTTGTCCAAACGATCCGGAAAATAGAGATAGATCGTAGGGAGGAGAGATGAGGAGAATAACTAAGCAATCTTGGAGAAGATTCCTATTTTCTCTGATCCCATTCTCCTATTTCATTATTCGAAGAACTAATTGGGTTTCCGATCTCTTCGTAATTTGAAGATTATTTTGTAATAAAGAGGGAAAAGGGAAGGTGAAGATGAAAAGACAAAAGGGAAGACGAAGATGAAAAGACAATCCTAAACTCATTAAATAAGGGAATTGAGGAGACACTAATTCATTCGTACATTGTGTAAGTTTGAAGAGAGAACTCTTGGAGAGAGTTGGAAGACGAAGCTGAGGGATTTCGAGCCCTAGCTGCCATAGCAGACTTCGGTGTTGTGACGATACCCCTAGTCTGAGAGTGAAGTCACTCAGAGTTCACCTTTGAGCTTCAATGGAGAGCAAGACTTACGAGAAGAATTGAGGTACTCATGTGTTTTCAGTTGGTTTAAGAGTTCATTGGATATTTTCTATATCATTTTTGCAAGTTGGGAAGCTTCCTTGTAGTCAGAGAGAACAAGCTCAGTTCTGGTGCCTTGGAAATCGAATTCAAGAGAAAACAGAGGTCAAGTCTGAGTCTGGGGAACACCACTGTCATCGTGGCCATTAAATTGTGAAGGGATATGGCTCAATTTCCCTCTTAGGAAGAGCAGTTCGAGGACTTGGACTGCGTGTAGGAGACTGGACTGAAGAAGCTATTTGCAGGACCCATTCTCTGTCATACCCAGGTCGTACACCTTTATGCTGGACGCGGGACCTACACTAGTGCATAGATGCCAAATAATCAGATTTGGGGCAAGTCCATGAGCATTATTTGGGACTTTGGTCAGACGTATTACCTTTGTGAAATGTAACTGAGATTACACTAATGTGTGGAGATTACTCTTACAATGTGGGGGCCATGAAATAATATGAAGTTAACGGATATAAGTCTAGGACACCAGCGCTGCATGCTTTGCTGTGTATTTTCTTAGGAGCGGAGGTTTATCACTGGTTTTCCAATGTGTTGAGGACGTGGTGACTGTATATCAACTGGGAGAGGTCCAGAACGTGCCTATTGTTAACCCATGCAAACAACAATCAACTCTGACGCAGAAGCACAGTGAATATCAGTTATTAACTTTGTGTAGCTGAGCGTAGGAGTTATTGGTGCAAGTTCTGTTCGAATGAGGACCACTTGAAGGGAAAATATTGCTGCTAAACAAGTCAAATATGAGCTGATATGTGGCGCTGTTTTCTCATGAGGGGGGTTGGCAAATTGCAGTCCATTTCACTGGAGCTACATTAACAGGTTCCTCTAATCCAATTCATGTAGAATGTATTGACACAATGATTAATAAAAAAAGAATGGTTGCTGTTGTGTTTTTATTGTGAGGAGTTTTCATACATCTGTCCTAAATGAAATTTCTGAGTCGATAAATATTTAGTGAATCCACTGAGAGATATTCTATGAAGAGATATTTTATTGAATGTATGAAAAGTCATCTACAGCACTGCACATGCAAACTGTTTGAAGAAATTTGTCTATGGAGTTTTAATGTTAGGGTCCCACCCTAACCCCCTTATTTATGTAATAGGATCGAGTCATAGTTATAGTTAAGTAAAAAGTCAATAAAGCCCATATTAATAATTGTAAGTGGTTAACCCGCATTTAATGAAGGGACCACAGTTAGTTGCAAATGGGCCATGGTATTAGATAGATGGTATTAATAAGAACCATGCTATTGCCCCATGGTATTGCATGTATGAATCCTATATAAAGGATAGAGACTCCCCTCGAGAAGCATCGTGTCTTATTTTGTAATTGACCTCAGCTCTATTGGAAGTTGCCCCCTCGAAGAGGCAAGTGAACATTGCTTTCTGAATAATAAAATACTTGCTGTTATTTCTCATGGTTCTATGTTCTGGGCATATTTCTTCGCATATTTGGTATTTTGGTATCGTCTTGCAGGTTAAGAGCATAACAAGTGGTATCAGAGCACTTTCCAGGGCTGGTGGGATCTCCAATTTTTAGCAAAAAAAAAATTTGGCTAGAGACGTGTTTCGGCGTCTTTAAACCACAGGATCTGTTGTTGAGCGCATAAACCTGCGGATTTGGGGAGGCATGCACGCAGGAAATACAAGAGGTGGTCACGCTTGTTGGACTCCCTTGTAACCCCTGTGGGTACCCCTTTGAGTAGTAGCGCATTAGACAGAACCGCGCACGGACTGTCTTCCAAGTACCCTCTGGGTATATCGGAAGCCCCCTAGCTCCCTTGAAACCTCGCCATAGATAAACCGTCGGCCGTCTTGCTGCTACAGTACACTGAGAACAGCACTCGGAGAGATTACTCGCGCGTACGATAGGGTAGTTGGGTTGTACGGCTAAGGGTACGGTTGATCCTCCTTGGTTAGTGCCCTGAAAAATTGGGCCGAGTACTACTGTCAGACCCTTATGTATATTGCGATCTGTAGCACCTGACACTCCTGGAGACCATAGTTCCCTTCTCTATCTCTGGATCACGCATAATCTTTGCCAGATCAGATCTCGCAAGTGGGGTTTTGTTGCAGCAGTAACAATCAGTTCCGTCGTTCAGATCTATCAAATCAACCATTCAGATCTATTAGATCCATCAGATCCGCAGCAGCAATCAGTTCCATCATTTAGATCTATCAGATCAGCCATTCAGATCTCTTAGATCCATCAGATCCGCCATCCAGATCTGAGTAGTTGTGTGGGTTCCTATACCTAGGCGTGATTTTCACAGGACTTTTGGCAGCATTGACATTTCTGGGATTCGGCGACTGCAGTATTCCTAAGCAAGGAGTAAAACTCCGTTCGGAGTAGGTAAAAAAAAAAAAAAAAAGTCTGAGACCCCCCCGGGGCGCTTATTATTGACTTAGCCCATAAGAATCAGGACGACGAGCTGAGCAAGGTGGTACCATTCAATTGTTAGTGCCAAAAAATTCGGGCGATCCCAAATTTCAAGTACATCGGATCAGTGCATGGTACAAACTAGAGCTCAAGCTATGGCGAATGAGAGGATGGACAGCCTTGAATCACAATTGAAAGAGGTTGTGTCGCAGCTGCAGAACTTAAATGCAACACTCTCTAAGGGCAAGGTGGAGGCACGCGAGGAGGCATATATTGGCAATGAAAACAGTGAGGGTGAGTCTAGCCAGTCTCTTCACCTCTTTGGCACCCACCAACAATCCCATCCGCGACCACCCAAGCTGGACATGTATAAATTTGATGGCTCTCACTCGGTTGCATGGATAGCACAAATGGAGCAATATTTCACACTGAATTACATCCTGGATAATGCGACTCAGCTTAGTGTGGGTATCATGTACTTGGACAATGAAAGATGGCAATGGTGGCAATGGCATCAACGTTGCTATGGAAGGCCCTTGACTTGGGAGACATTCAAAAAAGCTCTTATGGATCGCTTTGACCATGAATCTGACTTTTTGGGTCGTCTCACTAAGCTCCGACAGACAGGAACAGTGAATGAATATATTGCCGCCTTTGAAGCCTTAGCTTTCCGCACTAGAGGTCTACACGATGAGTTCTACATGGAATGTTTTGTCAGTGGTCTCAAAGAAGCCATACAAGCCCACGTCCGACTACACCACCCTAGCTCATGGTTGCATGCTTGCAGGATAGCTCGTGAAGTCAAACGTGCGTTAGCGGCCCAGTCCACTCGCCCAAATTTCATCGCTAAGGGTCACCCCCAACAGGCTCAAAGCACTATCCAAACACTCAAGGTTCAAAAGGTGTCACCAGCAGAAATGGCGGAAAGAAGAAAGCAAGGATTATGTTACTACTGTGATGAGAAATACTCCCCTGAGCATAAATGCAAGGAGCCCAAATTCTTTCAAATTGATGCTACTGATCACAGCTCATCGGAGGAAGCCCCACCACTTGAGGAACCAGAGGAGGAAGAAGAGGACAACCAGCAGGACAATGTACCTGAAGAACCAGTTATCTCGCTGCATGCTTTGGCAAGGATTTCTTCGCCCCAAACTCTCAAAATCAGATGTTTTATTAAGCATCGCCCAGTAGTAGTCTTGATTTGTAGTGGAAGTACACATAATTTTATCCATCAAAGAGTCGCGGAAGCAGTGCATTGTTTTGTCCGAGCAGTTTCTAACTTCCAGGTCCAAATTGTTGATGGGGGGACAATGAAATGTGAAGGCCGTTGTGAAAATGTCAAACTTCAAATGGGGGATTATCAGTTAAAGACCCACATGTTTGCCATACACATGGGAGGGTGCGACATTGTCCTTGATGTTGAATGGCTTCGCACACTTGGCCCAATCACAATGGATTTCCAGGAGTTATATATGAGCTTTAAGCAGAACAACCACACACATACCCTCCGCGAACTCCAGGCGGGAGCTCCCTCTATCATCAGCTCACATCGGATGGAAAAATTGTTAAAAAAGGGCCACCATGGAGTTATAGCTCAATTTAATGCCATCCAGGCCTTCGAACCCAATTCTCTTCATATTCATCCTGAGATGCAACAGATCTTAAACAACCATCTGCCAGTCTTTGACAAGCCTCATGAGCTTCCACCCTCGAGAGGGGAACATGATCATAGCATTACTTTGGTCCCAGGGGCCCAACCACCAAATGTGCGCCCATATAGATATCCGTTCGCCCAAAAGAATGAAATAGAAAAAATAATCAAGGAACTCTTGGAAGCAGGCGTCATTCGTCCCAGCATTAGTCCTTATTCATCGCCGGTGGTCATGGTGCTCAAGAAAGATGGGGAATGGCGTATGTGTCCAGACTTCAGGGCCCTTAATAAGTTGACAGTCAAAGATAAATTTCCCATCCCGGTTGTTGATGATTTGCTGGATGAACTAAATGGGGCTCAATTCTTTACTAAGCTCGACCTTCGCTCAGGCTACCACCAAATTCGCATGAAAGAAGTAGACATTCCAAAGATTGCTTTCCGAACTCATGAAGGCCATTATGAGTTCCTGGTCATGCCATTCGGTCTTTGTAATGCCCCATCCACTTTTCAAAGCCTTATGAACCACCTGCTCAAACCATATCTCAGAAAATTTGTCCTTGTTTTCTTTGATGACATCCTCATCTACAGTCGCACCTGGGCCACACATCTTCAGCGTGTAGATCTGCTCTTGCAACTGCTTCGCAAGCATAAATTATTTGTCAAGATGTCCAAGTGCTCTTTTGGCATGGAAGAAGTTGAGTATTTGGGCCACATTGTGGGGCGTGAAGGTGTCAGGGTGGACCCCAAAAAGATCTAGGCAATGCAGGATTGGCCTCAACCTAAGACCTTGAAGAGTCTGAAAGGATTTTTGGGTCTCACAGGCTACTATCGCAAATTTGTCTGCAATTATGGTCACATTGCTAGGCCCCTCACTCAACTCCTCAAGAAAAATTCATTCCTCTGGAATGATGAAGCACAACAGGCCTTTACAGCTCTCAAACATGCCATGTGTTCCACTCCAGTCTTAGCACTACCCGACTTCACCAAATCTTTTGTGATTGAATGTGATGCTTCGGGTACGGGTATTGGGGTAGTCTTAATGCAGGAAGGTCAACCCTTGGCCTTCACGAGCCAACAACTAAGTGGGAAGAATTTGGGACAATCTACCTATGAGAAGGAGATGATGGCCATCTTACATGCAGTAGATACCTGGCGACCATACTTATTGGGGCGACGTTTCCAAATCCGCACAGACCATCAAAGCCTTAAATATTTTTTGGAGCAACGCCTATCCTCACCACAACAAAATAAATGGCTCGCCAAAATGCTGGGATATGATTATGAGATAATTTACAAGAAAGGGCGCGAAAATATTGTAGCAGATGCGTTATCCCGCCAATTTGAGGAGGAAAGTACCCTGCTCGCAATTTCCCTTCCCATTCCAGAATGGATTGAAGAGGCTCGCAAGGAATGGTTTTCACATCCCTGACTCTCCCAACTCATTAATCAATTGCAAGCAGATCCAAATTCCACAGCGGGCTACTCGTGGCAGGATGAGATTCTTCGCTACAAGGATAGAGTCGTAATATCACCAACATCCACCCTCAAAAGCCGCATTTTGGCAGAGTTGCACTCATCTCCCACTGCAGGACATTCAGGCTTTCAGAAGACGTATGCTCGCACTCGAAGATCATTTTTTTGGACAGGCATGAAAAAGGACATTCTTACTTTTGTAGCTGAATGCGACGTCTGTCAGCGCCACAAAGGAGAAACAGTCAAATCCCCAGGCACATTACAGCCATTGCCCATCCCAGCCTCAATCTGGACAGAGGTTTCTATGGATTTCATTACGGGTCTTCCAAAGTCAGGAAATAAGTCAGTGATCATGGTGGTTGTGGACAGACTTTCTAAGTATGCTCATTTTTGCACCCTACCCCACCCTTTTACACCGACTTTGGTCGCTCAATCTTTCATGGATCAGATCTTCAAATTGCATGGCATGCCCACTTCCATTGTGTCTGATCGTGACCCGATCTTCACCAGTAACTTTTGGCAGGAACTCTTCCGGCTACAAGGTACCCAACTACAACTCAGTACTTCCTATCATCCACAAACTGATGGTCAAACTGAAGCAGTCAACAAATGTCTGGAGACCTACCTTAGGTGTTTCACTTCAGAAAAGCAACATCTCTGGGTACAGTGGTTACCTCTAGCCGAATGGTGGTATAACACCAACTATCATGCCACCACCAAAATGACTCCATATGAAGCAGTTTATGGTCAACTCCCTCCTTCCCCTACTTCTTATATCAAGGGATGCTCGAAGGTACAAGCAGTGGATCAACTCCTACAGAACTGCACAACCATGCTGGCCCACCTTAGAGAGAATCTTCATCAAGCTCAAAACTGCATGAAGCAACAGGTAGATCAACATCGCTCAGAACACCAATTTCAAGAAGGGGATCAGGTATTTTTGAGGCTGCAACCATATAAGCAAACATCACTCAAAGACAAGGGTTGTCAGAAACTATCTCCAAAATTCTACGGACCGTATCAAGTACTTCAGCGCATTGGAGAAGTTGCCTACAAGCTAGCTTTGCCACCCACTACAAAAATCCATCCAGTCTTCCATGTCTCATGCCTCAAGAAAGTGATTGGGAACAATTGCAGAATTCAAACCAGTCTACCTGAACTGGATGAAGAAGGGTCAATCTGGCTCCAACCTGAACAAGTTCTTGACACACGAGAACGGCACCTACATGGCCGCATGATCAAGGAAGTCCTCGTCAAGTGGAAAGACACCTCTCCGGAAGATGCAACCTGGGAACCAACCACTATTCTTCAGCAGTTTCCGCAACTTCAACCTTGAGGACAAGGCTATTCTTATGGGGGAGGGCATGTTAGGGTCCCACCCTAACCCCCTTATTTATGTAATAGGATCGAGTCATAGTTATAGTTAAGTAAAGAGTCAATAAAGCCCATATTAATAATTGTAAGTGGTTAACCCACATTTAATGAAGGGACCACAGTTAGTTGCAAATGGGCCATGGTATTAGATAGATGGTATTAATAAGAACCATGGTATTGCATGTATGAATCCTATATAAAGGATAGAGACTCCCCTCGAGGAGCATCGTGTCTTATTTTGTAATTGAGCTCAGCTCTATTGGAGGTTGCCCCCTCGAAGAGGCAAGTGAACATTACTTTCTAGATAATAAAATACTTGTTGTTATTTCTCATGGTTCTATGTTCTGGGTATATTTCTTCGCATATTTGGTATTCTGGTATCGTCTTGCAGGTTAAGAGCATAACATTTAATTGCAAATTCAGAAATTTATCAAAAATTGGAAGGTTTTTTCTCAATATGAATCTTACAACCAATTTGTTTTTTCCCTTCTGTTTTATGGACAACTGCTTGTAAGGCTAAAGTTTGACAAATACCCATTCACCAACTTCAAATTCTTTCTCGGTTTTGTTTCGGCCAGCTTGCTGCCTCATACGATTTCTTGCATTATTTAGATTCTCTTTTAGAGTTTGGACGACTTTTTGGGTTTCTTCTAACTGGTCTTTAACAACAGGAAGTTTCGTCTCGATGATAACAAAGTTCTTCCATTTTAGAGGTTTCTAACCATACAAAGCTTGAAATGGAGTGATTTACACTGACATGTGATAAGTAGAATTGTACCACCATTTAGCGAGATGTAACCATTGACCCACTTATTTTGTTTGCCTATGGCATAACAACATAGGTAGCTTTCTAAACATTTATTGACAACCTTTGTTTGTCCATCTGTTTGAGGATGGTAAGTTGAACTCATGTTGAGGTAGGTTCCTATATGTCAGAAAAATTCCTTCCAAAAATTACCCTTGAATTTGGCATCTCTATCGCTCACAATGACCTTGGGAAATCTATGTAATTTGTATCCATTTTTGCAAAATATCTCAGCAATTTGTTTCGTTGAGTTTGAATTCCTCATTCCAATGAAGTGAGCATACTTGGTGAGTCTATCGATTACTACAGAATTTTATCCTTACCATCAGACACAGGTAAACCTTCGATAAAGTCCATTGATATTTCCTCCCATTTCTGATTCGGGATATTTAAAGGATGAAGTAGTCCAGGTGTCATAATATTTTCATTTCTATTCCTCTGGCATTTATCGCATTCTACTACATATTTTTGAATATCATTATTCATTCCCTTCCAGAAGAATGATTGACGTGCATTATAGTAGGTTTTAAAGAATCCTACATGTCTGGTTGACAGTGAATCATGCGACTCTTTGAGAATCTTGGCTTTAAATTTGGAATTTGAACTCAGATAAATTTTTCCCTTGTACCATAGAATATTGTTTTCCCATTCAAATTTTGAATTTTGAGGAAGGTTATTGATTATAGCACTTGTTTCAGGATCTTTTGCATATTCACTTCGGCTCTCATTAAGCCATTCGGGTACAACTGAAACTGCAAGTAATGATGGTTCTTCGTCTTTCCTGGATAGAGCATCAGCTACTACATTATATTTCCCTTTCTTATGTAATATATCCATGTCGAAGGCAACAATTTTTTTTATCCATTTTTTCTATTCTATAGATAGCGCTTTCTGTTGGAGGAGATGTTGAAGACTATTATGATATATTTGTATTAAGAACTGACTTCCCAAGAGATATTGTCTCCATTTGGCTAATGCATGCATAATAGCAAGCATTTCTTTGTTGTATGTAGACTTGAGACGTTCTTGCTTATTGAGCTTCCTGCTTTCAAACGCGATTGGGTGACCATCATGCATTAGTACTGCTCTTATGACAAAACCTGAAGCATCACACTCAATTACAAATGGTTTCCAGAAGTCTGGAGTTTCCAATGTTGATTTTTGTAGCATCGGATGTGCTCTTGCCTCGAGATTTTACAGAGAGACGAAGACACATGCATTTTCCAATACCCAAAAATCATTTGGGAAAATTCCACCTAGAGATGATTTAATTAAAATAAATAATTTTTTTAAATGGTTCCCTAAGTCTAAACTTAGGAAATCTGGTTATTTAAAGGGTATTTATTAAATTAGGTGTGAATCTTCTAGAAGAAGATGAGGATCAACTCCCAATTAATCTTAGCCCTTGATTATGTTTTAATCTTCGTCGTTGGTGCTCCAACGAGAGATTATAAGGAGTTCAATGGGCACTTGGAGAACACACTTGTGTAGTTCGATTTTGTTGGGAAGTCAATTTCTTGAGTAGCAGTTGTGAGTTGTCGAAAGTGACTTAGTAAAGTCGAAGCAGTGAGAGAGGGGTAGGGATAGTAGATCGAAGGAGAGTTTTCCAGATCCGAGGAGTGCAAGGCAGAGAAGACAGAGAGAGGTTCAGAGAGGCAGCGCAATGCCACGCAGAGGCAGCGCAGAGCTTCAAAGGGAGTCTGAGATTCAGTTGGGAAAGTCGAATTCTAGAGCTAGAAGTCAGGGTGTGAGACCGGAGGGCCAGAGGATCGAAGTTCTAGCCAGCAGGAGATCAGAGGAGGAGGTGACGCAGAGCCTAGAGACTATGACGCAGATCTGCGTAGGCTAACGCAGAGGCAGCATGGGGCCAGCCATCCAGAGCCTGGATCAGATTCGGATCTCCAGTGATAGTGTGAGATTTTTCTCACTATCTCCTGGTCATTATTTCTCTATATCAGATTTCCAATTTGGGCATCGAATGATTTGTACTCAGATTACTACTGCATAATAAATAAAACCCTCAGCTACTGCAACGGTTTTCCCACATTTGGTTTTTCTGGGGACATTTCTCCAAAAACAGCAGTGTATATGTGTATGTTTATTTCTATCCGATGCAATATTTAATTTTCCATAGTATTTTATTTTTTGTAGGTTGCAGTGTATGTATTTCAAAATTTGTCGTAGAAAACTGCAAGTAATTTAACAAATAGGAGAAATATCATCAGTTTGTTGCAGTATGAATCGGGTCACCGATTTTTCACATGGTATCAAAGCATAGATCGTAAGCAGAAGAGCTTAGAGCAGAGAGGAAGAAGGAGATTCGAATTCCTGCCTTGGCAGCAGTTCAAAACCCCAAAGGCAGCACAGTCCTTGGGCTAAGGAGGTCGAAGTTTTGAGGAAAGATCGATTTCTCTGAGTCGACAAAGAAATTCGATTTCCAGATCAAAGCTTTCCAGACGCAGAAGGGAGCAGCATATTTTTTTGACAGAGCAAATCTTCAACTAAGACGCAGTTATTGTGCAGCAGTTGCTGGCAGAATAGCGTCAGAAGGAGAGGGGAGCACATACTGAGCGAATTTATTCCTCAAAGGACTTCTAGCCAAGAAGTTCAAATTTTCTTAGCAGAGCAACAGTAGTTGTGAGTGGGATTTCTCAGTCCAGAAAGGAGTGCGGATAGTGTTGAAGTTTCTAAGTTTACTTAGTTAGAAACCCTCCATGCACTTTATCTGATTTATTCCTACCTACTTGTTATTTTCCTTAACAAGTTATTTACAATGTAAATACTGAAAATAAACACTAGTGCATGCTCAACATATTACAGATCAGCAAACAGAAACAAACACACCATATGACACCATTATTTTTGGACTAATGTCCCCGAAAAAACCCAATGTGGAAAAACTTGTGCAGCTATATGAGGGTTTTCTTATTAAGCAATATCAGAGTACAATCTGGGTGCTGAAACTGGCCTACCCAACAGAGAATTTCCTTGGCAGTAATACCTCTCAGTTTCTGACAAATCTCCTGGTTGAAACCCCGGATAATCCTTCTGGCAGCTACTCAGCACCAATCTGCCCCAGAAACCCCAGCGTCAGCCTCTCTCTGGACTACGTCAGCCCCTCTCTGCCTCACGCTGGCCTTGCGTCACCCAGGATGGGTCTGCGTCAGCCCTGGGAGGCCCTGCATCAACCTTCTGGCCCTCTGCGTCAGCAACGCTAGCCTCTCTTGAGCTCTGCACAGCTCCTGGCTGCCTCTGCGTGGCCCTGCGTGAGTCCTGGCTGGCTCTACATCACTCTCCTTGGCTACTGCGCTGCTCTCCCGATACTAATTCTCTCTTAGCAAACCCCGCTCTAGAGAATAGAATCACTGATCACTCTGGTGTGTTCTCCAAGTGACCCTCAAGCCTCCTCTTATACTTTTACTGTTGACATCTCAACGGCCGAGATTAAGTCCCTAATCAACGGCTAAGATTAGATCTCGCTTGATCCTTGTCTTTTGGACCATTCTAACACAGATTCATATTAATACACATTAATATTTTATTTTTCCTAAGTTTAGACTTAGGGACTCCATTAAAAATATTAATTATTTTAATATCTCCTGATCTGTTTAGAATCTGCCCAAATCCTTTCTGGGTATTGGAGATCTCATGTGCCCCAACCTCTCCACCAAATTTCGTGGCTAGAGCACATCCGATTCTACCCCAAATCAACAATCCCTCTTAGCGAGGACTGTGCTCTAGCAATACTCCTCACTGAGTATTACTCTGATCATCCAGCATCAGTACATGTGTTGATGCTAGGCCTTCCTGCCCAACATCCTCTGCACTGTTGCATCCTATACTGCTGCCCATGGTTCTGCCACTGCCACTGCTGCATTTGTACGACAGCTCCCTCTGCATTCATGTTGCTACTGGTCCTTTCTCCCAGTACTACATCCGCACTGCACCTCCTCTCATCATGCTGTATTGTGTTGCCCACTGTTGCACTGCAACTCAGTTACTGAGAAGTAAGTAACTGATCTCCCAATCTGACCTCCCTGTTGGGCTAGAGACACCCACTGATGCTGAAGCTCCCTCTGCCGCTGACAAGTGCTCCCTCTCTGACCTCTGCACTGTTGTAACAACTCCCTGCATCATGCACCGTTGCACATCTCTCTGTGCCATCCTGCACTGGTGCAACACTCTTGTGCCTCTCGCACTGTTGCAACCTGCTAGCCTCGCGCTGTCTCGAGACCCCTGCACTGTAGCTCTCTCTGTTGCACCATCCGCATCCGTCTCTACCTGACTCAGCCAGTCCTATTACTCCTCTTCGGGGCTACCGTAGCAAGGTCTAATCCAAGAGGCTAGGTACCTCGAGGATCCTACTCCTCATCGCCTGTAGTCCGTCTGACTACAGCTCGATGTCTTCCCACTTCCGCTCAAGTGGTGCGTGTGCACTCATGGCACAGTCATCGTTTGTCAAAACTTCCTTCTCTGCCCATGTTGGCGCTGCCTTAGTCTTGGAAGACTCTCGCTTACTCCTCTTCCTTGGACACGAGGTCGCATAATGACCTAGCTCCCCATAGTGGAAGCACTTGATCTTGGAGAGATCTTTCTTCTTCTGCTTCTCCTGCTTTCCCTCAGATGCTAGGGCCACATCTTCCTCCTCCTGCTTGACTTTTATCCCCTTGTTGTTGCTACCTGTCTTCAACTGTCGTCTAATCTCTTCTTGGCGAAGAGATGCCCACATCTCATCCCAAAGTGGAAGTGTCCCTTTGCCTAGTATACTCTGGAAAAATACTTCCCAATCTTCTGAGACAGTGTTCAAGGTTGTCCTCACCATCAGCTCCTGCTCCAGTGTCGCCCCTATAGCAATCAATTGATCTCGGATCTCATTTAGTCCTCCAAGGAAGGTGTCAATCGGTTTTCCCTTCTTCCTCTGATATGACCTCAACTGATTCTCAAGCAGCATTCTTCTCTGCACAGAAGTATGCTAGTACATCTTCTTGAGAGCCTCCCACATCTCAAATGTTGTTTCCTTCTCGGCCATGTGTGGTACTACATGATCCTTGACCTTGTCAAGGATAATGCTCTTGGCCCTCACCATCGCCTCCTCGTATCTGTCATTATCATTGGGGTCGACTAGGACAACTATTACCTTCAAGGCGAAGTTCTTGACACAATTCTTGTCAAGTACGGATAAGATTCTGGCCTTCCAGACTGCGAAGTTCGATGCTCCGTCCAGTCTATCTTGGTCTCTTACTCCGTGTAGTGCCATGATGCTCCTCTACTTCCCTCCTGGAAGTTCTCTGTTCAACTCCTCTGAGTCTCTACTTCCCATCTGGAAGTTCTCTTCTGGACTCCCTTTGAGTCCTGATTTCCCTCCTAGAAATCCTTTTGTCGCTGTCGAGATGCCCCCTACTCTGATCGTCTTGTGCAACCGCACCACTGATCCGGGTTCCTCAGCTAGAAACCCTCAGTAGCAACTCCTTTGGCCTTGCTTTGTCAGGTACTGTTCTGACTACAGTACCTCACCAACTCCACTCTGCAATATTCCCGCAGCCTTCTAAACCCCAGTAACCTGAAGGTGAGAGCTCCTAGGCTCTGCGCAATCCCGTCACTACAACCCAGACTCCTTAGCCAACTGCGTCAACCCTCCCAGCTACTGCGTGGCTCCGCATAAGGCTTCTCTTTCCTTCCTTTGCCTCTACGCTGCCTCTTCCCGGCTCACCCTTGATGACACAAGCACTGCGTCACCCTTCATTGTTGCTGCTCTACTAGAAACAACTTCTGTCACCTTGGGACAGTTGTTTTCTGCTGCTATTGCTCTGCCTGGCTGATGTCCTTTAGTCCTCCTGTGATCTGCAATCATGCTTTGATACCATGTTGAAGTTTCTAAGTTTACTTAGTTAGAAACCCTCCATGCACTTTATCTGATTTATTCCTACCTACTTGTTATTTTCCTTAACACGTTATTTACAATGTAAACACTGAAAATAAACACTAGTGCATGCTCAACATGTTACAGATTAGCAACTAAAAGAAACAGAAACAAACACACCATATGACACCATTATTTTTGGACTAATGTCCCCGGAAAAACCCAATGTGGGAAAACCGATGCAGCGATCTAAGGGTTTTCTTATTAAGCAATATCAGAGTACAATCTGGGTGCCGAAATTGGCTTACCCAACAGAGAATTTCCATGGCAGTAATACCTCTCAGTTTTTGACAAATCTCCTGGCTAAAACCCCAGATAATCCTTCCAGCAGCTACTCAGCACCAATCTGCCCCAGAAACCCCAGCGTCAGCCTTTCTCTGGACTGCATCAGCCGCTCTCTGCCTCACACTAGCCCTGTGTCACCTCGAATGGGTCTGCGTCAGCCCTGGGAGGCCCTGTGTCAGCCCTCTGGCCCTCTGCGTCAACAACGCTAGCCTCTCCGAGGCTCTGCGCAGCTCCTGACTGCCTCTGCGTTGTCCTGCGTGAGTCCTGGTTGGCTCTACGTCACTGTTCTTGGCTACTGCGCTGCTCTCCCAGTACTATCTCTGCCTTTCTGTCTCTCTGTACTCAAATGCCCCTCAGCTGCATCTCCCGATCACTAATTCTATCTCTCTTAGCAAACCCCGCTCTAGAGAATAGAATCACTGATCACTCTGGTGTGTTCTCCAAGTGACCCTCAAGCCTCCTCTTATACTTTTCCTGTTGACATCTCAACGGCCGAGATTAAGTCCCTAATCAATGGCTAAGATTAGATCTCGCTTGATCCATGTCTTTTGAACCATTCTAACACAGATTCATATTAATACACATTAATATTTTATTTTTCCCAAGTTTAGACTTAGGGACTCCACTAAAAATATTAATTATTTTAATATCCCCTGATCTATTTAGAATCTGCCCAAATCCTTTCTGGGTATTGGAGATCTCATGTGCCCCAACCTCTCTGCCAAATTTCGTGGCTAGAGCACATCCAATGCTACCCCAAATCAACAGATAGTTGGGCAACAACTGCGTAGAGAAGAGGAACCAATTCGACTTTTTTAGGAGATATGACATCAGCTGGGTTGAGAGATCAAGATCAGTTGGACGGAGCCTCCAACTATCTGACCTGGAAGGCTAGGATCTCCTGCCTTCTAGATGAGCATGATCTCAAAACTTATGTCGATAGTGTGGTAGTTGTACCCGCTCATGCAGATCCGCTTAAGAAGTACAAGGCTGAGATGGTGAGAGCTAAGAGGATCATTCTTGACAAAGTTCAAGATCTTGTGGTATCCCATACAGCTGGCAAGGATACTGCCCAGCAGTTGTACGAAGGATCTTTCAAGTAGCGGAAGATGTACTTAGAGGAGAAGCTGAGATGCACAAGGATCCAAAAAGGGGAACATGTAGACCCCTTACAAGGCTTCAAGATGTCTGGGACCAGTTGGCTTCAATAAAATCAGTGCCCCAGCCCCGAGAGTTTGCACGATTAACGTTGAATAGCATTTCTAAAGATTGACAAGTTTTTGTCCAAAGCATCCTGGGCAGATAAAAACTGCCAGATTGGGAACGTGTGTGGGTTGATTTGCAGCAGGAGGAAATGAGGTATGATCCGGTGAAGGCCACCATCAGTGGCAGTAGCAACAGTGGGACGAAGCAAGTGAAGGAAGAGGAGGATGTGGCCCTTGCATCAAAGGGGTAGCAGGAGCGACACGGAAGAAAGAAGGAAATTTCGAAGATGAAGTGCTTCAGGTGTGGTGAGTTGAGCCACTCCAACACTCAGTGTCCTCTCAGAAAGAAGGACAAAAAGGAGAAGCAGGATCAACAAGTTGTATCCCCTGAGATCAACAGGCTGTCCTCCAGACTAGAGGAAGAGTTTGCCATGATTGTCGAGATGCCTCCAGGGGTGAGGTGAGGCAATTTGGAATTGTAGCCCTAGAGAGCTACAGGATCGGCAAGATCCTTGAGGAGTCCACCTCTTGGATCAAGACCATGCTACAAGAGCCCATAGTCAACAGTAGCAAGATGGACCAGTGGCAGTTGGTGCAGTCAGGTGCCAGAGTGACAGATGTAGTAGCTAGTAGCGGTCTAAGACTGATCAGCACAGAGTAGAGTTGGCAACAGTGTAGTTGGCACAAAGCAGAGTAAGCAGCAGCGCAGAGGCTTCAGCGACAGTACAGAGGCTAGCAGCAGTCAGAACTCAGATAACGGATGCATCATACTGACCACAGTTGGTTCGGTATTTTGGATGCTTTTTTGTTGCAGTTGCAGCAACAGTAGATGGGATGGGTTGCAGTGCAGATGCAATGTTGGCAGCAGTTCAGCAGGGCCGACAGCATACAGATGCAGCGCATATCAGAGTTGCACATTAGTTGGTGGGTAGTAGAGCCAGACATCAGCGGTGCAACAGGAGATGGTGCAAAGACACAGTGATGTTTCAATGGGTTGCAGCACTAGAGAACATTCCTCGCTAAGAGGGAGTGTTGATTTCTGTAGCATCGGATGTGCTCTTGCCTCGAGATTTTGCAGAGAGGCTAAGACACATGCATTCTCCAATACCCAGAAATCATTTGGGAAAAATCCACCTAGAGATGATTTAATTAAAATAATTAACTTTTTTAAATGGTTCCCTAAGTCTAAACTTAAGAAATCTGGTTAATTAAAGGGTATTAATTAAATCAGGTGTGAATCTTCTAGAAGAAGACGAGAATCAACTCCCAGTTAATCTTAGCCCTTGATTATGTTTTAATCTTGGCCGTTGGTGCTCCAACGACATATTATAAGGAGTTCGATGGGCACTTGGAGAACACACTTGTGCAGTTTGATTTTGCTGTGAAGTCAATTTCCTGAGTAGCAGTGGTGAGTTGTCGAAAGTGACTTAGTAGAGTTAAAGCAGTGAGAGAGGGGCAGGGATAGTAGACCGGAGGAGAGTTTTCCAAATCCAGGGAGTGCAAGGCAAAGAAGACAGAGAGAGGTTTAGAGAGGTAGCGCAGTGCCACGGAGAGGCAGCGCAAAGCTTCAGAGGGAGTCCGAGATTCAACTGGGAAAGTCAAATTCCAAAGCCAGAAGCTGGGGCGTGAGACCGGAGGGCTAGAGGATCGAAATTCCAGCCAACAGAAGATCAAAGGAGGAGGTGATGTAGAGCCCAAAGACTGTGACGCAGATTTGCGTAGCCTGGCGCAGAGGCTACACAGAGGCAGCGTGGTGCCAACCATCTAGAGCCTAGATCATATTCGGATCGCCAGTGACAATGTAAGATTTTTCTCACTATCTCCTTGTCAGTATTTCTTTGTATCAGATTTCCAGTTTGGGCATCTAATGATTTGTACTCAGATTACTACTACATAATAAATAAAACCCTCAGCTGCTACACCAGTTTTTCCGCATTTGGTTTTTCCGAGGACATTTGTCCAACAACAACAACGTATATGTGTGTGTTTATTTCTCTCCAGTGCAGTATTTAGTTTCCATAGTATTTTAATTTATGTAGGCTGCAGTGTATTTATTTCAATATTTGTCGTAGAAAACTGCAAGTAATATAACAAATAGGAGAAATATCATCAGTTTGTTGCAGTAGTAATCGGGTCACCGATTTTTCACAGCCAATATAGGGGCATTAGACATAACTTCCTTCAACTCTTCAAAACACTTTTCTGCTTCACCATTCCATCGACATGAGTTCTTCTTTAGAATGTTCTTTAAGGGTGTGGTTATATGGGCATAGTTTTTAATAAATCTTTGATAATACCCGATCAATCCTAAGAATCCTCTTAGCTTGGAGATATTAATTGCTTTGGGCCATTCCCTTATAGCCTTGATCTTATTAGGATCTACTTTTACTCCTTCCTTGGATATTATATGTCCGAGATAGTCTACTTCTTCTTTCCCAAAAGTGCATTTGGACTTCTTGGCATAGAACTGATGCTCTTCTAATATAGTAAGAAATTGCTCCAAATGTTGCAGGTGCTCCTTCGATGCTTTACTATAAATTAAAATGTCATCAAAGAATACTAACACAAACTTTCTTAGATATGGACGGAATAGCTCATTCATAGTAGCTTGGAATGTTGTTGGTGCATTGGTTAACCCAAAAGGCATTACTTTAAACTAATAATGACCTTCATGTGTTCGGAACACAGTTTTTGCCATGTCTTCCAATCTTATCCCTATTTGGTAGTACCCTGATCTCAAATCTAATTTTGAGAAGTATTTAGATTCATGTAGTTCATCCAGCATTTCATCGATAAACGGAATTGGAAACTTGTTCTTAATCGTTATCTTGTTCAGCCCTCGATAATCTACACATAGCCTAAACAATCCATCTTTTTTTCAAACTAATACAACTGGAGCAACATATGGACTTCTACTTTTTGTGATAATGCCACATTTTAAAAGATCCTGGACTAATCTCTCAATTTCGGTTTTTTTATGATGTGGATATTGATACGGTTTGATGTTGATGGGATTTGATCCCAATTTGACTTCGATTGTATGCTCGATTTCTCTTTTAGGGGCAACTTCATTGGAGGGTCTTGGAACACCTTCTTGTGCTGTTGGATTAGTTCTTCGACTTTAGGTGACTTTTCGTTACTCATATTTGAAATTAGCATTTCTAATTGATGACACTGCACTAAATAAGTTGGTGCTCCTTTTTGGATCATTTTCATCATCTGGGATGATGATACAATTTGATTCTCAAGGGGCTGGAACCCATATAACTTGTATTTCTGCCCTTCCCATTTAAATTTTATAAATTGCTTTTGATGGTTGGTAGAGTAGGTGCCTAGGGTTTGTAGCCATTGGATACCTAGGACCACATCCACTCCTCCTAATGGTACAGTGTAGAACGAAGACTCTAGATTATAGTCTTGAATCTATAATTTGACTTTATGGCATTTCCCTACCTTTTCAATTTTCTTACTGTCAGCTACCATAACTTTCATGTTGGGCATAGGAAACGTGAAAATGTTGAGCCTTTTCGCCATAGTTGAGTCCAAAAAGTTGTGGGTGCTACTGGTATCGATTAGAACCATTACGTTGTTTTTTTTTATATGACCTTTTAACTTTAATGTCTGGGGCTGTGATATTCCCGTCATGGCCGATAATGACACTTGCGGAATATTCTCGTGATCTATTTCTGGAGAAAATTGTAGAGAATCTTCAATCTCTTCTGAGTCTTCATTGTCTGAATCATTAGTTGCTTCACACTTATACAAGGTCTTAGTTTCTTTTCCCTTAGCATCTATGTTTAGGGTCCCATTTTTAGCCACAACATTTGCACTTGCCTTCTTTCATTCTTTGCATTTCCAAGTTAGTTTTTTCTATTTCACGAATATGTGGTGGAACATATTTTGTATTATCGATGTCCCCAAATTGTTGAAATATTCGTCTCAAATATACTCTTTCAAATTTTGGCCACTGCATCTTTTCGTGCTTCTTTTCAGCAGTTTTTTCCTTCTATCTTGCTACTTCTACAGAAGTGATGTCATGAAGCTCAAGCTCGACCTAGAGATTGGGTTTACATCACGTGATGTATGATTGAATGAGACGAGTCTTTGATAATCTAGGTACTCATGTAGCTAAAGTTTCCCATTCTCGAGAGTATTCGTCCACATCTCTTTGTTGTAGTCTGGTGAGTGTTGAGAAGAACTCTTCTTCCTTGACACCTTGGAACCTCTTAAAGAATGCATTTTTGAATTTCTTCTAACTGATAGCAAGTGTCGTTTTTTCCACCACATATACCAATTATATGCTTTGTCTTCCATTTGCATGGACGCATGCCTGATCTTTTCATCATCGTTGTCAATACTGTAAATCTCGAAATATTCTTCTGCTTTATTAAACCACGCAACCCTTCACTTTTCGTTACCATCAAATTTGGAGAGCTCAAGTTTTGCTCTTTGTTGATATGTAGCAACTGATGGAGTGAAGAAGGGGTATTGATTCGCGAGATGCATATTCGAATATTGATCCTAGAGTTGCATATTTTGAAAATTCGTGTTATTATTTTGTTGATGGGGGATGGACGATGCTTTTGGAGACTCAGGGTTCTCATGTGAGTCTGACAAGTTTGATGTATCCGGAGAATTGAGATGTTGAGTAGCTTCATTATTCTAGGGTATTTGATCGGGTGTAATCTTCAACTTGTCACAAATACAGGTCAACGTCACCGTTGCCTGATTATGATTTAGATCCACCTTATTTGAAAGGATTGCATGATCCTTTTTAAATTCGCTATGGTTCTGCTCGAGCTGACTCTCTATTCTCTTTGTTGTATCCTGGAGCTCTTTGATTTCATTGGAATATCTAGTATCCTTATTCTCAAGATCAATCAACTTTTTACTAAAATCGAACATCGACATTGACAATGACATTGATCGGGTATGTGGTGGCCTATATTTATCCAATTAACTCTTTTTCTTAACTTGATCCTAATTTCTTCTTTTTTTTCAAATTAACTTATATAGTTAATATTTATATAATTTATTAATTAGTTATAAAATTATTAATTTATATAAAATTATATAACCAACCATATAATAAAATGTATATATATGGTTTAGATAGGCTAATAAATTAAAATTTATAACTATATATAGTCGGGGTTGGAAAGGCGTGTTGGTCAAGAGGGAACAAGCCGATCGGAAGGAACACAGATATGACAAGGAAGATATGACGGGAA
Source organism: Pinus tabuliformis (assembly GCA_031772625.1). Classification (NCBI taxonomy): domain Eukaryota; kingdom Viridiplantae; phylum Streptophyta; class Pinopsida; order Pinales; family Pinaceae; genus Pinus; species Pinus tabuliformis. The sequence goes on along the minus strand of CM062814.1, from coordinate 5,001,253 downwards.
TCACGACAAAACGACAAATATGACAAGGAGCACGACGATCAAACGAGGTTGGAGCACAAACAGAGGGTCGGAGACAATGCAGGCGGTGGTTGAAGATAGGCGTGATCAGGGAACAGGTAAGGCAACAATGAAAAGGGACGAGCGGCACGGTGAGGTGGAGGGTCGACACGGCGAGTAGTGTTCAGATCTAGCGGATAGGCACGGCCACGACAGACAAGAGAGTACAGGGACAGCAGCAGCGGATCGAGCAGCAACAGAGTCCCGAGGAGCGAACTTGCTCTGATACCAAATGGAGCATTAAAACTCGGAAACATATATATATATATATATATATATATATATATATATATATATATTAATTGAATTATTGATGATTACAAATGTGGGAGGCCCCTGGCTTAAATACTACCTTGGGTGCCTCTTGATGAATGGATCATGCCCTTTGCCTAATTAATTAATAATTATAGACTTGATTAATTTTTACATAACAAGGACTAGGCCATATTAGGCCGCAAAATATACCATAGAAGAAGGCTCGGTCTTGCTCGCTTACCTCAATAAAGATGCTCTGAAAATCTGCCCAAAAGGTGAGCGAATAGACTCAATATATAGCTATTCCTCCATGTGAAGAGTCACGACCATTGGGGCAAGACGACTTGAATATTACAAGGCCGACTTGTAATTTTGGAGGGAAAACATGCATTCGAATTGCTAATAAATGCCTTGATATTGAAGCCGACATAGAAGCTTGCCCAAATAATTGTCACATCAAATAACACTAAGAGGAGTGCCAAACAATAATATTCCTTTATTCAAATTAAATTCTCTTTTGGGGCAAGATGGATTTTCCTTGGGGTAGATGGGTTTCTCTTAGGGAAATTAATCCCATAGTTACCCCAAATTTCTACAGGAGAATGGAGGACTAGTGCCTTGGCTCATCACTGATTTTTTGGGCATATGGAGTCAAACATGGAGCAAGTCAATAGTTGAAGACTTTGGATGGCGTCTATGGAAAGAAGAATAACCTCTCAATCCAACCCTGTTGACTTTCCAAATTAGGAGACTTAAGGTCAAGGAATGCAATCTAGTTTCCTTGATGGATACTTGATGACAAATTTTGCATATGAAGAAAATAGAGTCCATAAGAGATGTTGCAATTTTTAATATGGCACATGACAAACCCAAGTTCAACAATTGTAGCAAAATGGAAGATAATACTCACAATAAAATACCACTATTCATCCAAGCATCACTTTGTCAATCCAAAGAAAGTTCCACCATTCAAAACATATCTTCCCCAAGACAATTTGCCTCACTTGAAATATCCAAAACAAAATTCACAAGTAATAAAGCAGAAATTTCAAATTGCTAACGAATTTCTCTCCCAAAACTCCATGGGAAAATGAGTGGAAGTGCAGCTCTCTTAGCAGAGGAGGTGCTCAACTTACCTCACAATAAAATAATACTTTTCTAAGCTAAAATACCCTAAATTAGCCTAAGGAGGGGCAAAAGGCCTTCTTTACAAATTAATTAATCTAAAATAATACAAAACAGGGCTCCTAATGTCACATGTATAAGAACTAGGGGCACAAAGCCTTCAAACATGACCCTTTTCCATAAATGAAGGAAAATAATGGGGTGTTGGAGCAGCATTCAGCCTCCAAAGATCCTTTGATGCGCATGGATTCTTTTGCAAGTCTCCAAAACAGCAACCAAACTCCTTCAAATTGCCCCAAAAGTTGGTGCACAAGCCCCAAGGGGTAGTACTTACCTACAAGGTGACAACAAAACTAACCAAGCAGACTGAAATATTTTCAAAACCACATCCATTCTGCAATGTGGGCACACAATTCCCCATGTGGCCTCATCAATACCCAAAGGATTCTCCAAGATGATAATGGAACGCCAAGTAGACTATCCAACTATCCTTCCAATGACACCAAAAAAAAGCAAGACCCACAAATAGGGAATAGCTTGTGGAACAAATGATTCTCAAAGTTGGGACATTTCCAACCCTCAAAGATTCCTTTCTTACCCAACAACTTGTTGATTTTCTAGTGCTAATTTAGACAAGCACAATTTTCTGCCATTGATAATTACTTCCAATGATATACAGTGTTACTTTAGCATATTTCAAAACATCATTAAGCAATTATACTCAGAAAATTCAACAGTAGATGCAACAGAAGCAGTAAAGGTCACAGTAGAAAAACCATGCATAGAAGACACCAAAATTTTTCACCTAAGAAACCCAAATGTTAGTTTTTGGTAGCATCAGAAGTGCTCTAGCCTTGAAAATTGGTGGAGAGGCTAAGGCACATGAGTTCTAAAGAACCCAGAAACTGTTTGGTGAAATTCCATCCGGATTGTATTTTATTAAAATAATTAATATTTTTAATGGAGTTCCGAAGTCTAAACTTATGAAAATTAAAATATTAATGGATATTAATCAAAATATGGGTGAGAATGATCTAGAAGGCAGATCAAGTCATGTTTTAATCTTAGTCGTTGATTAGAAACTTAATCTCGGTCGTTGAAGGCTCAACATGAAAAATATAAAATGGGAGCTTCGAGTTCATTTGGAAACACACGGAGAGAACGAATTGATCTAGAATTCAATTTCTGGGGCTAGGAAGCTGAGAAATTCGAACTAAGTGATCATTCAGTAGCAGAGGGGAAGAGAGAATCCAGAAGAAGGACTTTTCGAAGAATACTGACAGAGAGGTGGAGAGAGCTTACAGAGAGGCAGTGCAGTAGCTGGGAAAGGCTGACGTTGGGCCAGTCTGGGCCCACGCAGTACTGACCCAGAGCCAGAAGGGCCAACGCAGAGCAAAAAAGTTGCTTGCCATGCAACATTCAAAACTGTCGGAACTGTAGGGAACTGCTAGAACAGCCAGGATCGCTGACGCAGAGGGCAAAAGAGGTGACGCAGGGCTAATGTAGAGGGCAGAAGAGGTGACGCAGAAATAGTCGGGGTTAGCCAGTGTTATGCCGAATCAGCTGGAATTTTTCCGGGTGAAGCGAGGTAAAACTCACTCAGATTTTCCGCCAGTATTTTCTCTGTAAAGGATTGCTAGATAAGCATCCTAGATTTGTATTCAGATATTTCTCCTACATAATAATAAACACTCATAACTGCTGCACCGGTTTTCCCACATTAGGTTTTTCCAGGGACTATTGTGTCCAAAAATAAGTGTGTCCTATGTATCTTGTTCGTTGCTCTAGTTTCTGTTTCACGAGATCAAATAATTAATTAGTGTAGGCTGCAGAAGTAATTTGCTTCAGTATTCAGAAGAATAACTTGATGAATGTAAATTTAAAAATCAAGTAGGTGAAGTAGATTCAGATTTTGCTACAGTAGGGGTTCCTTCAGTGTAGGAATTTTCACATGGTATCAAAGCAAGGTTCAGGCAAGATGGAAGCAAAGAAAAAGGGAATGAAGAACAGTAGGGATCAGAATATTTTCGAATTAGCTTCTAGGTTGGAAGAGGAGTTTGCTTGCCTATCAAATTCTGCATCAGTCGAGAACTGGTACATTGATAGTGAGGCTTCAACCCATATGACTAGAGAACGAGAATATTTCTCGAGCTATCAAGAGGAACAGATGAACTTTCAAATCACACTAGGTAACAGGACGAAGTGCACCCAAGTAGGAAAAGGAACCGTTATATCCCAGACAGCAGCAGGAGATAGTCTTTAGGTTGTTATCACTCCTCCGAATCTCCAAGGCTGAGGAAGAGTCCAGCTGAGGTAACCACAGACCAATCTTTTGGCTTGGTAGCTAGCCCTCCCAAGCCGGAGAGGGCTCTCTCCAAAGGATCACAGCCAAGAGGGCTGGATGGATTAGGGTTTTAGGCTAGATATTGTAGTTCATGGTTTGTTTGATTTGATTTGGTTGGGGTGGTCACAAGGATGAGTGAATTAGGTCAAAGAATGAACTAGGTCAGGGCAAAAGAAGTTCAGAATTGCAAACATCTAATGGGGCAAGGTAGGCAAGTTACTTTAATACTTTTGTAGTATAGTGATGAGATGGTTTAGACTAGCGAGATGCTAAAAAGAGCATGAGATCATGTATTCTTTTTAAACTGAATAAATGAAACAATCTATGATGATTTTCCCAAAACAGAGCATACAAGATGAATTCTTATCACATGAGAGGTACAAAATTTTAATACATATGAAACTGAAGAAAAAACAAGATCAAAATACCATGCCACAGGAATCCCACCAAAATAGTTGTAACTCATCCAATATATTCCATGCCAAATTCTAAAACACTAGTACAACATCCAATAGAGTCCAACCTGTAGAATGACTGAGAAATTACATGATATAGGCCTCAAACCAACTCATCCTAGCCTCAGGGGTCGAATCCATGAGAGGAGAAGCAGTTACAACAAAAACTAAACTGATAGCTAGAGTGTAGGGTGGTCAAAGTGACTCATCCCTAACTTAAATAAACTGATTCATTATACCTCATTTGCTTGATTTACCTAATGCATTTACCCGAGGTAATTGTAAAAACATGATAATTACATTCAATTTGATCATTTACATAGGTAAAATCATCATTTGCCAAGGTGAAAATCAAAACAGGAAAGAAACTCAGAAAATTGGAGAAGACTGTCAAATGCGCCCTCTCTTCATAAAACGCGCCCTCCAAGTTCAAGACTACTTTAGGGTGCCTTCTCAGTGTGCAAATTTGCTCCAAGATGGCTTGTTTGAAAGCCCTTCAAGTCTACTTTCTAGACATGTCTTCAGTTTTCAAATTGGAGCTCATTTGCCCTGTCAAAAACTCAATCTCCCAAGACTAGTAAACGCGCAGCGCCCAAGCCAGAAATGAGGCAGAAACATGGTTTTTTGGTGGTTTTTGACCTTTTTGACTGACCCGTTTGTCTCCAAATGCTTAGCAAATGCACAAGGTGCATGTCCTCATCACTCTGAATCCAATTATGTTGACCTTTTGCTCATTAGATGCCCCAAAAAAGAGCGCAGCACCCTAGGTGCTGCACGTTTGACCTTTTTACTGTGCTAAAAATGCCTCAAAAAACACAGAAATTCACAACTTGCAAAATTTGCTCAAAACTTGTCAAAATTGGTGGGATGATGGCTGATCATGTGTTTGAGGCATGGAGTGATGCCTCGGCAAGAATGTCTAGCCTCCTTTTCTCCTCTTGCTTGGTCAAGGCTTCAATCTTTGCATGGGCTCTTTTGAGCTTGGCTCTTGCAATTTTGTTTCTCATGGCATAATACTTTGCCATCCTTCTCTGAATATCATTGTCCTTTTTGGCCTTGTCTAGGAGTTTCTCAAGATGACCGTTTACCCTCTCGAGCCAATACTCCCGGTTCTCATTCATCATTTTGGCAAACTGTTCATTTAGGGTGAGCTGATTAGCTAGTTTTGCCTCTCTCTGTTTTTCAAGCTCCAATGCTCTTTTTAGGCCTCTAGTCCTTGGCCTTCTTCTTGGCACCTATTTTTTCTCTATCTGTTTCCTCTTCCTCACTATGTGGTCTATATTCCTCCTCTGCCATGGTGTTTAGTATCAAACCCTAGGGAGGTGTAAGGTAGGGGGAATGTAGTTTTTAGGGAATAGTAAATGGGGAAGGGTAAATATGAAGATGATGGGTGAAGGGATATTTGTATTGGAGAGGGATATAGGGTAGTAGTATGATAGTTTGGGGATGGGGGAAATTTGTTTGCAATATAGGGGGTTTGGGAGCCTAGGTAGTTGTATCACCTAGGACTTAGGGTTTTAGGACAAAGGGTTAGAGGGTATCTGGGATAAAAAGGTTTAGGGAAAGGGAAGGAGGGTGGAGGGAAGTGTATAAAAGGGAATGAGAGTGGAAGGTAGTTGTTGGGGGAGATCTAGGGTTTAGATCTAACAATTAAACCAAATCTTGAATAAAACCTTTCAAACACTTAGGAATTGACTTGAGGAGGAGGAAAAGCACATCCTTTAGCTACTACTTACTTGTTTTGAGGTTGAATGCACTTTGGAGGAGCTGAGGAGGTGACTATAGCCTACCTGGACAAACGCGCAGCACTCTTAATAGGCGTGCAACGCCCTTAGGAAACAGGCAACGTTTTCAGGCAAACGCACAACATAACATTGAAACACGCACTTCACTTGCCAGGCACGCAGCACCATCTTCAAACCAACTTTTGAGTGCCTTCCCAGAGTCCAAATCGATCCCATGATAGCTCGTTGGAAAGATATTTCTCTTGGCTACACAATGGACCTATCAAGCACTAAAAATGATCAATTATAGCCCCTCAAAAACCAATTCTCTCAAGACTGGTCAAAAAGTGCAGAATGGGGGTGCAAAAATGAAGTGTTCTCTTCCAGGAAACTTTTGGAGGTCTTACTCAACTCCAAATTGAGCTCATTATAGCTCATTAGAAATCTCTTGCTATATAGTTATCATTTGACTCGTCAAGAAAGTCATTTGGACACTCCATCTAGGAGAAAAATTGATTTGCCCAGGGTCACTCCAGAAGTGCAACAACTCTCTTGTAGCAACTGTATTTTTGAAATTTCTCCAAAACCATGATACCTGTGTAAATACTGAAGGAGTTTTTCATCCTTGGCCTATGATAGACAAAAAACTCTCTCACTTTTGTCAAATTCATCTCTGTTTGGTCAGAAACATAGTTCGAAGAAAAATTGGCCCTGTGTGTGGCCAATGATTTGTCCCTTGGAATTACTTCTTGAAGAATGATGGAAGCATGATGTTTATGAGTTGGAATGGCCTCATACTTGCTTAAATGACCTCCCTTAGGCCTCCTCTGCTCAGATGTCTCTGATTCTATAGCCAACCCTAGCTCTGTGGGAGAGGAAATTAGGGTTTAGTGCTTGTGGAAAATGATGATTTGGACACCCTTGGGAAAAGACAACTCCCTTTGGCATTCACTCAACCCTTTGAAACGTTACCCTTTCACTTGACTATTTCCATTGACAAATTGATCTTTCGATGGTCTGGCATCTTCGGAACACTGAATTAATAGCTTGGGAACCTTGTACTTATTACATTTAAATGACATAAAATTACAAAATGAAAATTAAAAATATTACATTTGAACTCAAAATTACATGATGAAATAAGCATTTCTCTTTACAAATCATCTTCACATGGTGAAGACATGTTATTTGATCACCCTTTACTTGCTAGTCTTATGCAATGGAATAGAGTTTTATTGGAACCTTGGAAACCCTAATGACCTAATCAAACCTTGAATGACCAGACTCCATGTTGACTTGACTGACATAAAGACATGATGAAATGATCTTTTATGATTGATGTATGCCCAGCAAGACACATGAAGGTGGGTAAATATTGATTTTTTGAGAGGGGCTTGGAGTTTAAACTTGGGCTACCATCAGTGAGTAAATTTTTACATGATGACCTAGGTGGAACGATAAAAATTTCAACATGGGACACTAATATGATATAAAAGAGGAATTTTGATCACTGATGGCAGTATGCAAATACTGACTGTAACACGGGCCAAGAATGTACTACATGTGCCAGGTATGGGAATGAATTTGATTTTTGTTTATCAATTACAAGATAAGGGATATGATGTATACTTCATTGGTAATAGAGTATATGTCAAGCATCAAAGGTGGAAAAAGAGGGGCCGGATTGGAACTCAAAGCAACAGATTATACAAGTTGCAACTCGAGTCTCCTATGGCACTGATAAGCAGTAATGTCGATGGAGAAAAAGAATTAAATGAGCTGTGGCATAGGAGGATGGGGCACTTACATCATGGGGCGTTACGGATGCTCAAGGAAACTATTACGGGGGTTCCAGTGCTTACTACCAAGCATGATGATATATGCAGAGGTTGCGTGCTAGGTAAGTACGCCAAAGCAACATATTCCAGAAGCAACAATAGAGCTAAGAGTGTATTGGGGTTAATACACACAGACATTTGTGGTCTGATGTCTACAAGGGCCATCAATGGCGCTGAGTATTTTGTTACCTTCATAGATGACCATTCCAGGAAAACTTGGATCTATTTTTTGAGAACCAAGGATGAGGTCTTTGATCGGTTTAAAGAGTTTAAGGCTCTAGTGGAAAACCTGACAGGAAGGAAGATCAAGATATTGTGCTCAGACAATGGCGGAGAATACACGGATAAGAACTTCACTGATTTTTGTGCAAGAGAAGGGATCCGAAGAGAATGGACAGCACCCTATAATCCAAAACAGAATGGAGTCGCAGAAAGGAAGAACATAACTATTGTTGGAGCAGCAAAGGCGATGTTATATGATTAGAAACTACCCAAGTTTTTATGGGCATAAGCATGCAACACAATTGTATACATTAAGAATAGGACCCCTCACAAGGCTTTAGGTGTTGAAATTTGGTACCGGAAGATAGGTGGTTCCCTAAGGCTTTGATCTTTGGCCTAGGGAAAAGTGTCCAAAAGAATTTAATTTTTCTCCTAAAGTGACTTTATAGTTTTTATAAAGTTAAACCTAATTTAAAAGTGACTTTAAGTGATAAAGTTACTAAAGTCTAATTTTAAAGTGACTTTTATAAAGTCAATGAAAAATTAGAAAGGAAAAGTGACTTTGGAAAAAAATGACTAAGTGGGTCTTTATTAAAGTGGGGTGAATTAAAAAATAGAAAGTGAGATTTAAATGAGCATTTAATCTCAGCCATAGATCTCAATCTAATTCAGCCATTGGATTTAGGGATCACCCAAAAGTCACTTAGGGTTAGATTAAAGGAGGAAAAGGAGGAAAATGTCATTCATTCTTTCATGACCAGATTGGGAGAAGGAGAGCAAGAGAGCAAGAGAGATTTCTGAGCAAGGAGGAGAAGGAGACAGCAGCTTGGCACACATTCCAAGGCAGCAGTTGAGCAGATTTGTACAGCTGATTCAGCACACAATGAAAGGCAGATTTTGGCACGATTTTCGAGGAGTGGTTTGCACAAAAATCGGAGCAGTTTGCTGGTTTTTCTACACGCAAAACGAGGGTCATACAGCGCATTTATTGCAATCCGTACAATGCATTTAATGCTGGCCGTACAGCAGCATTTAATGCTTAAAGTGGGCACGAAAGTCAAGGAGACCATACAGCATTTATTGCTGTCCTGTTTGCTGTAATTTCCAGATTGCTGTGAGGCACGGGAAAAGAGATAAGTTGTAAATTTGCTTGCTGATTTTTTGCTGAATATTTCTCACTGTAAAAAGGCAATTTTCAGAAATAAAGAACAGCTCTCGAACTGGTTTTCCCCAAAAGTTGTAGGGGGTTTTTCCAGGGTCACCTTGACGAAAAATCTCTGTGTTTAAATGTGTTTTAATGGCTGTTTGTAACTGCTGAATTTTATTTATGCATTTTCCAGCATTCTGTAAAATTTCCAGAATTTGTGTTTTCAGCAAAAATTTATTTTTTCAATGTTAAATGTATGGATATGGGAATGGGCATTTAACTATATGGGAGAAATAAGGTGAAACTGAAAACCGGAGTGGGAAAACAGAAATTTCTACATGGTACAGAGCTTGAGTGTTAAAGTGCAGTTTGGGACAACAAGGAGAAAAAATTACAGCTGCTGATTTTTCACTCAGAAAATTCCAGCAAGCTGATTTTTCACAAAAAGCAGTTTTATCTTTACTACAGCAGTGTTATTTTTCAGTTTTAGGACAGCAGGATGTCATTGAGATTGAGGGTGGAGGATCGGTTGGATGGGCATATAAATTACAGCGTTTGGAAGGAGAGAATGCAGAGTATCCTTGAGGAGGCATTAGTCTAGGATATCATGGTGCATACCACACAGAACCCTGTTGTTGTGCCTACTGATGCTACTCAGTTGGCTGAGTATAATAAAAAGAACAACAAGGGTAAGAGGCTGATTCTAGACAAAGTCAAAGACCATTGCATTCCTCATGTGAGAGGAAAGATAAGATAAGATAAGATAATTTTACTAATGTCCAACGAATGACCACAAACTAGGTCAATGGGACTGCCGGTTACATAAGGGGCTGTGCCCAGTAGGAGAACCAATCGGTCTCCTCAGAAAGACAAATGCTGAAAGGAAGATAGAAACTAAAAACGAGGCGGGTTGGGAAGAGCGTATGGAGCTCCGATCCCGACCACGCCTGTTGATCTCTAGACTGCGTCGTAGTATCACTGGTGAAGAAGACCCTGGGGAACGCGGATGTGGGAGTCCGCTACTCCTAACATCCGAGGCCGAGAGAAAAGAACTGTGGGTAGTTCAGTAAGGTTTGCTGGTTTGAAGCGGTGGGCGCTGGTTGCCTCCCATTGTGTTGTCTCTGTGATCTAATGATCATGGGCCACGTCTCGGGGAGATGCCTGGAACGGTTCTGTTGCTGGGCCCTCGTAAGCAAGGGGCCTCTCCTCTTAACTGAACGAGGGTCTGTCGATCTATGTGAGCCGGATTGATCGGTACTCGGACTGGTTGATCTCTTAACTCCTCGGGCTGAGGGGAGTATGCTGAAGAAAGAGAAATGCCCATGAGATGTTGACAGCCTTGTCCAATCTATACCAGAGTACCAATGAGAACCGGAAAATGGTCCTGAAGGAGAAGCTGAAGAACATTAAGATGGGTAATGATAATGCAGCTGGATATCTCACAAAGATTACTAATGTGAGAGATGAGTTGGCAGCAATTGGAGAGGCCATTCAACCCACTGAGTTGGTGCGGATTGCAGTGAATGGCCTCCCCCGTTCATGGATAAACTTTGCTGATGGGGTTTGTGCACATGAAACCCTTCCCACATGGGAGAGGTTTTGGGATGATTGCATTCAGACAGAGATCAGGAAAGGTCAGCTTGGGGCAGCCAAGCCAGTTGAGCAGGATGAGGATGTAGCACTGTCGGCAGGAGGCAAGAAAGGCAAAGGAAAAAAGCAGGCTTCCACAAGTAATGGTGGGGGCAAACGCAAAGGTAAAGGTAAACAGGGTGACACACAGAAGGACTATTCCAAGGTGAAGTGTTGGAATTGTCAAAAGATGGGACACTATGCAGTTGTGTGTCTAGAGAAGAAGAAGAAGAAGGGGAAGAACCAGAACGTGGCAGCTTCAGCAGAGGTTGAGGACTTTGCAGTTCGTTTTGACCGAGAGTTTGGGTTCACTGCGTATGAGTCCCCTAGTGCAGGATCACCTGCCACACAGGTTCAGAGGGAGCATGCTTTTCCCTCGATTAGCGGAGCATCTTCAGGTATCTGGTATGTGGACAATGGGGCTTCACGTCACATGACAGGAGTCCGGGAGTACTTCTCAGAGCTTTCAGAGAGTGGCACTGATATTGAGGTAGTACTCAGTGATGATAGAGTTGTCAGAGCAGTCGGGGTGGGGACACAGACATTTCAAAGGGAGTCCAAACCTCCCTTGAAGGTGTCAGACGTTCTTTATGTGCCAGGGATGAGGAAGAACCTCATATCCGTCTCAGCTTTGGAGGACAGAGGATATGAGGTACTGTTCAAGGGAGGGTAGGTGTTGATGTATCCCAGGGGCACTCCAGCTGATTCAACTAGAGTGGTAGGTGTACGCCATGCAAAGGTGTACAAGTTTGCATTCTAGTCCCTTGAGGCATTGAGCAGTAATACCGACAGCAAAGCTAGCAGTTCTGAGTTGTGTAAGATTTGGCACCGCAGGATGGGACATATGTATCATGAAGCCTTGAGGACCTTGCGGGAGATCACTACAGGTGTGCCAGATTTCAGCACTGATCACTTTGATACTTGCAGAGGATGTGCGATGGGCAAGTTTCCCAAATCCCCTTTTCCCAGCAGTGACAGCAGAGCGACTGGGATACTTGATTTGATTCATTCTGATGTGAGCGGTCGGATGTCTCATGTTTCCTTGAGTGGATATGAGTACTATGTTTTATTCATTGATGATCACTCCAGGAGGACCTGGATTTATTTCTTGAAGACCAAGAGTGAGGTCTTCAAGCAGTTTTAGGAGTTTAGAGCTCTTGTGGAGACACAGACAGGTTGGAAGATCAACACCCTGAGGTCAGACAATGGGAGAGAGTACACCCTTGGAGAGTTTGTTGACTATTGTGCGAAGGCAAGCATTAGGAGGGAGTTCACTGTTCCTTACAACCCCCAGCAGAACGGGGTTGCGGAGAGGAAATACAGATCCATCGTAGGGGCTGCCAAAGCCATGTTACATGATCAGGGGTTGCCACTGTTCTTGTGGGCAGAGGCCTGCAACACCGTTGTTTACTTGCAGAACAGGAGTCTGCATCGTGCCTTGGGGCACATGACTCCGGAGGAGGCTTTCTCTGGGAAGAAGCCTGATATTGGTCATCTTCGTACCTTTGGGTGCATTACATACTCCTACATACCCAAGGAGAAGAGGACCAAACCAGAGCCCATTGCAGAGAAGGGTATCTTTGTGGGCTACAGTGAGACCTCAAAGGCCTTTCGGATTTACATTCCTGCACAGAGGAAAGTTGTTGTCAGGCGAGATGTGAAGTTCGAGGAGGACAGGGCCTTTAGGAGATCACGGGAGTTAGAATATCTGGATCAGCCAGACCCTCAGTAGCAGTTGAGTCAGTCGCAGGGATCCAATGGGCAGGGATCAGGAGGATCTGGAGGTACATCTATGAGGATGTCAGGTCCGTCAGTGAGCAGTGGCTCACCGAGCCAGAGGGGTGGTGCTCTGGGCAGCATGCAGAGCAATTCACTAGGGAGTCCACTGATGGACAATTCACACGGTACCTCAGCTTCTACAGGTTCAGCTGCAGGCAGGAGGACAGCAGAGAGACAGTCAGGAGTTCAGGCTCATGATGATGATTGGGAGGAGTTTCATTCTCCTATTGGAGAAGTGCACTCAGGGAAGAGGAAGCCCAAGTGGCTTCAGGACACCTTGATAGATGCCACATCTATTGCTGAGCCGAAGAGGCCGGTCAGAGAGAGTAGACCACCTGAGAGGTTTTGTAGCTATATGGCAATGGTTACCAGCATCCTTGACTCTGAGCCTTCTAGCTATGAGGAGGCAGTTAGCCAACAAGTCTGGAGAGAGGCCATGCAGGAGGAGTATTCTTCTATCATGAAGAATGATGTTTGGGAGGTGGTGCCGAGGCCTGAGGGCAAATCTGTGGTTACTTCCAGATGGCTTTACAAGGTAAAGCATGCTGCAGATGGCAGCATTGAGAAATTCAAAGCGAGGTTTGTGGCTAGAGGGTTCTCCCAGGTAGAGGGAGTTGATTATGAGGAGACCTTCGCTCCCGTGGCTCGATATACTTCGATCCGCTCCATATATCGATAGCAGCAGAGATGGGTTGGAAGATCCACCAGATGGATGTGAAGACTGCATTTCTCAATGGCTTCATACAGGAGGAGGTGTACATTGAGCAGCCACAGGGCTTTGAGGTGCATCGGAAGGAGTCCCATGTGTGCAGACTGAAGAAGGCCCTTTATGGCCTGAAGCAAGCTCCCAGAGCTTGGTACTCCAGGATAGATACATACTTGCAGGGGTTGGGTTTCACAAAGAGTGAGGCAGATCCGAACCTTTGCTTTATTATGATAGGTGAGGAGCCTCTCATTCTGGTGCTGTATGTGGATGACTTGGTCATTACAGGTGCAGAGAGACTCATAGAGCACTGCAAGAGAGATCTTGCGGCGGAGTTTGAGATGAAGGACATCGGCTTGATGCATTACTTTTTGGGTTTGCAGGTGTGGCAGGAGGAGGGGCATTTCTTCCTGGGGCAAGGGAAGTATATTGTGGACATCCTTGGCAGATTCCACATGGAGGATTGTAGACCCATGTCGACACCAATGATCACCAACTGGAAGAAGCTTCATGCTTTGGATTCTGAGTTGGTGGATCCCACATTATACAGGCAGCTGATTGGTTCCTTGATGTATTTGCTCAACACTAGACCAGATATTTGTTTTGCAGTCAACACGATGAGTCAGTTTATGTGTGAGCCTAGGAAGGTTCACTGGGTGGCTGCAAAACATTTTGCGGTACTTGCAGGGGACAGTGGATTACGGTCTGGACTACAAGCAGGGGGATCGAGTGAGATTGGCAGGATACACTAATTCTGATTGGGCAGGTTGTGCTTCTGATAGGAAGAGCACTTCAGGGTGTTGTTTTGGGTTGGGTTTAGCAGTAGTGTCATGGTTCAGTCGGAAGCAGCAGTCAGTAGCATTATAATCAGCGGAAGCAGAGTATGTGGCAGCCAGTGTAGCTAGTTGTGAGGCCATCTGGCTTCGCAAGATGTTGTTTGGCTTATTTGGTCAGCCGTTGAGACCTTTAGTGATTTACTGTGATAATCAAAGTTGCATTAAACTCACGGAGAATCCAGTATTTCATGACAAGTCAAAGCATATCGGGATCAAATATCATTTCATCAGAGACTGTGTTCAGAAGGGCGCTGTGAAGCTTGAGTATATTCCCACTGATGAGCAGGTTGCAGATATTCTTACCAAAGCCTCACCACGGGGCAAGCATAACTACTTCAGGAACAAGATGGGTGTGGTGAGGAACACCTTCCTCGGTAAGAGGGAGTGTTGAAATTTGGTACTGGAGGACAGGTGGTTCCCTAAGGCTTTGATCTTTGACCTAGGGAAAAGTGTCCAAAAGAATTTAATTTTTCTCCTAAACTGACTTTATAATTTTTATAAAGTTAAATCTAATTTAGAAGTGACTTTAAGTGATAAAGTTACTAAAATCTAATTTTAAAGTGACTTTTATAAAGTCAATGAAAAATTAGAAAGGAAAAGTGACTTTGGAAATAAATGACTAAGTGGGTCTTTATTAAAGTGGGGTGAATTAAAAAATAGAAAGTGAGATTTAAATGAGCATTTAATCTCAGCCATAGATCTCAATCTATTTCAGCCATTGGATTTAGGGCTCACCCAAAAGTCACTTAGGGTTAGATTAAAGGAGGAAAAGGAGGAAAAGGTCATCATTCTTTCATGACCAGATTGGGAGAAGAGAGCAAGAGAGCAAGAGAGATTTCTGAGCAGGGAGGAAAAGGAGACAGCAGCGTGGCACACATTCCAAGGCAGCAGTTGAGCAGATTTGTATAGCTGATTCAGCACACAATGAAAGGCAGATTTTGGCACGATTTTCGAGGAGTGGTTTGCACAAAAATCGAGGAGCAGTTTGCTGGTTTTTCTGCACGCAAAACAAGGGTCGTACAGTGCATTTATTGCAGTCCGTACAGCGCATTTAATGTTGGCCGTACAGCAGCATTTAATGCTGAAAGTGGGCACGAAAGTCGAGGAGACCGTACAGCATTTATTGCTGTCCTGTTTGCTGTAATTTCCAAATCGCTGTGAGGCACGGGAAAAGAGATAAGTTGTAAATTTGCTTGCTGATTTTTTGTTGAATATTTCTCACTGTAATAAGGCAATTTTCAGAAATAAAGAAGAGCTCTCGAACTGATTTTCCCCAAGAGTTGTAGGGGGTTTTTCCAGGGTCATCTTGACCAAAAATCTCTGTGTTTAAATGTGTTTTAATGGCTGTTTGTAACTGCTGAATTTTATTTCTGCATTTTTCAGCATTCTGTAAAATTTCCAGAATTTGTGTTTTCAGCAAAAATTTATTTTTTCAATGTTAAATGTATGGATATGGGAATGGGCATTTAACTATATGGGAGAAATAAGGTGAAACTGAAAACTGGGGTGGGAAAACAGAAATTTCTACATTAGGAAAGAAGACACCAAAGGGATTTTTCACGGGAAAGAAGCTAGAATTAAGTCACCTCAGGTGATCTGAAATGATCATATGTTAAACTGAATTAGAATTGATTATTGCCATTGGTGAACTGAATGTTAACTTAAAGTGCTTTAACCGTGAGAATCAACTAAAAAGGGATGAATTAACGACAGAATTAAAATATAGCAAGATGCAAACAGAAGTGAAAAGCAACAAAAGCACAGCGATACCAGACAGCAAGATTGATTACAGAGTTCGTCCCTAATGGACTACGTCTGCGGGTCCGCTTTCAAGATGGGCGACCGCTTTATTAGGATTGAATCCAAAGAGGTCGATTACACAGCAAATTAACTAGACTGGTTGTGCATGCAGGCACTTCTAGTCATTGCCACAAGAAAGCTCTCTGAATCAGCTTTCCAACGCCTGTCACAGTTCCCAATTCTGACTTCGGATGCTCCTGTAACACTGAAAAAAAAAACTGCCTATAACCTCCAAAATCTGCATACAAAACTCAAAACCACTAATCTCCTTACTTTAATGAACCAAACTGGCTTTATAGCCCTCCAAATGCATTCTAACTCCTTTAGGCTGAATTTAAGAGTGAATAAGCTCGAATTAGGGTTGGTTGAAAGATCTTTATGTCACATAGTGACATTCAGCACCTAGGTGTATTTAAAATATCAAAAATAACACACCAAACCCACTTTCGACCTTAGAATAACTCGAAAACCATTAGAAGTTAGCTAACCGGGCAAAGGCGTTGACAGCACACGTGTGCAGGTGAATAACCCCAGCGGTTTGGGCTCCGACGGTTCCGCTGACTGTTTGTTGAGATGGTGACGGTTGGCGGTTAATCCAGCCCGTTCACATGTCGAAGTTTCGATGATTGTTTTAACTGCAAACACTGACAGTCGCTTTCCCGTTCACAAATGAATGTTTACTCCGCTGCGATTTGCTAACCTTCTGCGGTTTGGACCAGCGGTTAGGGACAAATGTTAAGAGAAAACGGATATCCACTGCGGTCTAACCTGCGGTGACTGCCCAGTGTTCACACGCTGCAGTCCTGCTGCGGTTTATGACTAGCGGTTAAGTTCTTTGTAATGTTTTATTATAAGGTTTGCAATGTATTTATGTTTATTACATGGGTTGGTTTATGTAACATGCCCGAATGGGTTTAGAACTTAGGGTTAATGCCTTTTTAATGCATGATGTAGTTTCTAGGTTTAGTTTAATGGGTTTAGGTTTGAATTAGGTTTGTTTGTCCACAATAGTTTTGGTAGGTAGGTTTATACATTAGATTTAGGACTTATGTTTAGGGTTTAGTCTTTAAACTTTTACACCCTTTTACAACAAGTTGTCACAAGGTGACATACAAACCCACATGATGATAACCATGGACCAAAATTGACAAGCAAACCCTAGCGGAACTGACGACGAACACATGTCGACAGCCAGGTACTAAACACCATAAAAACCCACATCAACCATTGACATCACTGTCGAAGCTGAAGATAACGAACACTGAATGCTGACGACGAATACTAGTGAAGCTAATAAAGTTCAAGACCTCATCGACCAATGATCATTTGACGGTCACTTTGATGTTGAATCACTGAAGACTCCGCTCATGCTGGACTGACAAGAACTGTTAGTATATTCCGACACATAGGAAATAGTTAAGTACAACTTGGTCTAGTATAGAGTTAGGTAAGTTAGGTGTGTTTCTTTACTATGTACATTTTGTAACTTACAATCCGACGATCACGATATGTAGTGATCCGACGGTTCATTCTCTCCTCGGTATTACCGACACTTGATCCGTGGCTTAACACCCGATTGGTCCATGATTTCTATTTAAAGCGCATGGAGGGGGATTTCTAGGGTAATCCGTCTATGAGAGAAGCATATATAAATTTTTCATTCTTTTATTAATAAATTGCCTGAAGTGGTCGCGTTGGCTCAGGCCGTGGACTGTTTCCCTCTTTGAGGGTTTTAACCATGTCAAAATACTGGTGTATTGATCTATGATCTGTTTGTGAGCGGTGTCCTTTGGTGTTCTGTCTGAGGAACTTACCCTGTAAATTCCTACATGGTATCAGAGCTATTTGAGGTCGCGTCCGTTGGTGATCCAAATCTGAAGCCGGTAGAACTTCATCCGACTACCGTTTCCTAGATCTACTGTTTCTAACTGCTTTCAGGCCGAGAGGACTGCTCTGTTGTGTTGGGAGCATCTGTTCCAGTGAGGAACCCCTTTCGTTTCATGCGAAAAGGTTTCCGGTAGCCCTAGCTACGTCATTTTTAAGATCTGGAGGTATACAGTGTTTATTTGCAGTTTACAGTTATTTTCTCTCTGTTTATTTCGGTTTCGGTTTATTTAGTTTTTTTTATTACCAGATCTATACCTTTCATTTCTGCGTATGCTCTTTGACCTGCGACTCTATGCGATCTGGGCAAATCAGAAACAGAAAGAAAGGATTTTTCTCATGCGTATGCTCTTTTCCGCTGCGCCTTAGTGTGATCTCGGAAAATTAGAAACATTGAGGAAAATATTTAGTTTCCGGCTAAAGCTAACTTTGAGCCGCAAGGTTCATTTTTGAAAATATCTAGTTTCCGGCTAAAGCTAACTTCGAGCCACAAGGTTCGTTTTTTTTGTATGTCCATGTTGGGTTTTGTGTTTTTTGTTTTGTAGGGAAAAAGAGCTTTCTCAAAGCAAGCACGCAACCCAAAGCATCAACCCCCCCTCTCTCTCTCTCAAACTTTTTGTATAGCTCACTTGGTGCAAAGCTAATTTATGAGAGTAGAGATCTTGGGTTCAAGTCTCCATTTTGTGGGGGCGGATTTTTTCATTTCCGCACATTCCCGCACTTTGTCGGCGACTTCGTCAATTTTTTTTCAAAAAGCCATAACTTCTTCATCCGGAAGCCGTTTTCAGAACCGTTTTTTTGAAACGGCCTAATTTTTCGAGATCTTTCCATTGGTACACTTAGTTTCAGCATCTACAGCTTCAGTTTCTGTTAAAAATGGAAAGTCCATGCCAAGTCATTCTTGATAGCACTAACTACTTCCAATGGTGGTCCTACATTGTGGATTTACTTAGAAGTAAAGGTCTTTACAGAATAGCCACAGGCCAAGAGACCAAACCGAAAGATGAAGATAAGGCAGCTAAATGGGAAAATAGGCAAGACCAAGCACGTGGGTTGATAGGGATGTCTATTTCTTCAGATCATAGATTCCATATTGCAGAACTTGATACTCCTGATGAAGCACTGCAACAAATTACTAAAGTCTTTGGAATTAAAAATGAACTTAAAGCCCATCAACTTGAAAATGAATTGCTTACATTGGACCCCAATAATTTTTCTTGCATTGAAGATTTTTTGTCCAAGTTCAAGACCCTTAGACTTCTCTTGGAAGGTGTTAAGGTTAAGAAAGAAGATAGTAGCCTTATCTACTCCATTCTTACTAAGTTGGGACCAGCCTATTCTGTGTTTGTTTCCACCTTCCATTCTACAAGAGAAGCCTTCATTTCTCAAGGACAAACCTACAAGTCCCCTTCCTTTGATTCCTTTTGTGATTCTTTAATAAGAAAACAAGAAAAACTCTTACACCTTGGTCTTCTTCATTTTGGAAACTCTTCTCAAAAAGCGTTAGCCGCCCAGCAGCAACCAAATCCAAAGAATCCTAAGAAGTTGTATCCTAAAAAGAATGGTCCTAAACCAAACAAGGGTCCTAAGCAATTTCAGCCTCAAAATGAAAAATCATTTCAATAAAATGATAAGACAAATAAAAACAAAGGGAAGAAGACTGATAGACATTGCAACTTTTGTAATCGAGATGGCCACTTAGAATCCAAATGCTTTAAGAAGATGGAAGCCTTGGAAGCAGCAATGAAGAAGCATAACATCCATTTGGAGCAATCTTCAACTTCAACTTCATCTTCAAGAATGGCACTTTCTGCATGTGGTTGTCAAGCATCTCGGTCTGGCTATGCACTAAATGTATCTTCTTCTTCTCATTCTCATGAGTGGCTCATTGATTCTGGAGCTTCTTATCACATGGCCAAAAACAAAGCCATGTTTTCTTCTTTAAATGATTGTAACACCAAAAATATATATGTTGGTGATGATAGATCTCTTAGTGTTGTAGGGACTGGAACTGTTCATCTAGACAATGGTCAGTTTAATGATGTATTATGTGTTCCAACCTTATCCTGCAACCTTCTATCTGTATATCAGATAACCCATTCAGGTGAAGGTAAAATCGTTGAATTTTCACCTCACGATGTTGTAATTAAGGACCTAAGAGATCCCAGACAGATTTTAGCTACTGGCATCGCTGATGATTCTACAAGGTTGTATAAGTTTCACAACTTTGGGTCATCAAATCTTCCCTCAGTATTTGTTGCCCATAATGATGAAGTGAGCAAATTTTGGCATGAGCGATTTGGTCACTTAAACTATCGCTCTCTTCAGAATCTATGTAAAGAAAATATGGTGACAGGTCTTCCTATGGTATCTTGCAGAGATGGTGTTTGTTCCGGATGTGTACTCGGAAAACATCATCGGGACAGTTTTGAAAAACGTGCCTCTTGGCACGCCTCAGCCCCTTTACAGCTCGTGCATAGTGATTTATGTGGTCCACTTCCAGTTGCTTCATTCTCTGGCTACAAGTATTTCTTAACTTTCATTGATGATTTCTCCAGACGCACTTGGGTATACTTCTTAAAACTCAAGAGTGAAGTATTTAACATGTTCTTGGCCTTTAAGGCCTTTGTTGAAAAACAATCTGGACATCAAATTCTTAAGCTAAGATCTGATAATGGCGGAGAATATGTTAAAAACACATTCATCAACTTTTGCACTGAGAATGGAATTCAAATGCAACATACTGTTCCATATACTCCACAACAAAATGGTGTAGCTGAAAGGAAGAATCGCACCTTAAAGGAAATGGCTAATTGTATGCTTCAATCTAAAGGACTTAGTCTTAATTATTGGGCAGAAGCAATTAACTGTGCAAATTACATAATAAATCGCACTCCTACTAAGGTTTTAAAGAATATCACTCCAGAAGAAGCATGGAGCTCAATCAAACCAGATGTAAGTCACTTTCGTGTTTTTGGAAGTGAAGCGTGGGCCCATATTCCAGATGAGAAACATAAAGCTTTAGAACCAAAGAGTGAAAAATGTATTTTTGTTGGATATTCTGAAGATGTCAAAGGATATAGACTTATTCCACTTAAGTCCAAAAATGTTATCATTAGAAGAGATGTAAAGTTTGATGAAAATATATCGGCCTGCGAGCCTAGTTCGGCGGATGTGCCACCTCTCCCTATCTCTTCTACTTTTGAAAATATTTCTTCTTCAGATGATGAAAGCGAGGATGAAAATCCTCCCCCACCTTCTCAGGATCCTCCTTCAGCTCCTCAGCTTCCAAAATGGGTCCGTGCTACTCGGGATGCAGCAGGTGATCTTGCCGGTGATCCTACAGATCAACGACGTACACGTTCTCAGTTCGAGAGAGCCTCTTCTTTACTGGCTCAAGCTTCAGTGAATGATCCTGACACCTTTGCAGAAGCTTCAGGCCATCCAGATTGGGAAGCAGCTATGAATGAAGAATATCATTCATTATTGGCAAATGATACATGGGATCTTGTTCCTCTACCAAAGGGACGAAAACTTGTTAGATGCAAATGGGTTTACAGAACCAAGTATGGACCAGATGGGAAAGTTGATAAACATAAAGCTCGTCTTGTTGCTAAGGGTTTTTCACAAGTTGAAGGCATTGACTACACTGAAACCTTCTCCCCTGTTGCCAAAATGAACTCTATCCGCCTTGTTCTTTCCCTTGCTGCCTCTTTCAAATGGGAAGTCCATCAGATGGATGTTAAATCCGCCTTCTTGCATGGGGACTTGCATGAAGAAATCTATATGGAACAACCTATTGGCTTTATACAAACAGACTCCAGCCTTGTATGTCGGCTTAAGAAATCCCTTTATGGTCTCAAGCAAGCTCCTCGAGCTTGGTATGCCAAAATGGATAACTTTCTTTTAGAATCTGGCTTCTCTAGGTGTCATTCTGACAATACTGTCTACACCAAGAAAGTGGGCAAGTCTCTTATCATTCTTGTTCTTTATGTTGATGATCTTATCCTGACTGGTAGTGATCCCAACCTTATAAACCATGTGAAGTCTAGCCTTAAAAGGAAGTTTGAAATGACAGACTTAGGAAACTTACATTATTTTCTCGGTCTTCAAGTCTTGCAATCCAAGGAAGGTATTTCCCTTTCTCAATCCAAGTATGCCTGTGATATTCTACGCCACTTTCACATGGAAGACTGTAAGCCAGCCGCTTCTCCCTTTCAGTCTCGAGTCAAACTTTCAGTCACTTGTACTTCTCCTGAACTTGATGCTACCTTATACCGTCAACTTGTAGGAAAGCTTTTGTATCTAACCCATACTCGTCCTGACCTTTCCTTTGCCGTTGGCCTTGTTGCTCGGTTTATGCAAAACCCACATGAAAGTCATTGGAAAGTAGCTAAAAGAATACTTCGTTATGTTCGAGGTACAGTTCAGTTTGGGATTCATTACAGTGCCGAAGTAGCTCCTCTATTGGTTGGTTTCATTGATTCCGATTGGGTTGGTGACCCTGATGATCGGAAGTCTACTGCAGGTTATGTGTTCACTCTTGGTTCAGGACCTATTACATGGGCTTGCAAGAAACAAGGTGCCATTTCTCTTTCTTCAGCAGAAGCAGAATATCGTGGTGCCGTAGAAGCTAGTAAGGAAGCCTTGTGACTTCGTCAGATCCTGTCAGAGTTTGGCTTTCAGCAACAGCATCCGACTACACTTTGGTGTGATAATCAAAGTGCCATTCAGCTATGCAAAGATCCAGTCCAACATCAGCGCAGCAAACACATTGAACTGCACATGCACTTCATCAGAAAGCTCATTCACGACCATGTTCTTGAAGTGCAATATTGTTCAACAGATGATCAAGTTGCAGACATCTTTACAAAGGCTCTCACAGAGGCGAAGTTCACTAAACTTCGATTTATGGTTGGAGTTCAGGAAGTTGTCACTAAGGGGGGATAGGCTCTAGTGCCTCCTTCCTTCTCCTATTGTGTCATATTTGTAAATCCTTCAATCCTATCCCAAGTTGTTCTTAAGGGGGGATGTTAGGATATTCCGACACATAGGAAATAGTTAAGTACAACTTGGTCTAGTATAGAGTTAGGTATAGAGTTAGGTAAAGTGTGTTTCTTTACTATGTACATTTTGTAACTTACAATCTGACGGTCACGATATGTAGTGATCCGACGGTTCATTCTCTCCTCGGTATTACCGACACTTGATCCATGGCTTAACACCCGATTGGTCCATGATTTCTATTTAAAGCGCATGGAGGGTCATTTGTAGGGTAATACGTCTATGAGAGAAGCATATGTAAATTTTTCATTTTTTTATTAATAAATTGCCTGAAGTGGCCACGTTGGCTCAGGCCGTGGACTGTTTCCCTCTTTGGGGGTTTTAACCACGTCAAAATACTGGTGTATTGATCTGTGATCTGTTTGTGAGCGGTGTCCTTTGGTGTTCTGTCTGAGGAACTTATCCTGTAAATTCCTACAAGAACCTCCTAGATCAATCCTCTCCACTTGAAAGCTTTTGGACCACAAAATTTTGACTTAAACAGATAGTAAATGAGGGTAGAGCTCCCTCACTCTCCACCTTGCCCTGATGATGTACCAGTACATTCGATCAACCACCTGAAAGTGATGACCTTGATGATGTTGATCATGGCACATTTTGAATCTGTGAACTGCTTCATCCATCTGCATTATGCAACACTTGCAAAGATGGTTAAACAACCTGTTATGAACATGGCAATTGACTTCTTTCCACGAAGTACGATTAATTAGTGATTCATACTCATCTTTGAAAAGAATCTCTAGAGGATATTGTTCAATACTATTCACATGTATTAACAATCTATTTTGCGGAATAACAGAAACATTCAAAGACATTTTGAACATCATACCAGCTACTTGATTTGATATACTTTCCTGATTCTTGCTTACTAAGTGAACTTGATGCAATACACCCATCAAACTGTAGTGTGCAAACTGCTGCAACTTAGTTTGATTTTGAAAGTATTGAAATGTCGTAGGATTTATTTGAATCACTGTGTCTTCATTCATTAAATGATGTTTCCATTGATTAGCAGTTTCCCCTGATGCATAAGTTTCCCTTAAATGTATTGGATACTTTGACACTGCTTTAGAAAAGGCTTTGATATGAAAACAAATGGGCTTCCTCTCCACTTGAAAAGAGGCTTCCAAACTGTTTGAAACATGAAATGGTGACACAATACAAGAGAAATGTAACACTGTCTTTCCCCCAATACGGACCTGTATCCCTGTAACTTATAACTCCCAAACTTGCACTGTATTGATTCATTCTGACATTAGGAAGAGGAGCTTTAGGCATCAACTGTAATTCATGTTGTATTTCCTGCTTATGAGTAAGATGTTTGGTTTCTTTAAATAGAACTAGAAAATTTTCTACCTCTTTGATCAAACTATCTTTAAACTGGGACTCATAACTTGAACAAACATCATGTTGACTCTTATGTTGTTCCTTTACACACATGATTACAAATCTCTTATTTGAACTTATTAATCGCTTCATTTGATTAGCAACAACTAAATTCAAGTGATTTTTACTTTGATGTTCCCTGACAATAAATTCAACCCCATCTTTCTTAAGGTGATATTTATGCTGTCTCCTGTAAAATATTGCATCACGATCATAAAGATAAGGACTTCCTAAGACAACTCCACATATGTCCACTGGAACCACATCTAATTCCACTTCATCAATGTAATTCGCTGTAATGTTAAATATTAACCGACACTGTTTTGTGACTTTAATCTGAGTTAATTTATTTAACCATCCTAATGGGTAAGGTCTTGGATGATTCCGTGTCTCCAAACCCAAGTTCTTAACTAAATATTCAGATATTAAATTTGCCTGTGATCCACTGTCAAACATTGTATCTATCTTTGTGTGCTTAGAAGTTATCCTTATGTTAAATAATTCAACTCTTTTATCCTCATTTGAAGGATTTATGTTTGATGAAGATGCAATAGTATTCGAACTTGAACAAGTGTCAAAAATTTTCCCTGTCGATAATATGGCAGTTATCCTCCTTTCATCACCTGAATCGGAACCTAGATCTTGCTAGACTGCTGCAATTGCCTTCTTTTCATCCTTCTCTTTAAGGAACTTTTTGGGCTTAAGTTCGGGATGAAGTTTCCAACACCTAGATTCATCATGACTGATTCTCTGGCAATGAGAACAAGTAGGTCTTTCCTTCTGAGCTATCACTGATTTCTTTCTCTTCGAATTGTTCTTCCCCTTACTGTCATTGGAATCCTTGATTTCCAACTCTTTGGATGATTGTGGTGAAAATTTGAATGGTCTGCCACCTAATTCAATATGTATGGCTTGAACACACACTTCATCAAAATCATCAGGATTAAACATCAATAATGTATGCTGCAAATATGAATGTAAACTGCCGATGTATTTTAATAAAGTTTCACATGTATCCAATGAAATACCAAGCGCCAATGCTTTCTTTCTGAACTCCTAAGTAAACTCCTGAACACTCTGCCCTTTACCTTGCCTCAAATGCTGCCAATCAATAACAGCTTGCTGCATGTATCCTAAAGGATAGAATTGTTTCCTAAGAGCTTTTAAAAACTTAGACCATGAAGAGATGACTTTACCTTTCCGCTTTACATCTATTTGAGTTTTACTTTCCCACCAGATTAAAGTTGTTCCCCCTGTTGACCACTACGTGTCAACTACCCATAGCAGTACACTCCCTTTTTCGCAAAAGGGTAGCGCTTGATCGTCGTGTCCGTGCCATTCGACTCCCATCATCAGCCTAATCATGTTATGTTGTAAATATAGTCTGCATGTGTAAATTGTAAATAATCTTAGCAGCTCTGAGTCATGTAAGTAGATTTCCTAGGGGGACCTAATTTTCCAGTGATAATCTACGTTCCGGAAGGTTTTTTGTCTCACCAATCCATGATCGATAGAGTTTTCCTTCAGCCTAACCCCAAAAAGCCGGAATCGATTTTGTTATTAGAATCTTGGGGGAGTCCTAGTGAGCTAAGTCGAGGCTATGTAAAAGTAATTTGGAAATAATCCTAATTATTTGGTTAGGTTATTACAAATTGCTTGATCTGCTAGATTATATTTGTGTCGCAAGACTAGGTAGTCTATGAGGGTCTATATCAAATGGGTTTTCCCCCTTGAGATGTAAAATTATAAAAGTCATGATGTAAAGTGTCTTGAGGGTTAGAAAATAATTAATCCCCTCATAGGTCCTAGGTCCTAGGTAAAATTCCCAAAGGCTAAGTTCAAGGGTCCAAACATAAAATAAATAAATAAATAAATAATAAATAATAATAAAAATTAGAAAAAATAAAAAAATAAATAAAAATAATAAAATAATAATAAGTCAAAGTTTTGAGGAAATAAATGCAAAATTTTAATTTTTAATATATTAAAATGCATTTAAAATTTCGACGGATGAGATTAAAAGAGATTTTGATCCTCATCGACGGTCGAGATCACTTTGACATGGATCACTCGAACTAGCCGTTGGGAAATTTTCCTTTAAATAGGGTGTCAGGGGTCATTTGAGATCATTCGATCTGTGAGTTTTGTGCTAAAGCTTTGCTCTCTTGTGGTCATTTTTCATATGCAATAAAGAAAGACTTTGGGGTTGAATTCTTGCTAGTGTTACTCTTCTGGAAATGCTGTAAGATGTTTCATTTTTGTGCATGATTTTAATTTCAGCCATTGATAATAGCGTTATCAAGAGTGATTTTAGTCGCTAGAGTTTGTATGGTAGTTAAATTTCTGAATATGATGGCAGGTATCTCCATTAGATTTGGATTTTAGTATCGTTTTCTCCCTCTTTGTTAATAGTTGAAGTAAGTTGTGCAAGAAAATCTAGATTTCGAAGATCAACGGGCGTTTGGGGAAGTTCTTGGCTGAACCAGCGAACTCCCGAGAAGCACTTTCTGAAGAGCCCAGCTAGTTTTGATCCTGGGCTTATCATTTGAATTTTTCTTGTGAATGCATGAGGGGTTTTCTGAAGCATCTCATAGTAAATTTAAAATTCTGAAAATATTTCTGTGGCATACTGACAAATCTGGCTATTTAGAGCCTTTAAGCTGTAAATATTGTAATTGTTTAACTGGTTTTAGGGTCTTAGTTTTGTTTCTTGTGCATTTTATTTCTGGGTTTTCAATTTTTGTTATTGCAGGTTGCAGATCGGAAGAAAACATTTTGTCCGAAGCCAGATCTAGGCCCTGGAGGGTAAGATCTGGCCTCAGGATCAGCTCTGGCAGGAATATTTACTTTAGATCTGAAAATGGCTTGTGGGGTTTTCATCAAGGAAATCTGAAGCGAAAAGATTCAAATTTTTCATAAGGTTTTCTGAAGAATCATGGGGGTTTTTCAGGTTATTTGTTTGCTGCCTGGGATTTTATTCTGACAAAAATTTCGAAATTTTTTATGCTATGTAAAATCACACAGCACCACGAATCTGCAAACCGAATCTGCACCTTGGACCTCTGCCAATCCTTCCACTCCACGTGCTATCCTGTGGCAGCCGTCGCACTAGCCCTCAGCTCCATCCCATCTACGCTGCTGTACAAAGCCAATCAGTCCTCATCCTCCACGCAACAGCCGTCATTCCCTCTACCGCAGCCTTGTCACTTTATCACTTCCCCATTCTGTTGCAGTTCTCATCCCAAGCCATTGACCTACCCATCGAGTATCTCTGCCTGCAAACAAGCAACTCATATTCATCCACTGCCTGTCTGCTATCCTTCCTACGTGAAGCTCCCCATCGCTCCTCCTTTTTCTGCGCAAACCTGCAAACAAGTTGCATCCCTTAACTGTCGTCCTGCTCTTCCACCGCACGTTGGCCTTCATTGTTATTCACGCGTTTCTCCTCAATGCTACCAATCCATACACCTGCAAATTCATCTCGTCCCTTTCACACTGTGTCTTTCGCTATCATCCGCAGCTTCCATCGTTGCTCCATCTGCAGCCTTCTCCATAGTCGTTCGCCCCTTGGCCGTCGAGGTCTTCTCCCCGCTGTCGACCATACCTGCAAACCGCATACCCTTCCACCATCGAACTGCCATACGCCTGATCCACACCTGCGTATTTTTCTCTGCCGTCACCTGCAAACCTGCAAACAACAACAATACGTTTCATTTTTTATATATTTCGATTAGGTTAGGGTAGATTTTTCTTTGATTTTCATTTGTGTGGTAGCATCAATTTTATTTTCATGAAATGTGTTATGATTTAATCATAAAATCCTGAAAAAAATAAAAAATTCTAATAGTTAAAAAATTAAAAAAATATATAAATCTAGAAAAAGTTGAAAAAAATAAATAAAAGGAAATTAGATTTGGATTTTGGATTTCATTTTGATTTATTTTGACTTTAAATAAAACATTTAAAAAATCCTAAAGGCATAAAAAGTCTCTTTTAGTTTTTTTTAGATCCGTTTTAGATTAGATTAAATTTTGATCTTATTAAGCTAGGTTTTAGTTTTAGGTTTATTTGTTTTAGTTTTAAATTTGGAACTTTATATCAAAAAATATAAAAATATAAAAAGGCATAAAAAGTTAATTTTAGAGTTTGATCTATTTTGGGTTTAGATTTTCATTTAATCTACAAAAATCTCGTAAATAATAAAAATATAAAAATTAAAAAATTTTGGAAAGATTAACTAAATTGAAAATTCATTTTGGTGTCTTTTGTGGTATCTATGTTCCAATTCTCTGTAATTAAATGTGCTTAAATATTTATTTAAAGATTAGCTATTGAAAAGTGGTGAATCATTTTGTGAGTTGGTTAGCATTCAAAATTTTGTGGTTTCTTGAAGAATTTGATCTTTTGAAAGTTATTTGCTAGAACATTGCGCATCTATTGAATATTTTGCATCTGGTGAAATTAATCATTGCTTGGATTATATTATGCTAGTTATATGTTGGATATTTTGTAAATATTTTCAAGCAATCATTAAATTACTTCATAAGCAGCAGCAGCTAACTAATTACTTGGTTTTCATTAACTCCATAAGGCACTGGTCTTAAGCATTTAAAAATCTAATCAAATTCTAAAATCGATCAAGTGCTTGTTTCCCCCTGCTGTGTCTCCCAAGCCAACTGGTTCCCAGTTGGTCTTCCTCTTTCCCATAGGGTCTATCCCCCTTAGCCTGCTTCAGGGAGACAGCTTAAACAGAGAGATCGGGGATCAAGGTGACAGCGCCTGGTCTAAGCGTTGTTGCGTTGCCTAGACAATCTGTGTGACAACACCCCCCATTCTAAGTGTAGCTAACTGAATTTTTGTTTTATCGTCAGAAATGTTCTGAATACGACAATACACTTCTAACTGCTTAATCCAGTTATCTAACTTTTCAGGATTCATTTCGCCATCATAAATAGGTAACTCAAATTTTACATCAAGTTTCAGAAGAGATGTTTTCTTAGGTTTCTTTTCTGTTTTAGATTCGGAACTAGAAGAAGAAGAAGATGATGATGATGGAGATGATGGATGATGGAGGTTTATCAGCCTTGCCTATACCTTTGTCCTTCTTCGATGTCTTTGAAGAAGAAGTTGCATCTCTCACTTTCTTATCTTCGCAAAGTTCTCCCAACATCTGCTGCATACTCAAGAATGCTTGCTGAAATTGTTCCTCGTTCATCTTAGTTTCAGGATTTTCACATGCATCAGACCCTGTCATGGTCGGCTTATGAGCAACTCTTCGCTTTCCAAACTTTGGATCAATCTCCTCGAGGATTCCTTCTCCACGTTGCGACTTTGACCTGGTTAACATTCATTGACAAATTCTACAAACGCAACCTGCTCTGATACCAAATTATATGATCTGAAATGATCATATGTTAAACTGAAGTAGAATTGATTATTGCCATTGGTGAACTGAATGTTAACTTAAAGTGATTTAACCGTGAGAATCAACTAAAAAGGGATGAATTAACGACAGACTTTAAACATAAGCAAGATGCAAACACAAGTGAAAAGCGGCAAAAACACAGCAATACCAAACAGCAAGATTGATTACAGAGTTCGTCCCTGATGGACTACGTCTCCGGGTCCGCTTTCAAGATGGGCGACCGCTTTATTAGGATTGAATCCAAGGAGGTCGATTACACAGCAAATTAACCAGACTGATCGTGCACACAAGCACTTCTGGTCACTGTCACAAGAAAGCTCTCTAAATTAGCTTTCCAACACCTGTCACAGTTCCCAATTCTGACTTCGGATGCTCCTGTTACACTGAAAACAAAAACTGCCTATAACCTCCAGAATCTGCATACAAAACTCAAAACCACTAATATCCTTACTTTAATGAACCAAACTAGCTTTATAGCCCTCCAGATGCATTCTAACCCCTTTAGATTGAATTTAGGAGTGAATAAGCTCGAATTAGGGTTGGTTGAAAGATCTTTATGTCACATAGTGACATTCAGCACCTAGGTGTATTTAAAATATCAAAAATAACACACAAAACCCACTTTCGGCCTTAGAATAACTCAAAAACCATTAGAAGTTAGCTAACCAGGCGGAGGCGCTGGCAGCGCATGTGTGCAGACGGATAACCCCAGCGATTTGGGCTCCAGAGGTTCCGCTGACTGTTTGCTGATACGGTTACCGTTGGCAATTAATCCGGCCCGTTCACATGTTGAGGTTCCGATGACTGTTTTAACTGCAAACACTAACAGTCGCTTTCCCGTTCACAAATGGATGTTTACTCCACTGCGGTCTGCTAACCTTCTGTGGTTTGGACCAGCGGTTAGGGACAAATGTTAAGAGAAAATGAATATCCACTGCGGTCTAACCTGTGGTGACTACCCAGTGTTCACACGCTGTGGTTTATGACCAGCGTTAAGTGCTTTGTAATGTTTTATTATAAGGTTTGCAATGTATTTATGTTTATTACATAGGTTGGTTTATGTAACATGGCCCGAATGGGTTTAGAACTTAGGGTTAATGCCTTTTTAATGCATGATGTAGTTTCTAGGTTTAGTTTAATGGGTTTAGGTTTGAATTAGGTTTGTTTGTCCACCATAGTTTTGGTAGGTAGGTTTATACATAGATTTAGGTCTTATGTTTAGGTTTAGTCTTTAAACTTTTACACCCTTTTACAACAAGTTGTCACAAGGTAACACACAAACCCACACGATGATAACCATGGACCAAAATTGACAAGCAAACCCTGGCGGAACTGACGACGAACACATGTCGACAGCCAGGTACTAAACACCATAAAATCCCACATCAACCATTGACATCATTATCGACGTTGAAGATAACGGACACTGAATGCTGATGACAAATACTAGCGACGCTGATAAAGTTCAAGACCTCATCGACCAATGATCATTTGACGATCATTTCGATGTTGAACCACTAAAGACTCTGCTCATGCGGGACTGACAAGATCCTCTTGGATCATCAAGATATTCGGAAGTATAGCTTATTGCCATATTCCAGAAGAGAAGCAGAGCAAGTTAGAGCAGATCGTCGAAGTTGGGTATCTAATAGGTTACAGCGAGACTTCAAAGGCGTATCGGATCTACATTCCAAGCAGCAGAAAGATTGTAGTAAGGCGGGATGCGAAGTTCATGGAAGATAGAGCCTTCAGGAAATCTCGTGAGATGCCATTTGAAGAACAGGATGAGGATGCTTCTCTAGTCCAACAACAAGGATCAGATCTGGCAGGAAGACAAGCATCTGGTTCAAGCACAGTAACCTGTACTAGCATCTCCTCAAGAGAAGAGGAGCCAAGAGTATCACAGCAGGTACAAGAAGAGGAACAGATGGAACCTCCCACCACTAGTGGAAGAACTAGCCTAGAAGTACGACAAACTCTAAGGAACGCAGAGGAAATCATTGGAGCTCCTAGAGCCGAGAAAAGGCAACGTAGACAACCTGACAAGTACCAAGCATTGGTAGCTCAGGTCGAAGAACCCTCTAGTTTTCAAGAAGTTGTACAACACCAGGTATGGGTGGATGCCATGGTAGAAGAGTACAGTTCTATCATGACAAATGATGTCTGGGAAATTGTACCAAGACCAGAGAACAGATCAGTTGTAGGTTCGAGATGGATCTACAAGATCAAGTATGCTGCAGATGGCAGCATAGATAAGTACAAGGCTAGGTTTGTCGCAAAAGGATATGCACAAAAGAAAGGAATAGAGTATGAGGAAACCTTTGCCACAGTAGCTCGATATACCTCTATCAAATCCATTATATCCCTTGCAGCATAGATGAGATGGGAGATTCACCAAATGGATGTCAAGACAACGTTCTTGAATGGTGTGATAGAAAAAGAGGTATATATCGAACATCCAGAAGGTTTTGAAACACATGAAAAGAGAACTCATGTGTGCAGGTTGAAGAAAGCCTTGTACGGGCTAAAACAAGCACCCAGAGCTTGGTATGGTCGAATTGGCAGCTACTTGCAACAGTTGGGATTCATCAAGAGCAATGCCGATCCCAATTTTTATTATCTGTAGGTAGAAGGTGAGTTGTTGATTCTGGTATTGTATGTGGATGATCTATTTTTGATAGGATCATCCAGACTCATAAAGGATTGTAAGAAGAACCTAGAAACTGAGTTTGATATGAAGGATTTGGAGCTAATGCGCTATTTCTGGGATTGGAATTTTGGCAACATGATGGTGAGATATTCCTTGGCCAAGGAAGATATGCATCAGAAATTTTGAAAAGATTCAGAATGCAGGATCGTCGACCTATGGCTACGCCTATGATTACCAATTGGAAGAAAATAGATGCTTTGGGAGACAAGGAAGTAGACCCCACCTTATACAGTCAACTCATTGGGTCACTTATGTATCTGGTCAACACCAGGCCAGACTTGGGTTATGCTATCAAAACCCTTAGTCAATTCATGGTGGAACCAAAAAGGGTGCACTAGGCAGCATCAAAGCACATTCTCAAGTATGTGCGTGGAATAGTAAATTTTCGATTAAGGTACACCAAGGGCAATGATATCGAATTGAGTGGATTCACTCATGCAGATTGGGTAGGAAGTTCAATAGACAAGAAAAGTACCACTGGGTATTGCTTCGATATTGGATCTAGGATGACCTCCTGGTGCAATAAGAAGCAGAACTCTGTAGCTCTAAGCTCTGTTGAAGCTGAGTATATGGAAGCTAGCAAAGCAACATGTGAAGCTATATGGCTCAGGAAACTGCGTGTAAATATATTTAAGAGAAGAATAGAATCGACAAGGATCTTTTGTGATAATCAGAGTTGTATCAAGCTATCTGAAAATCCAGTGTTTCATGATCACTCCAAACACATCGATATTCGGTGTCACCTTATCACAGACTATGTTCAGCGTTGAGCGGTACAGTTGGAGTACACTCCCACAGGAAATCAAGTGGCAGACATACTCACCAAGGCTCTAGGAAGAGCCAAGTTTGTTCAATTTCGGGAACAAATGGGTATGTTGGAAAATCCCTTTCAATAGAATGATGTAGCGTTTGAGAGGGAGTTGTAGTACAAATGCAGCAGTGGCAGTGACAATGTCATGGGCAGCAGTACAGTAGCAGCAGTAGTGCAGAAAGGAGGTGCTTCAGAAACAGAGTAGCATGAAGGTGGATATTGTTGCTAGAGCACTTTCCTTGCTAAGAGGGACTGTTAGTTTTTGGTAGCATCGGAAGTGTTCTACCCTTGAAAATTGGTGGAGGCTAAGGCACATGAGTTCTAAAGAACCCAGAAACCATTTGCTGAAATTCCACCTGAATTGTATTTTTATTAAAATAATTAATATTTTTAATGGAGTTCCTAAGTTTAAACTTAGGGAAATTAAAATATTAATGGGTATTAATCAAAATATGGGTGAGAATGATCTAGAAGGCGGATCAAGTCATGTTTTAATCTTAGCCGTTGATTAGAGACTTAATCTCAGTCTTTGAAGACTCAACTGGAAAAGTATAAAATTGAGGCTTGGGGTTCATTTGGAAACACACAGAGAGAACGAATTGATCTAGAGTTCGAGTTCTGGGGCTAGGAAGTTGGGAAATTCGAACTAAGTGATCATTCAATAGTAGAGGGACAGGGAGAATCCGGAAGGACTTTCCAAAGAATACTGAGGACTTTCCGGAGAATACTGATAGAGAAGCAAAGACAGCTTGCAGAGAGGCAACGTAGTAGCCAAGAAAGGCTGACGCTAGGCCAGCCTGGGCCCACGCAGTCCTGACACAGAGCCAGAAGGGCCAGTGCAGAGCAGAAAAGTTGCCTGTCATGCAGAATTCAGAATTGTCGGAACAGCTGGAACTGCCAGGAACTACCGGAACAGCCAGGATAGCTGACGCAGAGGGCAGAAGAGGTGACGCAGGGTTAATGCAGAGCCTACACAGGGCCAACGCAGAAATAGTCGAGGTTAGCCAGTCTTGTGTTGGATCAGCCGGAATTCTGCCGAGTGAAGTGAGGTAAAACTCAGATTTTCTGCCAATATTTTCTCTATAAGGGATTGCTAGATAAGCATCCTAGATTTGTATTCAAATATTTCTCCTACATAATAATAAACACTCGAAACTGCTGCACCGGTTTTCCCGCATTGGGTTTTTCCAGGGACTATTGTGTCCAAAAATAAGTGTGTCCTATGTATCTTGTTCTTTGATCTAGTTTCTATTTTATGAGATCAAATAATTAATTAGTGTAGGTTGCAGAAGTAATTTGCTTCAGTATTCAGAAGAATAACTTGATGAATGTAAATTTAAAAATCAAGTAGGTGAAGTAGATTCAGATTTTTCTGCAATAGGGGTTCCTTCGGTGTAGGAATTTTCAGACCAAACTCGGGAGAAAACCCAACAATCTTTTCTAGGAGAAAATGTAATCGGCAAAATAAAATCTAATATTTCAAGTCAAACTTGGTCAACCTAGACCAACAATTTGCAAAAGTCAAACTTGGTCAAACATAGCCTAAATTCGGCTTTATGCAACTACCCACAAATTTGGTCAACCCTGATTTCAAACAGGCTGAATTTCAGCCTCTTGCTACTGTCCAAAAGCTTGGTCAAACTACCCAAAGATTCGGTCAAACTACCCAGAATATACTTGGTCAAACAGATCAAAATTTCTGTCAAACTGCAGTTCAAAAAAGTTGGAACCAGAGGTTCTTAGTTCTCAGGCTGAGATTCTTGGCTTAGAAAGGAATATTTTACAATGGAAGGAGATCTAGAAGCTTCCAAGCTCTAGATCTAGATCTTGACTGCATTTTTCCTGATAAAGGACCTAGATTTGTGCCAAATCAATACCATTGGTTACAGAATGGCAATAGCATTTCATAGTTGTGGTTATTCTGACAAATATGGATAAATTTAAGGTAATTTCAATATTTGTGAAGGACTATTTATTGGAGATTCGTAAATATCGCTCAAATGTTGGAAAGTGTCATTTCTTTGTAGTACCAAAGAGGCCAAATACAAGCTATATCAGATCATTGATCTTGATACATTTTCATGGAATGATATTGGTATTTTAACCAAGATGGAACATCCTTGATTGACTGATAACATGATGGAATAATGCAACCACAATTTCATCACATATGCAGAAGCGTGGGGACTCTATGGCAGATTCTTTTACTTATGATTTTGGACACTTGGTTATGTTCTACATAGTTTCCCACCCATATTGACTACAACAAGATAATTTGCACATGTCAAGTCTGATAAAAGTTTGGGCTAAGGGTTTGTAAACCCTAGAAGACTTGAAGTGTGATCCTAAGTTAATTTTGAAGTCTATGGCAGTATTGAAGTTGTGGCATAAACTTGAATTTTTGAAGCAAAACCTAAGTCTTGTTCGAAGTTGATCTTTAGACCTTTGTTGTGTCAAGATTGTGCTTGTTGTGTTGGAAATACTAAGGGAGGTGAATCAGTATTTCACTTGCAATTAGTTAAGTATAAATTTTAGAGCATGACCAACTGAACAATAATCATCAACGCATCACAAATGCAATATACAAAAGATATTTAGGTGGAAACCCTTTTGGGAGAAAAACCACTGAACGCTTTTCTAATAATTTATGAGTACAAAAATTTCTCAACTCCAACCGAAGTGGAAGCTCCAACTTCCTAGTACTCTGGAAAAGCATTCAATTTATCAGGAAGCTCCAACTCCTGAAAGATGTTCCTACACCTTGGCTTTACTAGCTCCAACTAGAAGGACGCTCCAACGCCCTAGTTTTATCAACTACAACTGATAAAATGCTCCAACACCTTGCAAGCTTCAACTTGCCCTAGCACCACCTTGCCACCTTGAAGTGTTTTTAGGGTACAACCTGAACGAGACTTCACTCTCCTACCTTGCACCACCCAACCACCCTAAAAATAAAATAAAGAAACAATTTGTGGGCTCCCGAACCAAGGACAATGACCCACTTACAAGGATATGTAAGCTTAAGATATACAATCAATTGTCTAACTGCAAAATTGCCCCCTTGGCATACTGTCAAATTTTTTCACTTCTCAGTTTTCAATACATGATAATGCCTTTCAATCAAATCACACCTCAAATCTGCTGATGAAAAGTGTACCACTATTTTACTTGAAGAAGTCCGCAATGTGTGCCACTGTTGTGTTTGAATATGCCTTTGTCTTGATGTATTTTTGCATGAAATTGTTTCAACTCGCCGTTTAGTCAGCATTCAAAAACAATTATGCTTTTAAACTTCAATTTTGAGAAGCCTCTATCCAACACTTGAATCACTAATGCCTTTAATGATCACTACACTTCTAGAATATACTTCAATAATGTTTCAAATCTGCCTAGATGAAAAACTAGTTGCTTCAAATCTCATCCAAGATTTAACTGCCTGAATAAGACCATATTAATCAGAACAGAATCTTGAATTAGATTAGATTGGCCTCAAACTTGTCTCCAAAGTCTGCCCTTCACAAAGCATAACATAATGGAATAATTAAAACCTATGTTGCCAGGAAACGTGGCTTCAGGGACAGGGACGGGTATGTCATTTTTTGAAACAAGGTGCGTGGGTTCGTCAAGGGTCTATTATAATTTATATAATATAATATATAAATATTATATTTTATAAATTACAATATATATGAATTTGTATATTTTTCAACTTTAAACAAGAAAACTAAAATATTTATGATTTAAACTTTATATATTTAAACATGCACATCATTGAACATTCAACATTCACAATGAAATTTCAAAATTTCTAGTTTGATATCAAGTGCAAATTGGAGTTTACATATTAATAAGAATCATGATATATGTTCATTGTCATACTACATTCAAAATTTGCCTTAAGGCATCTCCAAACAAGAACTAGGAAATTTTAAAATACTAAAATAAAAATAGCTAATAGTGAACAATGGCTTCCTCAAGCCATGTCATCAACATCCATGTCATCAGCATCACTCAGATCTTCAATTAGCATGCTCTCTTGTAAGGAATCATTCTCATCTTGAGGCTCCTACTCATCCATAGCAACTGGAGGTAGCTCAATAAGGCCATCTGGTTGTATCTCCTCGTCCACACACATAGCATCATCTATGTATTGGTCCCATCTCTTGAAAGGACCCTCCTTGTACCCAGGGTCTTTTCGAGATATGAGACAAAGTGTGCTATGAATGTACACTAAGTTTTCTGCCTTCTTTGAGCCCAACCTATTTTTCTTTACTAAATGGATAAAGGCATAAGTACTCCAATTCCTCTCGCAAGATGAAGAACTAGCTATCTGGAATATTAGGGGAAGCCCATTAAATTAATTAAAATTTTAAAAATAAAAACTAAAATGAACCCCAAAGAACCTTAAAGAACCCGATTTTGGGGTTCCAAGTACCCATCATCAGGGTTCTTCATACCCATCAAGACAAAAGAACCCAAATGTTTTTAATGGAGAACCCAGTTCTTATGGGTTCTTCTCAGAAGAATCCGTACCCGAATCCAGTACTTGGGGACGAGAACCCAGGACGGGTTCGAGAACCCCACCCCCGGGTTCACAAACCCATGCAACATAGCTTAAAACCACTGTAAGAGAAATTTAACCATAATAAGGTGTCCATAGAGGGCTGCTTCAGAAAACCAATGCGAGGAAGATCAACCTTCAAAATACCCTTACAGAGATGTAGTCCTTAATACAGTATTGAAATGAAAATAGTCCGCAGACCCTCAGATCAACCTTTTGAATGACTCGGCTATAGAGTAATGAGACATCTGAAACATTATCCTGCCTCAAAACCGACATTAGGTCTCTCCAATGGCTGCCCCAAGAAGCTCAGATTAGGACTTGAATTTTTCCTCAGCCAATTGCAAATTGAATGCCAAAAATGCCTTGAAACAAAACTAAAAAGGGTCCTCAAAAAACATGACACTGTGACATGAAGATTACCTTGAATCAGACCTCAAAAATTCCCTATAATAGGTCTTGGAACAAAATGCGAATAGGTCATAGAACAGATGCTATTGATGTTGAAATGTGGTTGTCATTGATGTCAACCCAAGCAGCACCAAAAGATGCCCCACCTTTGTTGACCAAAATGACATGGCAAATCATAGTTTTTAGAGTCTGGACCATTTTTGTTGGATTCTCCTTGTTGAGCCGATTCCAGTGGTATGTGGCACACCACGAGAGCCCTCATGGTTTGAGAGATATCCTTGATTGAAGATGAAGCCCCCATCTTATGGGCAAAAATCCCAAAGGGGGATGATGTGGCACCCCATCATTGGCCAACATATTATTCAAATCATGAAAATAGGATTTTTATCAAAAGTTTATGCTTAAAATATTTCATGGACGGTCTTAAACATTATTTTTGAATTCACAAGCCATGAGGGGGTTTTTGACTTCAAATAAAATTAAATCCTAACCCCCAAAGGCAGACGACCTCATCTTTTGGGCTTCAATTTTTAAATTTCAAATTTTAAATTAAGAATTTCCCCTCCTAAAATCCTTAAAGTTAATTGCCCTTTTTGATGCCCTCCAAAACTATATAAAGGTACCTCCTCTCAACCTCTAAAGCAAGAATTCAATGCATATCATTTGAGGTGACTGTGCTCTGAAATTTGTCTCGGCCCTATGGAGAAGTGTCACATCTAACGAGAGGCTTTTGAGAAGTTTTGCACTTGGTTTTTGGTATTGGTTTGAGGTTCGTTGGTCTCTCTTGAAAGAAGAAGGGTCTCAGCCCTCTTTAGGGCATCAAACTCTGAGCTTAGAGGTTTGTCTCTGTGGCTTGTTAAAACCAGCTAAGCAAGGCCTAATCACCAATCCTCTGTAGCAAATTTTTGGGCAGTCAATGCACCATTTTCAGAGATAATATGACCTAACTGAGGCCTTATTCTGAAGTTTCAGCCTAGGGAAACTCACTGAGATTTGCATTTGTCTCGGCACCAAAAACACTTGTGGACTAGGACCATTTTGAAGAAGAGTACCTGAACTCTGTGGGAACAAGTTAAGACAATACTTTTGACACTTGAAAAGCACCTGCAGACCTGGAGTATTTAACTATGGAGACACTCTAAAAAGTCAAGAAGCACCCTATTTTTTGATATAATTCTGAGGCATCCTGAAGTGTGCGGCCTAATTTTCTAAAGTTGATCTTCTAAGAGCAAGGAGTTTTGACTATTGTTTTGTTTGTTGAGACATTGCCATTGCTTTTAGGCCTGTGGCTCCTCTAACAGTCCATAAGTTGATTAAACATTGATTGGGCCGCTTGGATTAATAATATTAAAATGTTTGTCCCAGTGCTTGAGCTTCTAAAGATTCCATCTCAATGAGCATCATTCTTCAAAGATTTAGGTATGGTTCAGCAGGGTATTATCGATAACAATCCTAAGGATGAAGAAATTAAACTAAAAGATCTAAACCATTGCATGACCAATGAAGATCATCAGCCTTTCTTCTTGACTTTGGATATTAAAGACTGATTGCTTCATAATTGCATGCTTGACTCCGGTGCATCAACAAATGTTAGGACTAAAGGGTTATGGATCAGCGGAACTTAAGAATCTCTAGACCTTACCATAACATTTGCTCAATGGAATATAGAAAAGTTGAAGTCCTTGGTGCGGTCAAAGATCTACAGGTCCCCTTGGTTGATTGTCCATATAAGATCATCACCATGGACATAGCCATTATTGATGTGTCAGATGTATGGGGAATGCTCTTGCCCAGGAAGTTTGCAGCTGACTTAGGTGGGTCTATTCAGATGGACTTATCATATGCCACTATTCCCGCTACAACAGGTGGTATGGTCAAATTATACATGGAAGTTGAAAGAAGATATCATGTTGAGTATCTGAAGAGGCCAAAGAATGATGAAGAGATCAACCACATGATCATCCACCGCATTTTGAGTCAGAGATCATTCCGCTGGTGTATCACTTTTCTTCATCGCATCTTCCATCCTACTTTCCCAGCAGAAAAAGAAGAAGACTGTAGTATGACAAAGATGTACAGCACAATGATCAAAATATTTCAGGTCAAGTTTCAACAAGACACGTCTAATAAGTGTGAAAATTCCTAAAAACAGAATCCCTACAGCAGAAAATTGATGTTACTTCTCCTACTTGTTAATCCATACAAGTTATTTACTGTGTTCTACGGTATATATCGAAGTAAATACAATTGTAGCATTCACTATTTAAAATAATATGTCGAAACAAGAAACTGAACATGAAAAAGATACAACACATTTACATAGTTGTTTTCAGACAAATGTCCCCAGAAAAACCCAAAGCAGGAAAACCGGTGCAGCAAATATGAGGGTTTTATTATTACGCAGAAGTTATTTCTGAATACAAACTCTGGATGCCTTGCTAGAAATCCAGTACAGAGAATATCACACTGCAAGTCCCAGCTAATCCGGCAGCTGAACCAACGAGTCCCCAGTTACCTATGCGCTGCCCCTACACGGTCATTTCGTGGGCCTGTGTCACCGCCTTTGAGGCACTGCGTCACCTCTCCGCTGGATCGATTTGCTCTTAGGAGCTTCAACTTCAACCCTCCTGGCTCAGAACGTCAAACCCCTAGCAAAATCTCGAACTTCTGCTTGGAAGGCCCTGCACTGCTCTGCGTGAGCCCTTCCTGGCTCTGCGTCACCCTCACCGGACACTGCGTTGCCTCCTCTGCGTCTTTCTCTGCCTCTCTGTTACATATTCTTGGCTCTGGAGAAGATTCTCCAGCCAAAACTATCTCTAACCCTCTTTGCGTGATCACCATGAAATCACTGCACTGCTCTTTGGCTCAGCAATTCGATCTCACTAATCAACTCTCTGTGTGTCTTCCAAATGACCCTCAAGCCTCCTTAAATAATATTTTCGTTGACATTCAACGGCTCGGATTAGAAGCTAATCAATGGCTAAGATCATTTATGTTTGATCTTCGTCTTCTTCAAGAAGTTACACCCACAATTAGATTAATACCCATTAATTATTTTAATTTCCTAACTTTAGACTTAGGGTCCCATTAAAAATAATTAATTATTTCAATAAAACTGTCTCCGGGTGGAAATTCCCAAAACAGTTTCTGGGTTCTTTGGAATACATCTGCAAAATTTGAGACTTAGAGCACTTTCGATGCTACAAGAAATCAACACTCCCTCTTAGCGAGTAATGTGCTCTAGCAATACCTCCCACTGAAGCATCACCCTGACTTCATAACATCATCCTCTGCGTTGCTAATGTCTGACATGTTGTCCACCAACTACTACGTTGTTGTTGCTGCTGCAATTGTACTGTTGATGACACTGCCACTGTCAACATTGCATCCGTACTACAGCCACCTCTCCAGTGTTGCATCTGTGTCGCTGCTACCACTGCCACTACTAACGCTTCATCTACACTACAACTGAAAAACATCCTAAAATCTGAATAATTGTTCAGCATAGATGCATCTCGATTATGAAGATCTGACTACTACTATGCTATCCCTCTGAAGCCATTGCACTGTGCCTCCCTGCACTGTTGCAACTCTGCACTACGTTGCTCAGACTTGGCGTTCTAGCCACTGCATCTGTCGCTCCAACACTCCTCTGCACAAACTGACACTGGTCCATCCTGCTACTTCTGATCTGGGCTCTCGTAGCAAGGAATTGATGTGAGAGGTGGGATCCTCAAGGATCCTGCCCATATGTAGCTCTTTCGAACTACAACTCTAAATCAGCCCACCTCCCTCCTAGAGGTATCTCCTGTAAGAACCCTAATTTCAAATTAAAAATGTAAGAACCCTGATTTCAAATTAATTTCAAAATACCAGAACATGAAATTTGATGAAATTTGAAAACTGAATTTTGAATACGTTATAACTAATCTAATGAGTACCAACCTGTCCGCTTTGCTGCAAAGCTCTTCTGCAATTGTTTTGCTGTAATTTTGTCCTGGCTGCAGTTCTTGTCCCGACTATGTTTACCAAAATGGCCAAAACCACCCTGTCGCACTGGGTACACAGTCTCAGAATGCTTTCCAATCGAAGCACCCTAATCCCTCGTGCCCAAAAACTCCAGTACAATCAAGACTCAAGAGTGTCTGTATCTCTGTGTTAAAATTGTTCTCTGTTTTTCCTCCTCCCTTTCTCAAGATTTCTTTCCTCCTTTTAATTCCCCATCCACCGCCTTCCTCCCATCTCTGTGTCATTATTTTGATACGTGTAATTTTTATAAAACCAAATCTTATTTGATTTTGTTGATTTTATTTAGATATGGAGATTTGATTTGATAAAGTTTATTTATTATTTTAATGAATTGATTTTATTTATTTAATTTATAATTTTAATTAATTTATATTATTATTTTATTAATTTTAAATTTTAAATTTTAATTTGTAAATTAGAATTAACATTTTCTGTTAGTTTAAAGATTTATCATATATATATGATATTTTGGTGAGGTATTAATTC
This sequence comes from Pinus tabuliformis, assembly GCA_031772625.1. Classification (NCBI taxonomy): domain Eukaryota; kingdom Viridiplantae; phylum Streptophyta; class Pinopsida; order Pinales; family Pinaceae; genus Pinus; species Pinus tabuliformis. Next base: position 4,958,572 of record CM062814.1, on the reverse strand, counting down.
ATTACCTTCATTTGTATCTCCTCCTGTAGTAACTAGCTTATATATAGTGCGATACATGCGGGTCCATCCATACGTAACTATCGTATGGAGGTCTCGTATGTATGCTAATACTCATATTTTATTTATAGTTATAGGCGGGTCATTACATACATCCCTCCTTCAAAAAACTTCATCCCAAAGTTAGGGTTTCTAAAATATATTAGTGATTAATGTGAGTATATAAGTCTTTATATTTCAAGATTGAATCCGTTTTATATGGGTACTTAAAATTTGTTTTCTTAAATATTTTAAGATTTTACAACTATAATATTTATGTTCTGCCCTAGTTGGTTCCCTTAAATACTCTAAAATCATCCTATCATTTATAATCTCTTCCGCTTCCATCCTATCCGTCCTCTACTAGAGTGTGCCATGGCGTCAGCTATACTGACTAACCATTCATAGGCTCTCAAGGGTATCAGCGTCGATTATATCAACCTGATTACCCAGTAGGCATCTGACAGTCATCATCACACGTCTAGAGGAGTGTAATTCGCACAATCCTCCCATGACTCCAGGTTTTGGAGGATAAACGATGGGCAATACCTCCACCCCTCTTAGTGGGACCTGAGTCAATACTCTCTCATGGAACCTCATTGAGCCTTAATTTATACTGAATTTTTTGTCATCACGTGGCCATTTTGGTAACCTGCAATGTAAACACTTGTCCATATATTATAACATATGCATCCATATTTATAAAATAAACAGTTTCTGTATAGCTCATACATGTTGTTATCTATAGTATAACATACTTGATCATGTCCTGCTCATGTTATTGGCTTTCATATTGAAATTGTAATCATTCTTTCATTTCTATCTCATTAATCATATCAATATGCATAAATGAAGCAAAATTTATAATATCTTAATTCATAGCATAATTCAGGATTTAGATTTTATAACAAAGTTAATCAAATATTGAACTTCATCTTGGTATCCATAACTCAGTAAGGTAAATTTAAATAACATATTTCATCTTGGTATCCACGTACCAGTAGAATTAAGCAGGTAACATATATCATATTTTAGTAACATAAAAATTCCTTCCAAAAATGGTTTTGAGTATCTGATTTAAAGTAAAGTAAATATATACAAAATATGGCTTAAAGTTCTTCAAAATTGACACAAATTGGGGTATTTTTGACATATGATTTCCGTATCTTCCCAAGTAGCCGATCCAAAGCTATACTTGTCCCACTGGACCTTAACTTGGTCTACCAGACAATCCCTGAGTTGTCTAACCCTACGTTCCAGTATACATAATGGTTCGACCGATATGATTCCCTCGTCCGATACCTGCAGTTCCTTCCATTGAAGGTTATGAGATTTGTAAGTTATGTAATGCCTTAATACAGAGACATGAAATACATTATGAACTTTATGCAAGTGAGGTGGCAGTGCAAGACGATAGGCGACAGGTCCAACTCTTTCTATGACTTTAAATGGTCTGATAAATCGGGGTGACAACTTTGTCCCTTTTCCGAATCGGATAGTGCTTTTATTTGGTTTGATGCAGACGAAAACCTGATCCCCTACTTCATACTTTCTGTCAGTTCTGTGGGCATCAGCATAACTCTTTTGTCTATCCTGTGCTTCTTTTAACCGTTGTCTAATTTGTTTTACCTGTTCCTCCATCTCTTGGATTAATTCTGGCCCTACTATCACCCGATCTTCTAACCTGTCCCAACTTAACGGTGTTCTGCAAGGTCTGTCGTATAATGCTTCAAATGGAGGCATTCCGATTGAACTGTGGTAACTGTTATTGTATGCAAATTCGACTAAGGATAAGTACTTTTCCCAGTGTGATTGTTGATCCATAACGTACATCCTCAACATATCTTCTAGTACTTGATTTACCCTTTCTGTTTGCCCATCAGTCTCAGGATGATAAGCTGTACTCAAATTTAGTTGAGTTCCTAAGGCTGACTACATGCAAGTCCAGAATCTTGAAGTGAATCGTGAGTCTCTATCTGATATGATCTTCTTAGGTACTCCATGAAATCTGATAATTTCATTTATGAATACTCGAGCTATGTCAGCAACTTCGTAAGTATCTCTTACGGGAATGAAATGGGCGCTTTTCGTTAATTTATCCACTACCACCAAAATAGCATTGTGTCTTTGAGAAGTAAGAGGTAGCCCAGTGATAAAATCCATAGAAATGATCTCCCATTTGGTCATAGGAATGTCATGAGGTTGTAAGAGACCTGCTGGATGACAATGATCAGCTTTTACTTGTTGACATTCCAAACATTTTGCAACGAATTGAATGATATCGCGCTTCATGCCCGACCAGAAGAAGAGTTTCTTGGTATCAGTATACATTTTCTTTACTCCGGGATGTGCACAATATACTGCTCTGTGGGCTTCCTTAAGGATGGTGTCTCAAAGATCCCTATTATCAGGAATATACATCCTTCCATGAAATCGCAAGATTCCATCATCTTCTAGTTCATATCCCTCAAACTTAGATTCTTTTGGCTTTTTACTATCAAGACTAGATCTTACCATTAAATACCAACTATCTCTTATGAGATGTTTTACTACCGGTTGCCTTAAGTCTACTTTGATAGGTATAAAGGAAAATATTCGAGGTCTTCTGCTTAAAGCATCTGCCACTACGTTCTATTTTCCTTTAATGTATGATATTCCAAAGTCATATTCACTTAAGAATTCAGTCCATCGTCTTTGTCTAGCATTCAAGTCTCTTTGGGTGAACAAATATTGTAGACTTTGATGGTCGCTTTTAAGCATAAAGCTTCGCCCTATTAGATAGTGTCTCCATATCTTTAAAGCTAGTACTACAGCAGCTAACTCTAAATCGTGAGTGGCGTAGAGTTCTTCATGAGGCTTTAACTTTATTGAGGCATACGCTATTACTCCTCTATCCTGCATTAATACTACACCTAACCCTTGCTTGGATGCATTAGTGCATACAGCAAAATCTTTGTCCATATCAGGGACTCTTAAGATTGGTGCACTGGTCAGCAGTCTTTTAAGTACAGAGAATGCTTTATTACATTCCTCAGTCCATTCATACAGTCCATTCATACTTAATACCTTTACGTTGAAGAGTTGTAATTGGCTTTGCAATTTTGGAGAACCCTTCCACAAATCTTCAGTAGTAACCAGCTAAACCCATAAAGCTTCACACTTCATGTGCATTTTTCAGTATTGGTCATTCCATGATTGCCTTTACCTTCTCGGGATCTATTGAGATTCCTTCACCAGATATGATATGACCTAACTAATGAATCTTTTTCTGAAAAAAAGAACACTTGGATAACTTTCCATATAACTGGTGTTTTCTGAGGCAAGTTAATACTATCCGTAAATGGTCTTCATGCTCTTTCTCGTTCTTGGAGTAGATGAGAATATCATCTAAGAAGACTTGTACAAATTGATCAAGATATTTGCGGAAAACACTGTTCATAAGGTTCATGAATACTACTGGTGCATTAGTTAATTCAAATGGTACCACAGTAAATTCATAATGCCCAAAGCGTGTTCGGAATGCAGTCTTAGAAATATCGCTTTCCGAAATCCTTAGTTGATGATAGCCTGATCGTAGATCAATTTTTGAAAAGACAGCAACTCCTTTCATTTGGTCGAAGAGGTCATCAATTCGAGGCATTGGATACCAATTCTTTACTGTAGCTCGATTCAAGTCTCAGTAATCTATGCATAATCTTAAAGAACCGTCTTTCTTCTTGACAAAAATTACAGGAGCACCCCAAGGTGATATACTGGGTCGAATGTGTCCTATATCCAATAGTTCCTTCAATTGAATTTGCAATTCTTGAAGTTTTGGAGTTGTCATTCTATAAGGTGTTTTAGAGATTGGTTGAGTACCAAGTTTCAATTCTACTGTGAGATCTAGCTCTCTTTCAGGGGGTAATCCTGGTAGTTCCTTTGGAAATACATCCGGAAATTCGGCTAACACCGGATATTGTTCTAAGGATGGTCATTTTTCTTTACTTACTTCTTGAACTACATATGCCTAACAACCTTTCCTTAAGCAACGCTTCATTTGCATTGCAAATATGTAGCGTAAAAATACTTTTCTCTTGATACCTTGAATTTGGATTGTCTCTCCTTCATCATTTATACCAAGAATTCTTTTCCCATAACAGTCTACCCAAGCTTGATGAGCTTCTAACCAATCCATACCTATGACGAGATCATAAGTACCTAAGGCTGTGACATAAACTTTTAATTTAGTCGAACAAACCCCTAGATCAATTTTGCATTCTTCCACACTTAAGTCTACGGATTGGAGTTCTCCTGAGGCCATTTCTACCTGTCTGAAATCATTTTGTTTGCGAGCTGCCCATCTGTGGCACCAGTATCAAATAAGATTTTGAATTTTATACCATTAATAATACCTGAAGATTCCACTACAGTGGATCGATGCGCTGCTTGATTGTTGTTGACTACCGCATGGATTCTATGATTGCCTTAGGTATTTGGTATTGATTCCTTTCCTGTCCTATGCAATATACTTGATGAAGTTTCTAGACAATCACGTTGAAAATGCAGTCCTCCACATCCCCAACAATTAACCTGGGTCGGTCCTCTTGAATCATAATGTGAATTTCTAGATAAAGAGCTTCGCCCTCTCATGCTGCTTCCTCTCGAATTTCTTCCTCTATTAGCAGTTCCACGAGATTTCCATGGACTTGTGTTTGATGATTCAGTGGCTATAGTATTAACTGCCATGGGAGCTCTTGCTCCTACACTTCTTGGGGTAAATCTATTACCATAAGGTGGTCTTGAGCTACTTCCCCTGAAGAAATTTCGGGGAGTCTTTCCTGAAAACCCTGATTGTAGAGGTTTTGTTGGCCCGACATTCTTTTTGATTCCTAGATGTTCTTCTGCATAGCGACCACATTCTACCGCCTCGGCTACTGATGATGGCTTCCACATCCTAACCAAGGCCCTGATGCGAGGGTTTAACCCAAATATGAAGCGTTCAGCTTGACGTTCATCAGAATCTAAGTAGTGAATGTATTTCACAAGCTCCATAAACCTTATTTCATATTCTTCCACTGTTTTATTACCTTGAATTGATATGAAAGACCCCAGCTTGTTGTTCTTGAAAATATGGAGGTAAATACTTAGCATGGAATCTTTCCTCGAACAATTCCCAAGGGACATTATCCGTTGTGAGGTGTAGTTGTTTTTCCAGATTTCCCCACCAAATCAAGGCACTTTCCTTTAATTGAAATACGACAATTTTTGTTTTTGAAGAAGAAGAATACTCTCTTAGTTTAAAACATCTATTCATTCCTTCTAACCATGCCTCAGCACGTTCTCCAGCTCGTCCTCCAGAAAATTCTGGGAGTTTAATTTTCTGTAGCTCCCTAGAAATATCTTCCTTTGATCTTTTATACTCAGAATTTTTTGGTTCTGCTGAATTGGTTTCTATGGGTTGAGGTTGCTCTTCTTTGGTCTTAGCCATTGTCGACCCTTTTAATGTTTCCAATAAGGCTTCCAATGAGTGCATTATCACGGTCAACTCTGGTGCTGGAGCGATTGGTGTTGATGATGGTCTCGATGGTGGCGGTGATGGAGATGGTGATGACGATGGTGGTGGTGTTAATGACGGTGATTTTACCCGATCACGTCGTCGTCGCTGATATGTCCTTACCATCGTAGTGTTTCCTATATACATAATAAAATTGTAAAAATTTGAGGTATACTTTCAGATTTAACATATAATTTCAAATTTCAAATTTACAAACGGGTATAGTTTTTTTGCTATTTTTACCTGCTAGGCAGGGCTTACTAGTACCGAGGTCAAGGAGGGTGGTCTTGCGACCTCCTTGTCCTAGTGCAGGGTATTCTATCCTAATGCGTAATAATACTTATTCTAATGCATGGGTCTTTATAAACTTCTTTTTTTTATGGTAAAAACATATAATATAGAATTTTAGTCGAATCTCATCATTTCATTTCTTGTATTAACGAAAATATTCATTCAATACGAAATCCAAACCATTAATTTAAAATGTTCAAGTTTCATACTGGCCAGAATTGTGTGAAGCAAAAGTTTTGTTTTGGAAGCTTTTATTTTTGTCGGAATTTGGTAGATAAAGTTGGTAAAGAATTTTTTTTTTTTTTTTTTAGAACAATAATCTCAAATATTATGATTTCAAAAACTATAACCTTTAAAACTTTCACAAAATTATGACTATAGAAATTTATGACCTCGCCAAACTTCAGCCTTGTAAAATATATATATATTTTCTTTTTCTTTTTTTTTCCTTTTTTTATGAAGAAATATTACCACTTCACACTACTTTATATAACCTAATGTTTATTTAATTTATTTTGCAAAAATTTAAATTATGGAAATAAAAATATAACAATTAAATACTACGGAAATTCACACTACTTTATGTAACCTAATGTTTATTTAATTTATTTTGCAAAAATTTAAATTATGAAAATAAAAATATAACAATTAAATACGACGGAAATGGTACGATAAATCTAGGTTCTTGGTTTAGTTTTATCGAGCCCTACAATATGGAATTATATCGCTGGGCACCACTCCCATTTATTAGTGGAGCATCAGGCTTTTAACCGATGGTAGGTGCCAGGCCCCAAACGTAATGAATGGGTCAATGTTTCATTTACACGATGGCTTATATCGTGACTTATGGCCTTTAACGCAAGGGCCCACATGGCACACAAACCATTACGCGTCGGATAAGCTACAGACCTCACGCCATAACTTAGCACGCAGTCGTTTAGCTGGGCGGTTGTTGGATATAAGCCTTGCCTCATATTTACCTGTAAGCTCTAAAGTCCATTCTACAGATAAAAAAATCAATCCGAGTTATGCAACGAGGAGTTATTTTATAAGTTTCAACGATAGCCCTACTCTGAAAGTTTGAATATGACTAATTTCTATAACAACGGAATGGCCATAAGAACAAATAGTTAGCGTATGTTATGCTTGGGCGATAGTTAGCGGATCGGTCGGAAGTTCAAACCCATCGAACCCAATTTTCAGTTGGGCACAGCAGGCCGAACATATTTCGTAAGGGTTGCGATGGCTTCCTTTTTTTTCAGATGCTTGGCATGCATTCAGTTGCAATGCAAAAATATTATCTTGCGCCTTCTATATATCCACCATTTCTTTCTTTCCAAATTTCAATAAAATTATGCAGTTCAGGCGATCGGTTTCGTGCTACGCTGCGTGGGCATCAAGTGGTGAATAACAAGGGCCAGAAACAACATTATGGATGCAGGAATGATTAAGGATCTTGAGGCATTCAGGAAGGCTCAGAGGGCAGATGGCCCCGCCACTATCCTTGCCATTGGCTCTGCAGTTATTCCTATTACTATTTCAAAATCACCAACAGCGAGCATATGACAGAGCTCAAGGAAAAATTCAAACAAATAAGTAAGTTCTGCATGTAATTCTTGCTTTTGATTATATGCGATGACACTGACCAGAACTGTGTTTTACATGAATGCTCAAATTCGTTTGATGATTTCACATGTGTTGTAGGCGACAAGTCGGCAATACAGAAGAGATACATGTACTTGATAGAGGAGATTATCGAGGAGAATCCCAAAGTCTGAGAGTACATGGCACCCTCGCTGGACGCACGGCAGGACATGGTTGTGGTGGAGGCACGCAGAGTATTATGGCAGATGGCAAGACATCTCACTGGCCTTTTATTATACTTAATGTAAAATACATTATTCAAAACCATTATGGGTTTCTGAAGGGGATTCAATCTATGCTTATTGAACTTATTTGATATTTTGCAATTAATTGACTGAATTACTCATTTACTCCCGGAGATCCTAGATAAATGCCACATCAGAGGTCATGAGATCGATTTAGCAGCAAGCTCCTGCTAAAAAAATCAAGGGCGGTACTATAAAGGAGAGCGCACTGTTAAATTCAGTTTTCCACGAAGTTTAAGGTTTCTAACAAAATTTAATTGGAGTCTACAAATACTGCATATGCACTTAAGGTTTCCTGGTCTGAGGGTATGAAGGATACTCAGAAATCTAATATAACATTTCGAAAATAATACTGATTACAGTATTTATAATTCTTATTAATTACAACTGTAACATTATTTTAACAGGTCCGAGAGTTTGAGAGGCTCCAATACCAAAATGTAAGAACCCTGATTTCAAATTAATTTCAAAATACCAGAACATGAAATTTGATGAAATTTGAAAACTGAATTTTGAATAACTAATCTAATGAGTACCAACCTGTCCGCTCTGCTATGAAGCTCTTCTGCAATTGTTTTGTTGTAATCTTTTCCTGGCTGCAGTTCTTGTCCCGACTACGTTACCAAAACGGCCAAAACCACCCTGCCGAACTGGGTACAACCTCGGTACATAGTCTCAAAATGCTTTCCAATCAAAGCAACCTAATCCCCCATGCCTAAAAACTCCAATACAATCAAGACTCAAGAGTGTTTGTATCTCTGTGTTAAAATTGTTCTCTATTTTTCCTCCTCCCTTTCTCAAGATTTCTTTCCTCTTTTTAATTCCCCGTCCACCACCCTCCTGCCATCTCCGTGTCATTATTTTGATACTGTAATTTTTATAAAACCAAATCTTATTTGATTTTGTTGATTTTATTCGGATATGGAGATTTGATTTAATAAAGTTTATTTATTATTTTAATGAACTGATTTTATTTATTTAATTTATAATTTTAATTAGTTTATATTATTAGTTTATTAATTTTAAATTTTAAATTTTAATTTGTAAATTAGAATTAACATTTTCTGTTAGTTTAAGGATTTATCATATATATATGATATTCTGGTGAGGTATTAATTCATTACCTTCATTTGTATCTCCTCCTGTAGTAACTAGCTTATATATAGTGTGATACATGCAGGTCCATGCATACATAGCTATCGTATGAAGGTTTTGTATGTATGCTAATACTCATATTTTATTTATAGTTATAGGTGGGTCATTACATCTACGTTGTCATGGCAAACTCCTCCTCCTCAATCTTTTCAGGTGCAGCCTTCAAATCGTGCTTCTCATCTTTGTCCTTCTTCCTGAGAGGACATTGTGTTGCGTAATGACCCATTTCACCACACCTGAAGCATTTGATCTTCAAGACATATTTCTTCCGCCTTCGTTGCTCTTGTTGCTCCTTGGACAAGGGTTGCATTCTCTTCCTCCTCCTTGGGCTTCGACCCACTGCGGTTGCTTCCGTCAAGCTTACACTTGAATAGATCTCTCCTCAGCTCTTCCTACTTGAGAGTTGCCCACATACTATCCCAGTCTGGCAAAGCTACCTTGCCCAGGATGCTCTGGACAAAGACTTACCACTCTTCTAAGACTGAATTTAGGGCCAATCTCACCATCTCGGAACCTTGGGGTGTAGACCCTATAGCTGCTAACTCATCCCAGGTCTCTTGAAGCTTCGTGAGGAACGGATCAATGCACTCCCCCTTCTGCATTTGTGCAAATCTTAATTTCTGCTCTAAGTACATCTTTTGCTACTCGGAAGATCCTTGATACAGCGTTGCCAAGGCATCCCACATCTTATTAGCAGTCCCTCTGCTAGTGATGTGACATACCATGTGATCCTTTACTCCATCAAAGATCATCCTCTTGGCCTTCGCCATTTCTCCACTATACTTCTTCAGGGGATCTGGATCTGCATGCACAGCCACCACGCTGTCAACATAGGCCTTGAGAAAATGCTCGTCTACAAGCCACGACATCCTTGCCCTCCAGATCACATAGTTGGATGTCGCATCCAACCTATCCTGATCTCTCAACCCACTGGCTACCATTTCTGCCAAATAGAAAGTCAAATGACCTCCTCGCTCCTTTGCGCAGCACTAGACTGGCCTATGCACTCCCTTCTAGAGCTTGTAGATCTGCCTCTCTCTGCTACTACTCAGCTAGTGAGAATTCAAACTCCTTGGCTAGAAGTCCACTGAGGAAGAATGACCTCAGCTGTGTCCCTCTCTTCCCTCTGACGTCTTTCTATCCAGCAAACTGCCTGCAAAAAAAAAACTGCATCCCACCAGCTTGTTCCTCAACGATGAGGCTCTGTGTTGCTCCCTCTAGCATGACAAAATTTCGGTCTGGAAGCCTTTCCTCTCTGTCGACTCACTTAGAGAGAGACTTTCCTTGAAAATTCAGTGCTCCTGGCTTGGACTGCGCAATCCCTCTAGGGATTCGAACTGTTGCCTCGTGCACCTATTTGATCTCCTTCTCTGCACAAGGTTGGTTTCTCTGGCTCGGCTTTTCTTGCTTCACCTGCAGCTCTGACACCATGTGAAAATTCCTAACCCGAAATCCCTACTGTAGCAAACTGATGTTACTTCTCCTATTTGTTAATCCATACAAGTTATTTACTGTGTTCTATGGTAAATATCTAAGTAAATACCACTGCAGTAATCACTATTTAAAATAATATGTTGAAACAAGAAACTGAACAGGAAAAAGATACAACACATCTACACAATTGTTTTTGGACAAATGTCCCCAGAAAAACCCAATGCGGGAAAATCGATGCAGCAGATCTAAGGGTTTTTATTATTAAGCATAAGTTATTTCTAAATACAAACTTTGGATGCCTTGCTAGAAATCCAGTACAGAGAATATCACTTGGCAGAAAAAATTAGTGAGATTACCTCACTCTACACTGCAAGTTCCGGTTGATCCGGCAGATGAACCAACGAGTCCCCGTTTACCTCTGCACTGCACCTACGCAGTCACTGCGTGGGCCTGCGTCACTGCCTTTGAGGCACTACGTCACCTCTCTGTTGGATCGATTTGCTCTCAGGAGCTTCGACTTCAGCCCTCCCGACTCAAAATGTCAAACCCCCAGCAAAATCTCAGACTTCTGCTTGGAAGGCATTGCGCTGCTCTGCGTGAGCCCTTCCTGGCTCTGCGTCACCCTCACTAGGCACTGTGTTGCCTCCTCTGCATCTTTCTCTGCCTCTCTGTTGTGTATTCTTGGCTACGGAGAAGATTCTCCAGCCAAAACTATCTCTGCTCCTCTCTGCGTGATCACCACGAAATCATTGCACTGCTCTCTGGCTCAGCAATTCGATCTGACTGATCAACTCTCTATGTGTCTTCCAAATGACCCTCAAGCCTCCTTAAATAATCTTCTCGTTGACATTCAACGGCTCAGATTAGAAGCTAGTCAATGGCTAAGATCATTTCTGCTTGATACTCGTCTCCTTCTAGAAGTTACACCCAGAGTTAGATTAATACCCATTAGATTAATACCCATTAATTATTTATATTTCCTAACTTTAAACTTACGGTCCCATTAAAAATAATTAATTATTACAATAAAACTGTCTCCGAGTGGAATTTCCCAAAACACTTTCTAGGTTCTTTGGAATACATGTGCCCAAGCCTCCCTGCAAAATTTGAGACTTAGAGCACATCCGATGCTACAAGAAATCAGCACTCCCTCTTAGCGAGGAATGTGCTCTAGCAATGCCTCCCATTGAAGCATCATCCTGACTTCATAACATCGTCCTCTGCGTTGTTGATATTTGACATGCTGTCCACCAACTACTACGTTGTTGTTGTTGCTGCAACTGTACTGCTGGTGACACTGCCACTGTCAACACTGCATCCGTACTACAGCGACCTCTCAAGTGTTGCATCTGTGTTGCTGCTAGCACTGCCATTGCTAACACTTTATCTGCACTACAACTGAAAAACATCCCAAAATCTGAACAAGTGTTTACAATAGATGCATCTCGATTATGAAGATCTGACTACTACTACGCTATCCCTCCAAAGCCACTGCGTTGTCGTTGCTACTGCATTGTGCCTCCCTGCACTGCTGCAACTCTGCACTATGCTACTCAGACTTCGCGTTCTAGCCACTACATTTGTTGCTCCAACACTCCTCTGCACAAACTAACACTGGTCCACCCTACTACTTCTGATCTGGGCTCCCATAGCAAGGAATTGATCTAAGGTGGGCTCCTTAAGGATCCTGCCCATACGTAGCTATTTCGAACTACAGCGCTAAATCAACCCACCTCCCTCCCGGAGGTATCTCGGCTGTCATGGAAAAATCCTCCTCGATCTTCGCGGGTGCAGCCTTCGGATCGTGCTTCTCATCTTTGTCCTTCCTCCTAAGAGGACACTGTGTTGCGTAGTAACCCATTTCACCACACCTAAAGCATTTGATTTTCAAAAAGTCTTTCTTCTGCGTTTGTTGCTCTTGCTACCCCTTGGAAGCAAGGGCTGCATTCTCTTCCTCCTCCTTGGGCTTCGACCCACTGTTGCTGCTTCCATCAAGCTTATACTTGACTAGATCTCTCCTCAGCTCTTCCTTCTTGAGAGCTTCCCACACACTATCCCAGTTTGGCAAAGCTGCCCTGCCCACGATGCTTTGGACAAAGACTTGCCACTCTTCTGAGACTGAATTTAGGGCCAGTCTCACCATCTCGGAACCTTGAGGTATAGACTCTACAGCTGCTAACTCGTCCCGGGTCTCCTGAAGCTTCGTGAGGAACGATCTATGCGCTCCCCCTTCTGCATTTGTGCAAATCTCAATTTCTTCTCTAAGTACATCTTCCGCTACTCGGAAGATCCTTGATACAGCGTTGGCAAGGCATCCCACATCTCCTTAGCAATCCCTCTGCTAGCGATGTGACATACCACGTGACCCTTTACTCCATCAAGGATCATCCTCTTGGCTTTCGCCATTTCTCCCCTGTACTTCTTCGGCGGATCTAGATCTATAGGCATAGCCACCACACTAGCAACATTGACCTTGAGAAAATGCTCATTTAGAAGGCACGACGTCCTTGCCTTCCAGATCACATAGTTGGATGCACCATGCAAACTATCCTGATGTCTCAACCCATTGGCTGCATTTCTACCAAATACAAAGTTGAATGACCTCCTCTCGGCTTTGCGCAACACTAAACTGGCCTACACACTCCCTTCTGGAGCTTGTAGATCTACCTCTCTCCGTTGTTGCTCAGCTAGTGAGAACTCGAACTCCTTCGCTGGAAGTCCAATTGAGGAAGAATTACCTCAACCATGTCTCTCTCTTCCCTTTGACATCTTTCTGCCCAATAAACTGCTTGCGAAAAAAACTGCGTCCCGCCAACTCTCTCCTCAACACTGAAGCTCTGCATTGCTCCCTCTGGCACGGAAAAATTTCGGTCTGGAAGCCTTTCTTCTTTGTCAACTCACTCAAAGAGAGACTTTCCTCGAAAATTCAACTCTCCTGGCTTGGACTGTGCAATCCCTCTGGGAATTTGAACTGCTGCCTGCTGCACCTATTCGATCTCCTTCTCTGCTCAGTGTTCATTTCTCTGGCTCTACTCTTCTTGCTTCACCTGCAGCTCTGATACCATGTGAAAATTCCTAAACCCAGAATCCCTATTGTAGCAAACTGATGTTACTTGTCCTACTTGTTAATCCATACAAGTTATTTACTGTGTTCTACGGTAAATATCGAAGTAAATACAACTGCAACATTCACTATTTAAAATAATATGCTGAAACAAGAAACTGAACAGGAAAAAGATACAACACATCTACACAGTTGTTTTTGGATAAATGCCACCGGAAAAAAACAATGTGGGAAAACAGGTGCAGCAGAATTGAGGTTTTTTATTATTAAGCAGAAGTAATTTTTGAATACAAACTCTGGATGCCTTGCTGGCAATCCAGTACAGAGAATATCACTCGGTAGAAGAAATTAGTGAGATTACCTCACTCTACACTGCAAGTCCCGGCTGATCCGATAGCTGAACCAACAAGCCCCCGACTACCTCTGAGCTGCCCCTATGCAGTCACGATATGGGCTTGCTTCACTGCCTTTGAGGCACTGCGTCACCACTCTACTGGATTGATTTTCTCTCATGAGCTTTGACTTCAGCCCTACCAGCTCAGAACATCAAACACCCTGCAAAATCTCGGATTTCTGCTTGGAAGGCACTGCGCTGCTCTGTGTGAGCCCCTCTTGGCTTTGTGTCACCCTCACTAGGCACTGCGCTGCCTCCTCTGCGTCTTTCTCTGTCTCTCTGATGCGTATTCTTGGCTCCAGAGAAGATTCTCCTGGCAAAACTATCTCTGCCCCTCTCTGCGTGATCACCACAAAATCAATGCGCTGCTCTCTGGCTCGGGAATTCGATCTAACTGATCAACTCTGTGCGTCTTCCAAATGACCCTCAATCCTCCTTAAATAATCTTCTTGTTGACATTCAACGACCCATATTAGAAGCTAATCAATGGCTAAGATCATTTTTGCTTGATCCTCGTCTTCATCTAGAAGTTACACCCACAGTTAGATTAATACCCATTAATTATTTTAATTTCCTAAGTTTAGACTTAGGGTCCCATTAAAAATAATTAATTATTTCAATAAAACTGTCTCGGTGTGGAATTTCCCAAAACACTTTCTAGGTTCTTTGGAATACATGTGCCCAAGCCTTCCTGCAAAATTTGAGACTTAGAGCACATCCGATGCTACCAAAAATCAACAATAGGCAGCCTATTGATCTACTTGTTAGCAAGCAGATATTCCAGATTGTGCCACACCATTGACATCTGACGCCATAGGGCATCCTTTGTATAGTATCTCTAACCCTACTCCTTTTCATTTATGTCGTTAGCTAGTTTTATTTCACGCATTTCAGTTATATCAATATATATATATATATATATATATATATATATATATATATATATATATTATAGTAGATTTTTTCTATTCCAGCAAATATACTATGTATGCATGATGATTTGAATTTTGAATGGATATCTATTTGATGGACTTTTGTTTGCTTGGATGCAAGATTCTCACGTTACTTCATGGAAGCAACGTGTCCCCATATGGAGCCAGATGTTGCACACATTTTATCAAAGTTCCAAGGAAGCAGTTGTACAAATTTTTCCAAAGGATCAAGATTATCTGCCATCAGTTTTTGAGTCATTGTAAACCCATTCTGCAAAATTTGTAATGTAAATGATGCTAGTAATACCATGTATGTAACAACCTAGGTAACCCTATTATTTTGGTGACGAATTTCATCCTAGGAGGTTTTTCGTCTCGTTGATTCATTTGTGTTTTCTAAACACGAATGATCGACAGAGTTTTTCCCTCCGACCTCACCCCAAAGCTAGGGTGCAATTTATCGTCAAAGTCTTAGGTGAGTCCTAGCGTTTTAGTCGAGTCTTCTGTAAAAGTGATTTGGGAATAATTCAAACTAATTCGCTAAATTATTTTATTACGAGTCACTGGGTCTACTAGATCATATTGTGTCGCAGAATTGGGTAAATTATTTGAGGGTCTATAACGAACGCGTATTCCCCTTTCAACGTTTAGCTATGTAAAATATTATGTAAAAAAATATTTTAGTGCATGGTCCCTCATACTTAGACATCATGGCTAAAATATTTGAAGCAAGATGAAACAAACCCGGGTGGGATAAATGTCTCCGATGAGTAGAAACGTAGACCCCAAATGGCCTTTGCACTGAACCAGGAAATTAGTTGTTACTATTGCTAGAGAACAGCTCGAGTCTCCCACTGGAATGCCCAGAATGGTCTGGAATTGTTGTTGTAGCCTCCTCTTAATTTTCCCCACAAGACCCAGAAAGGAATTGATCCCAATCCTTCACACTGGAAAACCCACAAAATGTTGCAAATTACCAGTTGAGTAGTAAAACGAACTGCTGAGCAAAAGAGGATTTCTGGCCTGAATACTATCCGAAAAATTCTGCAAATTTAACCAAAGCCTCTCCTCCAAATACCCAAAAATCCAGAAATATTTGGGCCTTGTTCCAACCTTCCAAAATCACCCCCAATTCTTGGGAGCTCGTCCACTGACTAGAAAATTCATCCTACAGGAAATCAGTGTCTCTAACCCCACCAAAATGTTGATAAAATGCCCACAATAATCCTTCGTGCACCTCCTAACAAGCCATCTCCAAAATCCTCAGCCAAGTCTTCCCCATAATCAACTCCCACAAAGAACTGCGCAATCCAGAACTCCCTCTGCGCAGGCCCCTGGAAGAATATTTCGACCCGGGCAATATTCACACCCCCAACCCGCAAATCCACCTGAAATTTTTTGTAGAATACTCAGGGATTGGATCTACAAAACGTCGGAACTAGCTTAGCCCAGAATACCTCTCCACAAGAATTCGTGGTCCCTTTTTATATGCCAAATGGCTCCTCAGAATAGCTCGATTCCCATGTAATACTCTCTGGGGGGGCCTCCAATGATTATGGTAATTCTCCTTTAGGGTGGCACTCAAATTCCACCGAAGGAGTGAGATTTTCCCTTAGAAATATCTGGTGCTGAACAATACTTTGTGACCCAGCTAAACAGCTTGAGCAACAATAGTTTAGAAGTCAAATTAGCAAAAAGATCCCCAAGTGAGTGCTCCATCTTCCATTTATAATTTTTGCCCCTTCTCTTGTCGTGTGGGCTCCACCCGTCAAATTTCCTTTTCCCTTCTTCTCTCTCCAAGTCGAGCTCTCCAAGGGTGCGTATTCCCTCATGGAGTGGCCCCCACCTTCCACTAGCTCCACGATTTTCCCCTTTTTTCTAAAGTGGGTCCTTCTCTTTACCCAAAAATCAAATCTTCCTTTGATTTATCCATTCTCCTAAGTTGTGGGCCATAATATCTCCCAATTGCCAAAATTGCAAAAACGAAAATTCTTCTCAACAAAATTAATTAATTTGGGGACATTACAGGCCCCCCCACCAAAAATTGCTTGTCCTCAAGCAACGCCTGAACAAGCACCCTCTCGATCAGCTAACCCAAACAATCGCTGCACACAATACTGGGGTCCCAAATGTACCACCCAGTCATCCCTGGTCTCTGCCTTTTCCTACTAGGATCCCAAGCCATCCTAATCAGCGTGACGCATCCCTTGCTCCCCTCGCTGTCTAGCTCAACATAGGCACCAATTGCCCTTTGCATGGCGCCACCAAGTAAAGCATCATGGTAGTATAAAATCCTGATCATCTCCTCGTGAAACTGCTCTATTGAATAGTCCCTCTTGTGTACCTCAAGAGTGGACTCCTGAAGATGCAATCCAATCCTTGTGGGATTGAACCCTCGTTTGCCTGAGCTTCCCTTGATCTCCTCCTGCTGATCACCCTGCCACACTGGTGAAGTTCCCCACACCATCAACGAATCACTAAAACCCAATGGAAGATCTGGATGACCTTCCCCTGTAGAAACCAGCTCACCTCTACGGGTAGTTGAACTGCTAAGCCCTGCTATGCCAAAATCCCCTGCCCGTCGCAGAATGAACCTATCTTGCTGACATCGTGACACGTTGGTTATGCCAGGCTGCTCAACATGCTCGTACCAGATCCTCCTCTCCAGTAACGTTTGGCCATTATATCTATCACGATCAACGCTGCGCCCAACCTGCAAGGGAAACTCAGCAATGCTAAAGTCCACTCCACGACTAGCCTCGATCCAAAGCAGCAACCTACCTCGCCATATGATTAAGGTCTCAACGACTCCCCATGTGTTACCCTGGGAAGGAATTGGGTCACCCTCCATCGTAACCAGGTCCCTAGATCCCCCACCCATATTTGGAACTCACAACTCCCACTCCTCACTGGTTGTCACTGCAAAGCACAGCTACCCGCTAGATACCACCCGACCCTCATCTCTGACTCTAGTATGTATACCAAAGGTGGACCCCAAGAATCAAGAATTTGTCCCCAGCATGCCAATTTGCCCTGCTCCTGCCAGCCCATCCAGTGAAATTCGTTATCCCAACTCTTTATGATACACCTGGACACTGCTCGGAGTCTAGACACCCTCCTGTAGAAGAAGTCTACCATCCACTGTCCCTGAGGCTCTTGTAATGCCTTAGACTGTCTCGCCAAAACTGCATCATGCAGCTCCCTCGCAATCACCCAGGGGTGGAACATATGCTACCTCGGCAATAAACCACGCGATCCCTAAGCCTGTATCTGCCATCTTGTGCATCCACCAAATGTCTCAACTGGAGAGTCCCCTCCCTGCCCATGACACGCGGTGTCTCATCCAACTGCCTAGGGTGGGCCTCCCATGTCCTGCTGCCTGAACGGAGAGCATCAAGTGGCAACAACCAATCGCTTTACGATTGTAAGCAACACTAGAAGATGATGGTTGGGTAGGTCCCCATGGGTAGGATCAAGAGTCTGCATGGATACTAAAGAGTAATCCTATGGACGACCCTCTCTCCGCCTTGGATCTGCCGATAACCCCATCGAAGACCCACCTCTGTTAAACATGGTGTCCCCAAATGCTCAACAATGTCCTCATCGGCCCTAGGTGAGCTGCACCCAATGGTACACCTAATGTCTCTATCCATAAGTCTCCTTGGAGGAAATGCTCCAAGAGCCTGCTGTGTCGCATCATATGCCACTGCATACCACCAAGTATCACCACACTTCTTGACATGCCACTATATGCCGCAACCTGTCCTTGCACACCACTGGATCTCCCTACCTACTATTGTATCACCCTGTACCGTTGAGTGTCCCATATGCACCAACGCATCTGTCACCCCACTAGCAAATCCAATGTGGTGTGAGTCACTACCGCTACTCCATGGTGTGAACCCATGTACCGCGACACACCACCATGCACCTTCATGATCACCTGTGAGCCACTGCCCAATGTTATATGCCCCTACACGTCGTTGGATGCCATGATCTAAAGCTGAGGCAGTACGCGTCGGCCCACACCCTATCAGCATCACCACCTCGACTGTCACATCACCATTCCCTCTAATGCATGGGCTTCGCCTCCAAACTATTGAAATTTCTAAGTCTAACACGTCAGAAATTTCCACTGCATTATCTGGTTTATTTCACCTACTTGTTTATTCCTTAACAAGTTATTTTACCATATAAACACTGAAAATAAACACAAATGTAGTCTCAACTCATATACAGATCATCAACAGAAATAATAGACAAACACACAAGGGACATCGTTATTTTTGGACAATCGTCCCCGGAAAAACCCAACTTGGGACAACCGGTGCAGCGGTTCTGAGGGTTGTATTATTAAGCAGCTTTCTTGAGTACAACTAGGGTGCTAAACTAGCTCACCCAACAAATATTTATACACAGTAGTAATACCTCTTTTCGAACGCAGATATTCAACTTTCCAGCACTAGTCTGCCCCACGAAAAACTTTACAGCGCTTCTCCAAGGCTCTGTGTCAGCCCTACTAGCCTTTGCGTAGCTTTGGAACCCCCTGCGTCAGCCTTCTACCTCTCTGTGTTAGCTTTTTGGCCTTATTTGTCACCCACGCAGGCCCCTCAGCCTCTGCGCAGTCTCTAGTTGCCTTTGCGTGGCTCTTGATGCCTCTACGTAGCTTCCTCAATCACTACGTTGGCACTATCTCTGCCTCTCTGCTATGTACTCACTGCCCCTCGCTGCAACTCAGATCACTTGTTCGAATTTTCTCAGCAAACCCCGCTCCAAAAAATTGAACTCACTGATTAATCTTGGTGTATCTCCAACGGTCAAGATTAAGTCTCTAATCAACGGCTAAGATTAAATTTGGCTTGATCCATGTCATTTAGAACATTCTCACCCAATTTTATACTAATACCCATTAATATTTTAATTTTCCTAACTTTAGACTTAGGAACTTCATTAAAAATATTAATTATTCCGGGTGGAATTTCCCAAACCATTTCTGGGTCTTGGAGATCTCATGTGCTTTAGCCTCTCCACAAATTTTCATGGCTAGAGCACATCCGATGCTACCACAAATCAACACTCCCTCTTGGCGAGGAATGTGCTCTAATAATGCTCCACCACAGAACATCACGTTGATCATCGAGCACCGATACCTGTGCTGATGCTTGGCCTGCTGCCCAACATCCACTACACTGCTGCCCATGGCTCTGCCACTGCCACTGCTACATCTGTACTGCAGCTCCCTCTCAATATGCTGCATCGTGCTACCCATAGCACTACCACTGCTAATTGCTACACTGCAACTCAATTATTGAGAAGTAAGTAACTAATCTACCCAACTCTGACATCCTTGTCAGTCTGGAAGCCCCCTGATGCTGAAGCTACCTCTGTTGCTATCCTGTGCTCCCTCTGCGCTGCTGCAAACACCTCTATGCCTCTCACACTCCTGCAACCACCTTCGTGCCTTTCTGCACTGCTGCAACCATCTTTGTGCCTCTCGCACTGCTGCAACCTCCTTTGTGCCTCTCTGCACTGCTGCAACCACCTTTGTGCCTCTCGCACTGTTGCAACCCCCATTGCACTGCTACAGACCTCTGCACTTTAGCACTGCCTTGTCGCTCCATCCGCATCCTGCTTCTACTAACATCCGTCATCCTGCTACTGTCACTCAGGCCTCCCATAGCCGGATATGATCCAAGAGTTTAGGTACATCAAGGATCCTGCCCCTCATCTTCTGTAGTCCTCCTGACTATAGCTCGATGTCTCCCCACCTCTTCTCTAGAGGTGCATGAGCACTCATGGCATAGTCGTCATCAGTCTCGACTTCTTTCTCCGCCTTAGCCGGAGCTGCCTTGGAGTCAGAAGCCTCTCCCTTATTCTTCTTCCTGGGACACTGGGTTGCATAATGACCCAGCTCCCCACAATGGAAGCACTTCACCTTGGAGATGTCCTTCTTCTTCCTCTTCCCTTATTGTCCCGCAGATGCCAGAGCCGCATCCTCCTCCTCTTTCTTGATTCGACCTCCTTTGTTGCTACTTCCCACCTTGGTCAATCGTTTGATCTCTTCTTGGCGAAGAGCTACCCACATCTCTTCCCATCCTGGAAGATCAGCTCTGCCCAAAATGCTTTGGACAAATGTCTCCCAATCCTCGGAGACTGCATTTAGGGCGGTCCTCACCATGAACTCCTGATCCGGTGTGGCCCCTATGGAAGTAAGTTGGTCCCAAATCTCTTGCAACCTGCTGAGGTATAGATCTATCTGCTCCCCCTTCTGCATCTGATACGACCGCAGCTGATTCTCCAACAGCATCTTCCTCTGCACGGAAGTGCCCTGATACAATGTTGTCAAGGTATCCCACATCTCCTTTGCCATGTTCTTCTCGGCAATATGCGGTACTACATGATCCTTGACCCCATCAAGGATTATGCACTTTGCCTTCACCATTGCATCCTCATACCTTTCATTATCAGCTGGGTCGACTGGGATAGCCACGGTTCTCAAGGCAAAGCCCTTGATGCAATGTCTATCCAGAACGAACAGGGTCCTGACCTTCTAGATGACAAAGTTGGAGGCCCCGTCCAACCTATTCTGATCCCTCAGTTCGTTCATTGCCATCTTTGCTCCTCTTCTGGACCCCCTCTCAGTCTCGACTTCCCTTCTGGAAGTTTTCTCCTAGAATCCCTCTGAGTCTTGATTTCCCTATTGGAAATCTTCCCGCCAATTGTCGATCCGCTCCTCTTTGCAACTGCAACTTGGATCTAGATTTCTTAGCTAGAAATCCTCCAAGGCAGCAACTCCCTCTACCATGGTTTTGTCCCATTAGATATTGTTTTTCTTCGACAGCAACAGCACCCCACCAGCTTCCCAATCCACAATATGCCCACAACTCCCTAGGCCCCAGCAACTAAAGAAACTGAGCCTTTCAGCTCTGCGTAATCCTGGCAATGGCTAAATCACTCCTCTGGCCAACCACGTCAAGCCTATGTGGCTCTTCGTGAGCCTCTTCTGCCTCTCTCTACCTTTCCGCTGGCCCTCTCTCTGGCTCGAAATGATGACGCAGGCCCTCTGCGTCACTCCTTCTCTGTTGCCTTCTGCTTAGGAGTAGCTCTGTCTCTCGGGACAGCTACTACTACTGCAAATTTCTGATATCGTTGGTGCCTTCAGTTCTCCTGTGATCTGCAATGCTCTGATACCATGTTGAAATTTCTAAGTCTGACACGTCAGAAATTCCTACTGCATTATCTGGTTTATTTCACCTACTTGTTTATTCCTTAACAAGTTATTTAACCATATAAATACTGAAAATAAACACAAATGCAGTCTCAACTCATATACAATTATTTTTGGACAATCGTCCCCGGAAAAACCCAACCTAGGAAAATCGGTGCAGCAGTTCTAAGGGTTTTATTATTAAGCAGCTTTCTTGAGTACAACTAGGGTGCCAAACTGGCTCACCCAACAGAGATTTCTACATGGCAGTAATACCTCTTTTCGAAAGCAGATATTCAGCGTTCCAACACTAGTCTACCCCACGAAAAACTTTCCAGTGCTTCTCCAGGGCTTTGCATAAGCCTTGCTAGCCTCTAAGTAGCTCTGGAACCCCCTGCATCAGCCTGCTACCTCTCTGCGTCAGCTTTCTGGCCTTCTGCGTCCCACGCAGGCCCCTGAGCCTCTGCGTGGCTCCTGCTACCTCTGCATAGCCTCCTCAATCACTGCACTGGCCCTCTAGCACTATCTCTACCTCTCTGCTATGTACTCACTGCAACTCAAATCACTTGTTCGAATTTTCTCAGCAAACCCCCCTCCAAAAAATTAAACTCACTTGATCAATCTTGGTGTATCTCCAACTAACCCTCAAGCCTCCTCTTATACTTTTCCTATTGAGTCTTCAACGGCCGAGATTAAGTCTCTAATCAACGGCTAAGATTAGATTTGGCTTGATCCATGTCATTTAGAACATTCTCACCCAGTTTTATATTAATACCCGTTAATATTTTAATTTTCCTAAGTTTAGACTTAGGAACTTCATTAAAAATATTAATTATTTTAATATCTCTCTAACTAGGTGGAATTTCCCCAAACCATTTCTGGGTCTTGGAGATCTCATGTGCTTTAGCCTCTCCACCAATTTTCATGGCTAGAGCACATTTGATGCTACCACAAATCAACACAAACCCTCTCCGAGAGACACAAGAGGTGAATCCCCCTATGTACCAGTGGCAATGCCACCACTGTGATACTCCTCTGTAACCACTGTGCTCCACATAACAGGGGAGAACCCTTGGCTCCATACAAGGCACTGTCTGGTGGCTTGCTAATGCCACCTCCTCTGACAAACTCCTACCAGAGTATGTTGATCATCCTGTGATCCCATGTACAACCATCATACCAAGACAACCCAAGGAGTCTGTCCATAAACTGGTTCGCCACTGGTGCTAACCGAAACTCCCCTAGCAAATGTGTGCGCTCAACCGCTAGGTCAACTATGCCACCAATGTCGTAGTCAAACGGCATATCTAGCAAATGATATGTTGTCCTACCTGGATCCCAATGCCAACCTGGGCCGCCAGTATCCCTGATGCCTGAACGTGCCTGCTAACTCTCACCTCGGCCTAAGACCAACTCCATACGCCTAACCCACTTCATCGAGCACCAACTCAGAATCTCTCGCCATCCAACCCCAACGGAAGGATCGAGCGCACAAACTCTTGTACATGTAACTAGCCCCCCATCCTGCGAATGTTGCCCACTATGTAACTCATGTCGCCTCATCTTACTGATCGGTCGACACATACAATCTATCAGGGTGATTATGCATCTCTCTCTCCACTATGCAGAGGTAGCCTAGCAATGCTGCAAACCTCATCTATATAGGTATGAAGAGAGATGTTGTCTAGAGCTACTACATCTCTGCTGACGGTCTGTGTATCTGTCTGCTCTAAATCAGTGTTTGGCCCAAAAGATGACTGCTCATCCTCCTCCATAATGGGCTCAACAACAGTCCCGAGTTAGCCCACCATAGGTAGCTCCTCAAGCATAACATCCTCATCTAGCTCATGCTCCTTAAGGTGCTCTCCATGTTGTTGTAGGTAGTTGTCATCTGGAAACTCTGTCACATCTTTGGGTACCTTTGTGCCTACTGGCACCTCATCAAGGGATGGTCCTATGGGTGTGTGCTCAATTGTCTCCACCAATGTGCCAATTGGGGCTACCAAAGGAAACTCCCACAAGGGTGGCTCTTGTGTCACACTGGTGTATCTACATGATCCTCACAATCCTGGGTGTCCTCCTGTTCAACCTCCTCAAGATCCTGACATCTAAATCCTGGTCTCCACAAGCAGAAATGCCCCTTGGTCTCACCCTCTCACTGCTCTCGTCCTATCCACTCCCTTTGAGGGGGTCTGGTGTCCTTCCTGTCGAATCTCTCCACCAGCCTCTATGTGAACTCTGTGTAGGATGTGATATGTGCATGACCCAAAGGGATCAGCGCTCGATACCACCACTCCATAGCATCTCCATCAAAGTGCAAAGTGGCATGTCTAATAGCATCTGCCTCCCTCGTGGGGTTTAGCCGAAAATATGTGTCCAGTTCTTGTACCCATTTTCTGACATAACTCGTAGTTTGGCCATCAAAAAGTGGGTGAGGGTCATTTTTCCCTCAATGCTACTCACTCTCCCTTGAGCCATGGGTTTGTCTATGGTTCCCCCATCATAGTGCATACGTGCCCAAATCTTCCATGATCTAGTTGGCTACCCCACAACTGGCCAAGATCATGCTCTGATACCACTGTAATTTTCCTAAATGGAAATATTAAGTGTAAACAAAAGCATGCACTAGACAATAGCAGATAAATTATAAAACAACACAAGGCACAAACACAACACAATTTTGGAACAACAGTTGAGTCATTTTATTAAAATCTAAAATATATTGGAGTACAATAGCAAGGAATAAATGCACCTAGGCTTGCATAAACAAGATAAAGCAGTGATGCGGGGGAGCGGCCCCCCCCCCTACGAACCCGCTCCCGAAGCGCGCTTCGGGCGGGAGCGGGTCGGGAGCGCGCTCCCCAAATCGCTCCCGGACGGGAGCGATTTTCGGGAGCGCGCTCCCGTAAAAAAATTTGCGCTCCCTGGTCTGTGAGGGAGCGCTTCAGGGAGCGATCGCTCCCGCGCTCCCGGAGCGCTTTTTAATGCCCGGGAGCGATCGCTCCCTGATCGCTCCCGGGCATTAAAAAACGCTCCGGGAGCGAATTTTAAATTTCCGGGAGCGATTCGGCGGAAAAAAAATCCGCGGACCCGAAAAAAACAAAAAATTAAACTAATTTTTTTGGATTTATAAGCCCAATGGGCCAAAACAAAATCATTTCAATGAGATTGAGCTTGAGTTTGAGAGCAAAGGAGCAAGGAGCAAGAGCTGAGGAGCAAGGAGCCAGAGCTGAGGAGCGAGGAGCAAGTGCCAAGGAGCGAGGAGCAAGCTTGCAGAGGTAAGTAACTTAATCATTTAGTTAATTTAGCTGGTTAGGTAGTTAATTTTGTTAGTTTCATTTACCTGTTTGAGTTTAAAGATCATTAATTTAAATTAAATTAATAAATTAAATGAATTAATCCCAATAAACTAAATTAATTTGCAGATTCAAGACTCAAACCCTACAAACATCAAACACGATGGACCTGAGCATTTTTATTGGCATTTTCCTCTTCCTGGTCCCCTTTCTGGTTATTATGGTGGTGGAGAGTAGGAAACGGAGGGGGCCTGAAACTGAAGAGGTGGATGAAGAAGCCGGAGGAAGTCAAATAGGTGAAAACCCCAGTGAGGAGGATGTGGAGGGTGAACATGAGGGTCAAAAAACTAAACAAGACCAAACTCCATTGTGGAAATATGTTCAGAGGCCTGAAACAGGGAGAGGGGGTGGAACCACTAAATTTCATTGCCCCCATTGCAACACTGATTTCACAGGCTCATACACCCGTTTGAGAAGACACCTTTGCGGGAAAAGGGCATGGGATGGAGAGAAACAAATAGGAATCAGAACTTGTGACGCGGTGTCAACAGTTGATAGAGCCAAATACATAAAGGAAGAGGAGGACGCCCAATACAAAGCAAAAAGATCAAGGGGTTTCTTTGAACCAAGCTCACAAAGAACTCCTTCAGCATCCTCCCAAGGCAGTGGATATGGACATGGAGGCTCAGGGTCATCATCTTTACGCCGTAGAACCATATCAGATTTCCTTGATGAGGGGTGTAGGAATGATGTGGATTCAAAAATTTACAGGTTCCTCTATGCAAATGGGATACCATTCAATGTTCTACGCTCACCTTATTGGCACGAAATGGTTTCTGCCATAAATGATGCCCCTAAAGGATACAAGAGCCCTGGGTATGACAAGGCAAGAACAGTTGGCCTTGATCATGAAAAAGCAAAAATATCACATTCTTTGAATAAAATGACAAGTTCTTGGACTGACAATGGGGTGTCCATTGTATCTGATGGATGGACAAATGTAAAAGGCAAGCCATTGATAAGTGTTCTTGCTGTGTCCCGAAGTGGTCCCATTTTTCTAGCTGCACATGATTACTCAGACAAGTTCAAGACCGCTATCAACATTGCAGAAGCATTGCTTGAAACAATTGAGCGTATTGGCCCATACAATGTCATCCAAGTCATCACTGATAATGCTCCTAATTGTAAGGCAGCGGGAGCAATTATTGAGGATAGATACCCGAACATATTTTGGTCTGGATGTTTGGTTCACACATTGAACCTTCTATTGCATGATATTGTCAAAAACAAAAATGAACAATACCAATGGATTGGGGATTTGTACAAGAGAGGAAAAAAAATGATAAAATTTATTACAAATCATAGCAATACCCATGGCCTTTTCCGCAGTCACTCGAGATTGGAGTTGCTGAAGATTGCGAGGACTAGATTTGGTAGCTATTACCTCACCTTCAGGCGCCTTTTGAAGGTAAGAGAGGGTTTAGCTAGCATGGTATCAAGTCCAAATTGGCAGGTGTTAAAGGAAAGGGCTACAAATGTAGCTGACATTGCAGGTTTTGAAACGGTGGAGGAGGCCGCTCTTGATGGGCAGTTTTGGACAGCTGTGAGACAGGTATTGGATTTCACCAAGCCAATTTATAACATGATTCGGTTTGCAGATACAGACAAACCAGTGATTGGCGAGGTGTATGAGCAAATGGATACCATGTTGGGGGAAATAAAAGACATTGTTAATAACAGAGATCCCGACTTGTACAATCTGATTCACGATTGTGTGTGTGAACGGTGGAAAAAGCTTAACCTTCCACTACATTGCTTGGCGTATATCCTTACGCCAAAATACTACTCAGATTCTTGGTTGCGCAAACCTGCAGCAGGGGGTGGTGTTAGGACCAAACCCCATTTAGATCGAGAGGTAACTAAAGGATATCTGGATGCATTAGAAAAGTTGGTGCCTGACAGGGAGGAATGTGCAGCTGTGCGCCTTGAAATAGGCAGATACTTCACTGGCAGTGGTTTGTATGGTAACTTCCATGCAATGGACGACAAAGATAAATTTGATTCTCTCACATGGTGGGAAACATATGGCGGCGACGGACTTTTGCGAAAATTGGCATTGAAAGTTCTTGCACAGGTTGTAAAT
Source organism: Pinus tabuliformis (assembly GCA_031772625.1). Classification (NCBI taxonomy): domain Eukaryota; kingdom Viridiplantae; phylum Streptophyta; class Pinopsida; order Pinales; family Pinaceae; genus Pinus; species Pinus tabuliformis. The sequence continues at coordinate 4,931,198 of CM062814.1, read as the reverse complement.
TCTTCTTCTGCAGAGAGGTGTTGGAGCACCTACAGTTATATACATAATGTGAAAAGAAACAGGCTCAACGAAAACCGAGCAAAAAGCTTGGTTTATGTGCACTACAATTTGAGGTTGTTGAGCCATTACTGTGATCGGGCTAATGAAGATCCCACATATAAAATTTGGGACAATCACCCTGAGGACGACAATTTAGAGGATGGCATTGTACATATGGAAGAACTAGAAGATGAGCTTGTACGGGATGAAGCTGAAGCAGCTGCAGCAGCCATGCCACCTCCACCTCCACCATCCAGTAGCAGTTCTCGGGGCCCGAGTCTTGTTCCATTGCTGTCGCCACCTCCATCGACACCCTCGCGTGGAGGCTCTAGTTCTGGTCGTCGGTCTGGGCGGGAGACTCCTAGAAGACCGCCAAGACCTACTTATACTCCTGGAGACTCTCGTGGCAAGGGCCACTTGTAGATTTACAGTTTACTTGTCTTTTTTAGTTTCTATTAGACTTGTCACTTTAGTTTTCATAACTGTTCAGTGTTGAGTTTTGAGTCCTTGACTCTTGACTCTTGACTCTTTCATATCATTATGACATTATGATATTTTTTGTAAACATTATATCACTGTGACAATGAAAATTTGAAGTTTGAAGTTGGGCCTTGGCAATTATAACTCATTGGTAATGATTGTGAATTATGAATATGATGCTTTGTGAAAGACTAAAGTTGTTTCATTTCATCTCATTATTCATGTTTCATTTTATAAATTTTTAACATTTCATATCATGTTAACAGTTAGAAGTTAGGACTTAGAAATATCTTCGATATTACTTCTTGTAATGGTTAAACTTGGCTTACAAGTACAACTTGTTACTTTGGTGATCAATGATGATAAATGTTATTGAATTGAATGTTATTTTAATTTATTATTTTACTAAGGTTGATGACGATTATAATTTCTAGATGATTGATGTGATATGGTTCAATGATCAATTTATGTTTTTTTATGTTTTTTATGTCTATTTCATCATTCTACATGTTTTTGTTGACATATATGTATCAAAAATTAAAAAATATAAAAAATATATATATTTTTAAAAAATCGCTCCGGGATTCGCTCCCAAACCGGGAGCTTCTGAAAATGGTCGCTCCCGCTCCCGCTTCCGCTCCCGCTCCCCGCTCCCGCTCCCGCTCCCAAGTAACACTGAGATAAAGCAAACCCAGGTGGGATAAATGTATCCAATAAGTAGAAACTTCGACCCCAGATGGCCTCTGCACTGAACCAGGAAATTAGTTGTTGTTGCTGCTACAGAATAGCTCGAATCTCCCACTGGAATACCCAAAATCCTCTGGAATTGTTGTTGTAGCCTCCTCTTAATTTTCCCCATATGACCCAGAAAGGAATTGGTCCCAATCCTTCACACCCGAAAACCCACAAAATGGTGCAAATTCCCAGTTGAGTAGTAAAACACACTGCTGAGCACAAGGGGATTTCTGGCTTGAACACTACCCAAAAAAATTTACAAATTTCACCTGGGCCTCTCCTCCAAATACTCATAAAAATCCAAAAAAATTGCACCTCGTTCCAACCTTCCAAAATCACCCCCAATTCTTGGGAACTCCTCCACTTACTAGAAAATTCATCCTACGAGAAATCAGTGTTTGTAACCCCACCAAAATGTTGAGAAAATGCCCACAATAATCCTTCTTGCACCTCCTAACAAGCCAGCTCCAAAATCCTTAGCAAAAGTCTTCCCCACAAAGAACTATGCAGTCCATAACTCCCTTTGTGCAGGCCCCAGGAAGAATATTTCGATTTGGAAAATATTCATACCCCCAGCCCACAAATCCACGTGAAATTTGTTGTAGAATGCTCAAGGATTGGACCTACAAAAACTCAGAACTAGCTTAGCCCGGAATACCTCTTCACAAGAATTCGTGGTCCCTTTTTCTGCGCGCGGATGGCTACTCAGAGCATCTCGATTTCCCTGTAATTCTCTTTGGGAGGCCTCCAATGATTATGGTAATTCTCCCCTAGGGTGAGATTTCCCCTTAGAAATCTTTGGTGTTGAACAACCCTGTGACCTAGATAAACAGCTTGAGCAACAATAGTTTAGAAGTCAAATTAGCAAAAAGTGTGAAAATTTCTGAATCTAACACATTAGAAACCCCTACTGCAATATCTGGTTTACTATCTCCTACTTGTTCTTTACATTAACAAGTTATTTAATAACATAAACATCGATGTAAACACAATTGCAGCCTTCACAAATATACAGATCAACAACTGAAATAAACTGAGACAACACAAGAGACACCGTTATGTTTGGACAACTGTCGCCGGAAAAACCCAATGCGGGAAAACCAGTGCAGCATTTAGAGGGATTTATTATTAAGCAGATTCTGAATACAACTAGGCTGCCAGAAATGGCTCACCCTTTGGAGAATTTCCTTGGCAGTAGAACCTCTCTCCAAAGACAGATATTCCGGCAAATCAACAGCCGGATGAACAACCCCACAGTGACTCTGACTGCTCCTTGTGCTGGACAGCGAAGCTGCTCCAAGCACTCCTCTGGAACTGTGTCACCCTCTCCCAGCTAATCTGCTCTCAGTCTGCCCCACAGAAATTCCTCAGCACAGCCTCTTCAGCCAAACGTCAGCCTCTGCGCTGTCTGCGTCAGCCTCTACGTTCTTTGAGTCTGCCTCTATGGCTTCTACGTCCTCTGCGCTGCCTCCATAACCTCTGCATCATCCCTCCTAGGCTCTGCGCTGCCTCCATAACCTCTGCATCAACCCTCCTAGGCTCTGCGCTACCTCTTTCGGCTCTCTGTTGCCTCTTTGATATGTATTCTTCAGCCTCCTATCGAACTGTCCCTCACTGCAACTGATCACTTGTATGATTTCCTCAGCAAACCTCGCCCCAAAAAATTGAACTGGCTGATCTCTGTTGGTGTCTTGGTGTATCTCCAACTGGCCCTCAAGCCTCCTCTTATACTTTTCCTGTTGACAAATCAACGACCGAGATTAAGTCCTTAATCAACGGCTAAGATTAGATATGGCTTTATCCTTGTTATTGTAGGTTTTAACCTTGTACAAAAATTACCTGCATACGAATTCTAAAACACAGAAAATAAACAATGCGAGAGCATAACACATAAAACACATATACACAGAGATTTTCCCTTGGATCCCAAAACCGGGACTACCAGCTTGATTTTTCATTATATTCTTTTCAATGTTACAATACATATATATACATGCCAAAGCATTCAATACCATGGACCGAAAACCATCGCGTCCAAAACCATGGACCGAAAACCATAAGTAGTCGTGGAAAGAATATAAGACAACCCAACATTCTTCCACTTGTTGTTTTCTTTCCACAGGGGGCCAGGAGAGCTTAGTCATTTTTCCAGCCCTGAAACGCCCATTGTTTCTCTACACCAGGAGAACTTCTCAGAGCTCACAGATTTTGTCAATGCATCTGCAGTATTCTTCAAAGTGTCCACCTTTACCAACAACACTTTTTTGTCTTCTATCATATCCCTCACAAAGTGATACTGAACATCAATGTGCTTTGTCTTTAAATGATAAGCAGGGTTCTTTGCCAAGAAAATTGCACTTTGGTTGTCACAGTCTATCCTTATAGCTCCCTGTACTAACCCCATACTTGAACACAATCTCTGCAACCAAACTACTTCCTTGCTTGCATGAGTCGCTGCCATGTATTCTACCTCTGTAGTTGATAGTGCCACTACAGATTGTTTCTTACTCATCCAACTAACTGCACCTCCAAATAGGTTAAACACATACCCACTTGTAGATCTTCTCTGATCCAGATCTCCAGCCCAATCTGCATCAACAAAGCCATGAATATCCAACACTCTGTCCAATCCTGGTCTTCCTTGGTAGCACAAACCATAATCACTAGTGCCACGCAAATACCTAAAAACCCGCTTCACTATTGTCCAGTGCTCCTTCCCTGGTTTTGACATAAACCTGCTCAATACTCCCACTGCATGTGCAATGTCTGGTCTAGTACAAACCATTGCATACATCAGGCTACCGACTGCACTTGCATATGGAACACGGGACATATCCTCTTCCTCTTCTTGTGTCTTGGGACACTGTTCAGCAGATAACTTTACACCTACAGAAATAGGAACCTTCACCAGTTTACTATCCTGCATATTAAACCTCTGCAGTATTGTCTCGACATACTTCCTTTGGTTTAACTAGAGCTTCCTCTTTGCCCGATCTCTTTTAATTTCCATGCCCAAAATATAGTTTGCAGCACCAAGATCTTTCATGTCGAATTTGGAGGACAATTGGGTCTTCAAATCCTGGATAATTTCTTTTTCATTTCCAACCAGCAACATATCATCCACATACAAGACCAGATAAATAACACGGTCACCAATTAATTTAAAATACACGCAGTGATCTGCTTTGCTTCTGGTGAAGCCAAGTCCCGTATAAATGTATCAAATTTCTGATACCACATCCTTGGTGACTGTTTCAACCCATACAGAGACTTCTTTAACTTGCATACCAGTTCTTTCTTACCCTTCACTACAAAGCCTTTAGGTTGCTTCATGTAGATGTCCTCTTCCAGATCCCCGTGAAGAAATGTTGTCTTCACATCCATCTATTCTACCTCAAAATCAAAAGTAGCAGCAACAGATAAAAGTAACCTAATAGAAGTTACCTTGGCAACAGGAAAAAAAATATCACCAAAATCAATTCCTAGCACCTGGGAATAACCTTTTGCTACCAACCGAGCTTTGTATTTCTCCACCTTTCCTTCTGCATTTGTCTTCTTCTTGAACACCAATTTGCTGCCAATGGGTTTCCTTCCAGCCGACAACTCCACCAGATCCCAAGCCTCATTTTTGTGCAAAGATGCCATTTCATCAATCATGGCCTCTTTCCAGAATTTTCCATCCTCTGAATCTACTGCTTCCTTCACGGTTCCTGGATCATCATCAGTAATAGATAAAGCAAAATCTGAATAGAAAGTAGATGGACTATACCTTTCTGGCTGCCTTCTTTCTCAAACTGATCTTCTTACACTCGGAGTTTGTGGCTCTTCATCTTCTGATTCCTCCTCTGCTATAGAGTCTGCTTCTTCCTCCTTTAAATCAAACTCTATCTTCTCAGGTTCCTTTCGTTGGACTTTATGTTTAATAACACCTTTCAACCCTCTGAACACCACATCTCGGCTGTACACAACTTTCCTTTTCGTTGGGTTCCAAAGCTTATAACCCTTTAAACCATCCTTATACCCAATAAAGATGCACTTTTCAGATTTACTATCCAACTTAGTTCGTTTCTCCTTTGGAACATGTACATATGCATCACATCCAAATACCCTCAGATGTGAAAGAGAGGGTTCTTACCAGTCCATACCTCTTGTGGAGTCTTATCCTCCAACGCTGATGAAGGTGATCTGTTGACCAGGTAACATGCTGTCTCCACCGCCTCTGCCCAAAATTCCTGTCCTAACCCGACACCACTGAGCATGCTTCTTGCCCTTTCCATCAACATATTTTTCATTCTTTCTGCAACTCCATTTTGCTGAGGTGTATATGGAGTAGTCTTCTATCGTGCTATACCACACTTCTTAGAAAATTCTTCAAATTCCTTACTGCAAAACTCTCCACCATTATCTGTTCTCAGCACCTTTATCTTCTTCTCTGTCTGGTTTTCAACCAGAGCCTTAAATTCTTTAAACCTGTCAAAGACTTCAGATTTCTTCTTAAGGAAATATATCCATGTATTCCTTGAGAAGTCATCTATAAATGATACATAGTACACAGACTTACCCAGTGATGGAACCTTCACAGGTCCAAACACATCACTGTCGACAAGCTCTAATATCTGTTTCGCCTTCTTACCACCAGAGGGGAAACTCACCCGATTCTGCTTCCCATATACACAATTTTCACAGAAATCAAAGTCCAGAGAGCTATTACTCATACATTCTACCATACCTTTATCATGAAGTATTCGAAGGCCCTTCTCTCCTATATGTCCAAGCCTTTGATGCCACAGCATGGTCTTCTCTCCAGAGAACACCAGATTTCCAGCTCCACTTTCAAGAACCACAGAACTGTTGCACCCATCAACAACAGTGCTACCTTGCAAGCTTGTACAAAGTTCCAATCCGAACTCGCCGCATCAATACTAGTGCTCTCTGAACCATCTTGCAGGTATCTTTCTCGAACACTGTCTTTACACCTGCATCATCCAGCTTGCTTACAGAAATCAGATTTCTAGCCAATGCAGAAATATGTAGAACACCCGGAAGTGTTCTAACCCTTCCACCTTGCAACTTCAACTTTACTTTTCTGCGACCAACGATTCTAGCCTTCCTATCATCCCCAAGAAGACATCACCACCATCGTATTTCTCATACTCGCAGAACCACTCTCTATGGGGAGTGAAGTGAAAGGATGCACCTGAGTCAATCAACCATGCCTCATGATTTACATGTGTAGTTGAAGAAGCCAAGTACACATCCCCACCTTCATCTGAGGTGGTTTTCGCCTCTACAGAAGGAGCATCATCAGATCCCTTTCCTTTATCAGGGGCTTTAGATTTACAATCCCTTTTGAAGTGCCCTTTCTTTCCGCATTTCCAGCACACCACCTTTACAGGTTTTCCTGGAGATTTAGATCTCCCACTCAATGACTTATTTTTGTTTCTGTTCTGGGACCGTCCTCGTACAGACAAGGCATCACCATTTTGGCTCTCCATATTTTTCCGTCTCATCTCCTCCGTCAGCAAGGCTGAGACTATTTCATCAAACTGCAAGGCAGTTGCATTGCTACCTATTGCAATAACCAGACTATCCCACGAATCCGGTAAAGGAACACAACAAACTAATGCACTTATCTTCATCTGAAATTTTAATATCAACAGATGCTAACTGACTTACCACAGTATTAAATGCATTCAAATGCTCTGTCACCGAGTCTCCATCTTTCATCCTCAAGTTATGCAGCTTTTTCCGCAGGAACAGTTTATTCACCAGAGACTTAGATTGATACAGAGTCCCTAACTTGTCCCACAAAGCCTTTGTTGTAGCTTCATCTGATACATTCAGCGATACTGAATCTGAGACACACAATCGTATTGTGCTCTTTGCCTTCCGATCCAACTTCTTCCATTCTTCATCGGACACTCCCGTTGGTTTAGTACCCGGATCTACCGCGATCCATTGATCTTTATCCACCAACAGATCCTCCATCTTGAGTTTCCACAACTCAAAACTCTGACCATTAAATTTCTCGATCTCTATCTTTCCATTGCTCGCCATCTTCTTTTACCACCAGAATCGATCTCGCAGATCTCCCACTGAACACTGAATAGGGTCTACCACAGGGCCAAGTGAAACCCCTCAGCAACAAAAGCGTCCCCTTGAAGCCAAAACAGCTCTGATACCAAATGTAGGTTTTAACCCTGTACAGAAATTACCTGCATACGAATTCTAAAACACAGAAAATAAACAATGCGAGAGCATAACACATAAAACACATATACACAAAGATTTTCCCCTGGATCCCAAAACCAGGACCACTAGCTTGATTTTTCATTATATTCCTTTCAATGTTACAATACATATATATACATGCCGAAGCATCCAATACCATGGACTGAAAACCATCGCGTCCAAAACCATGGATCGAAAACCATAGGTAGGTTCGCCCAACCTAATATAGGGTCCAAAAAAAATTTCCCGGGGCGCTGCCCCGGACCCCATAGAGGGGGCCTCCCCGCCCCCCTCAAACCCCCCGCTGCACAATCAGCACAACGAAGGGGGTGCTCCACCCCTCCAGTTCACTACGTAGGTTAGTCGTGGAAAGAATATAACACAACCCAACAGTTATTTAGAACTTTCTCACTCATATTATATTAATACACATTAATATTTTAATTTTCCTAAGTTTAGACTTAGGAACCCCATTAAAAATATTAATTATTTTAATACCTCTCCATCCGAGTGGATTTTACCCAAACAATTTTTGGATCTTGGAGATCTCATGTGCCTTAGCCTCTCCACCAATCTTCATGGCTAGAGAACATCCGATGCTACCAAAAATCAACACTCCCTCTTAGCGAGGAAGGTGCTCTAGTAATGCTTCACCACATAAACATCACACGGATCCTCCGCATCGGTACCTGTGCTGATGCATGGCCTGTTGCCTCGCATCCCCTGCACTGTTGCTTCCTGTACTGCTGCCCATGACACTACCACTGCTACATATGTATTGAAACTCCCCTCAATATGCTACATCATGCTGCCCATAGCACTGCCACTGCTAATTGTTGCACTGCAACTCAGTTACCGAGAAGTAAGTAACTGACTTCACCCAAATACTGACATCCTGGTCAGTCTGGAAGCCTCGTGATGCTGAAGCTACCTCTGCTGCTATCCTGTGCTCCCTCTGCTGCCACTACGTTGCTTCAGATTTCTGCACTCTAGCACCGCCTTGCCACTCCATCACACCTTGCTCCACCTGTCATCATGCTACTTTCGTTAAGGGCTCCCGTAGCCAGATGTGATCCAAGAGTTTGGGCACCTCAAGGAACCTTCCCCTCCATGTAGTCCTCTGGACTACAACTCTATGTCTCCCCACCTCTTCTCTAGAGGCGCATGAGCACTCATGGCACAATCGTCATCAATCTCGACATCCTTCTCCGTCTTTGTTGGAGATGCCTTTGAGTCGGAAGCTTCTCCTTTGACTTTCTTCCTGGAGCACTGAGATGCATAATGTCCCAGCTCCCCACAATTGAAGCACTTGACCTTGTACATATCTTTCTTCTTCCTCTTCTGAACCCCCTGTTGTCCCGCAAATGCTAAAGTTGCATCCTCCTCCTCTTTCTTGACTTGAACTCCCTTACCGCTACTCCCCGCCTTGGTCAACCTCCTGATCTCTTCCTGTCGAAGAGCTGCCCACATCTCCTCCCAACTGGGGAGAGTTGCTCTACCCAAAATGTTTTGGACAAACGTCTCCTAGTCCTCGAAGACTACATTTAGAGCAGTCCTAACCATAAACTCTGGATCCGGTGTAGACCCCACAAAAGTAAGCTGGTCGTGAATTCCTTGCAACCTGAGGAGGAAGTGATCTATCTCCTCTCCTTTTTGCATCTGATATGACCTCAGTTGATTCTCCAATAACATCTTCTGTTGCACAGAAGAGCCCTGGTATAAGGTGGTCAGGGTCTCCCACATTTCTCTTGTTGTGTTCTTCTCAGCAATATGTGGTATGACATGATCCTTGACCCCATCTAGGATCATGCATTTCGCCTTCGCCTGGGCCTCCTCATACTTCTCATTAGCATCAGGGTCAACTGGGACAACTACGGTTTTCAAGGCATAGTCCTTGATGCGATGTTTATCTAAGATTGCTAGGATCCTGGCCTTCCAGATGACAAAATTGGAAGCCCCGTCCAATCTGTCCTGATCCCTCAATCCGTTTATTGCCATCTCTGCTCCTCTTCTAGACTCCCTCTGAGTCTCGACTTCCCTCCTGGAAATCCTCCTGCCAACTGTCGAATCACTCCTCTCTAATCCCCCTTTACTGCTGCAACTCGGATCTGGATTTCTTGGCTAGAAATCCGTCGAGGTAGTGCTTCCCTCTACCTTGGTTTCGTCTCCTTAGACATTGTTTTGCACAGACAGAAACATCGTCCCACCAACTCCTCAAATCACAATTTGCACAGCTCCCTTAGCCCCGGCAACTCAAGAATCTGAGCCCTTCTGGCTCTGCACAATCACACTGACAGCTGGATCAGCTCCTCCTGGCCTCAGCGTCTATCCTTCCTGACCGAGAAAGATGACCAGGCACTGCATAGGCCTGATTTGCCCCCTTCTGCCTCTGCGTTGGCCTTTCTTCTGGCTCGGAATGCTGACGCAAGCTCTGCATGAGCCTCTACGTCAACCTCTTAGCACTACGTCACTCCTCTTGCCTCTTCAGCTCTGAAACAGCACTGTCTCTCGGGACAACTGCTTCTTTGCTACAAATCCTCAGAATTCTTCTGCTGGTGTCTTCAGTCCTCCTTGATTTGCAATCCCTCTGATACCATGTGAAAATTCCTGAATCTAACTAATCAGAAACCCCTACTGCAATATTTGGTTTACCATCTCCTACTTGTTCTTTACATTAACAAGTTATTTAATAACCTAAACATCGAAGTAAACACAATTGCAGCATTCACAAATATACAAATCAACAACTGAAATAAACTAAGACAACACAAAGGACACCGTTATTTTTGGACAATCGTCCCCAGAAAAACCCAATGCAGGAAAACCGATGCAGCATATAGAGGGTTTTATTATTAAGCAGATTCTGAATACAACTAGGGTGCCAGAAATGGCTCACCCTTCAGAGAATTTCCTTGGCAATAGAACCTCTCTCCGGAGACAGATATTCCGGCAAATCAGCAACCGGATGAACAACCCCACAGTGACTCTGACTGTTCCTTGTGTTGGATAGCGAAAGCTGCTCCAAGCACTCCTCTAGAACTCGTCACCCTCTCCCAACTAATCTGCTCTCAGTTTGCCCCACAGAACTTCCTCAGCGCAGCCTCTTCAGCCCAGCGTCAGCCTCTGCGTTGTCTGCGTCAGCCTCTGCGGCTTTCTGTGTCAGCCTCTCTGTCTGCCTCTACATCCTCTACACTGGCCTCCTTAGCCTCTGCGTCAGCCCTCCTAGGCTCTGCGCTGCCTCTTCCGACTCTCTGTTTCCTCTCTAATATGTATTCTTCGGCCTCCTGTCGAACTGCCCGTCACTGCAACTGATCACTTGTTTGATTTCCTCAGCAAACCTCACCCCAGAAAATTGAATTGGTTGATCTCTCTTGGTGTCTTGGTGTATCTCCAACTGACCCTCAAGCCTCCTCTTATATTGTTCCTGTTGACGATTCAACAGCCGAGATTAAGTCCCTAATCAACGACTAAAATTAGATCTGGTTTGATCCTTGTTATTTAGAACTTTCTCACCCATATTATATTAATACACATTAATATTTTAATTTTCCTAAGTTTAGACTTAGAAACCCCATTAAAAATATTATTTATTTTAATCTCTCCATCCGGTGGATTTTCCCCAAACGATTTCTGGGTCTTGGAGATCTCATCTGCCTTAGCCTCTCCACCAATTATCATGGCTAGAGCACATCTGATGCTACCAAAAATCAACGTGAGTGCTCCATCTTCCATTTATAATTTTTACCCCTTCTCTTGCCTTGTGGGCTCCACCCATCGAATTTCCTTTTCCATTCTTCTCTCTCCAAGTCGAGCTCTCCAAGGGCACGTATTACCTCATGGAGTGGCCCCCACCTTCCACTAGCTGAACAAATTTCCCGTTTTTTTCTAAAGTGGGTCCTTCTCCTTACCAAAAATCAAATCTTCCTTTGATTTATCCATTCTCCTAAGTTGTGGGCCAAAATATCTCCCAATTGCCAAAATTGCAAAAACAAAAAAATTATTCTTAACAAAATTAATTAATTTGGGGACATTACAATGGCAGAGATTAAAAGATCACCAAAGATTTTATCAGCGGTGAAGATTATTTTGACGAGGATCAAGCCAACTAGCCATTATTTTCCACTCAGAGGATTTATCTATAAATTAGAGGTCATTTGTGTCTCAAGGCATATGATGTTTGGCTAATGTAACTTTGTAAAGCTGATGTAAAGCTATCGCCCTACTGGGAACATTTTGAATAATCATAATAAAACACTTTGGGGTGCAGTTCATGGTGTCTCTGATCTATTGATTTGTGGTATGTGTTGGGTATGAGTATTCCTATATTGTGCTTAAATTTTTATTAAATTGTTATTTCATTGTAGATGAAAAGAACATTCTATTGATAAGTTTTAGGCTTATCATAGGTGATCTGGTTCATTGTTGTCCTAACGGTTTATTCTTGAGAAATTATATAGTGTTTGCAGGTTCCTCAACCTTGGCCTCCAAGTTCACAAACTGTGGGCACACGCTAACAATGTTTGGATCCTGAATATTTTATATGGTTTTCTAACTTCACTAACGTTATGGTTTGACATTTATTTTTCGAAATACATCTAACCATTGTCAAAATCTACAAAAATTGATTTCTCAAAATTTCTCTAAGCATTGTACACTTGTATATTTTGTAAATATAATTTGTATAATACACTCGTAAATTATTTTATTTTCTAACCCTTGTTTTGCAACGGAAGTTTTATGGGGCTTTGAGATTTTGAAATTTTGTATATATTGGGGTTTCGAGTTATTGTAAATTCATTTGGGTAGGTGAGACCTATTAGAATATATCTCTATATTTCTATTTAGTAATGCTCAGTCTTTTAGATGTTTCTATTCTTATTCTTTTAGCAGTTTCTTAGATGAAACTGTTTGTTCGATATTCTACATAGAAACCTGATGTTTCTATTCTTGTAAATATCTTTGTATTATCATTGAGCTGTTGGCTCTATGTGAATCAATTCATTGAACATTCTTTTATGGTATCAGAGCAAGGTTAAGAGATTCTTCTTGAAACAGTAATTCTATCTGCATCGCAATCTCTTGAGTCCTTTCTAAGGTCGAGCCCTCTGTAAGCCAGGCAGCCTTCACTGAGTCTTAGCCTCGGCTTTGCTCGCTGTGATAAAAGCTTACAGTCGTCCATCTCGATACAGAAATGGATTCTTCCCTTGCATGATTTTTTTAAGAAAATAACTTTGGGGCGGTGACTGTTTTCATGGGAGCGGAATCCGGCTATCTTCGTCTTCGCCTGGCGGCTACTCGACCACAACGTGGAATTCCTCAGCAATCGTGATCCAGGTGTTTTCCCTCAAAACTCATTCTTGAAAGTCAGAGTCGTGGTTTGAAAATTCGATCTGCAGGCAAAATCGTGGTTTCAAAATCGTGGTTTTTTCAACTCTGTCAAAATCCCGTGGTTTTCATTTTAACTCTGTCAAAATCCCGTAGATGGAAATGCACACTATTTTTTGTTATATCCGCTATGCTATGAGATAAGAGGTGGATATCACTACAGGCGTCTTGATATTTGAAAACCGTGGCTAATATATATTTTTAAAACCCGTGGATATATTTTGAAACCCGTGGTCATTATATTTCAATCCCGTGGATAGATATTTGAAACCCGTGGTCAATACATATTTCTTTTTGAAACGCGTGGATATATTCTGCCGATCCGTGAATATATATTTGCCAACTGTGGCTCATTCCGTGGATATATTTGAAACCTGTTATTCTCAAATGCTGTCAATGCTGTAATTCGCGTGGATATATGCGTGTGCTATGACCTGTGCAAACACCGTTATATTGCCTCAGTCAAACTCTGATCTGAAACCCGTGCTTTTTAAACTGATACGTAACCTGTTGTAATACATCAAAACGTATCCTGTCATCCGTGTGTGATAAATCTCGCAGGTGGTTAATCTATGCTGTAGAACCGTGGATACTTGAAAACCGTGGTTCATTCCTGAGATATATACCTGAGACAAGAGACGTATATACTGAGACGTGATACCGTGACACGTATTTCAAACTCGTATATACCTGAGACGTATATACCTGAGACGTGACGTAAAGCTCACGTGGGCCAATACATCCGTGGTGGTTGCCGGAAGCATAGATCGTTTTTTCAGATCTGCGTATTTGTTTTGTGGGCCAAATATATCCGTGGTATTTACCAGCAGTGTAAGCTTGAAACTGAGACAGCATATGTGGGTCCGTATTTCAAAATTTGTATTTGCTGTATGTATGGTTCTGATTGCCAGCAGTGGGTTACCAATCAGTGGAAATTTTTTTGTGATCCTGACAGTCTTCATTATATCTGACATTGCATAAGTATACTCTTATGGTAGACCGGCATTTTCTTGTGGCAAACTGTATTCTCAGAACTGTATTAGCAGTCCTACTATTGTTTTAGACAGCTGAAAGTCCGTTCTTTAAATTTTCACCAGCATAAGCAGTCAGCTACATTGTTCTTGTGTGTCATACTTTTGTATTCTCTTTGTGAAAATGGCCACACTTACCAATCTGATGTTAGAAGGAAATCAACGGTTTAATGGCAGCAACTATAACATTTGGAAACAAAGACTGCTGACCATTTTTGAGTACAGGCGTCTTGATCAACTCATTTTGGGCAAAGAGCTTCGTCCAGGTACAGCCGGGACCGATCAAGATAAATTTGATGATCGAAATCGAGAGGCTGTTATGCTTCTCAAGCTCTCTGTAGCTGATGATCAGTTACCTCAGATCCCTTCTGGCAAGACAGCTGCTGAAATCTGGGAACAGTTGAAAGAATTGCATGAGACATCTGATAAAAGCAGAGCTTTTTTTCTCAAAAATCAGTTGTTCTCCATCATGATGGATGAACATATGTCTTTACAGGAACATCTCAACAAAATTAAAGACATTCGAGATCAGCTCGACGCCATTGGTCGGACCATGGAGGAAGAAGATATGGTAGTCATTACCCTGAAGAGTCTACCAAAATCTTATGAACACTTCATTGAAACACTTAACATTACAAATGTTGATCTGAAGTTTTCAGATTTATGTACCAAACTTCTGCAGAAAGATAGGTGGAAACAGCAGTTTGGTAGTGGTACTTCATCAGTGCCCTTGGAAAATGCATTTGCTGCAAAATATCAGTCCTCTCAGTCTTTTCAGCAGAGAGGATCATCTCAGTCTTTTGATCCTAACAGGAAGAAAAGTGTACAGTGTAATTACTGTCACAAGTTCGGTCACATGAAGAAAGACTGCAGGCAGAGGATTGCTGCTGAACAAAAGAAACAGGGAGGGTCACATCAGACAGCGAATGTTGCAGAACATTCCGAGCAGACAGATTCTGCCTTTTACGCCTTTATGGCTAAAAGGTCTTCAGAACATGTACCTTCCTCTGCATGGTACATTGACTCTGGTGCATCACGCCACTTCTCTCACAGGCGTGACTGGTTTATTGACTTTTCACCTTTCAGTGACTCAGTTGTATTTGGTGGAGGTGAAAAGTACACTGTTGCTGGCAGGGGTACAGTTCAAATTCAGTCTGGTGGACGCACGCTCATATTTCTAAATGTATACTATGTTCCTGGTATGGAGATTAATCTGCTCTCTGTCAGTCAGATTATGAGGAATTCTCCTCAACTTGATGTTATGTTCAGTGCACACAAGTGCTCCATCATTGACAGGGAGACCAGTCTGACAGTTGCTACTGGCCTCGAGGACCATGGTCTATACAGGCTACTTGACACCGGTGACTTTCCAGAAGTGGCACTAGCAGCTCGTGTCTCTCCCATCAGTACTCTATGGCATCAGCGATATGGGCATCTCAATATGCAGTATCTCTCTCAGCTCTCTCGGGAGGGACTTGTGTCAGGATTACCTGATATTCAGACTCAGCAGTTGGGAGTATGCAGCGCCTGTCAAGCGGGAAAGCAACATCGGTCATCATTCAAAAATGGAGAATCTTGGCGCGCATCCCAGGTACTTCAGTTACTTCATGCTGATATTTGTGGTCCTATGAATACAGCTTCTATAACTGCTTGCAAATACTTTTTACTTATTGTAGATGACTTCAGTCGAAAGATGTGGGTGTATTTTTTAAAAAATAAATCTGATGCTCTTAGTACCTTTCAGAAGTTTAAAACTTTAGTTGAAAACGAATCTGGTTGTAATATCATGACCCTTAGGACCGACAATGGGGGGGAATTTTGTTCCTCAGCTTTTGCCAACTTCTGTGATATTCATGGCATCAAACGTCAATTCACCACACCTTACACTCCCCAGCAGAACAGTGTTGTCGAGCGTCGCAATCGCACGGTTGTTGAAATGGCTCGTTCCATGTTACAACACCGGAGTGTTCCAAACAAATTCTGGGCTGAAGCAGTATTTACTGCTGTTTATCTTCTTAACCGATCCCCTACTCAGGCTGTTAAAGGGAAGACTCCTGAAGAAGTGTGGTCTGGTCGTAAGCCTAAAATCAGTCATCTCAAAGTTTTTGGCTCAGTTGCATATGTTTGGATTCCATCGGCTAAGCGATCTAAGTTGGATTCCAAAAGTCAGAAACTCATGATGACAGGATACAGTGATCATCACAAAGCTTATAGGCTGATAGATATAGCCACTGGTCGACTTAGCTTCAGTCGAGATGTAGTATTTGATGAAGACAGAGGATTCTTTCAGTCTTCTTCTTCTGAGCAGCGTTCTGAGGATCCGCCTCACAGTGTTCTTCTTCCAGTCAGTTCATCTGATGGGAGGGATGATGTAGCATCAAGATTTGATACTACTCTATCTGAGCTTCCTCCAGAAGCTAATCCCCCTCTTGCTATCCCTATTGCTCTTGAGCCTGCTTCTCTTCCTCCTGATATTGGTCCCTCTAATCTTGATATTGGTTCTTCTTCTCTTCGGCCAAAATGGTGGGCTAAAACCATAGGTGATCTCCAGGATGATGAGCTCCTTGAAGGTAGAACTTCTAGGCATAAGAACAGACAACAGTCTTCAGTCAATTTTGCTCTTATGGCTAACCTTCACAGTACTTTTGAGCCTCAAACATATTCAGAAGCTAAGGGTATATATGAGTGGGAACAGGCTATGAAAGCAGAATTTCAGAGTCTTCAAAAGAATCACACATGGGCTCTTTCTGATCTTCCCGCAGACAAAAAACCCATAGGCTGCAAATGGGTGTATAAAGTCAAATACAAAGCTGATGGAACCTTAGACAAGTATAAAGCTCGGCTTGTGGCTCGAGGATTTTCACAGCAGGAAGGCATAGACTATGAGGAGACTTTTGCTCCTACAGCCAAGATGAGTACTATCAGGCTTGTGCTTGCCCTAGCAGCTCAGTTCAAATGGAAAGTTCATCAGATGGATGTAAAAAGTGCTTTCCTAAATGGTGATCTCCAAGAAGAAGTCTACATGACGCAGCCTCCAGGATTCAAGGTTGCTGGTCAAGAACAGAAAGTGTGTCGGTTAGTTAAAGCTATCTATGGATTGAAACAAGCTCCTCGGGCTTGGTACATAAAAATTGATCAGTATCTGACAAATCAAGGTTTTCAGAGGAGTCCATCTGATGCAAACCTGTATATCAAGCATACTGATGATGATATCTTGTTTGTAGTTGTCTATGTGGATGATCTTATCATTACTGGCAGCTCTGCACATTTGATCCATGGGATCAAACAAGATCTATGCAGAACTTTTGAGATGACAGACTTGGGACTTCTTCATTACTGTCTGGGGGTTGAAGTATGGCAGACTGAAAATCAGATCTTTCTTTCTCAGTCCAAGTATGCCAAAAATCTTGTGGAAAGGTTCAGAATGCAGGATTGCAAACCGGCCACGACTCCTATGGAACCAGGGCTCAAACTTTCAGCACAGTCATCTTCTCCTCTTGTGGATGAAACTTTATTCAGGCAATTAGTGGGCAGTCTCATCTATCTTACTGCTACCAAACCTGACATCAGTTTTGCAGTAAGCTACATTTCTCGCTTTATGTCAGCTCCTAAAGCTGATCATTGGATAGCAGCCAAGCGGGTGCTACGATATGTGCGTGGTACTTCTGATTATGGACTCTTATATACTCACAGCTCCACTTCTACTCTCAGTGGCTACACTGACTCTGACTGGGCCGGTTCGGTTGATGACCGTAAATCTACAGCTGGGTATGTGTTTAGTCTAGGATCTGGAGCTGTTACTTGGACTAGTAAGAAGCAACAGGTTGTGGCTCTCTCCTCAACAGAAGCAGAGTATCGGGGAGCAGTTAAGGCAGCCTGTGAGGCAGTTTGGCTTCGTCGTATGCTTGCAGATATGCATGTTTTTCAGACAGGGCCTACTTCTTTGTTTTGTGATAATCAGGGAGTGCTCAAACTTGCCAAGAATCCTGTCTTTCATGAACGAACAAAGCATGTGGAAACTCACTGCCACTACATTCGACAGTTGGTTGAAGACGGCTCAGTTCAGTTGCACTATGTTCCCACCACAGAGCAGCCCGCCGATATCTTTACCAAGCCTCTTGGTCCTGATAAATTTGTAAAATTTCGCGGGTCTATTGGTGTTGTAAATAGATTGAGCATTAAGGGAGGGTATTAGAATATATCTCTATATTTCTATTTAGTAATGCTCAATCTTTTAGATGTTTCTATTCTTATTCTTTTAGCAGTTTCTTAGATGAAACTGTTTGTTCGATATTCTACATAGAAACCTGATGTTTCTATTCTTGTAAATATCTTTGTATTATCATTGAGCTGTTGGCTCTATGTGAATCAATTCATTGAACATTCTTTTAAGACCAAAGGAAAAGAGTTGGATTAGAGCTAGATCTAGGCCCTTGAGGGTAAGACCTATCCTCTACAATTTTTTGCAGAGCCAACTACTGAAGAATTTTGCAGAAATTGAAGATTTGAAGCAAAAAAAAATTTGGAGCAAGGGTTTCAAATTTTTTAGGGCTCCTAGGCCTGGCTTTCTTCTCCAAGCCAATCATATAGCCTCCAAGCCCTTAGTGTCAATCTCTTTATAGCCTTTAGAGGCAAATCGTAGCCCCTGGAGCCCTTGTTTGTGGGTTTCTAAGGCCATTTTTGGCCTGGACGCAAGCCTTTGCGGCTTCGGCCTACCCTTCTGCACCTTGGCAACATCAGTAAGGGCTTGTCGTAAGCCTTCTAGGGCCTCCCGCTACCCTCGGCCCTCCCCTTGCGTCCTTATCCCCCACTCTCCCTTTCTTCCCCTCCGTTCAGCCTCAGCCGTCCTCCTTTCTCCTCTCGGTTGCCCTCCCCCTCTTCCTCAACCTCTCGGCCTCCTTTCCTAGGGTGGCCGCAGGCCTATAGGGCCTCAAAACCCTAGGCCGCAGCCCTAGTTGGCCTCTTCCCTTAGCCGCTAGGCCTCTATGGCCTTTGCCCTCTTCCCCACAGGCCTATTAGGCCTCTTCCCTTCACCTTTGGCCCTCTTCCTTGCCCTCTCTTGGCTTCATTTCATCTCCAAAATTTTTGGAACTGAATATTGATGGGTTTTGCAGGAGAAATTGGCTCAAGTTTTGTGTTTTCAGGTGCCAAATCCATTGGAAACATTTTGGCAACTTGGGCAAGCAATCTTCAAGGCCTTGGGCCTAGGGTTTGATCTCTAAACCTTCGTTTTCTCTCACTATTTGCTGCAGAGCTTTGCATACATTCATAACAGTGAATAAATTTAAACCAAAGTGCTCTAAAATTCACACATAAGTTGCCTAAATGCATTAATAAATTCATGGTAAAAAATTTCTAGTCATTTGGTGAATTGGGCATTGTTTCTTGGGCATAACTCCAACTGATTTCATGACTAATATATCTGCATAAAATTCTAATTAGATCTGATATAACACTGAATAATATATCATAAGAGGATTGACTATCTCATATATTTACTTGGAAAGTCATTAGGTGTTTCATTGCTCATATTTGGTTTTTGCATGCTTGTCATTTCTTGGATATAGAGTGATTTACTTGCTGCTGTCCTATAGGTTGCATAAGTGGTTTTTTCATTGTTTCATATAGTTCATTGTGGAGAAGATTTATGCTATTGGAATCTAACATTTACTTGTCTTGTGTTAGCTTTAAGATCATTAACTTAGCATTAAAATCACTCAATAAGCACTTACACATCTAAAAGCTCTAATCTTGTTAGATGGTTTAAGTTACTCTGGGAATTAATTGGTATTGAGGTATCTCTTTCTCTTTCTTAAGTATCTTGCCATCTAATGATATTATTGTGTTGAGCATCTAACTGTCTATGGAACATTGCTAAAGGAATCATTGGATAATTGCTAAACACATATTCTTGTCTTGCCATCATATTTTTATTGTCTATCTTAAGCATTGGCATATTTAAGAATTGTTGGGTGAATCATTCTAAAGAGCCTCTCTTCATATTAGCATAAGATCATCATTGGAATTTACTTTGTTTAAATATCTTGAAGATTTCAAATTGTCGCAAGTAATTGTCATCATTGTTGGAGTAGATTGTTTAAAAATCTACATGGATGGCAGTGAAACGATTTTCCTCTTAATAACATTAATTTGTTATATTTTCTTTATTAGTATTTAATCTCTTAGTTATCTTTACTTATCATCAAGATTAATGCCAAGCAACCAATAAAAGAGAACACATTATATAGACATACTTCCAGGGCCAAACCCCCTTCGAGAGGAAAACCCAGTCACAAAATTCTTCCTTCATTAACTTCAAGACAGGACGAACATGACTCTTACAAACTAGTCTAGACTCTCTCCATAAAGTCATCTTTCTTTCATTGTACTTGTCATTGTATTTGCACCAAGACATCACCCTTATTACAGTCATGACCCTGAGATCTCCTTACTGTGATTCCACCGAAATCACATCAATGTCATGACACTGAGTTCTTTACTTCTGTGGAGACACTGAAACCTCTACCAAAGTGTTCTTCTGAGAATGCACCGAAACCCTCTTCCTAAGATAACACCGAGGCTTCTCCTCTAAAAGATAACACCGAGAGATAGAACCGAGATGACTGAGACTTCTCCTCTGAGATATAAACAAACTCTTCTTTTCTATGATCATCTTTGTGATCTATCCGAACTCCCTATCTTGTAATAGCACCGAAACATTACCTCTATCCGAACTCCCTGTGCTGTAATATCACTGAAACATTACCTCTGAACTGAAACTTCTAATCCGAAATCCAAATTGTTCTGTGGTGAATAATGTGAAACCTTAGCCTGGTATATATAGTAGCTTTCCCGTCTAAAATGAGCCAACATGATCATCATGAACCGATGTCTCCCCAATTTATGTTAAGGCCGACTTGAGTTATATTAATTGAAGCCAACTTGTAGATGATCTAATTGAGGTTGACTTGAATACTCCGAGTAGGTAATTTGCTGAAGAGGATGACTTGATGGAGGAGACTTTGACCCAACAGTAAATGACTTTGACAATACCCTAAAGCCTGCAATGGAGGCTTGACCTATAATTGACCCAAGCATGAAACCCATGCTTTAATAAGTCAATTTAATAAAAAATCTTTTGACTTTCTTTTGA
Source organism: Pinus tabuliformis (assembly GCA_031772625.1). Taxonomy (NCBI): domain Eukaryota; kingdom Viridiplantae; phylum Streptophyta; class Pinopsida; order Pinales; family Pinaceae; genus Pinus; species Pinus tabuliformis. The sequence goes on along the minus strand of CM062814.1, from coordinate 4,910,144 downwards.
CAAGTACATTATGACTTAAGTACATTAATGAAGACCGAACATATTTACATTTTCCAATACTCCCTCTTAACTAGGGAGGTATTCATAATGTACAAATATAATGGAAGATCTCAAACTATATGAACCATGAAGAACTTTAGGCACCGCAATGCCATGGACTAGATTGCTGACCAGGGCAATCTATCCAATGGTCTCTCAATAATTTAGGCGCCGCAATGCCACGGACTAGATTCCTGACTGGGGCAATCTATCCAATGGTCTCTCAATAATTTAGGCACTACAATCCCACAGACTAGATTCCTGACCAGGGAAATCTATCCAAGTGGGAATAAGATGGACTCAAGCTTTCAGCCCCTCTAGGTACCATCAGGCTTACTTGCTAACCATCAACCCAAAAATCCAAGTGTGTATCCAAAACAGAGCTCAATAACCAACACCACCTTTCCAACTTCGGGACCCAGACATCAACACAAAGTGTCGGCTAGATGTCTTCCCAAGCAATGCTTCACTCACAAAGCCTCAACACCCCTTGATCCAACAAATCAAGGATGACCAATCTCTCCCAATCAAACTGATTGGTAACAGGCATGCTATCAAAAACTTCGAGAGATTTTCATGTAAAAACACAACCCCAATCGATAATATACTTTCACATGTACATAATCAAATACAAACCTCCGAGGTCGTTCTAGATGTTGCTCCTCAACTCAGTAGGACTATCAACCGAATCTTTGACATAAGCTTCTTCAATTATATACTTTTCTTTCCTACTTCTTATGTAGCAACATATCCTCTGAAATTCATTCTTCAATTAAAACCAAGCTATGCCCTCCCTCTCAACCAAGAAGCACCTCTTCATCTGGACTCCCTCTTAATTTTAGGGAGATCTCTTCTATTCAGGCTTCCTCAGGGAGATCAGCTTTTTCTTTTCGTCATCGGAGAAGCTTTCGTGGCATCCAACCATTTCATCGGAGTTTATCATCATCCTCATCATGCTTATCACATCAATCTTCACCATATTGAAGATTATGTACTTGCACAACTTATAGATAGCAAGTACAACCAAATCTATAGAAGCATGAAGTTAGCCATATCAGAATCACAGAAGCATTTCAACTCTATACTGTTGAAATTTCTAAGTTTGACACGTTAGAAACCCTTCATGCACTTTACTGATTTATTCCTACCTACTTGTTCTGTTAATTAACAAGTTATTTACCATGTAAATACTGGAAATAAACACAAGTACATGCTCAACACATTACAGATCATCAACTGAAGGAAACATAAACAAACACACAAATGACACCGTTATTTTTGGACTAATATCCTTGGAAAAACCCAATGCGGGAAAACCGGTGCAGCTATCTGAGGGTTTGATTTATTAAGCAGTTTCAGAATACAATTTAGGTGCCAAATCCGCCTCACCCAACAGCGAAAAATCTCGGCAGTAGTACATCTCCTTCAGAGACAGATGCTCCGACTGAAACCCCGGATAAACACTCCGGCAGCTCCTCAGCTCCAACCTGCCCCACGAAAAACCCCAGTGTCAGCCTCTTCTGCCCTTTGCATCAGCTTTCCCGGCAGTTCCCAACAGTTCCCACTGTTCCCGACAATTCCGGCTTCTACCCTCTGTGTCAGCTTTCCCTGCAGTTCCCAGCAGTTCCGGCTTCTGCCCTCTGCGTCAACTTTCCCCGCTGTTCCGACAGTTCCCGGCATATCCTGGCAGTTCCGGTTGTTCCCGACAGTTCCAGCTTCTACCCTTTGCGTCAGCGTTCCCAGCTGTTCCGGCAGTTCCGGCTTCTGCCCTCTGCGTCAGCTTTCCCAGCTGTTCCGGCAGTTACGGCTATTCCCGGCAATTCCGGCTTCTGCCCTCTGCGTCAGCTTTCCCGATTGCTGCGCTGATCCTCCCGGCACTATCTTTGCCTCTCTGCTTCTGTATACACTGCCCCTTTGTTGCAACTCCAGATCACTCTCTCAACTTTCTCAACAAACCCAGCGCCAGAAAGTCAAAATCTTGATCTCTTGGTGTGTTCTCCAAGTGACCCTCAAGCCTCCTCTTATACTTTTCTTGTTGACAAATCAACGACTGAGATTAAGTCCCTAATCAACGGCTAAGATTAGATCTGGCTTGATCCATGACTTTTGGACCATTCTAACACAGTTTTATATTAATTCACATTAATATTTTAATTTCTTTAAGTTTAGACTTAGGGATTCCATTAAAAATATTAATTATTTTAATATCTCCCAAACTGTTTAGAATCTACCCAAACCCTTTCTGGGCATTGGATATCTCATGTGCCTTAGCCTCTCCACCAAATTTCGTGGCTAGAGCACATTCGATGCTACCCCAAATCAACATATACATATCAAATACCCAAACTTAATTACAAACAAGAGACATATACTCTTCATCATCTTGCTAGGGACTTAGTCATAAACAGTGTTCCATAGGGATGCGTCCCCCAGGGTCGGGTGCACACACCCCTCGCACCCCACACCCGAGACGGAGAGTCTACTGGGGTTGCGTTTCCCCGCGCACCTTTTTTGGGGAGTCTTGGGGAGATGCAAGGGGGTGTGTTTCCCCAGTGTGGGGGAAGAGACTCCCCAAAACAGGTGCCTCTGGGCGTCCCCCCTCAAAACTTCAGTATTTAGTATATAGTATATGGTAATATACTAGTATGTTTTGCTTTCAATTTAGATTCTAGAATGATGAATGATGAATTTAATTTTTAAATCAATGTAGATTGTAAAATGATGAATGATGAATGATATGGATCAATGTATTTGAATATTTCATTATTGAATTTTTTTATTGAATCTCATGGTATGGATAAATAATGAGTATGTCATATGAATGATGTATGTATCAAAATGAATGATGAGGATGGATCAATGTATGTCATTATTTAATTCAATTATGAATTTAAATTTTGTGTGGATCAAATTTCAATTTTCAATGCATTGGTATCCATATTACTATTAGTCTATTTAATATTTATGTTTTCATTATTGAATAATGAATATGAACTTGAATTTAATATATATATATACCCCGACGTCCCTAAAATTTCCCTAAATTTGAGGGTACTCCCACACGTCCCCCCTTAGCGTCTCCTCGAACCCGCGTCTCCCTGCACCAACGTCTTGGCGGAACATTGGTCATTAACCTTAGACTACTTCATAACAACTTTCATTCCATCTAGGGTTTCAATGTCACTTCCAAAGGTATGACATACCTTCCTACAACATATAGCAAACCCTAGAAATAATTCAAACAAATATAAAGCATCCAACAACCTTTCAAAATTCATATGTTAGACTTCTCACTAGGGATTCATACAAATCCTAGATTTCATACAAAAGAATCAATCAAAGCCAATCACCGCTTAGTCATTATCATGACCAGCTTCCACTAGGGTTAGTTCCAACCCCTAGATTTTCAATCAACCATCAATCACAACTAAAACTCAGATTTCAGCAATCATACACAAATCTCAAATTATCATATTGTCATCATACATCAAAGATTTCTACTTCTACTAAGGTTCAACTCCAAAAACCTTAGAATTCCATTTTCACAATCTCAACAATCATTAAATAGATTTCAGATTGTTACATACTAGACAATGTTACTACTAGGATTTTGCTGCAAAACCTTAGATTTCCAAATACCATTATCCTAGAATCTTAGACAAGGACTTCCACTAAATCCTAGGTCAACACATAAATCTAGGAATTCATAATCATACATAAGCATATCATATGTCCGACAACATTAATATATCTGACCTAGACCAAGCTAGGGTTTCAACCAAAAGGACATATCTATATATGCCTAGATTTCATCATCATGCAAAGACATTTCATATCATGTGTTAGTCAAACCCAACTTCACAATGATCAATAAGAGTTAGACACACAACAATCTTGATTACACTAGGGTTTGATCAGACAAACACACCCATACTAAGGAAAACACTTTAAGACAATAAAAGGATCTTGCTCACATATTCCACTAAACCCTAATGACCTAGGGTTTCAATGTAGAAACATAGCAAATCCAACATTTCCAAAACTTCAAAGGTTCAGGATTTTAGACCCTTATCATTCAACCCTAACAAGTTAGGTTTTCCTATTCATACCAAAATTTCAAACATGACATCCTCAAAAAAAAACTTCAAATAGCATTTCATAATATCACTAAGCAACTTAGGGTTTCAGACATTACAATAACATACCCTTAGGTTAGGGTTTTTCCAAAACCTGTCTAGGGTTCTAAATAATCAGTCAACAGTATGAGTGGGGAGGGTAGATTTATCATGTGATGAATCACCCAAAACAAGAATCACTATGAGTCAAGATATTTAGATGTAACAATGTTAGTAATGCAATGCAAACTTCAAAAATACGATAAATATAATTTTTAAAATATATAAACATACCTGGAGATGTTTCTTGACAAACCTTGTAGGTATTTCTTGAAGTCTTAAGCCATCATCTTTTATGCCTGTAGTACATACTTAAAAGCACAACATGTGATACCAAGGACATAACTTTATTTCTTGAGTTAGATTTATAATCATGGAGGGGGGAATCTTTCAAACATCAGTGAGACCTTTTGATTTAACATCCTAGATATGTAAGCCCTAGAAGAAAAGGATGTAAGTTATCTAGGGATTACAATCTTCATCCTAGTCTAAATATAAGTCAGAATTATTTAATATCAGAAGAGCATACATACCTTGTGATTTCATACCTTTAATTGTAGTAACAATACTTACTTGGTTCCTTGTACTTAGATCCTCTTCAAGAAGGTTCCTTGGACTGTCAATTTCGTTTTCCATAGACTTCTGATTCTTTATGTGATGACCGAGTTTTCTTCAAATAGCAAACAGTGAGAGTATGACACCGAACTGTGGAAGCATAGAGATCATCATCTCACCCTATATGGGCTTCTTCGTCTTGTGATAATACCAAGATACTATGGGAATACCACTGTAGTAACATCGAACTGAATTTATTGCAATGTATTGAGATTAGGTTACTGTGGTTATGAGATCACTGAATGGAGGTCACTGTAATACCAAATTCTGAAGTCATCCGAACTGTGGTCATTGCATTGTCATCGAGTTGAAATGGCACCCAAACTGTAGCACCGAGTTACTATGACATATCATCGAAATTATGTGACCTTCAAACCCTTCTTACAGTGATAGTTCTGAACTATGGTAACATTGAATTATAAAAGTTGCGAAATAGCACTAGACTGTAGTATAGCACCGAACTGTAGTCTCTATATTTTATTCGAGCTCTTGTACTAACACCGAAAATACTTGTCTCTAGTCCGAATTGTTATCTCTGTGATTACCAACCTTGATTTCAGAGAGATCTGAATCTTCCTTTCTGTCATTTTGTGTGAAGTCCTTAGGATCTTGATCTTTAATGCAAACATATCTTTTACACTTGAGGATACTTCAAGGGATCTTCAAACTTCCCTTGACCATAGCTCTGATACCATGTTGGAAAATCTAAATGGATGGCAATTAAACAATTTTCCTCTTAATGACATTAATTTGTGATATTTTCTTTATTAGTATTAAATCTCTTAGTTATATTTACTTATCATCAAGATTAATGCCAAACAACCAATAAAAGATAGCACAAGATATAGGCACACTACTAGGGAAAAACCCCCCTCGAGCGGAAAACCCAGTCATAAAATTCTTCCTTCATTAGCTTCAAGACAAAACGACCATGACTCTTACAAACTAGTCTAGACTCTCTCCATAAAGTCATCTTTCTTTCACTGTACTTGTCATTGTATTTGCACCAAGACATCATCCTTATTACAGTCATGACTCTGAGATCTCCTTACTGTGATTCCACTGAAATCACATCATTGCCATGACCCTGAGATCTCTTTACTGTGATTCCACCGAAATCACATCATTGTCATGACACCGAGTTCTTTACTTCTGTGGAGACACCGAAACCTTTACCAAAGTGTTCTTCTGAGAATGCACCGAAATCCTCTTCCTGAGATAACATCGAGGCTTCTCCTTTGAAAGATAACATCGAGAGATAGCATTGAGATCATCGAGACTTCTCCTCTAAGATATAAACGAACTCTTCTTTTCTATGATCATCTCTGTGATCTATCTGAACTCCCTGTCCTGTAATAGCACCAGAACATTACCTCTATCTGAACTCCCTGTCCTATAATAGCACTGAAACATTACCTCTGAACTGAAACTTCTAATTCGAAATCCAAACTATTTTGTGGTGAATAATGTGAAACCTTACCCTGGTATATATAGTAGTTTGCCCATCTAAAATGAGTCGACATGATCATCATGAACTGATGTGTCTCCAATTTATGTCAAGTCAGACTTGAGTTATATTAATTGAAGTCGACTTGTAGATGATCTAATTGAGGTTGACGTGAATACTTCGAGTAGGCAATTTTCTAACGAGGGTGACTTGATGGAGGAGCCTTTGACCCAACAATAAATGAATTTGACAATACCCTAAGGCCTGCAATGGAGGCTTGACCGATAATTGACCCAAGCATGAAACTCATGCTTTAATAAGTCAATTTAATAATAAAAAAATCACTTTCTTTTGACAAGTACATTACATGATGACTTAAGTACATTAATGAAGACCGAACATAGTTACATTTTCCAACATAGATAAGTGCTTTTAATTGCTATCATTGATTAATCAACTTGTGGAAGATAAATTTATCTTTGGATTGTTTAATATTGGCACATTCTTGGTAATAAGATTGTCTTTCCATTTTTTGTTAAGTACTTTTGTCATTGAAGATTAATCATAACTTAAGTACTAAGCAATCTTAACCTAAGAATCACTCATACTACTTGCACAAACATTCCAAGTGTAGTTGCATTAATAACATACCTCCAAGCATAAGCTTGGTTGACAGACTTCTAGGACCACATATTCTCAATTTAGTTTGAGGGATTCAACACCTTTCTAATGGTTAACACAATGACCTTGCAGTTGTCAAAGCCACAGTGTCTGTAGCGCCAGAGGCATCAGGTGTTTGGAACACATGGGGAGGTATCGTTAATCAAAAACCTTCACTTTCTTCCCATTGGCTTCTATCCCACAACCTACTCTAAAAACTGATTCCAAAATAGTTAAGAGGAAGGTCTTACTTAGAAATTAGAATAGGCATATAACTAAAAGTAACCAAGATTCTTGCATCACACCTAGTTCTTAGGATTTGCATAGCATATAGGTTAGTGAAACATCTAAGCAGCGATTGTCCATCCGGTTACTTGGTCTCTAATTGATAATAAGCAAGAAGTTGACTCCATAAGGCACTGGTCTCACATTTGAATTCAATCTAATCCTTAAATCTTGTTAAAATTAACCAAGTAGCTAGGCCACTCAATCTTGTCTCCCAGACTCGTTGGTTGCCAACTTGTCATTCGTCTTCACATTTCCTTAAGAACTACCCCCCATAGCCTATTCTTGGGAGACATCTAGAACGGAGAGGTCAGGGATCAAAGTGACAACCCCCAACCTGAATCATTGTCACAGTGCCTGTACAATTTGAGCGACAACAAGAACCAACCTCACCCTGATACAATGTATTGGAATGCATATATCTAGGTGACTTCATAACGTATCTTGGTGGTCTCCCAACATCACATGAATGGGAGCATTGTCTAATTGATATACCACTCCCATTGCCTGTGAGTGGAGAATTTGGAAGCCACTTAATGCCTCAACTCAAAAATAGGTTTAAAGGAATGTAATCAGCCTAGTGGATCCGAACCTACAAACTAATGACTTTTAGTTTTGTGCCTTCAATCCATTATCTCCTGTGGAATATGATTATTTCAATTCATAAAAAACACTATGAAAACAACCCAAATAGACATTCAAAAGAGTAGAAATGCATGGAATTGATAATCTATTGTGATTAACTATCTTGTGAGTAGAATGATAATTGTTTAAGTAGTTATTTCAGAATTCCTAGTTGCTATATTCTGTTTAGAAAACATTCAAATAGACCTTCCTCCTCTTGAATCACATGGTGAATTCTGTCATTGTTAATTTATCAAAAGTCCTATCTTCAACTTTTGTATGTACTTTAATAAGCATTAAGACTTGAATGGTAAGAATGCACTTCCCTTCTAAACTTTCAAGTATCACAAGTACAAAATAAAAAGCAACTTCAATGTGTTTGGTGTCAAAGCATAGGGAAAATTAGTTGAAATAATGGTTAACCAATGTCTTTCCCTGATAAGAAGCAGCCAATTTGACAAGTAGATATAATGCTAGTACCAACAACATAAACTTTTCTAGAACCCAATCTTCTGCAAGAAAACATGCAAATTTCCAAAATCTTAAAGTCAATTAGTTGTGTTATGTCCTTGGTAAAAACTGGATAGGTTGCATCATAGACTACAAAATTTTTCTTGTTATAAAATGACATTTCTTATTGTGGAGAAAATGACAATTGGTAGTCTTCATGCAATTAACAATTTATGTGCAACAAGCCCATGGGGATTTGAATTGACGGTGAATGGGTGTACTGTTAAGGTACTCCCTGTGATAGGTCATTGGTTCAAATCCCCCATGGATGTTAGCCTACAAAAAAACAATTTATCTGCTACAACAAATACTTTGGTATAAATGTCTCCATTACTTTTACTTTATAGGAGCATATGAAAACAAAACTTGGTCCACATATTTAGAATATCTGTTAGCAACTAGCATGTACAATTTTTCAAACTATTTTGTTCTTTCCCTTTATGATAGAAAGACAATCATAAGCAGTTGAAAAGTTCACATATCCACATAACCATTCTTACTTTGAGAGCAGCCTCACGGTTGCCAACTGGAGCACTTGGGCAGATTGTAGATGCTACATTAACAACTTGGACCTTCCCTCGATCTGCTAATCTTTCTGCAATAGTTGCAGCTAGCTCAACCCCACAATATCCAGATCCAACCACAATGACATCAATAGGAGACTCTCTCTTTCCAAACCTTTTTTGCTCCAAGGATCTAAGTTGTTTCTCCAATCTCTGTAACAATATATTTTTCATATTAGAAAGGACCCAATTTGATGCAATAAAAATTGAAAGATATCGACTTATATTTAAGACAGTAAAACTCATTCTATTGTGTATTAGTCTAGTGAAGAAAGTATCTATCACAATCAATTAATAGTTGCTAAATCAGTACCCAACAACAAAGATATATCAAGGGGTTTATGTTGGCAGTTGTTACATTAAAATTGTCTATCCTAAAAGATAGATAGGAATAAGTTCCAGCCTGTGTATTCTTGCAAGTTGTGGCCCCAAATAAAGTTGACAAAATCTAGCTGTTATCCCCCATTTTGATGAGGTCATTCTCCTGGGCAGGAGGGTTTTGATCACGTGGCATGACACTTCTTGGGCAGTCAGTTTCATTCTGATTCTAGGGCATTTTCACATTTTTCGAGGATGTACATTTATCCCGAGGCATTGGTCAAATTCCAAGGCATTTTTGGGGCTAGTTATGCACATGTGGATCTCATTTAGCCATGCCACACGGAAAAACAGGGAGTGCTTTCTTTATTGGCCACTTTATGACTTCATTAGTATCATTATGAGCTCTGACCTATGCCTCAAATGCTCATGACAGCCATAAGGATAATTCTGATGACATGGAGGGTGTTGGAAATACTGAGAGGGGGGTGAATCAATATCTCTTCAATTAGTATTTTTACCTTCACAGAGCATTAATTATCATTAATGTTAGCTCAACATAATTCAACATCACATGAACAGTAAAAAACACCATTCGACAATGCACAAATATCAAGATAGTAGACAACATATGTTTTAAGTGAAAACCCTTTCAGAAGAAAAACCACCAAATGCTTCTTAATATTTGTCTTCAATAAAATGTACATCAATATTTTCAGTTCAAACTGAGGGAGGCAACAACCCCCTAGTTTACAAGCTCCAACCTAAAGGACACTCCAACGCCCTGGTTTACCAACTGCAAACGGCAGGACGCTCCAATGCCCTGGTTTACAGGCTCTAACTTGAAGGATGCTCCAACACCTTGTTTACCAATTGCAACTAGAAGGACACTCCAACACGCTCTGTCGGCACCAACCTACCCTAGCACCACCCTGCCACCCTATACAACAAGTTGTTGCTTGCCCTGAAGGCTCCAACCTTCAACTCTACCACGGCGAACCGCGATCCATATATTTTCACACTAGATCCCCTTGTGCTCAATATCAATACAGAATAAACGGCAATACAACTTCTACTCAACAATCAATCAATAGACCAACCATTCCTCTGCAATACAAGCTTCAAATCAATACTAATACCAAAACCCTAGCTGCATCAAATCTCTGCTCAACCAGATCTGTTATGTTCAATCACAACCATAAAACTGCAATCATACAATGAATGCAGTTGTGTCAACAGTACTGCACAAGACTAGCTCCGCTCATCATATCAACATTACTCAAACACTAACCCTTTCTGCAAAAAGATCAAACCCTAGTTGCACATTCTAATAGCACTCAAACATTCTCGTTAGAGAACTCAATCAGGTATACTGCCATAATAGCTATGCTCAAGTACAGCTTCAACACTTAGTCAAGCTTTCGACAACTTGAGCAACAACTCTGTCCTTTGCAACCCTATCTCAACATGCTATCATCAGATGCTTTGTCATCAGCAAGTAATAGTTAATCTAGAAGCACTACAATCTAAGCAGTCTAGTCATAGACCCTAGCATATGCAGCTCTAACCATATCATTAACAACTCAACTGTAACTCTGCTTTAACAATATTAATCATGAAACCCTAGCTCACCAGGATATTCTTACTGCTTGAAGTGCATCAAACTTTAGCTTATAAGTCTGGTTATAAACTGTTGATTTTGTGTAGCATCGGATGTGCTCTAGCTCCGAAATTTTGTGGAGGGGCTTGAACACACTAGATCCCCAAAACCCAGAAATCGTTTGGAGAAATTCCACCCGATGAGGAGTTATTAAAATAATTAATATTTTTAATGGGTTCCTAAGTCTAAACTTAGAAAAATAAAAATATTAATTGGTATTAATAAGAATATGGGTGAGAAAATTCTAAGTGACGAGAATCAAGTCTGTTTTAATCTTAGCCGTTGATTAGGGACTTCATCTCGGTTGTTGATTCATCAACTAGGAAAAGTATAAGAGGAGGCTTGAGGGTCAGTTGGAGATACACCAAGTGATCAGTCAATTCGATTTTTCTGGGGTGAGGTTTGCTAAGAAAATCGAACAGGTGATCTAAGTTGTAGCGAGAGGGGCAATAGCAGAGAGTTGGATCGGAAGGGAGTTCCGAGCCAACAAGTACCAGGCAGAGAGGCAGATGTAGCATCAGAGAGGCAGCGCAGAGGCCTACACAACCCAGGAAGGGGCTCACACAGAGCTGACACAAGCCAAGAGGGTTCTTGCAACGGCAGTGCGAGATAATCGAAAGGAAGTTCGAGATTTTGCTAGGAGTTCGATGTTCTGAGCTAGTAGGGCTGAAGTCAAAACTCTTGAGAGAAAATTGAACTAGCAGAGAAGTGATGCAATCTCCTAGAGGCAAGACGCTGGCTCACACAGAGCAGATTGTGCTGGGATTTTCACAATGCTTGCCGGAGTCAACCATCCAGTGGATCAGTGGTGACTTAGAGAACGAGGTAAACCCTCATATGTACTTCTTGCTGCCGAGATTTCTCTGAAAGGTTAGCCGGTGTGAGAGGCAATCTGTTGTACTCAAATTCTGCTTGCTTAATAACACAAACCCTCTATATGTTGCACTGGTTTTCCCGCATTGGATTTTTCCGCAGACGTTTGTCCAAAAATAATGATGTCCCTTGTGTGTTTGTCTCATTCTATTTCAGTTTATGATCTGCAAGTCAGTGTAGCCTACAGTAGTGTTTTTCATTAGTATTTAAATAATTAAATAACTTGTTGAATGTAAAAACAAGTAGGAGATGATAAATCAGTGATTGCAGTAGGATTTCTGATGTGTAGATTCGGAAATTTTCACATGGTATCAGAGCATTGCAAATCATAGGACACTGAAGACATCATCCGGGAGATCCAGTGAATTTGTTGCAGAGAAGCAGCTGTCCTGAGTGACAGCGCTGATTCAAAGGCAGAGGAGCAGCTGAAGGAGTGACACAGAGCCGGAGAATTGACGCAGAGGCTCACGCAGTGCCTGCGTCAGTATTTCAAGCCTATAGAGGGTAACGTAGCATCCGAGAGGAGCTCACGCAATGACTGCGTCAATTCTTTGGGCCAGCGCAGAGCCTAAGAGGCTCAAATCAGTCAGTTGTCAGGGCTGAAAGAGCATAGCAAATTCGATCAGTGGATCTAGTGGGACGCTGTTGTTGTTGGTGCAGAACAATTTCTATGGAGACAAAGCCGAGGTAGAGGGAGTCACTGCCTTGACAGATTTCTAGCCAAAGAAATCTAGATCCGGATTGCAGCAGCAAAGTTGGATTGGAGAGGAGTGATTCGACATTTGGCCGAAGGATTTCCATGAAGGAAATCAGGACTCAGAGGGAGTCTAGAGGAGCTTGTTCCTTAGAGGATTTCTTGCACCAAAGAAATCCAAAGAAGAAGAGAACCAATCCTATATTTTTTGAGAAAAAATGGTGGTCAATGGACTGAGGGATCAGGACAGATTGGATGGAACATCCAATTTTGTCATCTAGAAGGCCAGGATCCTGGCAATCCTAGACAAACATCGCATCAAGGACTATGCCTTGAAAGTAGTTGTTGTTCCAGTCGACACTGATCCACTGAAGAAGTATGAGGAGGCCCAAGCGAAGGCTAAATGCATGATTCTAGACGGGGTCAAAGATCATGTGGTCCCACACATTGCTGAGAAGGACACAGCGAGGGAGATGTGGGAAACGTTGACCACCTTGTACCAGGGGGAGTTCCGTTCAACGGAAGATGTTGTTGGAGAATCAGCTGAGACAGTACCAGATGCAGAAGGGAGAAGAAATCGATCCCTTCTTTCTCAGGTTGCAAGGGATTCGAGACCAGTTGACTCTCGTGGGGTCTACACCAGATCTTGAGTTTCATGGTCAGGACTACCCTTAATGCAGTGACTGAAGACTAGGAGACATTTGTCCAGAGTATCTTGGGCAGAGATTCTCTCCTCAGTTGGGAGGAAACGTGGGCATCTCTTCGACAGGAACAGATCAGGAGACTGACCTAGGAAGGAAGTAGCGGCAAAGGAGCCCAGGTGAAGGAGGAGGAGGCGCTGCAACTCTCGCATCAACGAGACAGCAAGGGCAGCAGAAAAGGAAGAAAAAGGATATAACCAAAGTCAGATGCTTCAGGTGTGGGGAACTGGGACATTTCGCCACCCAATGTCCTCAGAAGAAGGGCAAGGAGGAGGCTTCTGACTTGAAGGTTGCTCCAGCGAACACTGACAGGGAAGGCAAGGATGACAATTGTGCCATGAGTGCTCATGCACCTCTAGAGAAGAGGTGGGGCGACATCGATCTGTAGTGGAGAGGACTACACCAAGGAGCAGGATCCTTGAGGTGCCCAAACTCTTGGATCACATACGGCTACGGGAGCCCTCAATGACAGTAAAAAAATGACAGGTGTCGGTTGGTGCGAAGTGTGATGGAGCAACAATGGCAGAGCTAGAGTGCCAAAGTCTGAAGCAACGCAGTGGATGTTGTAACAGTGCGAGAGGCACAGAGAAAATTGCAGCAGCGCAGTAGCAGCAGAGGTAGCTTCAGCATCACGAGGCATCCATATTGACCAACATGTCAGTTTTTGGGTGAAGTTTCAGTTACTTACTTCTCAGTAACTGAGTTGCAGTGCAGCAGTTAGCAATGGCAATACTATGGGTAGCATGATGCAGCATTTTGAGAGGGAGCTGCAGTACAGATGTAGAAGTGACAGTGGCAGAGTCATGGGCAACAGTACAGGATGCAGCAGTGCAGTGGATGAAGGGCAACAGGCCAAGCATCAGCAACACAGAGGACCGATGTAGTGGATCAATTTAATACTTCTACTGAGAAGTACTACTAGAGCACATTCCTCGCTAAGGAGTGTTGATTTTGGGTAGCATCATATGTGCTCTAACTCTGAAATTTTGTGGAGGAGATGTGCTCTAGTTCTGAAATTGTGCTCTAGGAGATTGTCTCAAGTCAAAGATGAGCTTGTTGTTGTCGGTGTGACTATTTCAGAATCTAATATGGTGAGGATTGCTTTGAAAGGGTTCATTGAGGAATGGAATCCCTTCATCAAGGGGATCGTTTCTAGAGAGAGGTTTCCAAACTGGAATAGACTGTGAGACAACTTCATTCAGGAAGATTTGTGAGACAAGGATCTTCATCCGAAGAAGAAGGCTTATGATGATGACGTAGCACTTGCAGCACGAATGAAGGGTAAGCAGAAAAAGGACTTGAGTAAAGTCAAGTGTTTCAACTGTGGCGAGATGGGTCATTTTTCGTCAAGATGTCTAATAAAGAAGAAGACAAGACATGACGACAAGAACAAAGGGAAGCAAGTCATCGGTGTTGCCACTTCTGTTGAGATAGATGCTCTCACCAAGAGGTTGGAGGAGGACGACTTTGCTATGATCTCTAATTTCTCGCAGGGTACCATCGATGAGGATGCATGGTATGTGGATAGTGGTGCGTCGAAACATATGACAAGGTCACAGGAGGTATTCGAGACTCTAGCTAAATGGGACTCAAAGTTGCACATGGTGTTGGGCAACAAGAGTCAGAAGGAGATCCGAGGATCGGGAGTTGTGCCATTCAGGATGGAGTCAGGACGAGTGATGTGGGTCCAGGATGTATTGTTTGTACCAAGACTTAGATATAGCGTGATATTTGTCTCAGTGATCGAGAAGAAGGGGTTTGAAGTCTCATTCCAGGATGGGAAGGCAAGGCTCAAGCCTAGAGGCTCTAGTTCCGCTGGTATTGTGATTAGAGTTAGAGAGCATGGTCTATACAGGTTGACGGGTAAGCCTATAGACCATGGGAAGAAGGAGGAGGAGGACCAGGTGCAAGTTTCAGAGAAGCAGGTGCAGGTGCAGGTGCAGGCTTCAGAGGGGCAGGTACATGTTCCAGAGAAGAAGATCCAGGTTCCAGAGGCTCAGAGGGATTCGAGTTCTAGAGGGAGTTTGCAGGTTCAGAGGGAGACTTTGCAGCCCAAGAAGAGCGCGTGGTCAATGGGGAGCAAGGGTGTTTCTACATCTGCCAAGAAGGAATCATGGAGAGAATGGAAGACAATTCAGGAGAAGAAGATGAAGCAGGATGCTTCCAGTGACAGCAACACTTTCGAGAGAGGCGTAGTTCACGTTACAGGGATTGTTGCAGTTGTGAGCGCCAGGAGTTGTGATGACGATGATAAGCTACTTCCTAGTCTTGGAAGTACCTCCCTCACTATGAGGGAGTGTTGATTTTTGATAGCTTGGGAGGTACTCCAAGCCCTAGGGTTCAGGATTTGGAGGTTGGAGCGCCACAAAAGTCATTTGTGGGCTTGGAACCCAAGGTAGCGGTTTTGTACCCATTGATGTTTGGACCAAAACCATGATGCATTTTGTACATGTGATGGATGAAGATGATAGAGGACGTTGAGGAGAATCCAACGCAACGAAAATCGTCGAATTCTGAGTTGTCTACGATGAGTTATGAAATTTTGAAGGTAATGATTGACTTTTGGACATACAAGTCATATAGACTTGAGATGGTTATGTCCAAAAGTCATGTCCTTTGGAGAATTTGTGGATCCCTGACATTTGTGTATAAATTGAGGTGAGTTGAGATCATTTTAAATCATCCACAAGAGCATCAACTCGTAGACTCTCAACAAGAAGGTGGTCGAGCTCTTAGAAGAGGAAGACGAATCTGTGGAGGACCGTTTTGGGTGGTTTTTTACTCTATTACAAGGCCGAGTAAGAGCAAGAGAAGGCCGTAGGCCTTAAGGGTTGATCTGGCAGCTTGTGCATGAGTATTGGAGGCTGACTTATCTCTCTTTTGAGTGTTGTAACCCTTATTCCTTGTGCAGACCAGGTTGCAGCCCTGTTGGAGGGTTTTTGTGAGGGCCACAGTCCTCAACAGGCAAAACAGGTGGCCTAAAGAAGCAGCGAGGCATGGTAGGGTATTGTGGGAGATAGGCCACAGCCTTTGGAAGTATGGTGGAGTGGTTTTGTGGGCTACAATAGCAATAGTTGGGTGCCCTAACTAGAAGAGAAGCTACAGCAGCATGTACAACCAGGTATGTTGATTTTGTTGAGTAAAGATTGAGTTGTTTGCTAGGTGAATGGTGTCCAAGTGTGGACAGTTGGCAGCCTATGGAAGCCAAGAGGAAGAGGGCTAACTTGGGTGGTTAGAAACCCTTCCTAGGAGCAGAATTCACAGTGGAGTTTTGACAGTTGTATTGGGCACTTAGTGGTTGGTGGAGGGCAACAAGAAAGTGTCCAAAGTAGCCCTAGAATAGATGGACAAGAAAGATGTTGAAAGTTGTGCGTTGCGTGAAGAGTTGAGGACCTATGTGGCACTTTGATGGACTAAAGTGACCACTAGCAGAAGCAGATTGATGCTCAGGTATTGGCCAGCCTAGAGGAGCAGATTGGACCAGTCTGTGTTCATTGTAGAAGAAGTGACTCGCAGCATTGATAGGTGGAAGCCTTCTTGGAGTCTCTATGTGTTGTTCTTGATGGACTAAAGGGTAGCTACAGAGAAAATCGGGAGCGAAGGACCAGCAGGACTAGATACGACATAGATGTTGAGATTGTGGAGAGTTGTCATTGTGTCTTGTATTCTTGTACCATTGGATATTTGAGGACCATTATCCCTGGCATGGGAGCCCTAGACAGTTGTATTACTCAGTTGGTTTAATATAATGAAGATTGGGTTGTTGTACAATATTTTGTAAAAATTTGTCTATATTTGTGCATATGTGGTTTACTATTGTTTATATTCCGCTGTGAAAAGTAGCTTTGTTGAGATTCTTGGTTTGGTAACGTCAGAGATTTTAAGATTCTACCCAAGACACCAGGGTCGTGGAAATTCAACATTTTCGTGTATACATCCCGTGGCTTTTTGTGGTACTCTAGAACATATATTCCCCTATCCTTTATGGAACTTTGACCATATATCTCTGTGGAATTTCGTGGAATAGACTTTGGATGAATGCAAGAGTTTTTTACTCAAGGACAGACCTCAACATATTGAACAATAGACCTGATCTGACCTCGGCCTATTATATATATATGTCGAGCTTTGTAATAGGCCGAGGTCAGATCAGGTCTATTGTTCAATATGCTGAGGTCTGTCCTCAAGTAAAAAACTCTTGCATTCATCCAAAGTCTGTTCCACGAAAAGCTCAGCATATATATATATATATATATATATATGGTTGCAGAGCTTAAAACAAACCTCAGCCTAGAAGTTCAAACCTTGGATTGTGTTGAAACAGTGCTCGGCAATGTTAAATTCTATTAATTTTAGATAACAATGGTATGTTCTATGCTTAAGACAATTTATTTCAATGTTCCTTTAGCAGCCCAATGAAAAATTCTAATTATATCCAGTAGCAATCACATTTACTTATAAACAATGATAGTAAATGTAGATAGAACATAAAATCATATGCATAAGACAAGCCAAGACAAGAGGACACAAGATGTGGTGAATGCCAAGGACAAACACCAATGTGGGGAAACCCTTTGATCAAATCTTCTTATTATTCTTCAATAGTTCAGAAGAGAGTAAAAATACAAGCCCAAAACAGATCTACCAAATTAGCAGTCAAATCAGCACACACCAGAAAGTCAATGGTGGTCAAACTGCCCCAAAACATCTTCCAAACAACAGTCCAATTTGGCCTTCAAATCAGCTCAAATTCTTCGGTCAAACTCAGTCAAAGGAGAGAGAAAGTCTGTTGTAATTTTTTGTGGTCATAACAGAAGTCAACCTGAAGTCAACGATGGTCAAACTATCCCCAAACCCCTGGATTTATGTGCTAATAGATGCGACCTCCTAAACTCGAACTTCTGGCACAAAAATCGAGGTCAACGCTGGTCAATGCCCTTAAATTTGCACCCTATTTCACCCAGAAAAACTCAGCCTCCTGCCACACGTGTGAAGTAGAGAGAGAGAGAGGGAGTTGCCCCACATGTGAAGAAGAAGAGATGCCTCCAATGTTATACGACCCAATCAAGAGAGAGAAGAAGATGTGATGATATTATGTCCAAATGAGGAAAAGGTCTCTCTTATTTATACACTTCGTTGAGGGTGAAGAGACACATCTATTGGACTTCATGAACCTACATTTGACTGGAGCCGACCTTGAAAATTTGTGCATAAGAGAAATAAATTCATAATTCCAGTTCTGCGTGTCAAAATGAGATGATCTTTATATCAAAATTGTACCTCTCTGAAAGAGGAATGCAATGGAATAATCATCTCCACCATATGAGTTGTCCTAAGGTGGAATTTGGCCCTAGTTGCCAATTTTAACACTCCCTCTCAACTAAGAAGAATTCCACCTACCAATCCATCATCATGCCATCCTGTACCATCATGCCATGATCCATCACTACTTTGCTCTGCTTTGCTGAACCATGAAGTAATAATGAAGAAGAAGTGATCAAGAGTGTATCATACCAGTCTCCACTGACTAAAGTCAATCCTTGATCCAAGATCAAGTTGTTGAACACCATGCATCCTAGTCATAGGGAGTACGACAGTACACGATTCGTCTATCGATAGTGCTATGGTCCCTAACCAGCATTTCCCAACTCATTGGCCAGATGAGAGGTACTTCCCATGAGTCCCAGACTCTATGGGTAGGATGTGTGTCGGGGCATCAATAGGAGAAGGTGAACCACTCATCCTGCTCATATGTCATAGGAGAAGGTGAACATCTCATCCTATGCATATGTCAACCGTAGGGGAAGGTGAACCACTCAGCCTATATCTAGCGCACCACTAGGGGAAGGTGAACCACTCAACCTATATCCAACGCACCACTAGGGGAAGGTGAACCACTCACCCTATGGTCGCTCATAGCTAGCTCCAAGAAGTACCCCATGCCCCTAGGAGCTTCTAGAGCTCTTTGTCCAACTCATACAGGACCCTCATAAGAGGGTCGTTCCACGACTTCAAGTCTCTCTCGGAAAGTTAAGAATTTGACTTCCCAAGAGGCTTCGTGAGAATGTCTACAACCTGCTCATCTTTCCTGATGTGTTGGAGCCTAACCACTACCCATTGTACCATATCTCGGATAAAATGGTACCTGATATCAATGTGCTTGGAGCGGCCGTGGAACACAGGATTCTCTGATAAACGAATACCACTCTAGTTGTTGCAAAACATCACGATTGTATCTAGCACGTGCTCAAATAGCTCACTAAAGAGCTTCCTCAACCAGACTATTGTTAGTTTTTGGTAGCATCAGATGTTCTCTAGCTATGAAAATTCGTGGAGAGGCTAATGCACATGAGTTCTAAAGAACCCAGAAACCGTTTGGTGAAATTCCACCCGAATTGTACTTTATTAAAATAATTAATATTTTTAATAGGGTTCTTAAATCTAAACTTAGGAAAATTAAAATATTAATGGGCATTAATCAAAATATGGGTGAGAATGATCTAGAACGCGGATCAAGTCAAGTTTTAATCTTAGCCATTAATTAGAGACTTAATCTCGGTCGTTGAAGTCTCAACGAGAAATGTATAAGAAGGAGCCTTGGGGTTCATTTATAAACACACACGGAGAGAACGAATTGATCTGGAGCTCGATTTCTGGTGCTAGGAAGCTGAGAATTCGAACTGAGTGATCAGTTGCAGCAGAGGAGCAGGGATAGTTCAAGGGTACTGACAGAGAGGCGAAGAGAAGCTCATGGAGGCAGTGCAGCAGCCAGGAGGACTGACGTTGGGTCAATCTGGGCCCATGTAGGCCTGACGTAGAGCCAGAAGGGTCAACGCAGAATTTGAAGCTGTCCTCACTCAAAAAGCCAAAACTGTCGGGGAACTGTCGGAACAACCGGGAAGGTTGATGCAATAGTTAGAAGAGACAGCGCAGGGCTAACACAGAGCCTAAAAGGCTAACACAGGGCCAGCACAGAGATAGTCGGGGTTAGCCAGCTTTGTTGTCGAATCAACTGGAATCTGCCGAGTGAAGTGAGGTAAAACTCACTTAGTTTTTCCGCCATTGTATTTTATCTGTCACTGGATTGTCGGGAGGGCATCCAGCATTTGTATTCAGAATTACTGCTTAATAACAGAAATCCCTCAGAGCTTTTGCACTAGTTTTTCCACATTGGGTTTTTCTAGGGACTATTTTGTCCAAAAATAATTGTGTCCTATGTATCTTGTTCTTTGCTATTTTTTTGTTTCATGTAATTAAATTTTAAGTAGTGTAGGCTGCAGAAGTAATTTGCTTCAGTGTTCAAAGAATAACTTGATAATGTCTATTAAAATCAAGTAGGTGAAGTAGATTCAAATTTGCTGCAGTAGGGGTTCCTTGAGGATTAGGAATTTTCACAACTGCATCACAACAGGCCATACTCGCAGCAATGTATTTGGCCTCGGTGGTGCTTACTGCAACCGATTTCTGCTTCCTGCTCATCCAAGATATAGAAGTAAACCCCAAAGAGAAGCAGCACCCAGACATGCTCTTACGATCCACTACACTGCCAGCCCAGTCAGTGTTTGTATATCCATGTCGTCTTAAATCCCTAGCAGTGTATCTCAGTTCACAGTGGATTGTATTCAAGGTATAGACAACTGTCCCGACTGAGTTCGATTCAAGGTATCGACAGTTGTCCTAGCTGCTTCTCTCCAGAATTTTGGCTGCAAGTCTACTGCTAATAACATTGTTCTTGCCATTTCTTGAAATGTTCGGTTTCTTCTTTCAACTACCCCATTTTGCTGGGGTTTTCTGGCAGCAGAGAATTCTCTTTTAATTCCATGTATATTACAGAACTCATTAAATTCTTTTGATGTGAATTCTCCCCCTCTATCTGTTCTGAGGCATTTTTGAGTCCTTTTCATTTTCTACAAGTGCTTTAACATTCTTAAAACACTCAAATGTTTCAGATTTATATTTTATAAAATATATCCACATCATTCTACTATAGTCATCAACAAATAAAACAACGTACCTTTCTCCTTGGAGTGCCTGATTTCTAGTTGGTCCACATAAATCAACATGGATGATCTCCAAGGGCTTTGATGTAGAGAGCTCCTTGATCTTGTGGCTGGTTCTGGTTTGCTTTCCATGTTGATAGGGACCACATACTCCTTGATTTGGTTTGAATAGCATTCGGATGTCTCGTACAGCTTTAATCTTGCTGATATTGATCAGATTTTCGAAGCTTGTATGTCCAAGTCACTTGTGCCACAACCAACTTTCATCTGTCTGACTCAAGTAGCATTTATTTTCTTGAATCTTGTTCAGAATGTAAATGTTGTCTAGTGTTCTAACCCCTTTCGCCACAAGTTCCCCTGAGGAAGAGTTCCTTATTTCACAGTCTTTGGTGCTAAAGACAACATTATGTCCTTGATCACAGATTTGGCTGACACTCAGGAGGTTGTGTTTGAGCCCGTCTACTAGCAGAGCATCTTGAGCTTTTCCTTTTCCATTGATGAGGGTAACAGTTCCTTTTCCCGCAATTCTGCTAGATCCACTTCCAAAGGACACATTTCCTTCCTTTTTGCTCAATGAGACAAACTTCCTTTTGTCCCATGTCATGTGTCTAGAGCACCCACTATCCACAAACCAATGATTTTCATTATTTTGAGCATATAGAGCCAGGCCACATTTATCCATGTTGGGATTCTCACTACTTGCTTTTCTCCTTTTGAGTGGGCAGTTTTGTTCATAGTGTCCATTATTGTAGCATAATGAGCAAATCAGATCAAATTTGGTCAAGGGATCAAACGAATTGAAGGTTTTGATTTGTCCCTACCTTTTGGGGCCATATGGTTTGATTATTTGATCCTTTAGCTTTGGTGTTTCACTCTTGCGAGCCATGCAATGTCTGGCTTGATGACCAAAGTTTTTACAATGAAAACAATGTCCAAGAAAGATAGTTTTGTACCTGTCGTAGTAGACACGGTTTGAGTCAATTTCCTTCCTTGGAATTACCCTTGCTTCATTCTTTGGATTTGAGATGGGCCTTTGATGGAATACTGGTTTGTATTTGCTGTAGTATCCATGATTCGAATCCACATTCTTCTTTGGAGTTATTCTCTCTTCATTCTTTGGATCTGGGATGCGCCTTTCATGACATACTTTTTCTTCTTTTGGGTTGTTGGAAAGTGTATCGGCATAGCTTTTCGCACTATTCTTAGTGCTTGATGATTCTCCTTTAAAATCTATTCCAGACTTGTCATGTTGAGGTTTTTGACTTTTCAGGATAGTCTCAAGTATTTGAGAGCTTTTCCAACCCTTTTTAACTTGCTCCAATTCCTTCCTCAAAGATACTATTTCAGCTTCACGTTCTTCACAAGTCTCTTCGTTTTCTTTTAGCTTTTTTTCCAAGAGATCTTCTCTTCTTCTTGTTTCCTCGTTTTCTACCTTGAGAGAAATGATTTTATTCCGTAATTTCTCATTTTCTTCAATGGCACTTATTAACAGTTCATCAACATTTCCTTCTAGCCCCGAGTCATCATTATTTGTGAATGCCATGAATAATGTTTCTTGGCTTTCATCATGGTCACTTTCCTCATCTGATTTCTTTTTTATGACTACAAATTCATCCTCATCAGACTCATCTTGCTTAGAGAAGAAGTTCTTCTTATTGATCCCTTTCTTTTTGTATACCTTTCTTTTAGAATTTCCTTCATCATCACTATCATGTTTATGAGGACATTTTGCAGCATAATGACCTATTTTTCCACATTTGAAACAGATAAGAGGGTACTTACCTTTTAGCTTAGATCCTTTCTTCATCTTTCGTACAAATTGAGCCAATTCGGATTCCACATCGGAGTCATCACTACAGTCATTCCTTTCTTTCCCCTTCTTTGATTTTGAGGCCTTGAATGCTACATCTTTGGAGCTTGGGCCACCTTTTCTCATCTCATAGGCAGTGAGGATTCCATGGAGTTCATCCATCTTGAGAGCATCTAGATCCTTTGCTTCTTCTATGGCGCTTATTTTGGAGTCAAATCTGTCTGGAAGAGATCTTAAGACCTTTTGAACAACGATACTTTCTTCAATCTTTTCGTCCAATCCTTTAAGAGAATTGACCACTTCAGCTACTCGGAGGAAGTATGATGCAATATCTTCTTCATCTTCCATCTTCAGACTTTCAAATTGCCTTCTGTGAGTTTGAAGCTTTGCCTTCTTGACTTTTGAGTCTCCATCGTATAAGCCTACTAGCTTATCCCACATTTCTTTGGCAGAGTTACAATTCGTGACTTTTGTAAACTCAGAATCAGTGAGTCCGCTAGTGATGGAGTTCAAGGCTTTTGCATATGCAATGTAGGCTTTCGTCTCGTCTTGATCTGTTGGAAGAGTGGTAGGAATTTGGTACTCATTTAGAACGAAATGCCAGACTTCAAGTCCAAGGGACATTAAGTAGTAGGTCATTCTCTTTTTCCAGAAACCAAAGTTGGTGTCGTCGAACAGAGGAGGTTTTCCTGACGCTTCGTGATTTCTCATCATGACTACGAATCCTTCTTCAAGCTGTTAGGCTAATATGAAGAAGCCTGCTCTGATACCAATTGTTGGAAATACTGAAGGGGGGGTGAATCAGTATTTCTTTTTAATTTTTCTTTTTATCACCAAAACAAGTATATATGGAACACAGAAATAGATAGCTGGAATAAATGCTTTTATTAACACAAACAGTGCAATGAAATAGATACAATATATAAATAGTTGCAATCAGTTGCCAAGCACCAACTTGGACTTTTGTGAGGCTCCAACCTCTAGAGCACCAACTCTGTTTTGCTAAGGCAATAGTTCTGCACTTAGGAGCACCAACTCCCAAGGATTCCAATCCTTTTAGTTCTGAGGCTCCAACCCCGTGGGCTCCAACCCTAACCTGGTATAAACTGTTTTGCTGTTGTTCTCTGCTCCCAAACCTACTGAGCTTCTGCTTCACTCCTGTTCTCCTGCTTCTGCTGCCTCTACCTGAACTTCAGCTTCCTCTCACTCTGATTATTCGCACACGCTTCCTTGTTTTTTCCTGTTTTTGTATTCCTGATGCCTCTGACTGTTCGTTTCCGCTTTCCACTGGCTCTTCAGCTTCTTCAACGCTCGCTTCAGCTTCCTCTATGCTGGCTTGTCCTTTGGCTTCCCTCTTCTTCATTGCTTTGGCTTTTCGGTTTCCTCTGCGCTGGCTTACCCTTCGGCTTCCTGGCTTTTCGATCGTTGTAGCTTCCTCTGCCTCTTCATGCTCACTGCTGTGTGTTAAAACTGTAACAGAGCCCCTTTTTCTTTTAATGATAATAGGCATACACAGGACTTTATTGTTTAACGGAGAGACTGTACCAATCAGGACGGACCCACATGCCACGTCCCAATCGCAATCGCAATTGGCTTTCGTTCAGGCCTCCTGAACTATCGGAACTGTTATCATAAGCCTTTTGGCCTAAAAACCCCATGCAATACAATTATTCTTATACCACAAGTGGTATTTCGGAAGGGGCATAAGCGGGAACTGGTATTTAGCGAATGGCTTCCGATTCCACTCAATAGGCGACACATAGTAGCGAGAAGGAAGAGGATACCGCATTTTCGGGCGGGTATTCCTCGAGCTATATGTCCACCCGAAATATATGTAGACCGTTGGATCTACAAAGGGATGATCAACGGTGGAGGGTCGGATGCTCAGGTAATGCGGGCCCGCCTTTTTGTGGTCGCAAATGTAATACACTGGAATATATGAAAAAACGCTAAAGGGCAGACTTCAAATTTATTACGCCCGCATTTATAACTTTATCGGGTCCGCAATGTATATCGCAATCGGCGCTTTTAGAGGTGCAAGGCCTTAAGCACTTGCGATATGTCGGATGTGACATAACAATAGACCAAACTGTAATGTTGCATCGGGTCCGCAACATTCATCGCAATCGGCGCTTGCAGGAGGACAGCCCTTTGTGTATTGCGATATGCGATTACCGATAGGGCAGATGCGATATGATATTAAATCATATTTCAGTGTTTCAGCGGGTCCGCATGTATCGCAGTTATATGATATTTATACATATAATGCAAATTTGCATGTTTTAACGCGCCAAGGCTTAGAGCCCGAAAAGCTGAAATACACTAAAAACATGCTTCGGAACACTTTTGCGGACTTCACTGTTTATGCACCCGAACTTATATGTTCCCTCGGGTCCGCACATATGTGTCGTTGTCGGGGGTTTGGGGTGATGGCACATAACTGAACTGCCGATTGTCATATCGTCGATATATATATACCCCGCCTCTATACGCTAATATATATATATCTTTCTCTGCTCCGATAGTGTATTCCAATATAACTAAGTCTTCCGCCTCCGATAGTGTAAATGCATCCATATGTGTTTTCTACCTCCGATAGTGTATTTGTATGCATATACACTATATTGTCCCGATAGCCCCCGATAGTGTATTCTTTGGCATTCATTGCTCCGATAGCTCTGTTTGCTTCCTCCGATGGCTCTGTTTGCTCTTTGCTCCTCTGATAGCTCTGTTTGCTCTCTGATGGCTCTGTTTGCTCCTCTTGGCTCCTCCAATAGCTCTGTTTGCTCCTCCGATGGCTCTGTTTGCTCCTCTTGGCTCCTCGAATATTGCCATATTGACATCAATGACAATCTATGTCAACAATGTCATTATAGGATCATAGAGTCATTATGTAGGAGTGCAACATCCATGTAGCATGATACATGAACAATGTCATCATATACTAGTGCAGTCATAGTGCAGCATCATTAGGAGAACTCCAAAATAATCTTCCAAACATCAAATGATCTCCAACCATGTTATCAAGGCCTCATCAAGTGCCATCAACAATTATGGTCATTCATCAAGAATAGGACATCATCAAATGTAGTCCTCCATATGTCCTCAAGGGCTTCTAAATACTTGGCACTTGGCACTTCTTAAGACTTCTTCATTAGTGACTTGACGTATTAATTGATGACAATCTTATCAAACAAGAGTTACGACATCATCATATGGAACCAGCATCTATTGTCTTCAACCTTATCATCTCATTCTAGGGTTTCATGATATTCATTAGGCATGTCAAGAATATTTTCCATCTCGGCCAATGCCATATTGACATCAATGACAACATTCATTAACAAAATCTCACTTGGTGTTTGCCAGACCTCCAAAGTCCTTCATCTCGAACTCGGAAGCCAACTCCCTCTTGCATTGATGAATGAGAGGGTCATCACCCGTTAGAAAGAGATCGTCCACATAAAGGACCAGAGTGAGAGGTATTTCATTTTCAACCTTGAAGTAAAGGTTCGGGTCAACATCACTTCTTGTAAATCCTAGCTTCATAAGATAGTTGTCGATCCTCTCATACCAAGCCCTAGGGGCGTGCTTCAACCCATAGAGGGCTTTCTTCACCCTGCATACATGTGTCTCATGATCTTGAACTTCGAACCCCTCGGGTTATTCCACATATACTTCTTCCTTAAGAGAACCATGCAAGAAGGCAGTTTTGACATCCATCTGATGAAGGTTCCATCCTTGCGACGCAGCAAGGGCTATGATCGAACAAATGGTGGTATATCAGGCAATTGGTGCAAATATCTCATCATAGTCTACTCCTTCCTTTTGAGAGAAGCCTCGACCTACAAATTTGGCCTTGAATTTCTCATCACTCCCATCATCTCCATGTTTGATCTTGTAGAGCCATTTCGAAGTGACCACGGACTTATCGTTGGGTCTAGGAACCACATCCCAGACATCATTCTTCATGATCGACTCGTATTCTTCGTTCATTGCATCCTTCCAAACCTGTTGCTTCACGGCTTCTCCGAATGTACAGGGCTCAGAGTACAATGGTACTCATGGAAACTAAGCACCCTTGGTACCTATTCGGCTTCTTACTTTCATGAAATGTCCCCCTCGGTGCAATGTGTTTCTCGGAATCTTCAAGAGTATCTTTGAGCCACAAAGGCCTCTTTCTTGTAGTAGAGGGCTCATAAGGAGGTGGATCAATGGGATCCATCGGAACTTCAAAATCGGGCATCGATTCATCGGACAGAGATTCATCCTGTTTTTCTGCATCAGCATCATCATTGGCCTTCCTAGGAATAGGAAGATCTCGAATCTTTCTAAGTGCAGAATCTTCATCGAAAGTGACATCATGACTTAATTCCACTTCCCTTTGACCAGACACATAGATTCTATATGCCTTCGAAGTTTCATTGTAGCCCACAAATGTTCCTTTCTTCCCAGATGCATCTAGTTTGTTTCTTTTCTCTTTCGGCACATGAAAGTATACAGGACATCCAAAAATTCTAAAATGAGAAACATCAGGTTTCTTACCAGTGAATACTTCTTCGGGTGTCTTGAAGTCCAAAGCTTGATGTGGGCATCGATTTTGGACATAAACAACGGTGTTGGTAGCTTCTCCCCATAAGAAATTTAGAAGACCTTGATCATGAAGCATAGCCCGAGTGGCTTCAATGATAGTATGATTCTTCCTTTCGGCAACACCATTTTGTTCAGGAGTATAAGCGGTTGTAGTCTCCCTCTTAATGCCAGCTTCTCTACAATAGTCTTTGAATTCATTAGACTCATATTCGGTCCCATTATCGGTCCTCAGAATTTTGATCTTCTTCCCTGTTTGATTCTCGACCAAGGCTTTGAAGGAGAGGAACCATTTGAATGCTTCGTTCTTCTTCTTTAAGAAATAGATCCATGTCTTGCGAGAGAAGTCATCCACAAAAATAGCATAATACAAATATGTACCCAAAAATGTAACGGGCATCATACCTGATAGATCAAAAAAGACCAATTGAAGAATATCAGTGGTTTGAGTCTCACTTGAGGGGAATGGTCCCCTTGTATGTTTTCCAGCTTCACATCCTTGACAAACACCTTCATGATTCAAGTTGAATTCGAGCATCCCTGTGACCATCTTCCTTACATTGGGTAAGGTTTTCAAATGAAGGTGAGCAAATCTTCGGTGCCATAATTCGGATTGCAGAGAGGTGTCACAAATCATTGCTCCTAGTGGACTTCAACCCTCCAACATGATAGAGACCTTCAACCCTGAATCCTAGAGTGAATGCATCTCTTGGATTCCTTTGCCAAAGACGAACCTTCCCATCAATGAATGACACCTTAAAACCTTTGTCTTCCATTGCAGAAATAGAAACCAAGTTCTTTTTTAAGTCAGGAACATATAGCATTTCTTGTAGGTGAAGGGTTTGACCTTGATTTAAGTGAAGAGTAACAGTCCCAATTCCTTTCACGAGATAAGTGGCATTATCCCCAAGTATGATCTCCATATTTGTCTTCTTCTCAACCAAGTTTGAGAGAGCTTCTTTATACCTAGTGAAGTGCCTTGAAGCACCACTATCAATCAACCAATGGTCCAATATATCCGGAGGAGAGGCGATGGAGAGGGAAGAAATAAGATAAAATTCTTTTTTTTTTTGCAACATTAACTTCATCATACCTGGAGTTTCTCAACTTCTTGGGAGGACGACCACCTCCATTTCGAGCAGCAGGAGCATTCCTCTTCCCTTTGTTATTGAACATGTTGTTCCTTCTATTGCCATTGCCCTTGAAGTTGTTTTTCTTATTGTTGTCATCATCTCTTGGAGTATGCTTCCTGTGAGAACACTCTCTAGCGAGGTGGCCAAACCTGTTACAATTGAAACACCTTCCTTTTCTTCCTTCTTTGAATCCCAGCTTGAACCCTTGTCCTTGATTCCTTGGACCAGCATTGTTCCTTCTTCTAGAATGAGCAGAGAAGGTAGTAGGATTGTTTTCATTGAGGGCTTGTCTCGTTCCATCATCCTTATTTCTTCTTGAGTGCATCTGGCCAATAGTTCCTCAAATCCTGGAATCCTGTCATTGTTGAGAATGGTAGTGTTGAACACATCCCAATCTCTTGTAAGGCCCCCAAGTGCAATAAGAGAGAGTTCTCGGTCACCAGTGACTTCTCCAATAGATAGGAGATCATTCTTGATCTCAGTGATCCTCATGAAGTAGGATTGGATGGATTCTCCTCTATCCATCTTGATATCTTTCAACTTGTTCTTGAGAAAGAGAATTTGATTTGCATTGTTCACTTTGAACATCCCAACCAGCGTTTCATACATCTCCTTAGATGTTTCCAAATCAGAAATATATGCAACCAAAGGCTTATGAATAGAATCAACAATAATCTTCTTAGCTTTTACCTCACCTTTCTTGTACTTGGTTTGAACAGCAATGGATGCACTTGAAGGAGGCTCGGTTATTCTTCCTTTGACATAGTCCATGGCATCATTTTCTTCCAAAGTCAAATCCAAAGTCATCTTCCATGCATGATAGTCGGACTTGTCCTTAAGCTTGTCCTCGGATTTGAAGAAAGATGTAGTCATCATTGGGACTAATTCCAAGTCCTTGTCCAACAACTTCCCTTAGTGATTGCTTTGCTTTCACTCTTGCTTGGGCTTTGTCTTCACATCAGCTCTAATACAATGTTAATTTTAAATAACAATGGTATGTTCTACGTGAAAATTTCTAAACTGAATTTCTACTGCAACAACTGATTTATTTCACCTACTTATTATTCACAATAAATTATTTATGAAATCCCTTCAACAAATATTAAAATAAATTCTACTGCAGTTATCACACAATTACCCAGAGAAAAAAATCTTGCACAAGAACCAATCACATCAACACAGTTGTTTTTGGACAATGGTCCCCAGAAAAACCCAATGCAGGAAAACCGGTGCAGCACATGAGGGCTTTATTAATCTTCAGCAGCAATTGCTTTTACAGGGAATGATTTTATAGAGAAACTGAAAGAAAACACTTGAGACTTTCCCTTTGAGACTTTCTAACACTTTGGAGACCCTGCTCCCACTCCTGCGTCACTCTGTGTGGCCCAACGTGGCTCTAAGTGGCTCTGCATCCCTCTGCGTCAGCCTGTGTGAGGGCTATGTCTCTCCTCTAGACTGCGTCTCTCTCTGCACTGTCTCCCACTGTCCCTGCGTCACCTCCTCCTCGGTGACTGCCTGCTGTTGATGCTCTCCTCTTCCTCCACCCTGGAACTCTCCCTCTGAAATCAATCTCCTTTACTTGAGAATCGATTTTCCTTGAGATACTAAGTATTTGCTGGTGTGTCTCCAAATGATCCTCAAGTCTTCTCTAATACGTTTCCTGTTGATGAATCAACAGCCGAGATTACGTCTCTAATCAACGGCTAAGATTAAGATAGACTTGATCCTCGTCTCTTAGAAGCTTCTCACCCTTATCTTTATTAATACCCATTAATATTTTTATTTTCCTAATTTTAGACTTAGGAACCCATTAAAAATATTAATTATTGTGATAACTCCTCATCCGAGTGGAATTTCTCAAAACGATTTATGGGTCTTGGAGATCTCATGTGGCTTAGCCTCTCGTCCAAATTTCAAGGCTAGAGCACATCTAATGTTACCAAAAATCAACACTCCCTCTTAGCAAGGAATGTGCTCTAGTAATGCTTCATCACTGAAACATCACATTGATCCTCTACATCGGTCCCTGTGCTGATGCTAGGCATATTACCCCACATCCACTGCATTGTTGCTTCCTGTACTACTGCCCATGACGCTGCCACTGTCACTGCTACATCTGTACTGCAGCTCCCTCTCAACATGCTGCATCATGTTGCCCATAGCACTGCCACTGCTAACTGTTCGACTGCAACCCTTGACACTTATCCATTTCCGCTACTGAAATGGATTCTTTACCATCCCCATCTTCTCCCTGAAATAAACAAATTTTGTTCTTCCTAGAGCCTTAGTGAGAATGTCTACCACCTGTTCTCCTGTAGGATTGTACTTAAATTGTACTACTCCTCGTTGGACACAGTCTCTGACAAAGTGACACCTGATATCAATGTGCTTCGACCGATCATGAAATACTGGATTCTCAAAGAGCTTGATGCAACTCTGATTATCACACATGATCCTGGTTGCTTCCATCCTTCTCCTGAATAGATTCACAAGCAATTTCCTAAGCCATATGGCTTCGCACGAAGTTGTGCTAGCTGCCATATATTCTGCTTCAACTGAGCTCAGAGCCACGGATTTATGTTTCCTACTGCACCAAGAGGTCATTCCTGATCCAATGTTGAAATAGTACCCAGTTGTACTTTTCCGATCTACTGAACTTCCAGCCCAATCTGCGTCAGTGAACCCACTCAGCCTGATGTCATTGCCTCGGGTGTACAATAGTCCATGCTCGATTGTTCCTTGTATATACCTGAGAACATGTTTGGCTGCTACCCAGTGCGCCCTCTTAGGTTCCACCATGAACTGACTAAGGGTGTTGACAACGTAACAAATGTTTGGCCTGGTATTGACCAGATACATCAGGGACCCTATAAGCTGCCTGTACAAGGTGGGATCAACATCTTTATCTTCAGATGCGTCAATCTTCTTCTAATTGGTGATCATTGGAGTAGCCATAGGTCTACAATCCTGCATCTTGAATCTCTTCAAGATCTTTGTAGCATATCTCCTTTGTCCAAGGAAGATCTCACCCTTCTGCTGCCAAACTTCCAACCCCAGGAAATAATGCATCTGTCCCAAATCCTTCATGTCGAATTTTGTGGCTAGATTCTTCTTGCAGTCTTTGATGAGCCTGGATGATCCTGTCAGGAAAAGATCATCCACATATAACACTAGGATTAGAGGCTCATTCTCTACAACAAAATAGTAGAGATTAGGGTCTGCGTCACTCTTAACGAACCCCATCTTCTGCAAGTAGCCATCAATTCGACCATACCATGCTCTAGGTGCTTGTTTAAGCCCATACAAGGCTTTCTTTAATCTGCATACATGAGATTTCTTCTCATGTGTCTCAAAACCTTCTGGTTGTTCAATGTATACTTCCTCTTCTATTACCCCGTTCAAGAATGTCGTCTTGACATCCATCTGATGAATCTCCCACCCCATCTGTGCTGCAAGAGATATCATGGTTCTAATAGAAGTATACCTGGCTACTGGGGTGAAGGTTTCTTCGTAGTCTATCCCTTCCTTCTGAGCATACCCCTTAGCCACAAACCTGGCTTTGTATTTCTCCACACTGTTGTCTGCAGCATATTTGACCTTGTAGATCCATCTCGAACCTACCACTGACCTGTCCTAAGGCCTAGGTACCACTTCCCAGACATCATTGACCATTATAGAGTTGTATTCCTCCACCATAGCATCTACCCATACTTGATGTTGAACGGCCTCCTGAAAACTAGAAGGTTCCCCAACCTGAGCTACTAAGGCCTGGTATTTGTCTGGCTGTCTTCGCTCCCTTTTATTATTCCTGGGTGCACCAATGAAGTCCTCTGCATCCCGTAGAATCTGTCGGAGTTCCCGGCTCGTTCTTCCACTGGTAGTAGGCACATCTATCAGCTCTTCCTCTTCCTGAGATTCCTCCTATTCTGAAGCTTTGTCTTCAGGAGAATTTTTGGTACTAGTTTCTGCTGGTCGAAGTGGTTTGACCAACGACTCGTCTTTCAACTGCTCCTCGAAAGGCATTTCTTGGGATTTCCTGAAAGCTTTGTCCTCCATGAACTTTACATCCCGCCGAACTACTACCTTCCTACTCCCTAGAAGATAGACTCTATATGCCTTAGCATTCTCGCTATATCCCACAAGATATCCTTTCTCAGCAATTTGATCTAATTTCTTTCTCTTTTCTTCGGGTATACGGCAATACGCTAAACTCCCAAATATCTTGAAATGACTGACTTCAGGTGTCTTCCCGGTGAAGACCTTCTCCGAAGTGATTTTGCCCAATGCCCTGTGTGGAGTCCTGTTCTGGACATAAACTGTCGTGCTGCATGCTTCTGCCCACAGGAATTTAGGCATATCCTGATCATACAACATTGCCCTAGCTGCTTCCACAATAGTCCTGTTTTTCCTTTCTGCTACTCCATTCTGCTCCGAATTGTAGGGAGTTGTCCACTCTCTTCTGATGCCTTCCTTAGCGCAAAAATCGGTGAAGTCCTTGTCAACATACTCTCCACCATTGTCTGAGCGCAACACTTTTATCTTCTTTCCTGTTAGATTCTCCACTAGAGCCTTGAACTCTTTGAATCGACCGAAAACCTCATCCTTGGTTTTCAGAAAGTAGATCCAAGTCTTTCTAGAATGGTCATCGATGAAGGTGACGAAGTATTCATCACCACTAAGAGCTTTTGTGGACATTGGTCCGCAAATGTCTGAGTGTATCAATTCTAGCACACTCTTAGCCCTATTGTTACTGATGGAAAACGCTGCTTTGGCATACTCGCCCAGAGCGCATCCTCTGCATACATCATCTCGTTCGATACTTAGTTCTGGAACTCCTGACACTGTTTTCTTGAGAATTCAAAAAGCCCCATCGTGTAAGTGTCCCATCCTCCTGTGTCATAGTTCATTCAAATCTTTGTCTCCATTACTGCCTATCAGTGCCATTGGTGATTCTAGCTGCAACCTGTACAACTTGTTACTTTTGTTTCCAATCTAGGCCTTCTTTTTCCAACGCGGGTGTTTGACATGTACTTTCCCCTTAATGAAGAAAATGTCATAAAAGTTGTTTTGAAGTTAAGATACGGAGAGTAAGTTCATCCCCAATCCTGGCACATGCAGCATATTGGTTTCTCAAAGCCGCTCTCCTGCTTTAGTTTGAAAGACTACAGTACCTCCTGGAGTACACTTTGCCTTATTTCCCATGGTGATCTGAAAATTCATTCTTTATTCCTGATAATCTGAAAAACATTCTCGAATTCCTGTCATATGCCAGGAAGCTCCACTGTCTATATACCAAACCTCAGAGGAGGCAGAGCTTGCTAAGCAAGCGACTTCTTCTTCCAATCTGGAAGCTAACATAGAATAATCGTAATTCATGTCCCTTGTGCATTCTTCTGGAAATCTGCGTGAATCCCCTTAAGTGGATGCCTTTGCATCATGCTCTTGACCCATAAACGATTTTCCTCTCCTGTTGTCGGATCTCTCCTCTGATACCATGTGAAAATTTCTAAATTGAAATTCTACTACAGCAACTGATTTATTTCACCTACTTATTATTCACAGTAAGTTATTTACGAAATCCCTTCAGCGAATATTAAAATAAATTCTACTACAGTTATCACACAATTACCCAGAGAAAAAATTCCTACAAAAGAACCAATCACATCAAAACAATTGTTTTTTGACAATTGTCCCCAGAAAAACCTAATGCGGGAAAACCAGTGCAACAGATGAGGGCTTTATTAATCTTCAGCAGCAATTGCTTTTACAAGGAATGGTTTTACAGAGAAACTAAAAGAAAACACCTGAGACTTTCCCTTTGAGACTTTCTAACACTTTGGAGACCTTGCTCCCACTCCTGCGTCACTCTGCGTGGCCCAGCGTGGCTTTAAGTGGCTCTGCGTCCCTCTGTGTGAGGGCTACGTCGCTCCTCTAGACTGCGTCTCTCTCTCTGTTGTCTCCCATTGTCCCTGCGTCACCTCCTCCTCAGTCACTGCCTGTTGTTGATGCCCTCCTCTTCCTCCACCCTGCAACTCTCCCTCTGAAATCGATCTCCTTTACTTGAGAATCGATTTTCCTTGAGATTCTGAGTATCTGCCAGTGTGTCTCCAAATGATCCTCAAATCTTCTCTTATACTTTTCATGTTGATGAATCAACGGTCGAGATTAAGTCTCTATTCAACGGCTAAGATCAAAACAGGCTTGATCGTCGTCTCTTGGAAGCTTCTCACCCTTATCCTTATTAATACCCATTAATATTTTTATTTTCATAAGTTTAGACTTAGGAACCCATTAAAAATATTAATTATTTTAATAACTCCTCATCAGGGTGGAATTCTCAAAACAATTTCTGGGTCTTGGAGATCTCATGTGCCTTAGCCTCTCCTCCAAATTTCAAGGCTAGAGCACATCCGATGCTGCCAAAAATCAACATTCTATGCTCAAGACAATTTACTTCAATGTTCCTTTAGCAGCCCAATGACAAATTCCAATTATATCTAGTAGCAATCACATTAACTTATAAACATTGACAGTAAATGTAGATAGAACATAAAATCATATGCATAAGACAAGCCAAGACAAGAGGACACAAGATGTGGTGGATGCCAGGGACAAACCCCAATGTGGGGAAACCCTTTGATCAAATCTTCTTATTATTCTTCAATAGTTCAGTAGAGAGAGAGAGAGTACAAATACAAGCCCAAAACAGATCTGCCAAATCAGCAGTCAAATCAGCCCTAACCAGAAAGTCAATGGTGGTCAAAGCTGCCCCAAAACATCCTCCAAATAGCAGTCCAATTCGGCTTTCAAATCAGCTCAAATTCTTCGGTCAAAGGAGAGAGAAAGTCTGCTGTAGAAGTGAACGCTGGTCAAACTGTCCCCAAACACCTCGATTTCTGTGCCAATAAATGCGGCCTCCTAAACTCGAACTTTTGAAACAAAAATTAAGGTCAACGCTGGTCAAATCACCCAAAGTCCATGCTGGTCAACACCCTGAAATTTGCGAATTGTTTCACCCAGAAAAACTCAGCCTCCTGCCACACGTGCGAAGTAGAGAGAAAGAGGGAGTTGTCACACGTGCGAAGAAGAAGAGACGCCTCCAATGTTGTACGACCCAATCACGAGAGAGAAGAAGATGTGATGATATGATGTCCAAATGAGGAAAAGGTCTCTCTTATTTATACACTTCGTTGAGGGTGAAGAGACAAATATTGGGCTTCATGAGCCTACATTTGACTGGAGCCGACCTTGACAATTTGTCCATGAGAGAAATAAATTCATAATTCCATTTTTGCTTGTCAGAATGAGATGATCTATATATCAAAATTGTACCTCTCTAAAAGAGGAATCCAATGCAATAATCATCTCCATCATATGAGTTGTCCTAAGGTGGAATTTGGCCCTAGTTTCCAATTTTAACAATTTCCTTGTGAAGAAACCTCAAATAAGGCTCTATTACAGCCTTGTCTCGGACCTATAGAGCATCAAACCTGGGTCCTGAGGACAGACTTTGGCACTATGGAAAAATAGAGATCTGACCTTTGTTGAAAGCATTGAGTGAACATGAGTGGAACAGACTTTGGAACTAGTTATTCTGTTAATTTTGAAAACTATTTTGGAAGAAATCATTAGAGCATTTTTAAGGTATTGTCAAAGCATTGTTGAAGACCCCTTAAATTCTTATTGAAGCAGCTTGTAAAGGACCTGGTGTGCATTGTGAAAATTCCTAGACTCGAAGGAACCCCTACTGCAGCAGACCTAAATCTACTTCACGTACTTGATTTTTAATATACATTAACCAAGTTATTCTTCTGAATACTGAAGCAAATTACTTCTGCAGCCTAAACTAATTAAATGTTTGATCTCATGAAACGGAAAACAGAGCAAAGAACAAGGTACATTGGACACACTGATTTTTGGACACAATAGTCCCCGGAAAAACCCAATGTGGGAAAATTGGTGCAACAGTTTTGAGGGTTTATTATTATGCAAGAGAAATATCTGAATACAAATCTAGGATGCTCATCTAGCAATACTTTACAGAGAATATACTAGCGGAAAATCTGAGTGAGTTTTACCTCAATTCACCCGGCATAATTTCGACTGATCCGGCATAAGACTGGCTAACCCCGGCTATTTCTACATTGGCCCTGTGTAAGCCCTACGTCAACCCTGTGTCACCTTCTCTGCCCTCTGCATCAACTCTCCTAGCTATTCTGGCAGTTTCGGTTGTTCCGACAGTTCTAGATTCTGCGTGACATGCAGCTTTTCTGCGTCATCTCTCCTAGCTATTGCGTTGCATCTGCGTCAACTCTCCCGGCTGTTCTGGCAGTTCCCGGTAGTTTCATCTGTTTCGATAGTTCTAGATTCTGCGTGACAGACGACTTTTCTACGTCAGCTCTCCCGGCTACTGCGCTACCTCTCTGCAAGCTCTCTCTGCCTCTCTGTTATGTATTTTCCGGAAAGACCTTCTCCTGGATTCTCTCTACCCCTCAGCTACAAGATCTCCCCAATCGATTTTCCTCCTGAGAACTTATCACCTCAGAAAATCGATTTCTTCAATCTCTCTGTGTGTGTTTCCAAATGAACCCAAGCCTCCATTTTATACTTTTCCTGTTGAGTCTTCAACGGCCGAGATTAAGTCTCTAATCAACAGCTAAGATTAAAAAATGACTTGATCCACCTTATAGATCATTCTCACCAATATTTTGATTAATACCCATTAAAAATTTAATTTCCCTAAGTTGAGACTTAGGAACTCCATTAAAAATATTAATTATTTTAATAAAATACAATCTGGGTGGAATTTCACCAAACGGTTTCTGTGTTCTTTAAAACTCATGTGCCTTAGCCTCTCCAACAATTTTCAAGGATTGATCACTTCTAATGCTACCAAAAACTAACACTCCCTCTTAGCGAGGAAAGTGCTCTCGCAACAATGTCCAACTGCATGTTGCTCTGTTTCTAAAGCACCTCCTTTCTGCATTGTTGTTGCCACCAACACTGTGTTGTTGCTGCTACTATATTGTTGCCCATGACACTGCCACTAGCACTGCCACTGTTGCATCTGTACTACAGCTCCCTCTTAAACGCTACATCTGCTATGCTGCTAGCACTGCCACTGCTAACACTGCATCCGTACTACAACTCAGTTGCTGAGAGAAGTAATTGAAAAACATCCAAAATTAGCTGAACTTAACTGTGTTCAGCGTAATACAATGAATGTTGGAATCTAACTGTTGTTGATTTTGACCCTCTGAATCTTTTGCACTGCTGTTGACTCATGCATTGTGCCAACTGCATTGCTGCCAACCTCGCTCTGCGCTAATTAGTCTTTGGTCCCGAGCTACTACATCTATCCTCCAAACACTCGACTGCATCATCTGACACTAAGTCCATCTCGCTACTGCTGAATCTTCGGCTTCTGTAGCAAGGAATTGATCCAGGAGGTGGACTCCTCATGGATCCTGCCCACATGTAGTCCTCTCGAATACAACTCAATATCACCCCATCTCCCTCCTCGAGATGCGTGGGCACTAATGGCATACTCTTCCTTGTCAATCTTCGCGGCTGCAACCTTAGGATCATGCTTCTCATCCTTATCCTTTTTCTTCAAAGGACATTGAGAGGCAAAGTGACCCAACTCGCTACATCTGAAACATTTCACCTTCGAAATGTCCTCCTTTCATTTATGCTTTTGTTGTCCCTTCGATGCTAGAGTTGTGTTCTCCTCCTCCTCCTTCGTCTTTGTGCCACTCCCACTGCTGCCATTGAGGTTGACCTTTACTAGGTCCCTCCTTAAATCCTCATGTTGAAGAGTCGCCCACATCTCCTCCCATGAAGGTAGTTTTTCCCTGCCCAATATGCTTTTGACGAAAACTTGCCATTCTTCTGAGACTCCATTCATGGCTATCCTCACCATTACGGTTCGCTGAGGAGTGGACCCCATTGCAGCAAGCTGGTCTCTAGTGTCCTGAAGGCGCTAAAGATAGAGGTTCACCCCTTCTCCTTTCTGCATCAAAGTCCACTGCAACTTCTGCTCCAAATATATCTTCTGTTGTTCGAAAGAGCCTTCATACAGAGAAGACAAGGCTTCCCACATCTCTTGGGTTGTATCCTTGCCCTGTAAGTGTGAGACCACATGATCTCGAACTCCATCGAGAATGAGCCTCTTTGCCTTCCCCTGCTCGGCCTTGTACTTCTTCTTTTGATCGTTGTCAACAGGAACAACTACAACACTATTGACGTAGGCCTCGAGATCATATTCCTCCAGAACAGCTAAGATTATGGTCTTCCATATGACATAGTTGGAAGCTCCTTCCAACCTGTCCTGATCTCTGAGCCCATGCAATGCCATTTCACCCAACAGTCAAACTAACTCCTCGAGTCACTGCTTAGCTACTCAACAAGTGAGAAATTTTAACATTCTGGCGAAAAGTTCTCTGAGGAGAAAATTCCCCTTCTACGTGTCTTCGTTCTCTTCTAGCGAACTTCTGCCCCGGCAAAAACTGCGCCCTTCAAGCACTGTGTTGAGGCTCTGCGCCACTCCCTCTACCTATGCAAATTCACGAACTGGAAATCGTACCTCTCTGTCATCTAACTCAGAGAGAGATTTCCTCGGATCTGCTTCTCGGCAAGAACTACGGAATCCCTTCAAGGGGATTCAAATCGCTGCCAAGTGCAGCTTTCGACCTCACTACTCAGCACTGGATCTGCTCTTTCTGTTTCAAAATCAATCCTCTGATACCATGTGAAAATTCCTAGACTCGAAGGAACCCCTACTGCAACAAATCTGAATCTACTTCACCTACTTGATTTTTCATATACATTCACCAAGTTATTCTTTTGAATACTGAAGCAAATTACTTATGCAGCCTACACTAATTAAATATTTGATCTAATGAAACAGAAAACAAAGCAAAGAACAAGATACATAGGACACACTTATTTTTGGACACAATAGTCCCCGAAAAAACCCAATGCGGGAAAACCGGTGCAACAGTTCTGAGGGTTTATTATTATGCAAGAGAAATATCTGAATACAAATCTAGGATTCTCATCTAACAATCCTTTACAGAGAATATAATAGCGGAAAATCTGAGTGAGTTTTACCTCACTTCACCCAACAGAATTTCGGTTGATCCGACACAAGACTGGCTAACCTCGGCTATTTCTGCGTTGGCCCTGCGTAGGTCGTGCATCAGCCTGTTAGGCTCTGCGTCAACCCTGTGTCACCTTCTTTGCCCTCTGCGTCAGCTCTCCCGATCATTCCGGCAATTCCCGCAGTTTCGGTTGTTCCGGCAGTTCTGGTTTCTGCGTGACAACCAGCATTTCTGTGCCAGCTCTCCCGGCTACTGTGTCAGCTCTCCAGGTTGTTCCGACGGTTCCCGCTAGTTCTGGTAGTTCCCAGTAGTTTCGGCAATTCTAGATTCTGCGTGACAGGCAGTTTTTCTGTGCCAGCTCTCCCGACTACTGCGCTGCCTCTCTGTAAGCTCTCTCCACCTCTCTGTTCTGTATTTTTCGAAAATTCCTCCCAGATTCTCTCTACCCCTCAATTACAAGATCTCCCCAATCGATTTTCCTCCTGAGAACTTCTCACCTCAGAAAATCGATTTCCTCAATCTCTCTCTGTGTTTCCAAATGAACCCAAGCCTCCATTTTATACTTTTCCTGATGAGTCTTCAACGGCCGAGATTAAGTCTCTAATCAACGGCTAAGATTAAAACATGACTTGCTCCGCCTTCTAGATCATTCTCACCAATATTTTGATTAATACCCATTGATATTTTAATTTCCCTACGTTTAGACTTAAGAACTCCATTAAAAATATTATTTATTTTAATAAAATACAATCCGGATGGAATTTCACCAAACAATTTATGGGTTCTTTAGAACTCATGTGCCTTAGCCTCTCCACCAATTTTCAAGGCTAGAGAACTTCTGATGCTACCAAAAACTAACAAGCAGATCTATTAAAGACACATTTGGAGCATCATTGTTAAAGCCCTGATGAAGTAAGCTTTGTCGAAGATTATTTGAAGCAAACATGAAGAGCCTTGGAGACACTTTCTATGCCTTGTTGAAGTTGACTTTGAATTGAACCAAACCCTAAACTATCTTGGAGACCATTTGAAGCATTTGCTGAGGTAGATCTTGGAGCAATTGTTCAAGCAGTAGCTTTGTTTAAGAGAACCTTAAAGACTTATTGAAGAAGTTTTTTGCAGTCTTGAGGAAGCATTGAAGCCACCTTCAAGCACTAAAGCAGATTAAAATGGTTGGAGCCTTAGAGGATTGGAGTCCTCACACAAGGTTGAAGCCTTGTGGAAAACCATGTTAGAGCCTCAATGGTTGAGAGGATTGGAATCCTCAAGTAGACCAAGCTGGAGCTTGGTGTTGTACAAGTTGGAGCTCGGTTTGTAATTGAAGATTAGAGTTTTCATCTAGGGTTGGAGCCCTGAAAGAGTTATAGGTTTTATTGCACTTATTGGAACTTAAGTGTTTATCAAAGGTTTGGAGTCCTCATCATTTTTATTAATTCAATTATTCTTTTGTTGTACATCTTGTGTTTTGGTTTTTTACTAGGTGATCTTAATTGGTATAATATAACAATTGTAAAAGAAATACTAATCCAACCCCCTCTCAGTATTTCCAACAAAACTCTCGACCAGTTCCAAGTCCTAGTTCTACTTTTATAATATTGGTCTTAAAAATGAAGAAAATATGCTCACACCAATATGCATTTTGAAACATTTTGTTTGAGAAACCCATCTAAGAAACTTTGAGTACATTCACGTAAAGGCATGATAATGTGAAGATTGTGAAATTTTCCGATTACCCAGAAGGTGTTATTACCCCAGTTTATTATTTCTATTACTTATACACAACACATTTCAATCTTCAAATGAAAGCAATAAATAAAAACATGAATAGCACCATTCACGAAATTAAAATTGCAATGGAAAATGCAAGAAACCAATTACACAATTAACACAAGCATTTTTGGACAAATGTCCCTAGAAAACCCCAATGTAGGGAAAACTAGTCTTCAATCTGAGGGTTTTATTATTATCTTTGACAAAAACTGCCATTGAGAAAATACAACAACTGCTTGCCTAACACCAGCAAAGCTTCGGCAAATAAATCTTCACCTCTACTAGTCAAATCAGCTAGGGAAATAACCCTTATGTCACTTTCCTACAATGCTCACTACCTCCAGCAATTCGCATTGGCACTCTAGCAATTTGCACTAGCTCTCCAGCAAACTTGCACTGCTCACATGTGCGGCCTTTGGAAGCTCGATCTGCCCTCCTGGAAATTCGATCCGTCTTCTGGGGAATTTGTACAACCTCTTGGAGAACTCGCACCTCCTCTAGCAAACTTGTTCTTGCTCCAGAAAATTAAATCGACCCTCTTCTACAGAAAATAAACTAATGACAAAACCTCCCTCTGAAACTTCGAAGTTGGAAGTCTCTCAAATGAAGAATAAATCTAGAAAATCTTTCCTTAATCATTGTTGTTGAAACCCTCCTGGTGTCTTACTAAAAACTCACCCAACAAGAATATCTTTGTGATCTTATCTGTCTCCAATATTGCCTGTCGATCTCCCTTTATAATGTCTCATTGCCAAGATTAGAAGTTAACTTGATCCAATCAACAGCTAAGAGCAAACTTAGAAATGTTCTTGAAGCCTGTAGAGGTAAATCAATCTTATATCAACTAATGTCAATTAATTAACCACTTTCCCTAAGTTTTAACTTAGGAAATATTTTAAAAAATCACTAATTGACTTAATTAAGATATTTTCCCTAGGTGAAACTTAATAAAAATTACATGGGCTTGGAGATAATTAATTCCTTTGTATTCCTAGCCTCAATGACACCTCTCGAGACTAGAACACTTGTCCAAGCTACAATATTTAACAAAGATCGCTTCCCCATAAGCTTAACAATTGCTAATAAGGTTAAAAACCCTTTTATGGCTTATTATATAGCTTGGTGTCCTAAGAATCTCTTACATTTTCAATTATATTAGGTCCAAACACAGTTTGAAAATAAATTAATTTGCACTAAAATGCCTGCAGAAAAAACTGATAGCCATGGAGATTTTGGAAGATTTCGTATCCACACAATACAAAGGAATGATGAATCAAGAAATAAAACATTCTCCATGAGATGGAAGAATATTTATAAGAAGACAACTTGGCAATACAAAGAACCTTGAAAATAAAGCATTCTAAAGGCCTCAATAAGAACCTCTTCCTTCTCCCATTTTGCCTTGATGTAATGGGAGCATGTCTCTCTCCTTTTTCTTTTTTTGGAATAGAAATCCAGTAACCGACTTTGTTAAAAAAAAATAAGAACCTCTTTCACAAGTTGCTCGCCAACACCCACACAATCCACTTTGACACCTACTCCATAGGATTTACATGTGAGAACTGAACTTCAGTACAGACTCTTCAACTGACATTTGTAAAGTAAAAGAACCACTCAAAATTAAACTAAAAACTGATACAAAAGACGCTTTTACATTTTTTTCCAAGGAGCAGACATTAACGCTCATTCTGAAACAGAAATAAACCTTTAAACACCATCAAATATGACTGCTAGGCATTGCAATTTCCAAAACAGAAAAAGTTTCATGAGCTAAAAGAGTAAAATCCTTACTATGGCATCTTCCAAAGTAGAAAATGGTAAAGCAAACTCTAAGGCACCTGGCACGACATCCAATTTTGCCTCAGCACCAAGTGCCAGTACCAACCTGGCTGTCCCAGCAATAAAAGTTCAAAGTTTTAGGCATCAATCCCACTTAAAAGCAGCTTACAAGTAGAAAAACTTTGCCAGTGCAAAATGTTGCAGGACAATCTGCTGAAATAACAGACTCCAAATGCTTTGAATTAACCTAAATAAATAGATTAGAACCCCACAGCATGGAATAACACAACTGGTCAATTCAAAGAAAGCCTGACAAGTCACACCTGTTCATGATTCCATGACAGAAAACACAATGCATGTGTATTGAAATGCAATGCAACATCAAAAGCAATCACTCAAAATCTGAAGAACCAATGGTAGACTTGTTATGGCAACTGATGCACTATTACCATCTAACTTGAGGAACAAAACTTGAAGCAAAACATACCAGTCATATTCAACCTTCATTCCACTTTCAAGATAAACAGCTCCAACATCGCCAGAAGGTTGTAATCCATTGCCTTTTGAACCATAACAAGGGCATATGGTCTTCACTTTATCTTTGATAAATAGCACAGAAGTGTTCGACAGTAATTCTGAGAAGTAAGGTGCAATTTCCCATGCTTCAACCTCTGCACAAGAACACTTAATATGTAAATCACCACAAAGAATCTATTAATTGGACATTTTATTAAAATCCCATAAAAGTATCAAGCAGATCAATAGACAAGCACAAAAACAGAATAAGCATAAATAAAACAAGAAAATTACATATAGTAATCTGAATTCAAAGTGGAAATGCAAACCTCCAGAAAGAATTTCATAAAGCATGGGTTTAAAAACAAAACGATCCAACTGATCCACAAGTAATACCTGCATTGAGTAATAAATGATGATTCATTAATATCCAAACCAGCATAATCTCATTTCAACCCTTGTACTTTCTTTATAAGCTATAGTTAGAAATATATAAAAGATAACAGAGTTATAGGCAAAGAACTCCGAGACATCAATTGCATTTAACTTAGCAGAAATCACAACATTTTGATCAGATATTCCCCTTGGCAGTTCAAAATTCACCAATGGTTGGCCATTCCATGAAAAGGGCAGATTCTCTTGGGGTCAAAGCAGAAGCTGAAATGGGAACTGATGCAGGAGCATCACTAGTGCTGCCTGTTACCCACCAAAACGGGTAACCCCCTAGGAGAAAACTTTTCTCCTCTTTTGGACAGCCAGCCAGCCAGCAACCCTACGCATTAACTTGATGATGACATGCCAGCTCCTCTGCCATCTGCACTGGTCACTACATCTCTCGCCATCCAAACGCCTCTTGGATGAAGGTGGGATACCACTCAACAGGTACTTTGATCATTTTGCAATCGGGTGATTTTACTTAATGTTTTGGACATTTAGTATGGATAAAGGGGTGATCTGGATAATTGTCCGATCTTGACTGTAAATCCGTTCTCTCACCTTACCAAGGGAGTTAATCTTTAGCCCTAGTCCAGTGGGATCTTCCTTAAGGCCTTAAGGTTATAGGAGGGGCACTATTTGGAAAACTTGGATTGAACTAGCATGTCCATTCTCCCTTTCACC
Organism: Pinus tabuliformis; assembly: GCA_031772625.1. Classification (NCBI taxonomy): domain Eukaryota; kingdom Viridiplantae; phylum Streptophyta; class Pinopsida; order Pinales; family Pinaceae; genus Pinus; species Pinus tabuliformis. Next base: position 4,865,161 of record CM062814.1, on the reverse strand, counting down.
AAACTTAACACTTTCAATGTCATATTACAAGCCCTTTATACCATCTCTATTCTTCAGGTCTAACTTGCCATTGGTTCATTGGGATTTGGCACTCACTTATCCATGTCATTGAGTAGGGCCGGAAAAACAATGCCCTGGAGGTTGATGAAGCTAAAAGAATGGAAAAGTATAATATGGCCATAATGAAAGAAAAAGAAAGTCAAAATGCAAATGATGGTCGGGACATAAGTTAACGTGTGGGAAAAAACCTAGAGTATGCTCTACCCTCATTAGCCATCACATGGTTCCTAAGCACTTGATGCTCCTCCTCATTAAAATGAAACCTTGCATGTCCCAACCCTCATGAGTGATAAACTACATCATCTTAAGGGGAAAATAGTTAGATATTTGAAGGTGATCTCAATTTGAAGTATTAATATACACTTAAGTATGGTCCACTTAGATGCATTTATGATCTTGGTCTTGTTACCCACAATTTTGTGGGTGATATCTGTAGGGGAAAAAAATTCTCCAGGATGATCCTTAGCCGGCAACCACCAGCCACCAACTAGCTCTTCGTGCCATTTCTCCACCACCTGAGCCAACCATGTGGTCCCTCACCCATCTGCCATGATCGTATGTTTGAAGGTGGGCCTCCCGAACCTAAAGATATGCCTTGTCATTTGGTAATTGAGTATTGCAGTTTGCTTATCATGGACACTTATGGGCATGGATTAATGGGGGGAATTCAGCGAAAAGTGTGGGCTAGGTTTGTGCTTTTGTCCCCTAGACCTCTTTTGGATGTTAACCTTGGACCCTAGTCCCATGGGATCTCTTTTACTGACCCTTGGGCTTTAGGGATGGTACTACATGGGAAACCCTGATTTTGGTTGTGTGGTCCCACTCCCTCATACATATATATTACTCCCCTTCCACTCATTATAACCCCATTCATCATTTCTCCCACTTGGGTCCACATTCCTCCACTAGGTCCACATAGGGTTAGCCTTCCCCTTCCCTTTGCCCACACCTTGGGTCGGGCCTGAAATGATGCCTCGGAGGTTGATGCAGCTGAAAAGAAAAGTAAAAGCATAATTGGCCACATCCAACAAGAAAATGTACCACAAAATGCAAAAGATGGTCGGGACAAACACATTTAGCACGTGGGCAAAAGCCAATACATGAGCTCTACCCCATCATCATGGCCATCACCCTGGTTCCTAAAGGCCCTAGATGAGCCCCATTTATCATTTAGGAACCCATGATTGTCCCAACCCCTCGCAGGCAATGAAATGCCCTACCTTAAAGGGGGTATCCACTGCTATATCTCACACATCATGCTCTTACCCCTTGAGCCCCGAGCAGTTAATTAAAGAAAAATCATAAAAGGCAAAAGGCATATAAAGAAGGGTGGAAAAATCAAGGTTGGGACACCTCATGTACCACGATTGCTCCATCCTATACATTATATACCCAAGTGTGGGTTTCCCTTGTATTAGCTACCCTTGTACCCCAGCATGTGACCTAGGGTTGCCCCTTTCATTCCCTACTCCATTCATCTCTCCATCACATGCCACCACCCTTTTAAAGGATGTACCTTAGACATACTATCCCCTTTAGAAGTAGAAACCACCTAATAGGATACTTGGTTAACCCCACTTGGAGCTTGGAGACATTAGCGCATACCAAAGCCCATTATGGAAGGGCATGCCATTATGAAGTCCCCACCTGTTGTCCATGGTTTGTAAGTTCCTTTACTCGATTTCCTTGATGACTTGTTGTACTGGAAGGCTAGGGGACGCATTGGATCTTATGCAGAATTGCAGATGGTCTCCATCTTGGGTTTGGTCTCCCTATACGGGGTCCTAACCCTCCAAAGAGCTACATTGCCACATGTAGGGTGTGTGTTGAGACCCATGGGCCTCCACAGCAGTAGACAGCACACCATGGATCCCCAGAGTGTTGATTTATGGTAGCATCAGATGTGCTTTAAGTCTCAAATTTTGCAGGGAGGCTTGGGCACATGTATTCCAAAGAACCCAGAAAGTGTCTTGGGAAATTGCACCCAGAGATAGTTTTATTAAAATAATTAAATATTTTTAATGGGTCCCTATGTCTAAACTTAGGAAATTAAAATAATTAATGGGTATTAATCTAACTGTGGGTGTAACTTCTAGACGAAGACGAGGATCAAGCAGAAATGATCTTAGCCATTCATTAGCTTCTAATCTGGGTTGTTGAATGTCAACGAGAAGATTATTTAAGGAGGCTTGAGGATCATTTAGAAAACAGACAGAGAGTTGATCAGTCAGATTGAATTGTTGAGCCAGAGAGCAGCGCAGTGATTTCGTGGTGATCACGCAAAGAGGGGCAGAGAGAGTTTTGGCTGGAGAATCTTCTCCGGAGCCAAGAATATGCAACAGAGAGGCAGAGAAAGATGCAGAGGAGGCAGCGCAGTGCCCAATGAGGGTGACGCAGAGCCAAGAAGGGCTCACACAGAGCAGTGCAGTGCCTTCCAAGCAGAAGTTCGGGATTTTGTTGAGGGTTTGACGTTCTGAGCCGAGAGGACTGAAGTCAAAGCTCCTGAGAGCAAATCGTTCCAGCAGAGAGGTGACGCAGTGCCTCAAAGGCAGTGACGCAGGCCCACGCAGTGACTCCGTAGGGGCAGCGCAGAGGTAGCTGGGGACTCCTTGGTTCAACTACCGGATCAACCGGGACTTGTAGTGTAGAGTGAGGTAATCTCACAAATTTCTTCTATCAAGTGATATTCTTTGTACTGGATTGCCAACAGGGCATCCAGAGTTTGTATTTAGAAATGACTTCTGCTTAATAATAAAAACCCTCAGATCTGTTACATCGGTTTTCCCACATTGGGTTTTTCCTGGGACATTTGTCCAAAAACAACTGTCACTTGTGTTTTATCTCTTTCTTGTTCAGTTTCTTGTTTCTGCATATTATTTTAAATAGTGAAGGTTGCAGTTGTATTTACTTTGATATTTACCATAGAACACAGTAAGTAACTTGTATGGAATAACAAGTAGGAGAAGTAACATCAGTTTGCTACAATAGGGATTCCGGGTTTAGGAATTTTCACATGGTATCAGAGCTACAAGTGAAACAAGAAGAGCAGAGCCAAAGAAATCCCTAGAGGGATTGCGCAGTCTAAGCCAGGAGGGTTGAATTTTCGAGGAAAGTCTCTCTCTGAGTGAGTCGACAGAGAAGAAGGGCTTCCAGACCGAAATTTTGTTGTTCCAGAGGGAGCATCGCAGAGCCTCAGCGTTGAGAAAGAGCTGATGGGATGCAGTTTTCTACAGGCAGTTTGCTAGGTAGAAAATCGTCAGAAGAGAGAGAAGAAGCACCGTCAAGGAATTTTTCCTCAGTACACTTCCTGCCAAGAAGTTTGTTTTCTTATTGGCTGAGCAGCAGCAGTAAGAAACAGAGAGGAGCAGTTCGACATTTTCGTGGCAAAGATGGCAGTCAGTGGGTTGAGAGATCAGGACAGGTTGGATGGGGCATCCAACTATGTGATCTAGAATGCAAGGATGTCGTGCCTTCTAGATGAGCATTTTCTCAAGGCTCGATAGCATGGTGATTGTGCTTATAGATCTAGATCCGCTAAAGAAGTACAGGGGAGAAATGGCGAAGGCCAAGAGGATGATCCTTGATGGAGTAAAGGGTCACATGGTATGTCACATTGCTAGCAGAGGGACTACTAAGGAGATGTGGGATGCCTTGGCAACGCTGTATCAAGGATCTTCCGAGTAGCGAAAGATGTACTTAGAGCAGAAATTTAGATCTACACAGATGTAGAAGGGGGATTGCATTGATCCGTTCCTCACAAAGCTTCAGGAGACCCGGGACGAGTTAGCAGTTGTGGGGTCTACACCTCAACATTCTGAGATGGTGAGACTGGCCCTAAATTCAGTCTCAAAAGAGTGGCAGTCTTCGTGCAGAGCATCCTCGGCAGGGCAGCTTTGCTAGACTAGGATAGTATGTGGGCAGCGCTCAAGCAGGAAGAGCTGAGGAGAGATCTAGTCAAGTGTAAGCTTGACGGAAGTAGCAGCAGTGGGTTGAAGCCCAAGGAGGAGGAAGAGAATTCAGCCCCTGCATCTAAGGCGCAGCAAGAGCAGCAGAGGCGGAAGGAGGAGGTCTCGAAGATCAAACGCTTCAGGTGTGGTGAAATGGGTCACTACGCAACACAGTGTCCTCTCAGGAAGAAGGACAAAGATGAGAAGCACGATCTAAAGGTGTTGGAATTTCTAAGTCTATCTGTTAGAAATTCTTCTTGTACTATCTGATTTATTTCTTCCTACTTGTTCTGTTACTTAACAAGTTATTTACCATGTAAATACTGGAAATAAATACAAGTACACTATGAACACATACAGGTCATCAACTAAAATAAAAACAAGCAAAAGTGACACCGTTGTTTTTGGACTAATGTCCCCAGAAAAACCCAATGCGAAAAACCGGTGCAGCTATCAGAGAGTTTTATTATTAAGCAGTGTCAGAATACAATATGGGTGCCAGAAATGGCTCACCCAACAGAGAATGCCTTCGGCAATAGTACCTCTCAGTCGAAGACAGATATTCCGGCTAAATCACCGGAGGAACGATCCCACAGCAACACTGCAGCGCTTCTGCTGCTCTCTGTCACACTATCCAGCTCTCCAGCTCCAATCTGCCCCACGAAATCTCCCAGCGTCAGCCTCTCTGGCCCAGCATCAGTCTAGCATCAGCCTATTTGGCCCAGCGTTAGCCTCTCGGGGCTCTGCGTCAGCCTCTGGAGCCTCTGCGTCTCCCATGCTGGCCCTCCTCAGGCTCTGCACAACAACTCTCAAGCGGGAAGAACTAAGGAGAGATCTAGTCAAGTGTAAGCTTGACGGAAGCAGCAGCAGTGGGTTGAAGCCCAAGGAGGAGGAAGAGAATTCAACCCTTGCATCCAAGGGGTAGCAAGAGCAACGGAGGCGGAAGAAGGAAGTCTCGAAGATCAAATGCTTCAAGTGTGGTGAAATGGGTCACTACACAACACAGTGTCCTCTCAGGAAGAAGGACAAAGATGAGAAGCACGATTTGAAGGTGTTAGAATTTCTAAGTCTATCCGTTAGAAATTCTTCCTGTACTATCTGATTTATTTCTTCCTACTTGTTCAGTTACTTAACAAGTTATTTACCATGTAAACACTGGAAATAAATACAAGTACAGTATCAACACATACAGATCATCAACTGAAAGAAAAACAAGCACAAGTGACACTGTTGTTTTTGGACTAATATCCCTGGAAAAACACAATGCGGGAAAACTGGTGCAGCTATCAGAAGGTTTTATTATTGAGCAGTTTCAGAATACAATCTGGGTGTCAGAAATCACTCACCCAACAGAGAATGCCCTCGAAAGTATTACCTTTCAGTCGGAGACAGATATTTCGACTAAATCACCAGAGGAATGATCCCACAGCAACACTGCAACACTTATGTTGCTCTCTGTCACCCTATCCAGCTCTCCAGCTCCAATCTGCCCCACGAAATCTCCCAGCGTCAACCTCTAGGGTCTGCGTCAGCCTCTCTGGCCCAACATCAGCCCAGCGTCAACCTATTTGGCCCAGCGTCAGCCTCTCGGGGCTCTGCGTCAACCTCTGCAGCCTCTATGTCTCCCACGCTGGCCCTCCTCAGGCTCTACGCAGCTCCTGGCTACCTCTGCGTGGCCTCTAGCTGGCTCTGCGTCAACCCTCTCCCAGCGTCTATGCTGATGCTCCTGGTACTATCTCTGCCTCTCTGCTACTGTATTCACTGCCCCTTAGCTGCAACTCTAATCACTCCTTCGATTTCCTCAACAAGCCCTGCCCCAGAAAATCGAATTCTTGATCAACTCGGTGTGTCCTCCAACTGACCCTCAAGCCTCTTCTTATACTTTTCTCGTTGACGATTCAACGGCCGAGATTAAGTCCCTAATCAACGGATAAGATTAGATCTGGCTTGATCCATGACTTTTGGACCATTCTAACTCAGTTTTATATTAATTCACATTAATATTTTATTTTTCCTAAGTTTAGACTTAGGAACTCCATTAAAAATATTAATTATTTTAATATCTCCCAAACTGGTTAGATTATGCCCAAACCATTTCTGGGTCTTGGAGATCTCATGTGCTTTAGCCTCTCCACCAATTTTCATGGTTAGAGCATATCTGATGCTACCCCAAATCAACACTCCCTCTTAGCGAGGACTGTGCTCTAGTAATACTCCTCACTGAGTATCACCCTGATCATCCAGCATCGGTCCCTGTGCTGATGCTAAGCCTCCCTGCCCAACATCCTCTGCACTGTTGCATCATGTACTGCTACCCATGGCCCTGCCACTACCACTGCTGCATCTGTACGGCAGCTCCCTCTTCATCCGTGCTGCTGCCCATGGCCCTGCCACTGCATCTGCACTGCATCCCCTCTCATCATGCTACATCGTGCTACCCATAGCATTGCCACTGCTAGCTGTTGCACTGCAACTTAGTTACTGAGAAGTAAGTAATTGATCCTCCCAACTCTGACATCTTTGTCAGGCTAGAAACACTCCCGATACTGAAGCTCCCTCTGTCGCTAACAAGTGCTCCCTCTAAAGAACTTTGCGTTCCTACAACAACTCCATGCCTCTCGCACTGCTGCCTCACGCTGTCCTAGGACTCCTGCACTGTAGCACCCTCTGTCGCTTCATCCACATCCGTCTCTACCGACATCCGCCAGTCCTGCTACTCCTCTTCGGGGCTCGCGTAGCCAGGTATAATCCAAGAGGTTGGGTACCTCAAGGATCCTGACCCTCATCGCTTGTAGTCCGTCTGACTACAGCTCGATGTCTCCCCACCTCCTCTCAAGGTGTGAGCACTCATGGCACAGTCGTCATCAGTGTCCACTTCCTTCTCCGCCTTAGCCAACGCAGCCTTGGTCTCAGAAGCTTCTCCCTTGCTCTTCTTCCTAGGACACTAGTTCGCATGGTGACCTAGTTCCCCACAATGGAAGCACTTGACCTTGGAGAGGTCCTTCTTCTTTCTTTTCTCCTACTTTCCCGCAGATGCGAGAGCCGCATCTTCTTCTTCCTCCTTGATTCTGACCCCTTTTCTGCTACTTCCCGCTTTGGACACCCATCTGATCTTTTCTTGACGAAGAGCCGCCCATAGTTCCTCCCAATCTGGAAGGCTCATCCTGCCCAATATGCTCTGGACAAATACCTCCCAATCCTCTAACACTGCGTTCAATGCGGTCCTCACCATCAGTTCCAAATCCGGTATGGCCCCTATCAAAGCTAGTTGATCACAGATCTCCTTCAATCCACCAAGGAAGACATCTACCTGCTCTCTCTTCTGCATTTGATATGACTGCAGCTGATTTTCAAGAAACATCCTCCTCTACACAGAAGTATGCTGGTACAATTTCTTCAGAAAGAGCGAGAAAAAGAAGAAAAACAACAGGAAACAAAACAAAATAAAAAATAACTACGCTCAAGACCTGGAGCAAAGTGGAAAACCCTTTCTCTCCCCAGGATGAGAGATTGATTCCAAGATCAATGCCGGTTCTATTCTTGCACCTCGATAGCCTCCCTAGAAACGACGCCAAAATGTTGGTGTCCGAGTATGAATGTTGTGATTCAACCCTTTACCAAATTAATATGTCAATCCAAAATCATTTATTATTGCAAGGGTATCATGCACTATACATGCAGGGGCAATTTCATAATCTAGCAATTGATCAGGAGTTCAATTAATTAATTAAACATGCAATCTGAAATAATAAATAAACTGTAGCAGCATGACAACTCACAGCATCAACTGTAACAGCAATACGTTTCACAGCAGCATGCTAAATCTCACAGCAAAAAGGAAATAAAATGCATAACCAAAAACAATACACACATAAACACACAAGCACAACACCTAATCAGGAAAGCGGGCCCAACTCCCTGGTCAAGGTTGTGCTTAACTCACAGATTTGCGAAGGAGATCAGAAAGCTGGAATTTGCATTAATATCAAAAGTAATTGTTACAGCACTTAGAGATATCTAGCTAACCCCGACTCCCCAGCTTCAAATCCCCTTTTATACAATTACATCGTTGAAAACTCAGTTACCGCCTACGCCTCTGACTTAGGCTTTCTAAACTCTTTATTTAGTGCCTGCTGGGTTTCTGCCAACATCGCGTTGGGGTTATCAGTGCAGTACTTGATGTACCATGTCAATGCTCGGTCTTGTAAGGTCGTGACCAGCTGTGCTTTCTTGATGTTATCATCCGTAATCTGTTATGCTATCCACACAACACCTGCAATGAACCAAAACTGTTCAAGGTCTTCGCTCCCTACCCCTTTAAAAATCGACATCTTCATTGAGTTCGCCATGTTGAATGGTGGAGGTGGAGGTGAAGGTGTAGGTGTATGTGGTGGAGGTGGAGGTGGAGGTGGAGTGGATGGATGAGGTATTCGCAGGATACCTTGCCTAATCAAATTGTACCGCACTCCGAGGTGTACTTACGACTGTCCCTTCGTCGTCACTCGAAGGGGATCCAATCAACAGACTATACTAAGAGTCTGGAAGTTCTTGGTTTGACTCCCTTTGAGCCTCGATTTCCCTTCTGGAAATCCCTCTGCCAATCCTCGACAGCAACTCCCTCCTCCTTGGTCTTGCCCTGTTAGGTATTGTTCTGACCACAGTACCCCACTAGCTTCGCTCCGCAACTTACCCACAACCTCCTATGCCCCAGCAGTCTAAAGGTTAGAGCCTCTAGGCTCTACGCAATCCCGGCACCGACACAATCTGCACCTCCTGGCCACAACGTCGATCCTTCCTAGCTGAGAAAGATGACCGGGCACTGCGTAGGTCAAGTCTGCTCCTCTCTGCCTCAGCGCTGATCCTCCTCCTGGCTCAAACTGATGACGCAAGCTCTCTGCATCACCCCTTTCTTGCTGCTTTCTGCTAGGAACAGCGTCTGTCACTTGGGACAGTTGTTTCCACTGCTGCTGCTCTGCTCGGCTGATGTCTTCAGTTATCCTGTGATCTACAACCACCCTTTGATACCATGTTGAAATTTCTAAGTCTATCCATTAGAAATTCTTCCTGTACTATCTGATTTATTTCTTCTTACTTGTTCAGTTACTCAACAAGTTATTTACCATGTAAATACTAGAAATAAACACAAATACAGTATCAACACATACAGATCATCAACGAAAAGAAAAACAACCACTTTTACTGCTCTATGTCACCCTATCCAGCTCTCCAGCTCCAATCTGCCCCACAAAATCTCCAATGCCAGCCTCTCGGGGCTCTACGTCAACCTTTGGAGCCTCTGCGTCTCCCATGCTAGACCTCCTCAAGCTCTGCGCAGCTCCTGGTTTCCTCTGCGTGGCCTCTGGATACCTCTGTGTGGCCTCTAGCTGCCTCTGCATCAACCCTCTCTCGACCTCTGCGTTGATGCTCCCGGTACTATCTCTGCTTCTCTGCTACTATATTCACTACCCCTCAGCTGCAACTCTGATCACTCCTTCGATTTTCTCAGCAAGCCCTTCCCCAGAAAATCGAATTCTTGATCAACTCAGTGTGTCCTCTAATTGACCCTCAAGCCTCTTCTTATACTTTTCTCGTTGACAATTCAACGATCGAGATTAAGTCCCTAATACACGGCTAAGATTAGATCTGGCTTGATCCATAACTTTTGGACCATTATAACTCAGTTTTATATTAATTCACATTAATATTTTATTTTTCCCAAGTTTAGACTTAGGAACTCCATTAAAAATATTAATTATTTTAATATCTCCCAAACTAGTTAGATTTTGCCCAAACCATTTCTGGGTCTTGGAGATCTCATGTGCTTTAGCCTCTCCACCAATTTTCATGGCTAGAGCACATCTGATGCTACCCCAAATCAACAGAAGGTTGCACCTGCGAAGATCGAGGAGGAACAGTTTGCCATGACAGTCGAGATACCTCTAGGAACGAGGTGGGTTGATTTCAAGTTGTAGTTCGAAAGAGCTACAGATGGGTAGGATCCTTGAGGAGCCCACCTCTCGGATCAATTCCTTACTACAAAAGCCCAGATTAGTAGTAGCAGGATGGACCAGTGTTAGTTGGTGCAGAGGAGTGCAAGAGTGACAGTTGCAGTGGCTAGGAGCACCAGAGACTGAGCAGCTTGTTGACCACTAGAGTGGCACCTGATGATTATATGAAGACTCCATGCCCAAGGATTTACCAGTGGACACTTGTACCATCAAATATCATTAGTCAACAGAGATTTTCAACTCTACTTCTATTTTTCATCATCTTTCTTGTACCCAGATTCCACACCCTGCGGGGAATTGTAATAAGTGATACTAATAATGATGAGTTTTCAGTCAATAATAGGCCTAGGATGTTGGGACTCGATCAACAAACGATTACACCTAGGAGTGTTTTTTTATCTGGTTAATTATCCCTTCTTTCTTAGAAGCGGATAATTTTCTGGGTTTTTTCACTCACTTTTTACCCCAAAGTCAGGGTGACAGTTTGAAGGATGAGCCCCTAACACATCTTAGTGTCTAGAATCGATGTATATTATCATACTAAATCACACAATAAATTTGGTGGAATTTGGTTAGGTCTAGGTAGTCATTTTTTAGATTATTAGATTTTCCACACTATGGAAATTGCTAATAAAATTTTATTTGTAATATAATAAGTGATGTCTAGAGAAGTTGTATGGGGTATGAGTAATGAAATTTGCACCTCTCACCCTCAACTTTCTACTATAACACACTTTGAGGGGTTAAAAATGTGTTTTGAAACTTCAAAACCCACTTTTCCTAAGTTTAGTGGGAAATCTAGCAATTAATTAAGCCAGAAATTAGGCACGATAGCTGCGGACTGTGTGTGGATCTAATCCGATGGAAAATAAGGCAGAAATAAGACCACACAACGCGGCAAGGAAACACAACGGCAGTGGAACACAGGATGTAGGTCAATGAGGTATGGTGGTCGAGAAATACGTGCGAAGGTCACGTCTACAACAGAGTCGTAGTCACAACAAGAAGGCACAAAACGTGGCGGTTTGTGGCAGAACATGAATGATAAGGCAACGAACAGAGAACGATACAGACTGTGCGGCTCTTGATGTCCTTAGATCGATATGGCTCTGATACCACTGGAGCAATAAGAGGAAAACTGTACGCAGAAGACCGAACTTACAACTTCTTTGAAATGTAGTATTTTTATTTATTAAAAGAATGAATGATGATTTACATGGCCATGGCGGTTCTCCATATATAGGAGTTCACTGGCCATGCCAATTAAGAGACGTGTCTTTTTGACTAATGCCCCTTCACTAACTTAATTAAATAGCTTAATGTTAAGTTATTTATAAATTATTAATATTTTAATATTTTATTAAAAACCTATGTATATCTTATTTATGAATATTTAATTCATAAAATTCCTTTTACCTTGAATGGAGATCATATTTTGCCACCTCCCACCCACTTCATCCTCCATACAAATGTATCTACATCCGCTTCGAGATTTGCTACATGAGTAGTCATACTGGTAGGCAAATGTATATTGATATGGCGATATGTTAGTTGCACTGGCTTTATGATTACACTTAGCATTACAATGATTACATGCATGTTAGGGTAGGATGCATTGCATGCTGATTTTTGCATTAGAACTAATGACATATGATATTTCTCATGATAGATTAGTTGCATTTAGATTTTAAAACAACATTTATTTCTATGAGTCGATTTTATGGGTCTAATCCAAGCATGTGCGATCATGAGACGTTGTGAAAGCATGTTGCCCCGTGTTTTTCATCTATTATATGTGCAGGTAACAGATCTGCGGTAACCAAGAGATTGTTGGAGTTCTCAAGACCTCCCGTTCGAGTAGCTTCATCCACTTCGAGAGAGATCACATCCCAGTTGGAGCCAGATGTTACCCATCATTTTGTGGGTCATATCCCTAGGAGAATACATTTCTCCAAGATGGTCCTCAACCGGAAGCCAGCAGCCACCAACTAGTTCGTCGTGCCATTTCTTTGCCACCTGAGCTAGCCATGTGGTCCCTCATCCATCTACCATGATCGTATGTTTGAAGGTGGGCCCCTAGAACCTAAAGGTATGCCTTGTCATTTGGTAACTGAGTATTACAGTTTGCTTATCATGGACACTTTTGGGGATGGATTAATGGGGGCATTTGGCGAAAAGAGTGGGCTAGCTCTGTGCTCTTGTCCCCTAGACCTCTTTTGGATATTAACCTTGGACCCTAGTCCCGTGGGATCTCTTTTACCGACCCTTGGGCTTTAGGGTTGGTACTACATGGCAAACACTGATTTTGGTTGTGTTAACCACTGGAGTGGCACCTGATGATTATATGAAGACTCCATGCCCAAGGATGATCTAGAGGACACTTGTACCATCAGATATCGTCAATCAACAGAGTTTTTTAACTCTACCTCTATCTTCTCATCATCTTTTTGTACCTAGATTCCACACCCTACGGGGAATTGTAATAAGTAATACTAGTAATGATGAGTTTTGAGTCTGTAACAGGCCTAGGATGTTGGGACTCGATCAAAAAACGAGTACACCTTGGAGTGTTTTTTTAATCTAGTTAATTATCCCTTCTTTTTCAGAGGCGGATAATTTTTTAGGTTTTTTCACTCACGTTTTACTCCAAAGTCGGGGTGACGGTTTGAAGGTTGATCCCCTGACACATCTTAGTGTCTAGAGTCGATGTATATTACCATACTAGATCACACAAAAAATTTCGTGGAATTTGGTTAGGTCTAGTTAGTCATTTTTTAATTTTTTAGATTTCCCGCAGGTCAAAAAGTGCAAATAAAATTGTATTTAAATTGTAATCAAAATTACACCTCTCACCCTCAACTTTCTACTATAACACACTTTGAGGGATTAATAATGTGTTTTGGACCCTCAAAACCCAATTTTCTTAAGTTTAGTGGGAAATCTGGCAATTAATTAAGCCAGAAATTAAATAAATGAAGAAAAATAAATATCCACACATGCTAAATGTTGTGGAAATGAGGTGGAAAATTATGAGGAGTTAAAGTGAAGTCCCAAGGTGATGTGGACTCCTAAAATCATGGAAAAGACATGTGCTCAAATAAAATCAAATTTCTGGCATTAAATGAAAACACTGCTTGAAAATTCGAATTTGTGAAGTTAATGCACATTTGGAAGGATTTGGGAGAATATTTGGTGGAGATTTTTGTGGGAAATTGTTCCCACATGGGTTACCACCCATATACACTTGTCATTCCACCATAAAATTTGAATTTGGCACATAAGAGAAGAAGAAAATGATGCCCACTTGCCAGAATTCGATTTTTACACTTGGCATTGGAGCTCCATTCAACAAATTCGAATTTATCTTTGGGATGGTCACCTCATACCACTTGTTTAATCACTTCTGCATTGGGATTGGCTTCAATGCCATTTGTCATTGTCATTCTTCATTGGGATTTGCTCCCAACCCTCTATATAATAGAGCCATGGGCTCTCACATTGTATAATATTATTACTAGCTATTGTGCTTGCGGAAGCACTACTACCTTGTACCCTTTCAGAAATATCAATAAAGACTTTGGGGTTCATTCATGACGTGTTCCTCCTTTTCGAGTGTGATGAATTGTTGAGCATTGGTATAATTCCTTTTACTCATGCTTTGATCTAATTTGCTTCCATATGCTCTTGTAGATTTGTTAATGTAGAGCTATCTTGCATTGACATTTGATTTAAAAATATGCTCTAGGTATAGAATGCTCTAGTTGGTTTTAAATAATCTCTAGAGTTTCTTATCTTTGTTTATTGCTAAATCTATATGGAACTAATTCTTGATTGAAGTTTTGTAGAGGGAACATCTTGTTGGGATTACAGAATCAAGCGTGAGGGGAAGTCTTTGGAGAGACCAACCCACTCTTGATACATTCTTAAAGGAGCTCTCATTTGTTCTTTGAACCTTCATAGTCTTATCTTACAAAGTGGTTTTGCAGGGATTTTGGCACATAGCTTGTACACAAGCCGAGAACTTCTAAATTTAAATCTCTTTAAAAAAAAAGACATTGTATTTCATTTCTTTCATTTGCTATCTAAGAGCTTGAAGATGGCTAAGCAAAGACGAGAGTTCACTCTCACTCTTTATCTTAGCCTTTTGTAAATTATAATTGTACATATACATTTTATCTCGTTGATTTTTCCATTAATACTTAACTTATTTTGTAGACATTGTTTGGATTGTTTGCTAACTCTTGTGTGGCAGATTTTGAAGAGCAACTTCCCGCAACATCTAACAAGTGTTTGCAGGACCTTTAGCAAGTGTTGGGGGTTCGATTTCCAAGGATCTAGATTTGGATAGGTGCTCTGTACCAGATGCAGGTCACAACAAAATTGGATAATGTATCCATTATGGTCCTAGCAGAAAAACGCATGACTGGTATAGTCTATGATTGGTGGATGGGACCATCAGAGGAAGAGAGAAGAGCCGTTATGGAAGCCGGACTGTCCACATTAGAGTTATTGCTGAAAACACAATTCGTGCCAAAACCAGTTGATGAGAGAAAGCAAATAATAACAAATCTTAGTAGAATGGAACTAAAAGATCTAAAATATCTTGACCAATTCGGTAAAGATTTCATGGCTAAAGTTTTTAAAGCTAATCTCTCAAATGATGTGGCTCAAAAAATTTCATTTTTGTCAAAATTACCAGGCAATCTAGGAGACCTCATTATGAAAGATCTAGATGTACAGAACAAAAGACTAGATCAAGTTTATTGGGTTGACCTTCTTTTCAGAGTTACAGAGAAAGTTAAATATTTATGCTGGCAGAAGAAGGCGCATGACATCACACCCAGTTCAGATGTCTACAAAATAATGTTACCATGGACACCTTTCAGAAAGAAGAAAAAAACAAAAAGGTATGGTAGATTTAAACCCAAGAGAGTCTCAAATCCAAAAAAGCCTTTCTGTAAATATAAATTTTTGAAGAAAAGATCAAGGCCCAGAAACAACAACTGTTGTTTCATCTGTAAAAAGGAAGGACATTTTGCACGAAAGTGCCCACAGAATTCATCTAGTAAGCTTAAAGCCTGTATAGATATAGAAGAGTTTCAAGATGATTGGTCAGTAGTAGAGTCAGAAGATGATATTTCAGATGTATATATTCTGACTGAAATATCAGATGCAGAAGAAGAAGAAAATGTTCAAAAAATGAATATATGTCCATCATGTTCTGACGATGAGTTTTCAGAAGAACTCCATTACAGTGAAGAAGAAAGTGACACTGAAGTCACCAGTGAAACATCAGATGATTCAGAAGATGAATCTGCAACTTCACAGTCAGAACAGTCAGAGCCGTCAGTACAAAAAGGTAAACAACCTGTTTTACCTTTTCCAGAAGTAAATGCTTTTTGTCCATTTCAGAAAAGAACAACAGCCTCAACCAGTCTTCCACAACCAGAGATTACTAGAACAGAAGAAAATACTTTGTTGAAAAAGATAGTCAAGACTAATAGCCTTATTTATATCCCGGTTCAAGTCCAAGTGAAAAATGAATGGATATCTGTAGATGCATTCATAGACACCGGTGGATCGAATAATTTGGCTAGACCATCTTTGTTCAAATCTCTCTGGAAACCCTTACAAAATATACTGGTTTCAGAAACCATTGGAGGAACTGTAAGCTTAACTCATTATGTAGACAATATTTCATTGAAAGTTGGGGGGAGTATTGTTAAGATCTCTGCAATACAACATTTTGATCCCTCAGCTAGTTTAATGTTGGGAATGACATTCTTAAATTTTGTGCTTCCAGTAACAATCAGCCAAGATAAGCTGATTATCAATTTGAAAAAGAAAGCTATTTCTGTACCTAGGTTGTTTATTGCAAACTCAGAAGCAAGACATGAAAATAGCCAAAAAAGAGTAGGAGCCAGAAAGCCATTAAAAGATTCTGACGATTGGCAGGAAGTCCTGCAGATTTATGAAGCAAGAGCAGAATCTAAAACAAAACAATTGGCATGCATAGATCCCAATTGGTCTACAGAACAAGATGATATCCAAAAGAGACTTCTAAAAAGTTGTTTGGAAAACCCACAACAGTTTTGGGAAACAGAAAGTCCGATGCAAGATGTTGAAATTTGGTAGCGGAGGACAGGTGGTTCCCTTAGGCTTTGATCTTTGGCCTAGGGAAAAGTGTCCAAAAGAATTTAATTTTTCTCCTAAAGTGACTTTATAATTTTATAAAGTTAAATCTAATTTAAAAGTGACTTTAAGTGATAAAGTTACTAAGTCTAATTTTAAAGTAACTTTTATAAAGTAAATGAAAAATTAGAAAGGAAAAGTGACTTTGGAAATAAATGACTAAGTGGGTCTTTATTAAAGTGGGGTGAATTAAAAAATAGAAAGTGAGATTTAAATGAGCATATAATCTCAGCCATTGATCTAAATCTATTTCAGCCATTGGATTTAGAGATCACCCAAAAGTCACTTGGAGTTATATTAAAGGAGGAAAAGGTCATTCATTCTTTCATGAGCAGATTGGGAGAAGGAGAGCAAGAGAGCAAGAGAGATTTCTGAGCAGGGAGGAGAAGGAGACAGCAGCTTGGCACACATTCCAAGGCAGCAGTTGAGCAGATTTGTACAGCTGATTCAGCACATAGTGAAAGGCAGATTTTTGCACAAAAATCGAGGAGCGGTTTGCTGATTTTTCTGCACACAAAACGGAGGTCGTACAACATTTATTGCTGTCCTGTTTGCTGTAATTTCCAGATTGTTGTGAGGCACGGGAAAAGAGATAAGTTGTAAATTTGCTTGCTGATTTTTTGTTGAATAATTCTCACTGTAAAAAGGCAATTTTCAGAAATAAAGAAGAGCTCTCAAACTGGTTTTCCCCAAGAGTTGTAGGGGGTTTTTCCAGGGTCAAGTTGACCAAAAATATCAGTGTTTTAATGTGTTTTAATTGCTGTTTTTGATTGCTGATTTTTAATTCTGCAATTTCCAGCATTCTGAAAAAATTTCCAGAATTTGTGTTTTCAGCAATATTTATTTTTTTCAGTCTGTTAAATGTATGGTTATGGGAATGGGCATTTAACTACATGGGAGAAATAAGGAGAAACTGAAAACCGGGGTGGGAAAACAGAAATTTTTACACAAGAAATTGTAACCTTGCATGATAACGGAGTCAAAGGAAAATTAATTCCCTGTACTCCCTCAGATGAGCAAGAAATAAAAAGACAGATTAAAGAACTACTACAGATGCAGCTCATTGAGCCAAGTGAGTCTCATTACGCTTGCTCAACGTTTCTGGTAAGGAATCATTCTGAGATAGTTAGGGGAAAACCCAGAATGGTGATAAATTATAAACCCCTCAATGCCATCACTCAAAGTTTTAACTATCCATTGCCAAGACCAGAGACCATAATGCAGAAAATACAGCACAGCAAGGTATTTAGTAAATTTGACATGAAGTCCGGATATTATCAAATTCAGATACAGCCAGAGGACCGGCATAAAACTGCTTTTATTTGTCCAGCCGGATTTTACCAATGGAAGGTTGTCCCCTTTGGTTTGAAAAACGCCCCTGCATTCTTCCAGAGAAGAATGGATTTTATTTTTGCTAAGTATGATTTTATTGTTACATATATTGATGACATCCTCATTCACAGTCCAGATGTAAAAACCCATTTAGAGCATCTAGAAATTTTTCTAAAAGAAGTTCAGCAGCATGGTATAGTTTTGTCAGAAAGAAAAATGTCTTTATTTCAAGACAGTATAGATTTTCTGGGAATCAATGTAGTCAATGGTGCAATTCAAATGCAACCACATGTATTAACCAAATTGACACAGTTTCCAGATGAACTGAAGGATACCAAAACAATTCAAAGGTTCTTAGGAGTTTTGAATTATCTTCACAAGTACATCCCAAATCTGACAGAGAAAACAGCGCTGATCAGGAAACATCTCAAAGAAGGATGGTCACAAGAAGCAACAGCAGCAGTTAAACAATTGAAAACAGAATGCCAACAACTGCCAAAGCTCCAGCCACCAGGTGATGGTTTGCTTATACTCCAAACTGATGCTTCTCTAGATTTTTGGGCAGTCGTTCTTTTAGAACGAAGGGAGAAAGGTGAAGAAAAACTCTGTGCTTATGCTTCGGGTGAATTTACACCTAGCCAAAAGAATTACTTCATAGCAGAAAAAGAAACATTGGCCATATTCAACGGGATACAACGATTTGAATTATATCTTACTCCCGTGAAATTTTTAATACGCACAGACTCCAAGAATTTTAAATATTTTCTATCTGCCAAAATATCAAGACAGATTGCAAAGGGAAGAATTCTTGCTTGGCAGATTTGGTTCCAACAGTTTGATTTTGAAGTTGAGTGGATCCCAGGTAATTCAAATTTTCTAACAGATTCATTAACCAGGGATATGAATAAAGCATTCATGACTTGTACAGGTTCATGTTTTACCATTCCAGGTAAAGGTCCACAGGACGATAGTTTTTCTACATTTGTTGATAGATTCAGGCTATTTGAAGGACATGCAAGCCACCTTGCAGAAGAAATCAAAAAGGTTGTAGGAATGAGACTGAGAAGAAATACTTGGATACGAAAATGCCAAGCATGGCAATCCAAGAATATAGGTACTTCTCTGGGCCTAGATGATACACTGGTAAAGGTATATCCTTTGCCTAATATGAAGGTGAAAATCTTTTCAGAAGTTTATCTGATCTATGGTCTAGCGAATACACTGACAAAATGATCTGGACCCTCAAAGTTTTGAATTTTTATCAACTTATTGGAGGGGTGGATTTTGCTCTCAGCATTTTCACAGGAGCAAAGATCTTAGATCTTGAAGAAATTCCTATAAAGCCTGAATTAGGAAAATTTATTTTATCTTTAAAAATCCCCGACATTTTTGAAGAATTAGAAGCCTCTTTTCTGCAAAGGTTTGACGAGAATTATGCAGCAAATGACACTTTCCCTCAATACGAGATATTTGAAGGATTTGCTGATTGGGAGATAAAAGATGGCTTCTGCAGAAAAAAGCTGTTGGGTTGTGTTATATTCTTTCCACGACTAACCCACGTAGTGAACCGGGGGTTAGAGGGGGAACGGAGCCCCCCCTTCGTTACGCCGATTGTGCAGCGGGGGGGTCACAAGGGGGGCGGCAGCCCCCCCTGTTTGGGGGGTTTGAGGGGGGCAGGTAGACCCCCTCTACGGGGTCCGAGGCAGCGCCCCGGGAAAAAAAAATTTGGACCCTGTATTAGGTTGGGCGAACCTACCTATGGTTTTCGGTCCATGGTTTTGGATGCGATGGTTTTCGGTCCATGGTATTGGATGCTTCGGCATGTATAAATATATATTGTAACATTGAAAGGAATATAATGAAAAATCAAGCTGGTAGTCCCAATTTTTGGGATCCAGGGGAAAATCTATGTGTATATGTGTTTTATGTGTTATGCTCTCGCATTGTTTATTTTTCTGTGATTTAGAATTCGTATGCAGGTAATTTCTGTACAGGGTTAAAACCTACATTTGGTATCAGAGTTGTTTTGGCTTCAAGGGGACGCCTTTGTTGCTGAGGGGTTTCGCTCGGGCCTGTGGTAGACCTTGTTCAATGGGAGATCTGCGAGATCGATTCTGGTGGTGAAAGAAGATGTCGAGCAGCAGAAAGATAGAGATCGAGAAGTTCAATGGTCAAAGTTTTGAGTTGTGGAAACTCAAGATGGAGGATCTATTGGTGGATAAAGATCAGTGGATCGCGGTAGATCCAGGTACTAAACCAACGGGAGTGACCGATGAAGAATGAAAGAAGTTGGATCGAAAGGCAAAGAGCACAATACGATTGTGTGTCTCAGATTCAGTATTGCTGAATGTATCAGGGGAAGCTACGGCGAAGGCTTTGTGGGACAAGTTAGGGACTTTGTACCAATCTAAGTCTCTGGTGAATAAACTGTTCCTGCGGAAAAAGTTGTATAACCTGAGGATGAAAGAGTGACAAAGCATCTGAACGCATTTAATACTGTGGTAAGTCAATTAGAGTCTGTTGATATTATAATTTCAGATGAAGATAAGTGCATCAGTTTGTTGTGTTCTCTACCAAATTCGTGGGATAGTCTGGTTATTGCAATAGGTAGCAATGCAACTGCTTTGCAGTTTGATGAAATAGTCTCAGCCTTGCTGATGGAGGAGATGAGACGGAAAAATATGGAGAGCCAGAATGGTGATGCCTTGTCTATACGAGGACGGTCCCAGAATAGAAACAAAAATAAGTCATCGAGTGGGAGATCTAAATCTAGAGGGAGATCTAAATCTCCAGGAAAACCTGTAAAGGTGGTGCGCTGGAAATGCGGAAAGGAAAGGCACTTCAAAAGGGACTGTAAATCTAAAGCTCCTGATAAAGGAAAGGGATCTGATGATGCTCCTTCTGCAGAGGCGAAAACCACCTCAGATAAAGGTGGGGATGTGTACTTGGCTTCTTCAAGTACACATGTAGGTCATGAAGCATGGTTGATTGACTCAGGTGCATCCTTTCACTTCACTCCCCATAGAGTGGTTCTGTGAATATGAGAAATACGATGGTGGTGATGTCTTCTTAGGAGATGATAGGAACGCTAGAATCATTGGTCGCGGAAAAGTAAAGTTGAAGTTGCAAGGTGGAAGGGTTAGAACACTTCCTGGTGTTATGCATATTCCTGCATTGGCCAGAAATCTGATTTCTGTAAGCAAGTTGGATGATGCAGGGGTAAAAACAGTGTTCGAGAAGGATACCTGCAAGATGGTTCGGGGAGCACTGGTATTGATGCGGGGAGTTTGGACTGGAACTCTATACAAGCTGCAAGGTAGCACTGTTGTTGATGGGTGCAACAGTTCTGTAATTCCTAAAAGTGGAGCTGAAAATCTAGTGGTCTCTGGAGAGAAGACCATGTTGTGGCATCAAAGGCTTCGACATATTGGAGAGAAGGGCCTTTAAGTACTTCATGGTAAAGGTATGGTAGAAGGTATGAGTAATAGCTCTCTGAATTTTGATTTCTGTGAAAATTGTGTATATGAGAAGCAGAATCGGGTGAGTTTCCCCTCTGGTGCTAAGAAGGCGAAACAAATATTAGAGCTTGTGCACAGTGATGTGTTTGGACCTGTGAAGGTTGCATCACTGGGTAAGTCTGTGTACTATGTATCATTTATAGATGACTTCTCAAGGAATACATGGATATATTTCCTTAAGAAGAAATCTGAAGTCTTTGACAAGTTGAAAGAATTTAAGGCTCTGGTGGAAAATCAGACAAAGAAGAAGATAAAGGTGCTGAGGACAGATAATGGTGGAGAGTTTTGCAGTAAGGAATTTGAAGAATTCTGTAAGAAGTGTGGTATAGCTCGGCAGAAGACTACTACATATACACCTCAGCAAAATGGAGTTGCAGAAAGAATGAACAAGAAGTTGATGGAAAGGGCAAGAAACATGCTCAGTGGTGCCGGGTTAAGACATGAATTCTGGGCAGAGGTGGTGGATACTGCATGTTACCTGGTCAACAGATCACCTTCATCAGCGTTGGAGGATAAGACTCCACAAGAAGTATGGACTGGTAAGAAACCCTCTCTTTCACATCTGGGGGTATTTGGATGTGATGCATATGTACATGTTCCAAAGGAGAAACGAACCAAGTTAGATAGTAAATCTGAAAAGTGCATCTTTATTGGGTATAAGGATGGTTTAAAGGGTTATAAGCTTTGGAACCCAGTAACAAGGAAGGTTGTATACAGCCGAGATGTGGTGTTCAGAGAGGTGAAAGATGTTATTAAACATGAATTCCAACCAAAGGAACCTGAGAAGATAGAGTTTGAGCTAAAGGAGGAAGAATCAGACTCTAAAACAGAGGAGGAATCAGAAGATGAAGAGCCACAAACTCCGGCTCTGAGAAGATCAATTCGAGAAAGAAGGCAGCCAGAAAGGTATAGTCCATCTGCTTTCTGTTCAAATTTTGCTTTGTCTGTTACTAATAATGATCCCAGAACTGTGAAGGAAGCAGTGGATTCAGAGGATGGAAAACTCTGGAAAGAGGCCATGGTTGATGAAATGGCATCTTTGCACAAAAATGAGGCTTGGGATCTGGTGGAGTTGTCGGCTGGAAGGAAACCCATTGGAAGCAAATGGGTGTTCAAAAAGAAGACAAATGCAGAAGGGAAGGTGGAGAAATACAAAGCTCGGTTGGTAGCAAAAGGTTATTCCCAAGTGCCAGGAATTGATTTTGGTGATATTTTTTCTCCTATTGCCAAGGTAACTTCTATTAGGTTACTTTTATCTGTTGCTGCTACTTTTGATTTTGAGGTAGAACAGATGGATGTGAAGACAGCATTTCTTCACGGGGATTTGAAAGAGGAAATCTACATGAAGCAACCTGAAGGCTTTGCGGTGAAGGGTAAGAAAGAACTGGTATGCAAGTTAAAGAAGTCTCTGTATGGGTTAAAACAGTCACCAAGGATGTGGTATCAGAAATTTGATACATTTATACGGGGACTTGGCTTCACCAGAAGCAAAGCAGATCACTGTGTGTATTTTAAATTAATTGGTGACCGTGTTATTTATCTGGTCTTGTATGTGGATGATATGTTGCTGGTTGGAAATGACAAAGAAATTATCCAGGATTTGAAGACCCAATTGTCCTCCAAATTCGACATGAAAGATCGTGGTGCTGCGAACTATATTTTGGGCATGGAAATTAAAAGAGATCGGGCAAAGAGGAAGCTCTGGTTAAACCAGAGGAAGTATGTCGAGACAATACTGCAGAGGTTTAATATGCAGGATAGTAAATCGGTGAAGGTTCCTATTCCTGTAGGTGTGAGGTTATCTGCTGAACAGTGTCCCAAGACACAAGAAGAGGAAGAGGACATGTCCCGTGTTCCATATGCGAGTGCAGTCGGTAGCCTGATGTATGCAATGGTCTGTACTAGACCAGACATTGCACATGCAGTGGGAGTATTGAGCAGGTTTATGTCAAAACCAGGGAAGGAGCACTGGACAGCAGTGAAGCGGGTTTTCAGGTATTTGCGTGGCACTAGTGATTATGGTTTGTGCTACCAAGGAAGACCAGGATTGGACAAAGTGTTGGATATTCATGGCTTTGTTGATGCAGACTGGGTTGGAGATCTGGGTCAGAGAAGATCTACAAGTGGGTATGTGTTTAATCTATTTGGAGGTGCAGTCAGTTGGATGAGTAAGAAACAATCTGTAGTGGCACTATCAACTACAGAGGTAGAATACATGGCAGCCACTCATGCAAGCAAGGAAGCAGTTTGGTTGCAGAGATTGTGTTCAAGTATGGGATTAGTACAGGGAGCTATAAGAATAGACTGTGATAGCCAAAGTGCAATTTTCTTGGCAAAGAACCCTGCTTATCATTCAAAGACAAAGCACATTGATGTTCAATATCACTTTGTGAGGGATATGATAGGAAGACAAAAAGGTGTTGCTGGTAAAGGTGGACACTTTGAAGAATACTACAGATGCATTGACAAAATCTGTGAGCTCTAAGAAGTTCTCTTGGTATAGAGAAACAATGGGCATTTCAGGGTTGGAAAAATGACTAAGCTCTCCTGTGGCCCCGTGTGGAAAGAAAACAACAAGTGGGAGAATGTTGGGTTGTGTTATATTCTTTCTACGACTAACCCACGTAGTGAACCGGGGGTTAGAGGGGGGGCGGAGCCACCCCTTCGTTGTGCCGATTGCGCAGCGGGGGGGTCACAGGGGGGACAGCAGCCCCCCCTATCTGGGGGTTTTGAGGGGGGCGGGTAGCCCCCCTCTACGGGGTCCGGGCAGCGCCCCGGAAAAAAAAATTTGGACCCTATATTAGGTTGGGCGAACCTACCTATGGTTTTCGGTCCATGGTATTGGATGCTTCGGCATGTATAAATATGTATTGTAACATTGAAAGGAATATAATGAAAAATCAAGCTGGTAGTCCCGGTTTTTGGGATCCAAGGGAAAATCTCTGTGTATATGTGTTTTATGTGTTATGCTCTCGCATTGTTTATTTTTTTGTGATTTAGAATTCGTATGCAGGTAATTTCTGTACGGGGTTAAAACCTACAAAAGCCAACCACCAGGATATCTCAGTGCATTCAACGGACGATGCAATATCTCAGAACCTTCTCATCCCCTTGGGATTATCACAGTCTCAGGCTAAGAGAAAGTATTGATCCTAATCCGTTTGCACAAGTTTTCAGTCATGAGAGGATCGGAGAAATCGAGACCAGCAACAATGAAGAAATGATTAAGCAGCATGCTGGTTGGTTCCATGAATTTGGAAATTTAAAGCTGGTAGAAAAAATTCAGATTCTACAAAAAATGGATGATTTACAGGGAGAACCCAAAGTATTAAAATTTGTGATTAATCAAAAGGCTTTGGTAACTATCAGTGTTATCTCACCTAATTGGAATAACAATGTCATCCATATAATAAGTTTGATGATTTCAAAAAGAATCTGTACATCAATGATTTTCGAGTTAGGCTGGCAGCATAAAGATTTTATGAGTAATAATTGTAGAGCATGGGTTCAGCATGCAATCGAGAGTTCTACTAATATGTTTCAGATTTTTAAATGGGAACTCTTAAACGGCATCGAATTGGCAGTACAAAGGTCACCCACAGTCAGAAATGTTTTTAAAGATTCTTTTCTAGATATCGAGATCAGCGCTTTACCTTTTCTTAACAAGTGGGAAAAACAGGAAGCCATGTACACGCCTCAGCAACAGGGCCTCCACAGGATAAAGACAAATACGGAAAAGGGAGAATCTTCAAAAGCAGCATCCAGGAGGACAATAATTTTAGATGAAGATGCCAAAGGAAAAGCAACAGCATCTACTTTACAGGACGAGTTGACAGATGCCCAGGACCCAGCAGCAAACATTGATGAAGAATACAATATGCTGATGGAACGCCACTACAAGAAGATACTCGATGAGTACAGACCAGCACATGACTCTTCTGGAGAA
Source organism: Pinus tabuliformis (assembly GCA_031772625.1). Classification (NCBI taxonomy): domain Eukaryota; kingdom Viridiplantae; phylum Streptophyta; class Pinopsida; order Pinales; family Pinaceae; genus Pinus; species Pinus tabuliformis. The sequence goes on along the minus strand of CM062814.1, from coordinate 4,840,158 downwards.
TTTGATCCTGATAGTGACTATGATTCAGATAGGAGTCCAATGGGACCCTGGTAGGATAGGATAGAATCTTTGTACTAGAAAAGTTGAGTAGACACCATCGTCGGAAAATATGTCGATAGGACCCTCAATTATTTCTGTTTTGTCATTTTATTTTGGAACAGTAAAAGTTAGGAAGTCTATATAAGAAAGGGTCTGCAGAAGTTCAAGATCATCGCTTGACAGAGAACTCTGAGATCTCTTATTGTAATAAGCTTTATGTACTCTGCTTGTTTTTATTAATATCGAAGCCTACTGGGCCGCCTGTCTGAGGACAGTTTCTATAATCCAAAAGAACCTTGAGCTGTAAGGTGAAGGCGTTTGAAGACCCGTGGAGAGAGGTCGTAGTTGCACGCGCATGTTCGGTTGAGGAGAAGTCACCTACCTCAGATCTGTTGTTTAGGAAAGCTTCGAATTTAATCAGAAGTAAGTTCGAATGCACCAAAGCTTTATTCTATTGTTTGCTCGTCTTAATTACTAGTCTCTGTTGAACGGTCATCCTTAGCATTTGTGTATTTGCTTCCTTCTCCATACTTGTCTGACCTTTTTCTCTGGTATGGTTCTAGCTTGTGTAGGGGCCCAAGTCAAGTTACAATCACGTGCTATATGTCCAATTTTATGACACTTGAAGGACTCTATATTGTTCATGTATAAAAATTCATGACTTCTTCTTGTAAAATTGCTTCTCGGAGATTGATGGGGACCATTATAATCATCTTTGTGATATGCCCTACAATCTTTTGCCATGTTCCCAAAGTTTGTACAAGAATAGCAATAACCAAGAAATATACTTTGGTACCTGGGAGAAGAAGGTTTCCTTGATGTACTTCTGAAGTCTTTTTGCCTTGGGATCCTTTGATGATAACCATTGCTTCTTGCATCCTTGACACCATCTGCATTTCTTCTTGGAGGAGGGTTTCTTCCATAGTTGTCTTGACTCTTTTCCTTGCCTTACTGGAACTGGGAGCGTCAACATTTCTTCCAGGCTTCCTCACATCCTTGTTGTTTGAATCATTAGGGTTTGCATCATTCTTGCTTGAGGATTCACCTGCATAGCCAAGACCTGATTTATCGAGGGGAGACCTTTGATGACTTAGGATGTCATCTAGGGTTTGAGAACTTTTCAAGTTCTTATTCAGCAAGTCAACTTCCTTTTTAAGAAAGACAATTTCTTCCTTCATTTTCTTGCATTCTTCATCCTTCTTTGATAGAATGATCTCCATTTCTTCCTTCATCTTGGTTGCTTCACATGATTGGGCCTTAAGAGAAGTGATTTCTGATTTTAACTTGGTGATGTCATCATCCTTTTCTTCTAGTTGGCATATCATGGTGTTTCTCTCCTTTTCTGCTTCATCAACTTGTCCTTCTATGAATGTCAAAGCTTCCATCACCTTCTCAGCTCCTTGTGCTTGTTTCCTTGCTTCTTCTAGTTGAGATCTAAGGGAGGAGACCTCTTCCTTGTATTGACCAATCTCTGCTTCAAGTTTGTTCAAGCTCTTGTGCCTTTGTTCAAGGTGGCTTGACAAGGTATCTTCCCGTTTCTTTGCCTTATCCAATTGATTTGCCATGGATATGACTTCTTCATGATGCCTTCTCTTGTTTTGATGAAATTATTCCTTAATCTTGGCAAGCTCCTCATCTATTTCTTGTACTTGAAGCTTGACAAAGTCAACTTCCTTCCTTGTCTTGTCCTCGTCACCAACTTGTGCTTTCTTCCTAAGTTCCTCATTTTCATTTTTCAAATTGTTAATCTCTTCTATGGCAGCCATAAGTTCAGTGAGAAGATCTTCTTCAAAATCTTCTTCATTCTCTTCATTCTCTTCATCTTCTAGGTCTTCTTTAGCCTTCATGTTATCACTCTTATCTTCAGCTTCCTTGATGGGCTCTGGATTTCCTTCTTGTTTTCCATCATTTTCTTGACTAGAGATCATTGTCAACGCTCCTTTTGAGTGAAAATCATGAAGTTTATCCCATATGCCTTTTGTTGACGAACATTTTTCAAAATTGGCCTCCATAGAATCAGGTAGCCCATTCAAGATTGCTTTCATTGCTCTTGTATTATGTTCCTTGAAATCACCATCCATCATGCTATCAACAATCACCGATTTCTAGACTTCAATGCCTTGAGTCTTTAAGAAATTCCTCATTCTTGCCTCCCATATATCAAAGTTTCCATTAAACAATGGAGCCTTCACAAATTGATTGACTTCCATTTCGGTGGTTGAGGGAGACACATCTTTAGGAGGATTGGAGACTTTCTTCCTTGGCTTTGCCATTTGCGTTCTAACAATCAACCTTCAAGCTATTAGGCTTTGAGTGAAGGTACTGGTTCTAATACCAATTGTTGGAAATACTGAGAGGGGGGTGAATCAGTATTTATTTTCAATTGTAACGTTTACCAGTTAGATCATTTATATTTAGAACACAAAATGAACAATAAGAATAAATGCTTTTACTAATTTATTTTTCACAATAAATCAAGTACAATGTATATAGGGCTCCAACCATGGATGAAGACACCGATCTTCAATCTCCCAGGCTCCAACCTTTTGCCAAGCACCAACTTGGACTTTTGTGAGGCTCCAACCTCTAAAGCACTGACCCTATCTTCTCAAGGCACCGACCTTGCATTTAGAGGCTCCAACCCCTAGGGCACCAACCCTTATCTGGTAGAGATTCCGATCTGGTTTCTTGAGGACTCCGATCCTCTAGGGCTCCAACCCTATCTTATCCAAGGCACCAACCTTGAGTTTAGGAGCACCAACTCCAAAGACACCAATCTTATATTTGCCAAGCACCAACTTGGACTTTCCAAGGCATCAACCCCAAGGGCTCCAACCCTATAGCTTCACTTTGTCAAGGTATGTTTGGTTGTACTTCACAGCTCCCAATGTCTTCTTCAATGAGCCCTGCCTATCTTCGTCTTCATTGTAGTCTCCACGTTATGTCATCAATGACAACCTTATCATATAGAAGGTGTCACCATTGCTCTTCATCATCCCCAATCAATTTCTTCAAGTTACCTCATGATGACATCAACACTGCATTATGATCTTAAATACAACACTTCAATGTGTCTTCAATGAATTGCACCAAGTTTTGCACCAGCTCTAATAATAGTTTTGCACCTTCTTCAAATCTGGTCCAAGGTTAGCCCCAAAGATTACTTCAAGTTACCTCCAAAGGTCTGCACCAAACTTACCTCCAATCAATCCACTGTACAAGAGCTTCTATTTCTTCATTGCTTGCTTTAATTGCTTCATTGTCCAATGCTTGCTCCAATTACTTCTCTATCCAACGCTTTGCTCCAGACAATGCCTAATCCAGGCTTAAGATTGAGCCTCTTCAAATGATTGTAACAAATAGGTACAGGTCTCCACAGGTCAAAGAATAGGTGACAGTTGTTTGGATAGTCCACTGTTCATAAATCCTTAAGCGAGCTCCCACAGGTGGCCTTTAACTGCTTGTCAACGTCCTTAAGCAATCCTTCAATGCTGGAGAAGATCACAGTTCCGAGCTTGGTGTAGTTCTGTAGGTGTCTTGTTGCAAAGACAAATGGTCCACAGGTGGTAGCTACAAGACTGAACTGTATGTTGTTCACAGTGATGAACCGAGCTTCTAAGCCTTCAATCTGAACTCCCTAAGAGACTGTACAGCTCACAAATCTGAGCTCACATAATGATGACAGGTCTGTAACTTGGTGCCAAAAATCCGAGCTCCAAAAGACTGAAATTTTGTGGTGTAAGAGCTGCAATAGGACACTGTTCAGCCTTCCGAGCTTCTACAGGAGTCTTGAGACCATGATCCGCGATGTCCATAGTCCTAAACAACAAATCCGCGCTGTAAGGTAAATGAGAACACGTTCGAAGTAATTTCTTGTCCACTATTTCTTTACACAACTAGCTTATCACAGCAATATTCCTCCTCGACCTCCTTAAATTTGCCCAAACAGTGGATTACTAAGTCCTCTCGACCTCCTTGCTGTTCTACATCTTTTCTCTGAAATGATCACCGAAAAATTGATGCAAGAATGAAGTGTTTAATGTCATATTTATACACCAATTCGCTCACCAAACTGAATAGACATGTCTCTTAAGGGCAGGTCGACATGGGAGATAAGCTCAGGTCAGCTTACTGACCAGAATTACACCATTAACTTGTAAAATCAATAACTTTCAAACCGCTTGGAGTTTCGGGCTGAGTAATAGCTCGTTGGAAAGGCAAAATTATGCTCTTCAAGATGGTGTAGGTGTCATTAAGGAATTTTTCCTCTAAGGTAGCAAAAAATATTTTTTAATGTGACTGATTATTTATTAGTGCAGAAATGGAGGCAAGGCAGAATGCCTTTGAGTGTTGGGCTTCTTCATGGTTTGATTTCTTCATTGATTGTCTTCATAATCATGTACTTGCCTTCTTCAACATAGAGTCACCATCATCATGTCCTTGATTGCCTTCTTCATCACCTTATCTTCTTCAACATAGGGTCACCATCATTATGTAGTCTTCATTATCAAACTTCACATCATTGGAGGTTTGTCATCAAATCATCAAGTGTGGTCCACATAAGTCATCATGTAGTCTTTTTGTTAAAATTGGCAACTAGGGCCAAACTCCACATGGGTCATCTTATTTATGACAGCTGATATTTTTCTTGGATTCCTCTCTCCGAGAGGTGTAGGATTGATCTAAAGATCATCTAATTCCGACATGTACAAATGAAGTTATGAATTTATTTTGATTATGGACAAATTGTCAAGGTCGGCCAGCAAACTTATGTAGGCTCAGAAGCCCAACAGTCACGTCTATTCATCCTCAACGTTTGCTATAAATACATGATGCCTTAGCCTCATTTGGACACACTCATCCTCACACATCTCTCTCTCTCCTCATCTGATTGGGTACGCATTTTCTGGGCAGCTTTCTCTCTCACACATGTGAAGGAAAGGAGGACGAAATTCTGTTTTGGGCATTGACCAAATTTCAAGAAGTGTTTTGACCAGCGTTGACCTGTTTGACTGCGTTTTTGGGTGAGATACTTCTATTTGGGCAGGCCGCATTTCTGGGCACATAAATTGAGGTCAAACATTGACTTTGACCAGCGTTGACTACAACGAGGGCTGACCGCAGGGTTGGCTGTTTGACCAGGTTTGGCTGGACGGTTTTGGACTGTTTTGAGGGCTGATTTATCTTGTTGTTTGGAGGTCGAAGTTGACTGAAGTTGATCAATTTGCTGAGGGTCAAATCTACCCTATTGACGAGGATTGACTTTTCTGGTTAGGGCTCTTTTGCTGCTGTTATAAATTATCAGAGTTGTAAATTGTACTATCTCTTTCTGCTGAACTATTGAAGACTAAAAGAAGAATTGATCAAGGGTTTCCCCACATTGAGGTTTGTCCCTGGCTGGTGCCACATCTTGTGTCCTCTTGTCTTGGCTTGTCTTATATTGTTTATGTTTATGTTCTATCTGCATTTTACTATCATGTTGATGTGATTGTTATTCTGGATATTGATATTAGTCTAATAAAGAAATTGAGGTAAAATTGCTCTAAAGCAAGCATAGAACATACCATTGTTTCCTAAAATTAACATGGAATCAGAGTTGAGGTGAAGACAAAGCCCAAGCAAGAGTGAAAGAGCAATCACCGAAGACAGTTGGACAAGGACAAAAGGCTCAATGGGTTCCTCATCCCACTTCCCGACTGAAGACAAGATCCATGATAAATCTGACTATCATAGATGGAAGATGTCTCTTGATTTGACCTTGGAAGAACAAGATGTGATGGATTATGTGAAGGGTAAAATCCCTAAGCCTCCTTCAAATGCACTGGCTGTTGCAAAGAGCAAGTACAATAGGGCTGAAGTCAAAGCAAAGAAGATTATCAGAGATTCCATTGACAAGCGTCTAGTGGCCTACATCTTCGAATTGAAGACCTCCAAGGAGATCTATGATAGGTTGATTAGCATGTTCAGCGTTAGTGATGCTAATCAAATTCTATTTCTCAAAAATAATTTGAAGGATATTAAGAAGGGAAAGGACGAGGATATTCAATCCTACTTCTTAAGGATCACTGAGATCAAGAATGATCTACTTTCGATTGGAGAAGTCATTCCTGACAAGGAACTTACTCTCACCACCCGTGGAGGACTCCCACCTGAATGGTATGTATTTAGAACCATTATACTCAACAATGATCGAATTCCAGTGTTTGAAGAATTGATGTCGAGATGCATTCAAGAACAAACAAGAATGGTGGAGCATGAAATGTCGTCTAATAGAAGCAACCCCACTGCATTCTCCGCTCATGCCAAAAGGAGAAATAATGCAAGGTCTAAATGTCATTTCAATGGAAAGCCCAGATCTAAGGGAGGAAGGAAGGGTAGGTGCTTTGTTTGCAATAAGTTTGGCCACTATGCAAGGGAGTGTCCAAATAGATGGGACACATCGCATGATGATGATCACAATCATTCAAGGGGCAACTTCAACAACAACAATCAAAGGAATGGCAAGTCCAATGGCAAGGGAAAAAGGAATGCGAGACATCAAGGAAATGGTCGACCCTCCAAGAAAGCAAGGAACTCCAAGTATGAAGAATAAAATGTTGTTAACAATAAGCAAAAGGAGTATTATCTTATATCAGCCCTCTCCACTGCCCCTCCACCGGACACTTTGGGGAATTGGCTAATTGATAGTGGTGCTTCAAGGCACTTCACCGGATACAAGGAAGCTCTCTCTAATCTGATAGAAAAGGAGACAAACTTGGAGATCATCCTTGGAGACGATGCCACCTATCCCGTGAAGGGTGTAGGGAATGTTCCCTTCAATTGAATCAAGGTAACACTATTCATTTACAAAAAGTATTATATGTACCTGATCTCAAGAAGAACCTAGTGTCCATTTCGGCAATGGAAGACAAAGGATTCAAGGTGGAATTCATCGATGGAAAGGTACGTGTTTGGAAAAGAAATTTTAAAGATGCTTTTACTCTTGGGTTCAGAGTTGACACTTTGTATCAAGTTGGAGGAAGTCCATTAGGAGCCATGTCTTGCAACACATATCTACAATTTGAACTATGGCCCCGGAGGTTTGCCCATCTTCATTATAAGGTCCAACCTGATGTGAGACAGATGGTGACAGGTATGCCCGAGTTCAAAGTAGAGCATGAAGGTGTATGCCCGGGATGTGCCAAAGGAAAACTGACAAGGGGACCATTCCCCTCAAGTAATAGCAAGACGACAGATATATTACAATTGATCCACTCCGACATATTTGGTATGATGCCCGTAAACTCTTTGGGAGGATACTTATATTATCTCACCTTTACAAATGATTATTCTCGTAAGACCTGGATCTACTTCTTGAAGAAGAAGGATGAAGTGTTCACCTGATTCCGACACTTCAAAGCCTTGATCAAAAACCAACCTAAGAAAAAAAATCAAGATATTGAGAACTGATAATGGGACCGAGTACGAATCCAATTAAGTCCAAGATATTGCAGAGAAGCTGGCATTAAGAGGGAGACTACAACGCCATACACTCCCAAGAAAAAAGGTGTGGTTGAAAGGAAGAATCGCACTATTGTAGAAGTTGTTCATGCCATGCTTCATGATCAAGGGCTTCCAAAGTTCCTATGGGCTGAAGCTACAAATACCGTCGTGTATGTTCAAAACCGATGCCCTCATCAAGCATTGGACTCCAAGACTCCCAAAGAAATGTTCACTGGTAAGAAACCCGATGTCTCTCATTTTAGAATTTTCGGAAGCCCCGTATATTTTCATGTGCCGAAAGAGAAAAGAAGCAAATTGGGTGCATCTGGGAAGAAAGGAGTCTTTGTGGGCTATAGTGAAAATTCTAAGGGATATAGAATTTATGTGGTTGGTCAAAGGGAAGTTGAGATAAGTCATGATGTCACCTTCGACGAAGATATGGCCCTCAGAAAGATCAACAACCTTCCTATCCCAAGGAAGGACAAAGAAGCTGACACCGGAAAACAGGGTGCAAAAGAAGATGAAACGATGCCAGATGTTGATGAACCTATGGATCCTATTGATCCTCCTCCTCAAGAGCCCTCCTCCTCCAAGAGGAGACCCTCATGGCTTAGGGAGACTCTCGAAGATGCCAAGAGACATATTGCACCAAGGGGGACTTTCCGTGAAAGCAAGAAGCCGAACAAGTATCAAGGATACTTGACCGTCATGAGCACTATCATTCAAAATGAGCCTTCATCATTTGAAGAAGTCGTGAAGCAACAAGTATGGAAGGATGCTATGAATGAAGAATACGAGTCAATTATGAAGAATGATGTTTAGGATGTGGTCCCTAGACCCCAGGACAAATCGGTTGTCACCTCTAAGTGGCTCTACAAAATCAAGCATGGAGCTGATGGAAGTGCAGAAAAGTTCAAGGCTCGCTTTGTTGCTCGAGGCTTCTCTCAAAAGGAAGGTGTAGATTACGATGAGATATTTGCACCTGTTGCCCGATACACCACCATCTGCTCGATCATAGCCCTTGCTGCCTCGCAAGGATGGAACCTACATCAAATGGATGTCAAGACCGCTTTCTTGCATGGTTCGATCAAAGAGGAAGTCTATGTGGAACAACCCGAGGGGTTTGAGGTTCATGACCGGGAATCTCATGTATGCAGGTTGAAGAAAGCTCTCTATGGTTTGAAGCAAGCACCCCAGGCTTGGTATGAGAGGATCGATAGCTATCTGATGAAATTGAGATTCACTAGAAGTGAAGTCGATCCGAACCTTTAATTTAAAGTTGAAAATGATAAACCTCACATTCTGATACTTTATGTGGACGACCTCTTTCTGACAAGTGTAGACCCTCTCATTCACAAATGTAAGAGGGAGTTGGCTTCTGAATTTGAGATGAAGGACCTAGGACCGATGCACTACTTCCTAGGGTTGGAGGTCTGGCAAAAGCCAGGGGAAATTTTCCTATCTCATGGAAAATATGTTGTGAAGATATTGGAAAGATTTGAGATGGTAGACTGCAAGCCTGTGACTAACCTGATAGAACTTAACTTTAAGAAGTTATGTGGTAGTGTTGCCGGACCTGAATTGGTAAATGCTTCTGAGTATCGTCAACTCATAGGAGCACTGATGTTCTTGGTGAACTCCCGTCCGAACATATGTTTTTTAGTTAACACATTGAGCCAATATATGGTTGAGCCTCATTATATACATTGGATTGGTGCCAAGAATTTTCTAAGATATCTTCGGGGCACAATCACTCATGGACTGAGATACATTGTCGAAGATGTGAGGTTGCATGGTTATTCTGATGTTGATTGGGCTGGCAGTATGGTGGATTGCACAAGCACTTTTGGATGCTACTTTTCTTTGTGTTCTGCTTCGGTATCCTGGATGAGCAGGAAGCAGAAATCGGTTGCCTTGAACACCACTGAGGCCAAATACATAGCTGCTAGTATGACCTCCTATGAAGTTGTCTGGTTGAGGAAGCTTTTCAATGAGCTGTTTGGACATGTGCTGGATACCATTGTGATCCTCTGCGACAACCAGAGTGGGATCCGATTATCAGAGAATCCCGTGTTTCATGATCGCTCCAAGCATATAAATATCAGGTACCACTTTATCCGTGATATGGTACAACGAGGAGCAATAAGGCTCCATCACATTAGGACTGATGAGCAGGTCATCGATATTTTGACAATGCCCCTGGGGAAGGTCAAGTTCTTGGCCTTCCGAGAATGACTTGGAGTCGTGGAGAGACCCTCTTATGAGGGTCCTGTATGATATGGACATTGATCTCTGGGAGCTCCGAACGGCTTGGGGTACTTCTTAGAGCGATGAACAACCATAGGGTGAGTGGTTCAGACTTCCCCTAGTGGTTTGCTGTGTACAAGGTGAGTAGTTCAGCCTTCACCTGTGATACCCCTTGGCGACATGTAGGCAGGATGAGTGGTTCATCCTTCTCCTGCTAAGACATCCTACCCATGCAATATAGGGACTCATGGAAAGTACCTCTCATCTGGCCAATGAGTAGGGAAACGATGTGATCCAAAAATGGATCCTGGATAAACCTCTAAGTCTAAAAGACTTCATATAAGAGGTAAAAGGTGTCAAATGGCACAAATCCTTTGTAAATCAGAGGAAAATGAAAGTCGCAGGTTGCTCTCAGAAATAGTCTCATTGCAGAGATCTCTTCATTCTGAATCCAACACAACTTGAATGGGCAAAAACTGACTTAGGATGCAGAAGTTATCATAAAATGAAGCTGCCTATATCCTTTGGAAAAAGGGGCAAAATCCCTTGAAAATGGGTCCTAAAAACCCTCTAAGTCTTCACAATCTCCTAAAAGGTCAAAACCATCGCAAAAGGAGAAGTTTTGGAAAAGGCGGATAACACTATCGGGCCTTAAAAACATGAGAAAACAGCGAAAATCGAGCCCATCGGAGGTCAAAGGGACAGTGAACAGGAGCCGTCAGATCTGGCCGATCAACGGTCCAGATCCGATCGGCAATCGCAATCGGTGGTGGCTATCGGAGGATATCGGAGCATAATATATGATTATTGCGATCACAACATCGCAATCGGCGATTGCAACGGAGCGATATCGCAATCGGCGACCACAATAGAGCGCTACACCGGCCCGAGGCATGAGCGATATGTGATTGCGATCAATCGCATCGCGATATCGCAATCGGAGTTACACAGAGGAGCAGTCATACACACATATATATATGTGATGCGATCAGCCGGACCCGATAACAAATATAAACGCTATTTGATATGATTTGAGATCCGTCAAACGGCGGATTTTTGTGTATTTCATTTATTAAACGAATTACAAAGAAAATGCATCGATGTGATATTACGGACCGAAAGGGTTTATTAATACTGTTACATATGATTTCAAGTCCGATAAGCGGGATTTTCAATGTTTTTAATGTATTTTATAAATGCAAAGGGAAAGCCACAGAACGGGCAATTGCGACTTGTGATAGTGACTAAGGGCGGACCCGATAATGTTATAAAGCGCATTTATGAAAATTTGAAGTCCGGTGAACAGTGTTTTCTATGGATTTTTTTCCCGTGTTTGGTATATTTTCCTGTGTAAGTCAAGAATGGCTATATTGGGGGATTTCAAGCGCTGATGCACTCTCCCGTTACAGAATAGGTGGCATCCATCCCTGAGGGCGTTTAGCAATGATTGCTAACGCTCAGAGAGGGGATTTGAGCAGACCAAAACAGGAAGACAGAGAGCCGAAGAGGGAAAATGAACCAACAGCACCGATTTGGCTTAAAAGCCACAAAATGACACAGACAGGAGTTGTTGTTGACTGCTGAGGTTGTTGGGGTTTTGTTGCATGAAACAGAGAATAAGAATAAGCCAAAGTAGGAAGCTAAGGCAAAAGGGGCAACGCAGAAACAAAGAGAGCAGCCAAGGGAGTCACTCGGAAGTCAAATGAAAAGCCAAGAGAGCTGTAAACTGATAGAGGGCCAAAGAAGCTAGAGATGAAGAGTCAGAGCCAGAGCCAGAGCCGAAGAGCCAGAGTCAGAGCCAAGAGCCAGAACCAAGAGCCAAAGCTTCAAGAGCCAAGGAATGACATGGTCACTGAACCCACTGTTTCGGTGTAAAACAGTAGGAGTTGAGCCAAGAGCTTGTAAAAGGACCTGCCATAATCCCAGAGAGCCTAGTCAAGTTGACTAGAGCTCAAGGAGACGTAGCCCAAGAGTTTTGGGTGAACTCCAGATTAAATTGTTGTCTTATGTGCTTGTTTTGCTGTTGCATTAGTATTTATTGTATGTAATTAAAGATCAGTTTCAGCACATTAATTTACAGCACCTGAACAATTTAAACAAATACCAACATACACCTTAATATCAAGCACTTATTCTGGGAGGAAGCCTGGTCAGTGTTGTTAAAAGCGCGTTTAAATCGCGCTTTTTTCAAAAAAGCGCGATTTTTTCCATATGCCGATTTAAACCCGCTTTTTATAGGTAAAAAGCGGCAGTTTTTTTTATACCGCTTTTTTCCGAAAAAAGCGCGATTTTTTGAAAAACGCGTGCTTTTTTCGAAAAAAGCGCGATTTTTATGGAAAAAAGCGGCGAGGGCGGCGGCAGCGGGTTTATAACAACGAATTTCGTTTTTTTTTTGGTCATTTCTGACTGTGGGCGCGCGTTGGAGGAGGAGAAGTGTTGGAGAGAGGAGCTGAAGGGTTTGGGAGCAAATCCAAGTGCTTGTTGGAGAAATTCAAGAGGAGATCACCAATTTCTCCATAAAAACGGTATGTAGATTAATTTTTTTTTGTTTTCCTTGTTTAAAAACTTTGTTTTTCATTGTTTTTGGTTGGGAAACTTCATATGGGCACCATTTTCCTTTTGTTTTCATTGTTTTTAAAGAATTTTTTGTATTTTTTCATTGATTTGGGATGGGTAACTTGGTATGAGTATGGGAACCAATTTTTTATTTTTTTTTTATTTTTTTTAAACATTGTTTATGTTTTTTCATTGTTTTTTGGCATTTGCCATTTGGTTGGGTAACTTGGGTTTGGAACTTTGGATTTTGGAAATTTGTATCTTGTAATTTTGTAAATGCTAAATTGTAATTTGTAATCCTAAATTCCTATTTCCTAATCCTTATTTTTCCATAGGTTTGCAAATTCAAAATTCAAAAACAAACATGCCAAGGAAATTGGATCCTTTCTGGGAATATGGTGAACCTAAAGCTCCGAATGATAGACAAAGCTTGTATTGCAAGTTGTGTGGAAAGGAGATATGCGGGGGGGTGTACAGGTTGAAGTATCACCTTGCACAAATCCCTAGACATGATGTGGGGCCCTGTATAAATACAAATCCTGAACTTATCCAAAGAGCCATGAGAGCATTGGGAGAATTAGAGCACGCTAGAGAGGCCAAAGAAGAACTCAAAAGGCAACTAAAAAGGTCAGCTGAAGGAAGTGGGCCAAGTGGCACTGGTTCTACTGCAGCGTCAGTCAATCCGGTAGCTGCATCATCATTTTTTGTTCCTCGAACCACACCTGGTTCACAACCAACTATCGGTTCAATGCTAAAAAGAACTGAAAAAGAACAAGCTGATAGGTTGATGGCAAAATTCTCCTCTGGAGTGATATTCCTTTCAGCGTTGTAAGGAATAATCCATTTTTCTAACCTGCTGTTGATGCTATTGCCAGTGTTGGCCCGGGGTACAAAATCCCTTCTTATCATGATTTCAAAGGCCGGATTCTTCAAGATGAAAAGCGTGACTACACCCAAAGATTGGAGGATTTTAAGGCATCATGGGCACAAACAGGATGCACTGTTATGTCAGATGGTTGGACTGACCAAAAGGGGAGAACCCTTATAAACTTCTTGGTTAGTTGTCCCAAGGGGACTATGTTTATCAAATCTATTGATGCAACTCATCAAATCAAAGATGCAAGGACTTTATGTGATTTGCTGGATGTGTTTATTTTGGAGGTGGGTGCAGAAAATGTTGTCCAAGTCATAACGGACAATGCTGCAAATTATGTTGCTGCTGGTAGAATGCTTATGGACAGGCATCCTACGTTATTTTGGACACCTTGTGCTGCCCATTGTATTGATTTGATGTTAGAGGACATAGAGAAAATTCCCTTTGTCAAAGATATTGTTGACTCATCAAAAAGCATCACAAAATTTATTTACAATCATACATCTGTGCTTAGCTTGATGAGAAAATGCACCAACAACAAAGAGTTGGTGCGCCCCGCCATTACACGGTTTGCGACGAGTTTCATATCTCTTCAATCCCTCTTGAATTCTATGTGGGATTTGAAGAGAATGTTTCTTTCAGAGGAGTGGCGTGCTTCGTCAATGAGCCGCAAACCAGAAGGAGAGGCCGTGTGCAGACTAGTTTCATACCAGGAAGACTTCTGGGCGGGAGTGCAGGAGGTGTGCGCCGTTACTGAACCTTTGGTAAAGGTTCTTCGGTTGGTTGATGGTGAGAAGCCCGCAATGGGCTACTTGTATGAAGCCATGGACAGGGCCAAAGAAGCCATTCGGTCCTACTATGATGATAAGGGAGATGATGGGTTTCAGAAACAACTCCTTCTATGGGAAGGGATTGATGAGCGATGGAACAACACACTCCATCGTCCCATTCATGCTGCTGGGCTTTTCCTGAACCCTGCATTTTCTTATGCATGTGGGTTTGATTTTGATGCTGAGATCATGGATGGATTCTTATCCTATGTCCAGAAGATGGTGCGATCTCCAGAACAACGTATAGAGATCTCTAAACAAATTGAGACATATAAGATGGCAGGTGGCACATTTGGCTTTGAGATGGCTATCATTGATAGGACGATTAAAATGCCAGGTATTTTTTAGTTTGTACTTTGTAACTTTGTTTCAAATTTCATTGTCTCTTCAAATTCCATTTTTTTCTTATGTTTATTTAAAATTTTATTTGTAATTTTGTTGTAGACGCATGGTGGAAGATGTATGGTGGCAGAGTACCCCTTTTGCAAAAGCTTGCCGTACGCATCCTCAGCCAAACATGCAGCTCCTCAGGATGTGAGCGCAATTGGAGTGTATTTGAAAAAATACACAACAAGAAGCGCAATAGGTTAACACTTAAACATTTAAAATATTGCAAATTTCCAAATAAATTTTTGAATTCATTAAACAATATTTTTTTTATAATATTAATTATTAATTATTATTTCATGAACTTTGTACAGGTTGGAGTCCCATAGACTTAATGACATGGTCTATGTCTACTACAATCTTCGATTGTGGGTGAGGCAACTAGAGAGGACACCTGATATGGATGCCATCTCATTGGATGGGATTGACACCACTGCTGAATGGAGGGTTGAGACCGAGAGGCCTCTCATGGATCCCACTGATGATTGGTTAGTGCAGGATGAGGGGGAGGAGGAGGAGGAGCAGGAGCAGGAGCAGGTGGAGGAGGAGGAGGAGGAGCAGGAGGAGGAGGTGACACCGCCTACCCGGGCTACCACTACCACCAGTAGAGGACGTGGTCTCC
Source organism: Pinus tabuliformis (assembly GCA_031772625.1). Lineage (NCBI taxonomy): Eukaryota > Viridiplantae > Streptophyta > Pinopsida > Pinales > Pinaceae > Pinus > Pinus tabuliformis. The sequence continues at coordinate 4,825,121 of CM062814.1, read as the reverse complement.
GTCTACCTCCTGTAGCTGCTACTTCTACTTCTTCAGCTTCTAGAGCACGTCAGACTCCACTGCCATTTCCACCAGCACAGGCACCAGCATCTACATCTAGAGGGAAAGGGAAAGCAGTGACATTTTCTCGCAAGAGGGGCAGAGGAAATCAATAGGATTAGACTTTCATTTTATTGTATATGACATTATGACATGATGAGATACATTATCATATTTTTTGTTGATATTTTGAGGCTGAGTTGGGACTCAAGTCCTCAGGAGTCAGGACTTACTATTCAGGACATGATTCAATGTTATGTGTGATTTTAGCGCTAGAAATGATATTAAACATCTTATATATTAGTTTTTTTATCATATTTATGTGTCAATGTATTTATTTTATGTTGTAGATGGTTTAGATATTAAAAAATTTGAAAAAAAATGAAAAAAAAATGAATATTTTTGTGCCAAACGCTTTTTTCCCGCTTTTTTCCGCTTTTTTCCCGATTTTTCCGATTTTTTCCGCTTTGTTCCCCACGCCGATTTAATCTCGCTCGCGCTTTTAACAACATTGAGCCTGGTAGCAAAGAGAAAGAATGATAGAGGTGCAAGGCCTGCAAAATACATATCAGAAGGCTATAGCAGAGGGGCTTAATTATGTTAGTGAATATTGGAAGGAAGAAAGGCAGGACGAGACCTGGAGAACCTGGAAGAAACTGGAAGAATGGGATAGTCACATTAACCCTGAACAGAAAGATCTATTTGTAAAGGAAATGGAATCTAGAAGAATTAAAATCAGAACAGGTCCGGATATACTACGATGGGGTAGATCCACAAAGGGAACTTTTACGATCAGAGAAGCCTATCATCTAACCACCCAACAGGAGCAAGAGGAAAATACACTCATGTGGAAACAAATATGGCAGAACAATTGGTGGCCGAAGGTAACCTTGTTCATATGGTTAGTAGGAAAAGGACGAATTTTGACTTGGGATCAGATACAGAAGCGAGGTTTCCATGGACCCCCTAGATGTAGCCTCTGCAAACAAGATAAAGAAACGCAAGAACACCTTTTGAACTCATGTCCTGTTGCCCAGCAGCAATGGGAGGAAATCAGGAAACTCTTTGGGAGGACAAACAGGGATCCTCATGACATTAAACAAACCATTTACCAATGGGGGAGAGGTCAATTCTCAAGTCCGGTGGTCAAGAGAGCCTGGAGTCTAGCGATGGGGTTTAACATATGGCTAATATGGAAAGAAAGAAACCAAAGAATATTTCAGGACAAAGCCAACCCTCCAGAGATGATTTGGAAGCGAACCCAAAAACTTATAAGGGAAACTATCCTAGCGGAAGCCTGGGTGCAAGAAGATTGGAAAACAACTCCAGAAGAAGGACGGATCCTAACAAGTCTAAACCTGGAACAAGGCATGGTTTATCCTCAAAAGCAAAAAAACCAGAGCACTCATAATCAGAGCTCAACCAAATTCAAATGTCCTCGTGATGGCTTCATCAAACTAAATTTTGATGGGGCCTCCAAAGGAAACCCAGGGCAAGCAGGGTTCGGAGGCATCTTTAGAGATAATCAAGGGCGGACTAGATGGGTATATGTCGATCGGGGAGGTATAATGAGCAATAACGAAGCTGAATTAATGGCAGTCTATCAAGGCATCAGAATAGCAATCCGAAATGGGTATACTAAGTTGGAAATTGAAGGAGACTCGAACCTAGCAATAGAGATGCTCAGGAAATTGAATAATGGTAAGGATTGGGAAAAAGTAGCGAAGAGTTGGAGGACGGCCGGACTAATTCAGGACCTGGCAGAAATAATGAAACACATTGATTATAAGATCATCAACCATGTTAGAAGGGATGGCAATAAGGCCGCGGATTTCCTAGCTAACTGGGGTTGCAATGAACAAGATGGAAAGGTAGACAGTATATGGCCAATTCCCGGGGAAAAACCACAATGGGAGACCCTCAATTTAATCATTACCCAGGATAATAATGAGACTACAGATTCAAGATAAAGGTTACAGATGGCCCCCGATCGGGGAGGAAGAGTTGGCGACGTGTGAAAACATGATGAAGGTAGGAAGGTGGCAAAGCAGGCCACCATTCAACATAATAATTCCACAGGACGTCGGGGCGGCCTGCAGGCAAGGTAGAATCCCGAGGTGTGGAGGTGACAGGGAAGTGGAGGAAGAAGCAGGAAGGAACGGCGGCGAAAGGATGATGGGACGTCGGGTAGGTGGCAGAAAAATAATAAGGGGGGTGAAGGACAGAACCAAAGTTAGCATGCTGCAAAGGAAGGAGACGAAGGGAGCTCGATGCGACCTGGTGTTCTCTGCAACTCGTCATAGGACGGGGTATGTTTTCGTAAAACCATTCTTTGCTTTCCTTTCAATCTCCAGCAATATTAGGGAAGCGGGAAGAGAGTTAGACGTTGCAGAGGGAAAGAGAAGGGAGAGAGGCGTGGAATCCTTCCCTGTAACTATTAGTCAGAAGACAGAGGGCGGGAGAATGAGAAAGGCTGGGGTAGAATCTAGCAAGGTAGGGAGCCGGGCAGGCCAAGATAAATGCATGCAGGGATTAAGGGTAGATAATGATCAGGGGCAGCTGGAGGTGGTGAAACAGGCGGTTTGGGAGGCAGAGAAGACCCCTGAGAACATTTGCAAACTTCATCCCAGGGGAGGAGGGCCGGAGAAGTTCCAAACTACTGGAAAAGAGCAGCAAGGGGAGGGCAAGAATTTGGAAAAGGAAGCTAAGGAGTCTGGAAGCGATGAACTCACAGCGAACATAACTTTCGCTGTCGGTCAGGGGAGTCAGGCAGCAGCCAAGAACAAATCAGCTCGCCCAGGTCGAGGAAGAGGGCGTAGGGGCAGAGGAAAACCTCACCAACCAGGCAGACAGGAATTAAGGCCCCCCACTCCAGTATGTCGGAGATGAGGTCGAAAAACCATGAGACATACGGTGCAAGAGGCTGAAGAAGCCTACAAAGAAGGAACTGACGAAGACATTCGCAGGCTGATTCAAGAATTAGAAGCAAATGTAATGCAGGAAGACTCGGAACCTGAAATGGAAGACTGGGGTAACCTCATTCCTGACCCGGGCAACACCAGGGAACGCATGACCTTATACAAACAGGCTTTACATGTATATTGGGTGCTGAAGCGATTACTTGCAAAGGCAATGGAGCAGGTTGCAGAGGAAATGGCAGAGCTGGCTCAGGGCATACCAAATATGAGGCGAGAAATGAAAAATCTCCAAATTACTATGCTCATGCAGGATAGCAAGTTGGATGAAATTCAACAACAGCTGAAGAAGCTTGTTCCCGCAACGAGAAACGCAGAAACAACTCCTGAAATTATGGTAGATTAATCATTCTAGTTTGATCCAATGGTTTTCCTTGTTAGTTCTTTTGAGAACAGTTTCTCCTTTTCCTGTTAATAGTTTTAATGTCGGTAGGGAATCAGATTAGTAATTTTGGTAGTGAGGTTTATTTGGCATGGATCTGCAGACTTATTCTTTTTTGTTACTGGACGGCTTATAAAAACTTAAGGTGGCCAACAGACCCGGTTTCCCTCCTGGGCGGGTTGAGGCTACCAAACGCTTGTATATGTTTCAACCTGGTTTTGATATAAATAGAAAAAGAAAGGTCCTACTCTAGCTTACAAAAAAAAAAATATCAAGCACTTCTTAATTCCGCATTGGTTAATCAATAAGACTTGGGAATATTTAAATCTTTGAGAGTGGGAGAGGTCCTTGTAAGTTGGACAAGAAGCCTAAGTGCCCCATTTTCAGATCATGAGAATAGGGACCATAGTACTACCGATGGACGCATTGTGCACTACCATACTCCCTATGCTAGGATGACCGATATTGATCTGGGATCCTTGGAACTGACTTCGGGTCAGTAAGAGTGGTATGAGACACTCTCTTTTGATTGGAACTGACTTCGGGTTAGTAAGAGTGGTATGAGACACTCTCTTTTATTTGGTACTGACTTCGGGTCAATAGAGAATGGTATGATACATTCTCAATCACTTCTTCTTCTTCATAGTTCAGCAGAGTAGAGCAAAGCAGAGCAGTGCATTGATGGCAAGGATAGGACAAATTGGCAGATGGATTAACAGATGGAGTTCTCCCTAGTTGAGAAGGAGTGTTAAAATTGGCAACTAGGGCCAAACTCCACATGGGTCATCTTATTTATGACAGCTGATATTTTTCTTGGATTCCTCTCTCCGAGAGGTGTAGGATTGATCTAAAGATCATCCAATTCCGACATGTACAAATGAAGTTATGAATTTATTTTGATTATGGACAAATTGTCAAGGTCGGCCAACAAACTTATGTAGGCTCAGAAGCCTAACAGTGACGTCTATTCATCCTCAACATTTGTTATAAATACATGATGCCTTAGCCTCATTTGGACACTCATCCTCACACATCTCTCTCTCTCCTCATTTGATTGAGTACGCATTTTCTGGGCAGTTTTCTCTCTCACACGTGCGAAGGAAAGGAGGATGAAATTCTGTTTTCGGTGTTGACCAACGTTGACCAAATTTTAGGAAGTATTTTGACCAGTGTTGACCTGTTTGACTGCGTTTTTGGGTGAGATACTTCTATTTGGGCAAGCCGCATTTTTGGGCACAGAAATCGAGGTCAAACATTGACTTTGACCAGCATTGCCTACATCTAGGGCTGACCACAGGGTTGGTTGTTTGACCAAGTTTGACTGGACTTTTTTGTGTTGTTTTGAGCGCTGATTCATCTTGTTGTTTGGAGGCCGAAGTTGACTGAAGTTGACCAATTTGTTGAGGGTCAAATCTGCCATGTTGACCATCGTTGACTTTTCTAGTTAGGGCTCTTTTGTTGTTGTTACAAATTATCAGATTTGTAAATTGTACTATCTCTCTCTGCTGAACTATTGAAGAATAGTAGAAGAATTGATCAAGGGTTTCCCCACATTGGGGTTTGTCCCTGCTAGTGCCACATCGTGTGTCCTCTTGTCTTGGATTGTCTTCTACTGTTTATGTTTATGTTCTATCTGCATTTTACTATCATGTTGATGTGATTGCTAATATGGATATTGATATTGGGATAATAAAGAAATTGAAGTAAAATTGCTCTAAAGCATAGAACATACCATTGTTGCCTAAAATTAACACTTTTATCATAGACATGTCATCATAGTCCAGTCATCCAGTGTATGTCTTGTAGACCTTCATCAAGTACAGTGATATGGTAGTCTTTCATTATGATCATCAAGATACATGATTGACACTTCATTTGTGTCTTGACAACTTAAACAAGAGTTGTTGTCATCCTTTGGCATCTTCAAGAATATTTGTCATCCCGGCCATTGCCATATCAAGCATCTTCAAGAATATTTGCCATCCCGACCATTGCCATGATTGACATCAACTATTTACATCAATGACAACTTAGATTAACAAGTCCCCCACCAAGGGAATATTGAAAATTTCAAGAAATTTTGGACCCTTGGACCTTGGTGGTTAAGTCAAGGTCATTTTTTTAGGAAATTAGCTCAAAATAATTAATTTTGAGCTAATTAAAAAGGAAATAAAAGATAAATTCGAAAATTCCTCAAAAAATAAATATTTCGACAGTGGAGATTAAAAGATAATTAAATCTTTATCAATGGTCGAAATTACTTGTACGGGATCAAGCCAACTAGTTGGAGAATTTATCTATAAATTAGAGGTCATTTGTCTCACAAAAGATCTAATCTTTGAGTCGTGTACTTGCTCTTGAAGCTCTCTTGTAATCTTTTCTGGAATAATAATAATGAAAAGTCTTTGGGGTTTTCATTGATGGTAGTGTTACTCTCCTATTTCTTATGGTAATATTGTTCTTAATTTTCTACTGAAGTTTATTTTATAAGTTGTTGATTTTTAGCCTTTGGAAATAATCTATTGCATAGGTGTCTTGCTTAGGTTATTGGATCTAACAAAGCATTTTAATTTAATTTAATTAGCATGTATCTTTAATTCTTTAAAATTACATTGTTATTTTATATCTCTATCAATCTGACAACTTGATCTTGAGTGTGCAGAAATCATTTGTGTTCGAAAAAATTGAGCGTTAGGGGTAGTCCTCGATTGGACCAGCCAACTCCCGGAGCATAAGATCTTAAGAGCCTACATGATTGAAACCCCAGGATCTATCAAACGAAATTTCCTCTTGCAAGGTTTTTTTGACTAGTGCCTCATTTAAAAAAATTATTTATTTTTCACATACAGAGTTTAATTGATAGATCTAGCTAGGAAGAGCTTATATCTACAAATATGGGAGCAGAGTTGGACTCATACTCCTCAGATCTAGTAGATTTGTATTTTAATTATATAGACCTGAAGTAATTTTGTTTTAATTTTCTAACATTGGGGATTTGGAGTTTCATTTTCAAATTTTTGTATATATATTTGGTCTTGGGTATTTTTTTATTTTTATTTTGTGCAAGTGAAGATCTGAAATTCTTCAAGGAAAATTTGGAGTTTTGAGACAGATCAAGGCCCTAGAGGGCATGATCTTGTCTCAACTATTGTTTGCAAGGATAAATGACAAGATCATTCGGTGAAAATTCAAATCTGGGGTTTCATAAATTTCTGAGATCAATTAAAGACAAAAATACATCGGTCTGGATTAAAGATTTAACTGATGGGCAGAAGTTTCTGAGATCAAAATTTTATTTTTAGGGCTAGAAACAGCCCTCAAAACCCCCATCCACTCAAGCCTTCCGCTCCTCTTTTTTGTGGCTTACCTCCTCTTCTCTGCTGCCTGTCACAGCTTCTCTTCCCTCTATCGTAGTCCCTGCCTTTCTCCTTCCTCCATCTCGTTGTTGCAACTCCCTTCTTCCCTCATACCTCTTCCGCTACCTTCTCTATCCTTCTCGGCACCCTTCTCCTCATCTGCTGCCATACTTCCCTGCCTATAGCCACTGTCAAGGCCTAACGCAACCCTTAATATTTTCATTTTCTTAATTTGCATCATCTCTACTGCCCTCACAAATTTTGCAGTCACTGTGACATATATTTGAGACATTTTCAGAGGTAAGTCACGAAATTTGGCATTCAGATCTGAACTGTTGGTGACATGATTTGCTGATCTGGAAGTTTGTCTTCAAACCCTAGGGCTTTCTGGTGCACATCCTCTAACCTTTGACTTGCTATTTCAGTCAAATAAAATTTACATAGCAGTGACATTAAACTCATATTTCACTGAAGAATTTTTAAAACACACTTGGGCATTTAATTAATTAATTTCATCACAAATTTTAAGTGACTGTCATAAGAGTTTTCAAAGGGCTGATATATCTTATTGCAGTAGGCATTCTGTTGGAAATACTGAGAGGGGGGTGAATCAGTATTTCTTTTTTCCGACTATTGTTTTACTAGTTAAAACATATATATATTCAGAACACAAGATGAACAACAATAATAAATGTTTTTATTAATATAATCTTTGCAGTAAAATAGATACAATATATAAGTGGTTGCAATCAGTTGCCAAGATCCAACTCGGACTTTGGTGAGGCTCCAACCTCCAGAGCACCAACTCTATTTCGCCAAGACACCAATCTTGGACTTAGGAGCACCAACTCCCAAGGACTTCAATCCTTCCATTTCCTGAGACACCAATCCCAAAGACTTCTATCCTTCCTACTTCGTAGGCATCAACCCCAAGGACTCCAATCCTACTTACTTCTGAGGCACCAGCCCCAAGGATTCCTATCCTTCTTGCTTCTGAGGCACCAGCCCCAAGGACTCGAATCCTACTTATTTCTGAGGCACCAGCCTCAAGGGTTCTGACCAGGGTTGCAGGAATCGCCCCCCCCCCCCCCGCCGGATCCAAACCCAGAACCGCGGATCGGAGCGAAGCGTCCCGGAATCCACCCTGGAAGCGCGGATCGGATTTGGAGGTGGCGCGATTCCGGCAGAAAATAACGATTCCTGCCATTTGCTGTTGCGGCCGCCCGGAACCGCGGATCGGAGGACGCTTCGGGCACGGGGTGGCGCCACGCAACCTGCCCGGAAGCGCACGCCACCCAGGCGCAACCCGGACGCAACCCCGCGGGCCAGCGATTTTTACTTCTTTTTTTTTAATTTGTTTTAAAATGTAACTTAACTAGCATGAGGGGGTGGGTTAGGTGAGTTTAGGGTGAGTCTAGGGTGACTTTAGAAAAGAATAAAGCCCCCATTCTCTTCTCATTTTCTCACTTTGAGTTTATGAGAGTTGGAGAAGAGAAGAGAGGAGAGGAGAAGAGAAGAGAGGAAAGGAGAGGAGAAGAGAGGAGAGCTTGGAGGAGTGAAGAAGGAGGAGCTAGGAGAAGGAGGAGGAGCTAGGAGAAGGAGGAGGAGCTTGGAGCAAGAGCTTGGAGGACTTCATCTACAAGAGCTAAAGAGGTAAGTTCAAACCCCAAACTCCCTTGTTTTTTTGAAAAAAAAATTGTATTTTTCTCCTCCCTCTCCTACTCTTTCCCATTGTTTCTACTTGCTCCTTTATTTACAGGTTGTCCACCACCTATATCCATATTCCAAGATGGTGTTCTTTTGGCTTCTATGTATCATTCCACTCTTGGTTTTAATGATGGCAAGGGTGAGGAATAGAGGGGAAGAGGAAGGGGATGAACTTGGTCCTAATAGTAGTGACCCAATGTATGATGAGGAGGAAGGGTTTGAAGAGGAAGGGGATGAACTTGAAGAGGACACTGAAGCACAAGATGGGAAAGGTACATCAAATCCCTTGTGGACCTATGTGACCAAACTTGAAGGGGGAAAGGGTGGTGGATCTTACAAATGGATGTGCCCTCATGGTTGTCATGGAGGAAAACCATATACGGGTTCATATACCCGTCTGAGGAGGCATCTTTGTGGGGTGCTAGACAGTGATGAAAAAAAGGGTTCCGTGGGGGTAACCATTTGCCCAAACATTTCAAGTGAACAAAGACAAAAATACATCAAAATAGAGATGGCTGCACAACGAAAAAACAAGAAACAAAAAACTCATTCTGAATCAAGTGCAACCTCTAAATTTGGTAGTTGCCCATCTCCTCATGGTACTTTTGCAACCTCTGGAGGTAGAAAAACAATAGGGGATTTCCTTAATGTTGCTGGGAGGGATGATGTGGATGGAAAGATAGTCCGTTTTCTTTGTGCTTGCGGTGTACCATTCAATGTGCTTCGCTCTCCCTATTGGCATGACATGGTAAAGGCCATCAATGAAGCCCCAAAAGGATACAAGGCCCCCAACTATGAGAAAGCTAGAACAGTGTTATTAGAAAGAGAAAAAGCTAAGGTTCAAAGAGCTTTGACACGTTTTACACATGAGTGGGTGGATTCTGGGGTATCCATTGTATCAGATGGGTGGACAAATATTAGAAACCAACATTTGATAAATGTTCTTAGTGTTTCTTCTAGTGGTGCAGTATTTATTGCATCTCATGACTCCTCCTCCATCAGTGCAACTGCACCAAACATTGCAGATCTCCTATTGAAATCAATCAAAGATGTTGGTCTGAATAATGTGGTTCAAGTGATCACAGATAATGCAGCAAATTGTAAGTTAGCAGGAAAAATTATTGAGCGTACTCATCCACACATCTTTTGGTCTGGGTGCCTGGTTCACACATTGAACCTTTTGATGCATGATATTGTGAAACACAAAGATTGTGGGTGGATTGCTGAGGTTTACAGGAAAGGGAAGCAGCTCATTAAATTCATCACAGGGCATACAAGGGTAAACTACTTCTATGGCACTTACTCCAAGTTGCAATTGCTTAAAATTGCAAAGACAAGATTTGCTAGTTATTACCTCACCTTTAGGCGGCTAGTGAGGGTGAGACAAGCTTTAACTAATCTGGTGTGTGCTGAAACATGGGATGAAATTAACAATGACACAGATGGTGCTAATGAAGTCAAGGACACTGTTCTTGACAGTTACTTTTGGTCACAGGTTAAATATGTTTTGCAATTCACCAAACCAATTTATTACATGATCAAGTTTGCAGATTCAGATCGACCAGTAATTGGGGAGGTGTATGAGCAAATGGATAGCATGTTGGGGCAGATTAAAGACATTGTTGAGCCTAGAGATACCACCTTGTACAATTATATTCGTGAAGAGGTGGTAAAACGATGGGATATGCTAAATGTTCCATTGCATGCATTAGCATATGTTTTGACACCTAAATACTATCATCCATCATGGCTTTCAAAACCAGCACCTGGGGGGGGAGTCAGGAGAAAACCACACCAAGATAAAGAGGTTCACGAAAAATATATGGCTGCATTGAGTAGATTAATCCCTGATGAGGAGGAGGCTGCATTGGTACGGAGACACGTGAGCAAATATACGAGCAGCACTGGTCCATTTTCGAGCATGCATGCAATTCAAGATCGAGAGAATTTTTCTGCTCTTGAGTGGTGGAACATGCATGGAGGGCCTACTCCACTTCTACAGAGTTTGGCATTGCGGGTGCTATCACAGGTGGTAAACACTTCTTCTGCAGAGAGGTGTTGGAGCTCTTATTCTTTCATCCACAGTGTTAAAAGGAACAGGTTGAATTTAGACCGGGCAGAGAGCTTGGTTTATGTTCATTACAACTTGCGATTGTTGTCCCATTACTGTGAAGATGCAAAGTCTAATAAAGACTTGTTGACTTGGGACAAGAATCCAGAGGAGCCCAATTTGGAGGATGGAGTGTTGCGACTAGAGCAATTAGAGGATTCTCTTATCCAGGTATGTCCATTGTGGTATGAATTTTCCAATTTTCCCTTATAAAGAATTCATGTTTTTAATTTTTTTGTTAACTAGTGTTTTTTTTTTGCATGAATTTTTTGAGCGATTCTAGGATGATGACACGGGTGTTGATATGCCACCACCCCCACCCCCATCTGGTCCCTTGGTTTCTAGATTCCATGGTTCAACACCAACGGCAGGGGGTTCTTCTTCATCAGTTCCAGTGCCACGACTTACACAGGGACCATCTTCTTCATTGCCACCACGTGGAGGCCCGCCATCACGTTCTATTCGTGGTGGAAGGAGGAGAGATTAGTAGATATATTCACAATCTACTTCTTTTTGTCATAGATTACTCATTAGACTTGTAGACTTGTGAATTTGAATTTTGAACCTTTTTGGCTTGGCGGTGACCAAGTGACATATTTTGTAAACATTATTATTTGAATTTTGGACATGACAAATGTTGACAGTTGCTCACTTGCTAGATAAATCATAATATGCTCTATGTTTTATGTTTTATAATATGCTTAAATGTTTTATGTTTTATAATATGCTTAAAAATTTGATGTATGTTTGTAATAGCTAGAATATAGATGATTGTTGTACATACTAGTAACTACAATGGAATCATGGATGCCATATCTATCTTGATTTATGCAAAAATATGCATGTTTTCATGTCTTCTACAATTAATTTGGTATTTGGGATGTTTGTTTTGAGTATAAATGCAAAAAAATATAAAAATATATATATATATAGCAGACGCTTCCGCGGACGCTTCGCTCCCTAGATTTTTGGAAAATGACGCTTCCGCGCTCCGCGCTTCCGCTTCGCTCCCGCTTCGTGCAACATTGGTTCTGACCCAATCTTGTCAAGGTTCATTTGATAGTAATGTTCTGCTCTTAGAACTCTTCTCTGCTGAGTTCTGTCTGTTTATAGCTTCACTGTAGTCTCCAAGCTACAGCATCAATGACAACCAGTCTTCTTATGAAGTAGTCTTCACAACTCTGCACACTGCCCACACATAGTCTCCAATAGCCTTCATGCTCTCTGATAATGTCTTCACACAGCTTTAGTCAGTCTACTGTTAGCTGCACTAAGCTCTGCATAAAGAACAACTTCCTGTTCAAGCTTATGTTCTCTGCTGGCTACTTCTCCCCTTCGACTGTTTGTTGTCCTGTTGGCCCTTCGGCCCTCTTTCTGTTCTATTGGATCCTCTCACTGCCTCTGTCTCCTCTAGCTTATTTCCACAGCATTCAACAGCAGTAACCACCTCTGTTCTCTGTTTTTCCTGCTTTATCCATTCCCCATGCCTCTGTCTCCCGGTTTCCTCTCTTCACTGGCCCTTTAGCTTCCTCATCACTCGCTTATCCTATCAGCTTCCTCCTCGGTCGCTGTCATTTCCTCTGTGCTCGCTTGCTTCTTCGGCTTCCCGGCTTTTAGTTTCCTCTGTCTATTCGTGCTCATTGGACACGTTAATTCATGAGAGAGGGCCAAATATACAGAGAATACTTATTACAAGTTAAAACCTGTAACAGCGCTCCTTTTATCAATAATTCTTTGACATACACAAGGCTTTACAATGTAACGTACATGCCATGTTCTATCGCAATCTCAACCGGCGTGATTCAGCTCACTGAACTCTCCTGAACTATCGGGAGCGTTATTGTATTGCATTTCTGCCTCCAAACCCCGCGCAGGCCAAATATCAATTACACAGGAAATATGAGCAAAAACAGGGAAAAACGGCTAAAGGGCAATGGACGCGATAAGACATTAAGCCAAATCGCAATATAGCATCGGGTCTGGTCTTGCAATCGCAATTGGCGTTTTGCGGAGGACAGCCCTTTGGGCATTATTGCGATGGGCAGATCCCGATAGGGCAGATGCGATCTAATATACACCTTCCATAATGTTGTTGTCGGGTCCGCAACGTATATATCGCAATCAGGGGTTTGTGGTGGTGGCACATAGCCGAACTGCCAATTTACACTATCGCTCCGATAGCCGATAGTGTATTTGCCTATATATATGTTTTGGCCTCCGTTTGCGCCCCGATAGTGTATTCTGTGCATACTTATATAAATACTGCCTTTTCCGCTCCGATAGTGTATTTGCATATTTGTATGGTTTTTTTTTTTGCCGTCGATGGTGTATACAACCTATATATGTATGTTTATGCCCCCGATAGTGTGAATACATATATATACAAGTCTTTGCCTCCGATGGTGTATATAGCTCCACTCCTTTAACTCTGTTTATATATTGCTCCATTGTTTCCTTTCTATCGGTTCTATGTGGCTCCTCCAATATTATATACTGCTCCGCTGTAATACTCCTCCGTTAACTGCTCTTCCGCTGTGTCCTCCGCTCTTCCTCTATGCTCCTCTGATCAGTCTTCCTTTGGATTTCGAACCTTTGGCATATTTGCTCCAATAGCTCCCGATCGCTGTTAAATGCATCCATATATATGATATATGCTCCCGATAATGTTATCTGTGGCATATATGGCTCTCCGATAGTGTAAATGCACACATATATATATGTTTGCGCCTTGCTCCTCCGATATGCTCTCCGATGGCTCTGTTTTGCTCTGTTTGCTCCTATGTTTGCTCTATTCTTCTTTGGCATATATATGGCTCCTCTATAGCTCCGATAGCTCTGTTTTGGCATATATATATGATATATATATATATATGGTTCCTCCTGTAGCTCCTCTTGCTCCAATGTGGCTCCTCTGGCTTGGCAGTGTCTTTCAAAGACCTCCTTGCATATATGAAAGCCTCTCTTGCTCTGATATCCTATAATATGCTTTGATATGCCTCCTTTGGTAACTCCTCTTGCTTATGGCTTGGCTATCCTGATGGCCTTGCTCCTGTCTTTTCATGGATCTGCTCTGCTTCCCCTTGGCTTCATATCATCATCTAGTATCTAGAATATTGCCATATTGACATCAATGACAACCTAGGTCAACACATTCTATTTGTTGTAATAAATTTACTTGATGCTCTTACAAACTCTGAACTTAACTGTTGTCATAGATATCATCTCTGAAATCTAAACATAACAGTGGTATAATTGTCTTTTCATTTGCATTTCAAGTTGCTTTTGAAGAAATTGAATATTTTTGAGCTTGTTAAAGGCATTTGGCATAGAGGTAATTCATTGTTAACTTCACCGCTGTCACAAGAGAATTTATTGTTGTCCTGAACATAATCTCTGAAATTTTATGTACGTTTTTGCTCATTGGTGAATTGTTTGCATCATTGAATAATTGTTGGCATTGGTATTTGAGAAGTCTAATGTTTCTTGTCTTCCTCTGAGTTATACGATCTGAATTTGTGCTCACTTAAGCTCATTGCCTGAAGAACATTTATTTCACATATTTGGCCAAGCAAATAGATCTAAAGAATTGTTGGCATTTGATATTTTAATTTGCTCAAAAGTTTTCTTGTCTCATTGAATTGTGGACGACAACCGTCTTTAGATCTAATTCTCTCTAAATTAATTATCATTGAAATTGCATAACATTGAGTAATCTGAAGATAATTGATTGGTTTGAAGATCTAATTGCATATTGGGCATCTCTTAGATAAATTATTTTGGAATTCCAAGCAATTGTCCTTGGCATTTTACATTAAGATTGAACAAGTGCTTTATTGTGGATTTGTGGTAAATTGTGCATTTCAGTCATCTATTATATCTTGTTGGCTCTTTCAAAGTTGGCATTTATCTTTGGGATTGGGATTGTCCATTGAATCTTTTAAATAAGTACTTAGCGTATAACTCAGATTATACTGTAATCTAAGTACTCCAAGGTTTTAAAAAACTTGCTTCACTAATCATTTTCTAATTTCACCTTGCATTTGCATCCTAAGCTAGTCGTGCATATTGAAACTTACCTCCAAGCATAAGCTTGGTTGATAGAGAGATAGGAACATCTTTGCATCTTCTCTTGAAAAAGCTACCATTTTTAGTATCTAGAACGGTGACCTTGCAGTCATCAGAGCCACAGTCTCTGCAGCGTCGGAGGCACCAGGTACGTTAGATTTCAAGGAGAGGGATCATTAATCACACCCTCGTGTGCTTCACCTTGACTTCTCTCTGCCATTTACTCTAAAGTTTAGGCTCAATATAGATAAAGATCAAAGGATCATACTTAGACTAGGCATTTAAGTAAAATCAACCAAGATTCTTGCATTTCACATAAGTCCTAGGAATTGCATTTCATATAGGATAGTTACTCATCAAAGCAGCAGTTGTCCATCCGGTACTTGGTCTTAAAATTTGTAAAGCAAGAGTGTTGACTCCATAAGGCATTGGTTTCAAATCTATATATCTAATCAAATCCTTAATATCTTGCTAAATCTAAACAAGTACTTGGCCACTCAACTGTGTCTCCCAGACTAGTTGGTTCCCAACTTGTCCTTCTTCATTCCATTTCTGTAGGGTCTAGCCCCCATAGTCTGTTGTTGGGGGACAACTTAAACGGAGAGGTTGGGGATTAGGTGACAGCCCCTGACCTTATTCGTTGTGGTGGTGCTTGTACATTTTGAGCGACAACAATGAGCTTTGTACTAGATGACTTTTTCTTTTTCCATAAGTACCACTTATGCTTCTAATGAGGTTACCAAGAGCTATATCCTTCCATAGGTGACTTCCATAGACTTTTATTTCAGCTATCTTTCATGCTTCTCTATGATGATGTCACGAGCTCTTGCTTTTAATGCTTCTATGATGCCATGATGCATCCTATCATTCTTTCTTAGTGACTCATGATAGTCATATCTTACAACAGAAACTTGAAAAGAACTAGGTGAGGAAGACTATCTCAATCATAATAGAGATCTTTTACTTCCTCTTTCTTGGATTTCTTCTTTTCAGCTTCCTCCACTTCTTCAGTGATATGGGCTTCTTCTCTTCCCCTTTTGTTATTGTCCTTCTTGAGCTTAGGACAATCTTTCTTGTAATGCCCATATTCTTGACATCTATAGCATTGAATCGTGTAGGAATTTACAGGGTAAGTTCCTCAGACAGAACACCAAAGAACACCGCTCACACACAGATCACAGATCAATACACCAGTATTCTGACGTGGTTAAAACCCTCAAAGAGGGAAACAGTCCACGGCCTGAGCCAACGCTGCCACTTCAGGCAATTTATTAATAAAAGAATAAAAATTTACATAAGCTTCTCTCATGGACGGTTAACCTACAAATGACCCTCCATGCTCTTTAAATAGAGATCATGGACCAATCGGGTGTTAAGCCACGGATCAAGTGTCGGTAATACCGAGGAGAGAATGAACCGTCGGATCACTACATATCGTGACCGTCGGATTGTAAGTTACAAAATGTACATAGTAAAGAAACACACTTTACCTAACTCTATACTAGACCAAGTTATACTTAACTATTTCCTATGTGTCGGAATATCCTAACATCCCCCCTTAAGAACAACTTGGGATAGGATTGAAGGATTTACAAATATGACACAATAGGAGAAGGAAGGAGGCACTAGAGCCTATCCCCCCTTAGTGACAACTTCCTGAACTCCAACCATAAATCGAAGTTTAGTGAACTTCGCCTCTATGAGAGCCTTTGTAAAGATGTCTGCAACTTGATCATCTGTTGAACAATATTGCACTTCAAGAATATGGTCGTGGATGAGCTTTCTGATGAAGTGCATGTGCAGCTCAATGTGTTTGCTGCGCTGATGTTGGACTGGATCTTTGCATAGTTGAATGGCACTTTGATTATCACACCAAAGTGTAGTCGGATGTTGCTGCTGAAAGCCAAACTCTGACAGGATCTGACGAAGCCACAAGGGTTCCTTACTAGCTTCTACGGCACCACGATACTCTGCTTCTGCTGAAGAAAGAGAAATGGCACCTTGTTTCTTGCAAACCCATGTAATAGGTCCTGAACCAAGAGTGAACACATAACCTGCAGTAGACTTCCGATCATCAGGGTCACCAGCCCAATCGGAATCAGTGAAACCAACCAATGGAGGAGCTGCTTCGGCACTGTAATGAATCCCAAACTGAACTGTACCTCAAACATAACGAAGTATTCTTTTAGCTGCTTTCCAATGACTTTCATGTGGGTTTTCCATAAGCCGAGCAACAAGGCCAACAGCAAAGGAAAGGTCAGGACGAGTATGGGTTAGATACAAAAGTTTTCGTACAAGTTAACAGTATAAGGTAGCATCAACTTCAGGAGAAGTACAAGTGACTGAAAGTTTGACTCCAGACTGAAAGGGAGAAGGGGCTGGCTTACAGTCTTCCATGTGAAAATGGCGTAGAATATCACAGGCATACTTGGACTGGGAAAGGGAAATACCTTCCTTGGATTGCAAGACTTGAAGACCAAGAAAATAATGTAAGTGTCCTAAGTCTGTCATTTCAAACTTCCTTTTAAGGCTAGACTTCACATGGTTTATAAGGTTGGGATCACTACCAGTTAGGATAAGATCATCAACATAAAGAACAAGAATGATAAGAGACTTGCCCACTTTCTTGGTGTAGACAGTATTGTCAGAATGACACCTAGAAAAGCCATTTTCTAAAAGAAAGTTATCCATTTTGGCATACCAAGCTCGAGGAGCTTGCTTGAGACCATAAAGGGATTTCTTAAGCCGACATACAAGGCTGGAGTCTGTTTGTATAAAGCCAATAGGTTGTTCCATATAGATTTATTCATGCAAGTCCCCATGCAAGAAGGCAGATTTAACATCCATCTGATGGACTTCCCATTTGAAAGAGGCAGCAAGGGAAAGAACAAGGCGGATAGAGTTCATTTTGGCAACAGGGGAGAAGGTTTCAGTGTAGTCAATGCCTTCAACTTGTGAAAAACCCTTAGCAACAAAACGAGCTTTATGTTTATCAATGTTCCCATCTGGTCCATACTTGGTTCTGTAAACCCATTTGCATCTAACAAGTTTTCGTCCCTTTGGTAGAGGAACAAAATCCCATGTATCATTTGCCAATAATGAATGATATTCTTCATTCATAGTTGCTTCCCAATCTGGATGGCCTGAAGCTTCTGCAAAGGTGTCAGGATCATAATTCACTGAAGCTTGAGCCAGTAAAGAAGAGGCTCTATCAAACTGAGAACGTGTACGTCGCTGATCTGTAGGATCACCGACAAGATCACCTGCTGCATCCCGAGTAGCACGGACCCATTTTGGAAGTTGAGGAGCTGAAGGAGGATCCTGAGAAGGTGGGGGAGGATTTTCATCCTCGCTTTCATCATCTGAAGAAGAAATATTTTCAAAAGTAGAAGAGATAGGGAGAGGTGGCACATCCGCCGAACTAGGCTCGTAAGCCGATATATTTTCAGCAAACTTTACATCTCTTCTAATGATAACATTTTTGGACTTAAGTGGAATAAGTCTATATCCTTTGACATCTTCAGAATATCCAACAGTAATACATTTTTCACTCTTAGGTTCTAAAGCTTTATGTTTCTCATCTGGAATATGGGCCCATGCTTCACTTCCAAAAACACGAAAGTGACTTACATCTGGTTTAATTGAGCTCCATGCTTCTTCTGGAGTGATATTCTTTAAAACCTTAGTAGGAGTGCGATTTATTATGTAATTTGCACAGTTAATTGCTTCTGCCCAATAATTAAGACTAAGTCCTTTAGATTGAAGCATACAATTAGCCATTTCCTTTAAGGTGCGATTCTTCCTTTCAGCTACACCATTTTGTTGTGGAGTATATGGAACAGTATGTTGCATTTGAATTCCATTCTCAGTGCAAAAGTTGATGAATTTGTTGTTAACATATTCTCCGCCATTATCAGATCTTAGCTTAAGAATTTGATGTCCAGATTGTTTTTCAACAAAGGCCTTAAAGGCCAAGAACATGTTAAATACTTCACTCTTGAGTTTTAAGAAGTATACCCAAGTGCGTCTGGAGAAATCATCAATGAAAGTTAAAAAATACTTGTAGCCAGAGAATGAAACAACTGGAAGTGGACCACATAAATCACTATGCACGAGCTGTAAAGGGGCTGAGGCATGCCAAGAGGCACGTTTTTCAAAACTGTCCCGATGATGTTTTCCGAGTACACATCCGGAACAAACACCATCTCTGCAAGATACCATTGGAAGACCTGTCACCATATTTTCTTTACATAGATTCTGGAGAGAGCGATAGTTTAAGTGACCAAATCGCTCATGCCAAAGTTTGCTCACTTCATCATTATGAGCAACAAATACCGAGGGAAGATTTGATGACCCAAAGTAGTGAAACTTATACAACCTTGTAGAATCATCAGCAATGCCAGTAGCTAAAATCTGTGTAAGATCTCTTAGGTCCTTAATTACAACATCGTGAGGTGAAAATTCAACGATTTTACCTTCACCTGAATGAGTTATCTGATATACAGATAGAAGGTTGCAGGATAAGGTTGGAACACATAATACATCATTAAATTGACCATTGTCTATATGAACAGTTCTAGTCCCTACAACACTAAGAGATCTATCATCACCAACATATATATTTTTGGTGTTACAATCATTTAAAGAAGAAAACATGGCTTTGTTTTTGGCCATGTGATAAGAAGCTCCAAAATCAATGAGCCACTCATGAGAATGAGAAGAAGAAGATACATTTAGTGCATAGCCAGACCGAGATGCTTGACAACCACATGCAGAAAGTGCCATTCCTGAAGATGAAGTTGAAGAGTGCTCCAAATGGATATTATGCTTCTTCATTGCTGCTTCCAAGGCTTCCATCTTCTTAAAGCATTTGGATTCTAAGTGGCCATCTCAATTACAAAAATTGCAATGTCTATCAGTCTTCTTCCCTTTGTTTTTATTTGTCTTATCATTTTGTTGAAATGATTTTTCATTTTGAGGCTGAAATTGCTTAGGACCCTTGTTTGGTTTAAGACCATTCCTTTTAGGATACAACTTCTTAGGATTCTTTGAATTTGGTTGCTGCTGGGCGGCTAACGCTTTCTTAAAAGAGTTTCCAAGATGAAGAAGACCAAGGTGTAAGTGTTTTTCTTGTTCTCTTATTAAAGAATCACAAAAGGAATCAAAGGAAGGGGACTTGTAGGCTTGTCCTTGAGAAATGAAGGCTTCTCTTGTAGAATGGAAGGTGGAAACAAACACAGAATAGACTGGTCCCAACTTAGTAAGAATGGAGTAGATAAGGCTACTATCTTCTTTCTTAACCTTAACACCTTCCAAGAGAAGTCTAAGGGTCTTGAACTTGGACAAAAAATCTTCAATGCAAGAAAAATTATTGGGGTCCAATGTAAGCAACTCATTTTCAAGTTGATGGGCTTTAAGTTCATTTTTAATTCCAAAAACTTTAGTGATCTGTTTCATTGCTTCTTCAAGAGTATCAAGTTCTGCAATATGGAATCTAAGATCTGGAGAAATAGACATCCCTATCAACCCACGTGCTTGATCTTGCCTATTTTCCCATCTAGCTGCCTTAGCTTCATCTTTCGGTTTGGTTTCTTGGCCTGAGGCTATTCTGTAGAGACCTTTACTTCTAAGTAAATCCACAATGTAGGACCACCATTGGAAGTAGTTGGTGCTGTCAAGAATAACTTGGCATGGACTTTCCATTTTAACAGAAACTGAAGCTATAGATGCTGAAACTAAGTGTTCCAATGGAAAGATCTCGAAAAATTAGGTTGGTTAAAAAAAAAAACGGCTCTGAAAACGGCTTCCGGATGAAGAAGTTATGGCTTTTTGAAGAAAAGTTGATGAAGATGTCGACGAAGTGCGGGAATGTGCGGAAATGAAAAATCCGCCCCCACAAAAAGGAGACTTGAACTCAAGACCTCTACTCTCATAAATTAGCTTTGGACCAAGTGAGCTAAACAAAAAGTTTGAGAGAGAGAGGGGGGGGGTTGAAGCTTTGGGTTGCGTGCTTGCTTTGAGAAAGCTCTTTTTCCCTACAAAACAAAAAATACAAAACCCAACACGAACATACAAAAAAAACGAACCTTACGGCTCAGTTAGCTTTAGTCGGAAACCAAATATTTTCCTCAATGTTTCTGATTTTCCGAAATCACACTTAGGCGCAGCGAAAAAGAGCATACGCATGAGAAAAATCCTTCCTTTCTGTTTCTGATTTGCCCAGATCGCACAGAGTCGCGGGGCAAAGAGCATACGCAAAAATGCAAGGTACAGATCCGGTAATAAAAAAACAAAAAACTAAATAAACTGAAACCGAAATAAACAGAGAGAAAATAACCGTAAACTGCAAATAAACATTGTATACCTCCAGATCTTAAAAATGACGTAGCTAGGGCTACCGGAAACCTTTTCGCGTGAAACGAAAGGGGTTCCTCACTGGAACAGATGCTCCCAACACAATAAAGCAGTCCTCTCGGCCTGAAAGTAGTCAGAAACAGTAGATCTAGGAAACGACAGTCGGATGCAGTTCTACCGGCTTCAGATTTGGATCACCAACGAACGCGGCCCTCAAATAGCTCTGATACCATGTAGGAATTTACAGGGTAAGTTCCTCAGACAGAACACCAAAGGACACCGCTCACACAGATCACAGATCAATACACCAGTATTTTGACGTGGTTAAAACCCTCAAAGAGGGAAACAGTCCACGGTCTGAACCAACGTGGCCACTTCAGGCAATTTATTAATAAAAGAATGAAAATTTACATAAGCTTCTCTCATGGACGGTTAACCTACAAATGACCCTCCATGCTCTTTAAATAGAGATCATGGACCAATCGGGTGTTAAGCCACGGATCAAGTGTCGGTAATAAAGAGGAGAGAATGAACCGTTGGATCACTACATATCGTGACCGTCGGATTGTAAGTTACAAAATGTACATAGTAAAGAAACACTTTACCTAACTCTATACTAGACCAAGTTATACTTAACTATTTCCTATGTGTCGGAATGTCCTAACAAATCTTAGCCATGCTCTTCTTCTTTTTCTGAGGACTGAATTTTCCAAACTTTCCCCTTCTTTTTATCATTGTAGCATATGCTTGATTTTGTTCACTTGATCCTACATCAGTTTTTGCCTTCAAACTAGTTTCTTCAACCTTGCATAGTGACCATAGATCCTTGAATGGAGTAGTTTCTTTCTTCCCATAAATGCTTGAAGTCAAGTTAACCCATTCCTCCGGTAGAGCATTTAGTACTATGGTGGTCATTTCTTTGTTAGACATTATCTCTCCCAGGGCTTGAAGTTGATCCCTTATTTCAAATATCCTCATGAAGTATGAGGCTATCCCTTCTTCCTTTGATATCCTTAGCTTGTAGAGTTCTTGCCTTAATGAGATAACTTCTCCTGCAGTGCTTACGGAAAACAACTCTACCAGTTTGTCATATATTTCTTTTGAAGTTTCGAGTTTTGATACATATGGAATGAGGGGATCCTTGATGGATTCTATGAGAATCCTTTGAGCCCTTACTTCCCCTTTCATAAACTTTGCAAGTGCTTGAGCATCTTCTTTTGGAGGTTTGGTGATTGAACCCTTAACATGTTCCATGACCTCATTCTCAATGAGATTCAAATCTGTCATTTTCTTCCATGCAAGAAAGTTTGAAGCCCCAACCAATTTGTTGCTTTCCTTGCAAAAAGACATTTTGACAGATTCAGATGTAGACATAAATATACTTACTTGTGAAGATGCTTCTTCCACTTGCTGCTTTCTTGAATTTGATGATGATATAGATAATAGAGAACTTCTCCTTGATGAAGATAGTTCTCTTCAAGAGTGATCCTTGACTCCACAGAGAAGGAGATCACTTTAGATCCTTTGATGGTGATGTCCTTGTTGATGATGATTGATGATGACTTCTTAATGATGTCTTGATGCTTCTTGGATGATCTTCTTCAAGGATAAGGATTTTCTTTTGAGATGAAATCCTTATTTCAACGAGAGGGAGATTGCCTTAGAGCTTTTGATGATGATGACAACGTCCTTGATCTTGCTTCTCTTGGATGAGTAGTCTTCAAGTTACTTTGATTTGTAGATCTATTCAACTTGAGTAGGGTCTTTGTGGTCTTTAGATGATGACTTGAGGATCCCAAGACTTCTTCTGGTGTAGACTTCTTCTTTGATCTAGGGTTTTGACACTTCTTTGTAGATCTTGACTTCAAGATGATCTTCTAGATTTGCTTTGATGCCCTCCTCGAGATTTGGTCCTTGAATGCTTGAGTGTCCCTTGATGAGATGCCCTTTCCTTGATTTTGTCACCTTAGCTCTGATACCATGTTGAGAAATCTAGGGCATTAGGATTAGGAGATTTCTCTTTGATGATAACTGCTTGTGAATGCTTTTTACTTCTTTAGATTAGGTTCTTCCTTGACTTGGATTATTATAGTGCTCTTTTTCATCAAACAACGGCCCAACCATAAAGAATAATGAGACAAGAGACATAAGATGTAGGCGATCAGCCAAGGCCAAAACCTCTCTAACTTGAGAGGAAAACCCAAACGAATTCTTCTTCTTATAGAAACTTCAATTGACGAATACCAAGACCAAGACCCTTGACCTATATTCCTCTCCAAGACCAAGTCACAAGACCCTTCTTCACTACTTCTTCTTCTTTCCCAAGTCAACAATAGTCAATCTGATTTCTAGCACTAAAGATTTCGTCTACTCTGACATTTCGGCCTTCTACCACAGTCTTGCAATTCTCGGCCTTACTATACTTCTACAATTCGCACGTGTGAGCTTGATTTGGGGTAGTTTGGAGACCCTTTCCTTCTTTGCTTGACTTGGAGACTTCTTCTTGAGGCTTCGGCTAGCAAGAATGATGATTGGTGGCTTCCTTAGTGGCTTCTCTAGGGATTTTTATAACCCTATTACCTTCCTTAATTTGAGGTTTAAAGTGGGCATTCTAAGGAAATAATAAGATAATAGTTAAAATTATAATAAACATTATGGATTTTCAAAGAAAAATAAAGAAAACTAATTTTTTAAATCGTACTTTCGACTTATCTCCTTATAGATTTACTCAATTTTCAAATGTAGACACTCGTTGGACGTGCAATTTCAAGAAACAAATTTTTTCATCTATTCCCAGTTTATCTCACTATGGATCCATTAAAAGTATGCAAAGCAGGCACTCATTGGATGCAAAATTTAATCCCACATATAATGAGTATCTATACTTAAAATTTTAGTAAACCTATATAGAGATAAGTTGAAAATGCAATTAAATAAGTAGTCCTCTTCCTTTCCCTCCAAAAATATTTACCCTTACTATTGACATCATTTTGAATGCTATAGGTTCATTTAAAGTTGGTTATGATAATGCACTTTTTGTTTTGAGGTCCATTTTTTACCTCAAAATTTCCCTAATGATATCTTCTCAAATCCAAAGAAGCAAATACACTAAACAACCTAAACTGTATTAGCACTTAACTATGATTTTTTAAAGAAGAATCACCACCTGAGGCTTCTTATTGGGAGGCCACATTAAGGACTCTAAACGTAAAGCAGTATAAAGACCTCCAAATCCACCGCCCAAGATACATATTCGTGGCCTCTGTAAAATAACCATGAAAGTGTGTATAGTTAGCATACTACATATCGTAAGAAAAATGTGAAATAAAACCATCATGCTAAAGCTAGTATTTAATAGAAAAATCACAAAAATTAAAAGGTGAAACTGCATAGATGGTCTAATAGTTTTTTTCTTGAAAAAAGTCCAAATGACCATGCCACATCCATGAACTCAAGCATATTGTATGAAATATGAATCTCTAACAAATCATATCCTATAAATTGAATGTAAACTATACATCTCTAAAATTCATATCTTGCTTGAAAAAAAAAGAATGAAAAGTTGGATCCAGTGTCATCTTTGTTTCTATTAACATTTTTCTCAAATGTATTCACTTAAGGTGCATAAGAATGTATAAAAAATAACCCTTTCAAGAAAGAAAAGGCAAATGTATTAATTAAAAGTGCATAGGAAAGAAGAAAAAATAACCCTTTCAAGAAAGAAAAGGCAAATGAAGCAACTAGTAAAATATATTGATGCAGGTAACCTGCA
The DNA here is from genome assembly GCA_031772625.1 of Pinus tabuliformis. Lineage (NCBI taxonomy): Eukaryota > Viridiplantae > Streptophyta > Pinopsida > Pinales > Pinaceae > Pinus > Pinus tabuliformis. Next base: position 4,800,361 of record CM062814.1, on the reverse strand, counting down.
TGAGTTTGGTTGCTATTGATGGAGGATTTTGTATAAAATAAAATGCTATTAAACTACTTGATTTCTTGGGCCTCTCACATTAGTATTGGTGAAAGAATTAAGTAATAAAAGAACCTCAAACAATATTGAAGATGTTACCATACTACTAGACAATTTAAAGGACAACATTAGCATGAAGAACCATGTCAAAACAACTATGGGAAACCTGTGCATGAATCTAACAATCTTATTGTATTAAATTAGCCATTAATATGTCCAAATATCCCATTTATTATTACATCAAAAAGCTTCCAAATGCCCAAGATTACGTCAAGGGTTAGGGAGGATTAAGAACCTAACACCTAGTCCCTTCTCATTGTACAAAACTACCCTACACAAAGATAATTTCCTACAACAAAATCTCGCACTTCTTGAGATAAAGCCCAAAAGCTCAAGTGCAAGATCCATTGTACCCAAAAGGGGCCCAATTGTCACCTCACCAACCCTCTTCTCACTTCTAGCCAACTCTCCTATAACTCAAGGGGGATTCTCCCTATTAGATCTTTAAGGATATCCAATAAAACACTAACCAAGATAAAAGAAGTCCACTTACAAGATTTACCATACATCCATCCAAGCTTCACCATAAATCATCGATTAAAAGAGTTTTTCAAAATCCACATCAACGAAGTCCCCAGGAAAGTCGCTCAACTCATCCATCCATAGCCAAATTATAAGAAACAAAAATTGCAAAAAATTCGAACTTGCTCAACTTTCTTTACATTAAAATGTTAACTTTCTAGACTAAATATTAAATTTTAATACCAAGTCTGATTTGTTTTTGTCAACAATTATTTTATACCCAGGAACTATTTTACTTAGTAAAAATAATTTTCTATAACTATTGAAAATATATACATTGGTATTTTAACTTCACAAATAAAGTTTGTACTTGAAATAAATCCAAAACTCAGCCACAAAAACAGCAGAAAATTATGCCCAGCAAATTCTCCTCCACTTTTAATTAACTCAAGAAAATTAGGGCCCCCTTTACAAATAAAACAACCCAGAGAGAATACACAGAGAATACAACGCAATAGAACCTGAATTTTGGTCCCCTGGAAATTTCAGCCTCGTGAAGAATTTGGCACACCAGAGATTTTTGGCCTTGTTGTCACTCAAATTGTACACGCAATATGCGACAATGCTCAGAGCGGGGGTTGTCACTCTGATCCCGTCCTCTCCATTCTAGTCGTCTCCCTACAATAGGCTATGGGGGTAGTCCCTACAAAATGTGAAGATAAGAGACTTGTTGGCAACCAACAAATCCGGGAGACACAACTGAATGGCCTAGCAACTTGGTTGAATTAGGAAGTTTAGACATCATACTAGATTAGATTATCATGGAAGACCAGTGCCTTAATGGAGTCAACTACTTGCTTTATATTGAATTATTTACCAAATATTCGAATGAACAGTGGTTGCTTTGGGATGCTCCACTATCCTAAATGAGATGCAACTCCTAAAATCTAAGTGAGATGCAGGGCCTTGCTTTATTTTAAATTATATGCCTATCTAGGTGAATCCTTCCTCTCAATTGTTTTGGAGCTAGTCCCTAGAGTAGGTTGTGCGAGAGAAACCAAGGGGAAGCAAGCTAGGGTTTGATTAACGATCCCTCCCCTTGAGTTCTAACCACCCAATGCTTCAGGCACTGCAAAGACTGTGGCTGACGACTGCAAGGTCATCGTGTTAACCACTAAAGAGGGACTAGGCTCCGCAAGCTACGTGAGAAAGATGGTCATATTCCTCTATTGGCCAAGCTTATGTTGGAAGTAAGTTAACTAATGCAAAACTAGGCCTAAGATGCAAGTGCAAAATACGAGTGAATACCATTAAGGTGAGATTGCTAGAGATATTCAATTTAGGACAATGAAGCACTTAGACAATGAATTAATGTCAATCTTCCCCACAAGATAAAGTGCTCAAAATGAACAGTTCCAGAAAATGTTCCCAAGATTCCAAATAGACAATTGCTTATGAGATAAACAAGATCAATGCTTTAGCAATTAGATACAATTCTTCATGCACAATTAGCAAATAAGATTATAACAATGGAAAACCAATATGCCAATTAGATACAAGAAAGAATTCCTTATGGACACAATTAGATCTCTTATGACAATTATGATTAGACTTAGATTAAGTGCTTTTAAGAGTGACTACAAGAGCTATTTATTCAACAAAGTGAATAAAAAGCAATGTATCCACTTATCCAATAACAATGATGGCAATGGGAAACAAGAGCATTAATCACAATATTACTTTTTAAGCCAATCTCATTAAAACAATTATCAATTCAATTAGAGCACTTGTGTTTGCAAATGCAATTAGAAATATGCTTATGCAAAAAATGGATGCCAATGATGCAAGAGGTGCAGTGAAATGCAAAATGGGTCAACCAAGAAACAAATGATTGCAGCAGTAAGACAAAATACTCAAATCTACTAGAAAAATATTATTCAATATGCACAAGATGCAAGGAACAAGAGCCAAGTGAACTTAGATGACTTTCAATGCCTTTTACCACCACTGTAAATTTTATATCAGACCTTTATGCAGTGTATATCAGACCTTAAATTATTATGACAACCTTCAAATAATGATCAAACATACCAATATATGCAATACTAAATAATGCTAAAGATAAGATATGCATGTAAATTGATTATTAGGCCGAGATTATGTGATTTTATTACAGCTCTAAGTGAATTTATGTCATTGTAGCAAACATATCAGGTCTGGAAATTAACCCACAGTCCACAAATACTCACTTATATGCACCAAATTTGACTTCAGATTAATTCTTGATACCTTAGGTAAATTATTTGATGAATTTAGGCTTATTTAAAATGTGTTTAGGCCTTAAATATACCGCTGTCATAAAATGTTTCAGAATTCAGAAAGAGGACAGTGATGAAATTAAAGCGTTAGAGAGCAAACTAAGAGGCCTAGTGGGCCTTATAGAAGAGTAAACAGGCTCCCAATGAACTTGGCTACCTGCAACCACAATGTTAGCTCTAAAAAATCGATGCAAACCCAAGTGTTAGAGATGAAATATTAATGCAAACTAAATCAATGACTGAAAAATGGCCAAATGAGGGCTAGAAGAGGAGGCTAGGCCTAGAAAAATGCCAACGATAGGCCTACGAGGCCAAGAAGAGGCAGCACCAAGGGGAAGGAGGACCAAGACGGCCACGGCCAGGGAGGAAAAGCCCCTTAGGGCTGACGTCAAGCCCTAGAGGGCTCATGTAGGGCAAGAAAAGGTCCTTTTAAGGCATTCGGCTAAGGGATAAGCTCCCTAGGGGCTGCGACTAGGACTTGAAGGGGGTTTGAGGGCCTTGAAAGGCCACGGAAAGCCCTAAAAGGGTTGCATCCAAGCCAAGGAGGGAAGCTGAGGGCCTGGAAAGGCCTCTAGGCCTCACAGCTAGGGCTGAGGAGGAGGGCTAGGCCTTAGGGCCTAAAATAAAATCGAAGCCCTTGCAATTGCCAAAAAATGCCAAAAATCGCTGCAAAATGTTGGACGGCTTCTCTTTTGCAGTTGGAAGTTGAAAAGCTGAAGGTTGGGGAAGTTAGATCTTACCCTCAAGGGCCTAGATTAACCTTCCTTGCTTGGATGGGTAGCCTAGAAAAAATTGTTGCTTCAAACCCTTGAGCTATTACCTGCAAAATGAATGAAAGAATTCCAAACCCCAAATATATATACAAAAATATAAAACCCCAAATACCCAAACGCTACAAAATAACAACGGGTTAGAATAATAATTTACAAATATTTACAAATGTACAATATTTACAAAATTAAATTACAAGCTCTTGTTAGCATATAAATTCCTTTTAGCCCAAGATAAGAAAATAATTTTGAAAAATATATTTTTCTTTTAAATAAATAACAATGGGTGAATAATTTAAAAAGATGTAATGGTCAAAGCCCTTCTGCAAAATCAATTATCACAATGAAATATCAAAGCCCAAACATAATCGGTTCTTCCCCATAGTTTGTGAACTTAGAGCCAAAGGGCTAGCGTACTTGTGAATCTCTATAATTTTCTCCAGATAAAACTGTTAGATCATATGGTGAATCAGATCACCTAAGGTAGCATTTACCAATAGAATGTTCTTATCACCGACAAATGAAATAACAATTTATTAAAAATATTCAGCAAAATATAGGATCACTAACACATACCACATATCAGCAGAAGAAGAACACCATGAACTAAAAACCAAGGTCTCTCTCTTATGATAAAAAAATGTTCCCAACAAAGCAGTAGCTCAATACCAGCATTGCAAAATTAACTCATCCAAAGATATAAAATGGAAGCTCAATAGTTTCTTTATATAGAGAAACTCGTCCAAGTGGAAACTAACAGCGAGTTGGCTTGATTCTCGTCAAAATAATCTCAACCGTCAAAAATATCTTTATCATCTTTTAATCTCCACTGTCGAATTTTTAATTTTGAGGAAAATTTCGAATTTTTCTTAAACCCCACTTTTAATTTAATCCAAAAATTAATATTTTGGATTAATTTCCTCAAAAAATTGACTTTGACTTAACCATCAAGGTCCAAGGGCTCAAATTTCCTTAAAATATCCATTTTTCCTTGGTGGGGGACCTCCAAAAATTGGCTTCTTTTTTACCCACGAGTTTTTTATTATTTTCTACTTGGAGAGAAATTAGTTCCTCTATAAATATTTTTTGACTCAAAATTAATTAAGTTTCTAGCTTAGGATTTTAATTTAATTTTGCCACAAAATTTAATTAATTGACACTAGAGGGAATTTATAATTTTTCCACCCTCAAATATTTTAGTCATGGTGTCTAACTATGAGTAACCATGCACTAAAATATCGTTTACATCAAATTATTACAATATCAACCCTTGATAGGGGAAATACACATTTAAACTCGGAGCCTCAATAATTTACCCAATTTTACAACACAATATGATCTAGTATAGACCAAGTGTGCTTGTAATAAAATAATTTAGCCGAATGTGCTAAAATTATTCCCAAACACACTTTTACAAAAGACTCTATGTAACACTAGGACTCCCGTAAGACTTTGTCAATGAATTCCACCCTAGCTTTGGGGTTTAAGCTGGAAGAAAAACTCTACTGATTATCCATGTTTAGAAACACACATAATTCGGTGAGGTTAAAAAACTTCCTAGGATGAAATCCTTTGCCAAATCAGAGGCTTACCTAGGTGTTGTTAAAACAGTGCGAAACACGCATGTGAAAGAATATCGAATGAATTAATTAGAAGTGAGCAAACAGCTCAGTGATAATACAAAGATATTTACAATAATAGAAACATCAGGTTTCTATGTAGAATATGGAAACAAACAGTTTCATCTAAGAAACTGTTAAAAGAATTAAAAATAGCAACAGCTAAAAGACTGAGCATTAAATACTAAATAGGAATATTCTAATACCCTCCCTTAATGCTCAATCTATTTACAACACCAATAGACCCTCGGAATTTTACAAATTTATCAGGACCAAGAGGCTTGGTGAAAATGTCGGCGGGCTGCTCTGTTGTGGGAACATATTGCAACTGAACTGAGCCGTCTTCAACCAGCTGGCGAATGTAGTGGCAATGAGTTTCCACATGCTTTGTTCGTTCATGAAATACTGGATTCTTGGCAAGTTTGAGCACTCCCTGATTATCACAAAACAAAGAAGTAGGCCCTGTCTGAAAAACATGCATATCTGCAAGCATACGACGAAGCCAAACGGCCTCACAAGATGCCTTAACTGCTCCCCGATACTCTGCTTCTGTTGAGGAGAGAGCCACTGCCTGTTGCTTCTTACTAGTCCAAGTAACAGCACCAGATCCTAGACTGAACACATACCCAGCTGTAGATTTACGGTCATCAACCGAACCGGCCCAGTCAGAGTCAGTGTAGCCACTGAGAATAGGATTGGAGTTGCGAGTATATAAGAGGCCATAATCAGAAGTACCACTCACATATCGTAGCACCCGCTTTGCTGCTATCCAATGATCAGCTTTAGGAGCTGACATAAAGCGAGAAATGTAGCTTACTGCAAAACTGATGTCAGGTCTGGTAGCAGTAAGATAGATGAGACTGCCCACTAATTGCCTGAATAAAGTTTCATCCACAAGGGGAGAGGATGACTGTGCTGAAAGTTTGAGCCCTGGTTCCATAGGAGTCGTGGCCGGTTTGCAATCCTGCATTCTGAACCTTTCCACAAGATTTTTGGCATACTTGGACTGAGAGAGAAAGATCTGATTTTCAGTCTGCCAAACTTCAACTCCCAAACAATAATGAAGAAGTCCCAAGTCTGTCATCTCAAAAGTTCTGCATAGATCTTGTTTGATCCCATGGATCAAATGTGCAGAGCTGCCAGTAATGATAAGGTCATCCACATAGACAACCACAAACAAGATATCATCACCAGTATGCTTGATATACAGGTTTGCATCAGATGGGCTACGCTGAAAACCCTGATCTGTCAGGTACTGATCAATTTTCATGTACCAAGCCCGAGGAGCTTGTTTCAATCCATAGATTGCTTTAGCTAACCGACACACTTTCTGTTCTTGACCAGCAACCTTGAATCCTGGAGGCTGCGTCATGTAGACTTCTTCTTGAAGATCACCATTTAGGAAAGCACTCTTTACATCCATCTGATGAACTTTCCAATTGAACTGAGCTGCTAGGGCAAGAACAAGCCTTATGGTACTCATCTTGGCTGTAGGAGCAAAAGTCTCCTCATAGTCAATGCCTTCCTTCTGTGAGAACCCTCGAGCCACAAGACAAGCTTTATACTTGTCTATGGTTCCATCAGCTTTGTATTTCACTTTATACACCCATTTGCAACCTATGGGCTTTTTTTCAGCAGGAAGATCAGAAAGTGTCCAGGTGTGATTCTTCTGAAGACTTTGGAATTCGGCTTCCATAGCCTGTTCCCACTCAGATATACCCTTAGCCTCTGAATAGGTTTGAGGCTCAAAAATACTGTGTAGGTTAGCCATAAGAGCAAAATTGACTGTAGACTGTTGTCTGTTCTTATGTCTAGAAGTTCTACCTTCAAGGAGCTCATCATCCCGGAGATCACCAATGGTTTTAGCCCACCATTTAGGCCGAAGAGAAGAAGAACCAATATCAAGAGTAGAGGAACCAATATCAGGAGGAGATGGAGAAGACTCAAGAGCAATAGGGGCAGCAAGGGGAGGGTTAGCTTCTGGAAGAAGCTCAGATAGAGTATTATCAAATACTGATACTACATCATCCCTCCCATCAGGTGGACCGATTGGAAGAAGAACACTGTGAGACTGATCCTCAGAACGCTGCTCAGAAGAAGAAGACTGAAAGAAGCCTCTGTCTTCATCAAATACTACATCTCGACTGAAGCTAAGACGACCAGTGGCTATATCTATCAGCCTATAGGCCTTGTGATGATCACTGTAACCTGTCATCATGAGTTTCTGGCTTTTGGAATCCAACTTAGAGCGCTTAGCAGATGGAATCCAAACATATGCAACTGAGCCAAATACTTTGAGGTGACTGATCTTGGGCTTACGACCAGACCAAACTTCTTCAGGAGTCTTCCCTTTAACCGCCTGAGTAGGTGATCAGTTAAGAAGATAAACAGCAGTAAATACTGCTTCAGCCCAGAATTTGTTTGGAACACTCCTGTGTTGTAACATGGAACGAGCCATTTCAACAACCGTGCGGTTGCGACGCTCGACAACACTGTTCTGCTGGGGAGTGTAAGGGGTGGTTAATTGACGTTTGATGCCATGAATATCACAGAAGTTGGCAAAAGCTGAGGAACAAAATTCCCCCCCATTGTCGGTCCTAAGGGTCATGATATTACAACCAGATTCTTTTTCAACTAAGGTTTTAAACTTTTGAAAGGTACTAAGAGCATCAGATTTATTTTTTAAAAAATACACCCACATCTTTCTACTGAAGTCATCTACAATAAGTAAAAAATATTTGCAAGCAGTGATAGAAGGTGTATTCATAGGACCACAAATATCAGCATGAAGTAACTGAAGTACCTTAGATGCGCGCCAAGATTCTCCATTTGTGAATGAAGACCGATGTTGCTTTCCTGCTTGACAGGCGCTGCATACCCCCAACTGTTGAGTCTGAATATCAGGTAATCCTGACACAAGTCCCTCCCGAGAGAGCTGAGAGAGATACTGCATATTTAGATGCCCATATCGCTGATGCCATAGAGTGCTGATGGGAGAGACACGTGCTGCTAGAGCCACTTCTGGAGAGTCACCGGTGTCAAGTAGCCTGTATAGACCATGGTCCTCTAGCCCAACAGCAACTGTTAGACTGGTCTCCCTGTCAATGATGGAGCACTTGTGTGCACTGAACACAACATCAAGCTGAGGAGAATTCCTCATAATCTGGCTGACAGATAGCAGATTAATCTCCATACCAGGAACATAGTATACATTCAGAAATATGAGTGTGCGTCCACCAGACTGAATTTGAACTGTACCCCTGCCAGCTACAGTGTACTTTTCACCTCCACCAAATACCACGGAATCACTGAAAGGTGAGAAGTCAATAAACCAGTCACGCCTGTGAGAGAAGTGGCGTGATGCACCAGAATCAATGTACCATGCAGAGGAAGGAACATGTTCTGAAGACCTTTTAGCCATAAAGGCGTAAAAGGCAGAATCTGTCTGCTCGGAATGCTCTGCAACATTGGCTGTCTGATGTGGCCCTCCCTGTTTCTTCTGTTCAGAAGCAATCCTCTGTCGGCAATCTTTCTTCATGTGACCAAACCTGTGACAGTAATTACACTGCACACTTTTCTTCCTAGCAGGATCCAAAAGCTGAGAAGAGCCTCTGTGCTGAAAGGACTGAGAGGACTGGTATTTTGCAGCAAATGCATTTTCCGAGGACACTGATGAAGCACCACTACCAAACTGCTGTTTCCACCGATCCTGCTGCAGAAGTTTGGTACATAAATCTGGAAACTTCAGATCAACATTTGTGGTCGTAATGTTGAGTGTTTCTATGAAGTGTTCATAAGATTTCGGTAGACTTTTCAGAGTAATGACTACCATATCTTCTTCCTCCATGGTCCGACCAATGGCTTCGAGCTGATCTCGAATGTCTTTAATTTTGTTGAGATGTTCCTGTAAAGACATATGTTCATCCATCATGATGGAGAACAATTGATTTTTGAGAAAAAATGCTCTGCTTTTGTCAGATGTCTCGTGCAGTTCTTTCAATTGTTGCCAGATTTCGGCAGCGGTCTTGCCAGAAGGAATCTGAGGTAACTGATCATCAGCGACAGAGAGCTTGAGAAGCATAACAGCTTCTCGATTTCGATCATCAAATTTATCTTGATCGGTACCAGCTGTACCGGGACGAGACTCTTTGCCCAAAATGAGCTGATCAAGACGCCTGTATTCAAAAATGGTCAGCATTCTTTGTTTCCAAATGTTATAGTTGCTGCCATTAAAGCGTTGATTTCCTTCTAACATCAGATTGGTGAGCGTGGCCATTTTCCCAAAGACAATACAGAAGTCTGACACACAAAAACAATGTAGCTGCCTGCTTAAAATCCCTCTTTCAGGATGACTGTACCAAACCTTAACAAATTCTGCTTTGGAAAAAAAATTAGGCTTTCACAATAACTCAGAGCTGTACCAGATCAAAACACCAGATGAAAAATATGACAAGAGGTCACATGTATCTTCATAAAACTACGTAGACTGAAGCTGTCCACGATTATATATACGCTGTTCTGGTCCTGTCACTATAATCTGAGTGCGTGATATATATATATATATGCTGTTATATATGTATCGATTATATATACGCTGTTATATATGCGTGATATATAAACTGGACTGAGCTGGAGAAAGCCGTCACAAAAAAATGCGTGATATATACCGGACTGAACTGGAAAAATACCTTTACTGTAATCTGAAAATGCGCCGTCACTGTAATCTGAAAATGCGTGAAAATGCCGTCACGAGAAAATGCAATGCGTGAAAATGCCGTCTCTGGAAAAAACGTGATTTTTCAATGCCGTCACGAGAAAAAACCTTCACTTGGTGAAAACGAAATTAAGTTGCTGGAGAATCTCGATGAATACGAATCTGGTTCCGCTTCCGGTTCCGATACTCAGGCTTTCCACTACAAACACGATTTCCACTTCCGGTTCCGATACAAACACGATACCATAAAATGGCACGCCCGGTGGGACCCGAACCCACAATCGCCTTCAACAGAAACAAAAACTTTGAAGCCGGAAAATAATCTACGAAGGAAGACGACAGAAAACGCAGAAGCTGGCTACTGGCTATTACAGCGAGGGTGAAAACTGAATACGGGTTTTACCGAGTCCTTGAACTTGCGCGTACTCTTCCTCTTGAGTGGCTAGGCTTCAAACAAATAAACTGTTCCTTTCAAAGCAATTTTACGATTCCGATGACCGTAACAAAGTTAATTCCTCATACAGTGATAATGCAGGAAAAAAAAAATCCCTTTCTGTATCGAGATTGACGACTGTAAGCTTTTATCACAGCGAGCAAAGCCGAGGCTAAGACTCAGTGAAGGCTACCTGGCTTACAGAGGGCTCGACCTTAGAAAGAAATCTACAGATCCTGAGAGCAGTTTCGAAATGAGCTACTGAATTTTTCAAGCTATGAAAAATTATTTCCAAAAAATCCCTGTGCTCTGATACCATAAAACAGTGCGAAACACGCATGTGAAAGAATATCGAATGAATTAATTAGAAGTGAGCAAACAGCTCAGTGATAATACAAAGATATTTACAATAATAGAAACATCAGGTTTCTATGTAGAGTATGGAAACAAACAGTTTCATCTAAGAAACTGTTAAAAGAATTAAAAATAGCAACAGATAAAAGACTGAGCATTAAATACTAAATAGGAATATTCTAATAGTTGTTACATAATTAAATGGTCATACTAGCATCATTTACAATATAACATACAAAAATTGGGTTTACAATGATATAATTGTGTTGGCTGATGACTTTGATCTTCGAAAAAATTGTTTCACTCCTTTGCACCCTGCTTCCTTAGACTATTGACAAAGCGTGGTCAACATCTAGCTCTACATGGGGACACATTGCTTCGTTGAACGAATGTGAGAATCTAGAATCCTATATCCAATAAAACAAAGTCCATCAAATAGATATCCGCTCAAAATCAAAATCATCATGTATTCATAGAACATCTGCTGGAATATAAAAACCTATTCTAACATATCAAAACGTAAAGACATAACATGTAAATGCATGAAAAAGAAAACTAACTAATGACATAAATAAAATCCTATCTAAGAGTGTAGGGTTAGAAATACAATACAAAGGATGCCCCATGGCATCAAATGTCATCCTTGTAGTACAACTTGAGCATCTGCCCATTTGTTGGCAATTCCACGGGATCACCCTCCAAAGTATTTAGATGGAAAGAATTTGTTCCAGCAATTCCTTTGATAATATAAGGGCCAAGCCACAAACTGTCAAACTTTCCATGATTGTCGGGCTTCTCATTTCTGTGATCCCATAATAATACCATATCGCCAACTTGTAAAGACCTATTCCGAGATGATTTGTCAAAATTTTCCTTTATTTTGGCCTAACCTTGACAAAGGTTATCAAAAGTATTTCTGCGAGCCTCATCAAGTTCCATAATCTGATCAATTATTTTTTGTACTGCATCTTTGTCATCATATTTGAACCAGAAAGAAGAGAACTAGGAAGAACTTAAAGCTTTGGCATTGTCCGTTGTAATTTTGGCAGGAACACTAAATCGAGTGATGATTTAATTTTCAATAAAATCCATGACAACCTTCTCGGTGGCATGCTTTGTTGGAATGGCCTCAACCCACTTCGTGAAGTAATTTGTCAGGTCAAAATCCATGAATAGCCATTACTAGAATTCTAATTAAATTTACCAATGAAGTCCAACCCCCATTGCTGAACGGGCGCCTCTGCTATAACTGGATGAAGAGGCAGAGCTACTAATTTTTGCTTTCCAATGAAAAGTTGGTATTCCTGGCAACTTTTGACAAATTTGTGTATATCTGCAAAAATGGTAGGCCAATAATATTCAGCACGTAAAATCTTGTGGGCAGCGGTTTTTGCTACAAAATGACCTCCACAAAATCCTGCATGGAACTCAGTGATAAGTCTCTTAGCTTCATTTTCATCTACGCGCCTAAGTATAATTCCATCTAGATTCTTCCAACTAGGCCATCCTTTAAAATACAATACTTGGATGCCTTTAGCCTAAGAGCTCTCCTTTTATGAGCGACCAGGTGATCAGGGCACGTGAGATTTGTCAAATAATAAACAATATCTTTATACCATTCGATCCCTTCCAACTTCTGAAGCTTGGAGGAAACAGAAGCTTCAGCCACATCATTTTGGCAAACTAACTCCAATGCTTTTTCATTACTTTTTGTCAACATTTGAGCTAATCCCTCGCCTTTAACAAGCTTGGTTGGTCTAATCTCAAGATCATATTCCTAAATCTTGGTCACCCATCTTGCACAATTCCCTAAGCAATTAGTTTGAGTTAATATTGTTGAAATATGTAACTAGGTTCGGTCTTCATAAATGTATTTGAGTCACAATGAAATGTACTTATCAAAAGAATGAAGAAAATATTTTTATTATTATTATTATGACTTATTAAAGCATGGGTTTCATGCTTGGGTCATCTTGTTTTAGGTCAAAGTCCCCATTGAGGACTTCTAGGATTTATTCTAAGTCATTAGAGTCATTGTACATTAAAAGAGACCCTTCTTGGGCTTTTGAATCATGTAAAAAGAATTATTTTTTAGTCAAAAATGAATTTAGTCTCCTCCACACCAAGTCGGCCTCAAGAAGGGTAATTCGACCTCACTGGAAGGCTATATATACAAGGCAGTTCGAATTCATTTGGAGCATTTCATTCTCTCTCACATAGTTCGATATCTAAAGCTGGAAGCTGGGAAGTGCAAAGTTGGAAAAGAGTTGGAAGGAGGCTGGAAAGGAGTGCGAGTTTTTGGAGGAAGATAGAAGACACCAAGATCGAAATTTTGGGCCATCTCTCTCTCACTTCTGAGGAGTATCAAGGGAGATCGAAGTTTTCTTTGTCTAGTCGAAGTTGTTGTTGCTGCTGCTACTGGGTCGAAGTTGCTACTGCATGTTGATGCTACTAGGTCGAAGTTGCTTTTGAAGAGTTATCATCTGCAAGAAGGATTGAGGGCTGACTTGGTGTGGAGGAAGTCTTTGTCTAGGTCAAGAGTCTTGGATTATCTCGAGAAACTATTGAAGGAAGAATTGTTGATTGGGTTTTCCCCTAGATAGGGGTTTTGCCCTGGCTGTCCGCCTACATTTGTTGTCCTTGTGCTATTGTTTTGGTAATTGCTTGATGAACTAAAAGATAAAAGAATCACATGCAATTATCTATATAAGAAAAAAAATGCCTTTCTGATTTTCTAACAAATATATCTTTAATAACGAAATGTGAAACAACGGCAATGAATTTAGAATAACCCACATGTTCTGAAATGCTTAAGGGATTTGACCAATGCATAAGCTTGTTTCTCCATAATGCTATAATTCACTTATGAATTCTGCAAGACTTGGCCATGAAGGCAATTGGTTGATCATGACCTTCCTTGTTTTTCTGCAACAAGACACCTGCTATAGTATCTTTGGATGCAAAAGAAAAGACCATAAAATCCTTTGAATAGTCTAGGCTAACTAGGACAAGAGCCTTAGCTATAGCATCTTTAATATCCTAAAATCCCTTTTTACCTTCGACCTTTGCAAACAAATTTAGCATCCTTCTTCAATAAACATTATACGGGCTTAACAATTTCTGCATAGTTTGGAATGAATCTCCTAAGGAAATTGATTTTCCCTAGGAAGGACTGAAGGGACTTAACATTGTGCGGCAAGGGAATCTATTGAATAGCCTCAACCCTTTCAGGGTCAATTTTGATACCATCTTTGGAGATAATATGACCCAGTAATTTTCCTTCGGTCACCCCAAATACAGATTTGGTAGGATTTAATGATATGCCAAACTCTCGACATCTGTCAAAAACCTGTCTAAGATGGTTTATATGAGCCTTACCATCCTTTGAGAAAACAGTGAGATCATCTTGATATATCTCAATAATTTTACCAATTAATTCCTTGAAAGCATAGTCCATAGCCCTCTGCAAAGTAGCTACTGCATTTGTTAATCCAAAAGGCATTATGAGATATTCAAATGTGCCCCAAGGCATGTTGAAGGTTGTTTTATGTCGGTCTTCCTCCTTAACCCACACTTGATTGTAGCCAGAGAACCCATCCAATAATGACATCATACCGATGTTGAGAAATCAATGTTAGTAGAATTAGGGTTAGATTTATCTTTCTTGATAATTACTTGTGAATTATGTTGGCTTCTTTTATTTCTTTATTATATTATCTTTCATCAAGCAATTACCAAATTATGTGTGTATGAAGATCACAAGAACAAGAGACACAAGATGTAGGCACTCTGCCAGGGCAAAACCCCTATCTAGGGGAAAACCCAGTCAAACTTCTTCCTTCAATAGTTAAGACGAGATAATCCAAGACTCTTCAACCTAGACACAGACCTCCTCCAACCACCAAGTCAGCCCTTCCTTCCAGCAACTTCGATCTAGATCTTTGACCTTGCAACAGCAGCACTTCGACCCAGCAAATCCAAAATTTCGACCTTCCAGTAGCAAAATCTTCGACCCAGCACATTTAGAATTTCGATCCTCCCAGCAGTAGAAATTCGACCCAGTAAATAGCCCAATGACTTCGCACAAAAGAGAGAGAGAGATAGCCCAGAAACTCTGACTTGCACTTCTTCCTTCTTCTCCTTGAACTTCGCACTTTTTCTGCACTTCCTTGATGTGTATCGAACTTGTTGAGTTGATGTCCAAATAGATCAAACTGCTCTTGTATATATAGCCTCTTATGTGGGTCGAATTGTCCTCTTGTAGGTCGACTTCATCAGGCTAGGGCCGACTTGGTGTGCGAGTGACAAATTACATTTTTGACTCAATAATAATTCATTTTACATGATACAAAAGCCCACGAAGGGTCTCATTAAATGGACAATGACTCTAATGACTCAGAATAAAACCTAGAAGTCCCCAAGGGGGACTTTGACCTATAAAATGATGACCCAAGCATGAAACCCATGCTTTAATAAGTCATTGTAATAATAATAAAAATTTATTTTTCATTCTTTGACTCAAATATAAATATGAAGACCAAACCTAGTTACATTCTTCAACACTCCCTCTTAACTAGGGAGGTATTCATAATTTACACATGTATATACAAGTACAAGGAAGATCTCAAAACACAAGAACTATGAAGAACTTCGGCACACACGGTGCCACGGACTAGATTCCTGACTAGGGAAATCTATCTGGGTGGGACTAAGATGGACTAAAGCTTTCAGCCTCTCTAGGTACCATTAGGCTTACTTGCTAACCATCAACCCAGGGAACTAGGTGCGTAATGCAAGGTCAAAGCTCTATGACCAACGCCACCCTCCCTACTTTGGGAACTAGACATCAACACATATGTCGGCTAGATGTCCTCCCAGGCATTTTGTATCACACAAGATGCCTCCTCAAGTCTCTTCCAAACACCTTTTATTAACGAAATCAGTAATATCAACCAAACCAAGCATGCTTCTCAAATATTCAAACTTCTTATTAGGAAGAGACTTTGTTAACACATCAGCTACCTGTTCGTCGGTCAAAACATATTATAGCTTCACGATCCCATCTTGTACCAAACTTCTAATATAGTGGTACTTATTGTTGATATGCTTCGTCCTTGCATGGAACACGGGATCTTCAGACATCTTAATGTTGCTTTGATTATCGCAATTTATCACAGTAGGACTTAGAGGTTTCTCAAACAAATCTGACAAAAGTTTTCTTAACCATACAGCCTCCTTTCCTACTTCACATGTAGCCACATACTCAACTTTAGCATTACTTAAAGCAACAGGATCTTGTTTTTTAGTCATCCACAAAATCATCGCAGATCCCAAACTAAAACATCCACCAGTAGTGCTGTGAAAATTCCTACACTCTGAAGGAACCCCTACTGCAGCAAATTTGAATCTACTTCACCTACTTGATTTTTAAATTACATTCATCAAGTTATTCCTCTGAATATTGAAGCAAATTACTTTTGCAGCCTACACTAATTAAATATTTGATCTCATGAAACATAAAACAGAGCAAAGAACAAGATACATAGGACACACTTATTTTTGGACACAACAGCCCCCGGAAAAACCCAATGCGAGAAAACCAGTGCAGCAGTTCTGAGGGTTTATTATTATGCAGGAGAAATATCTGAATACAAATCTAGGATGCTCATCCAACAATCCTTTATAGAGAAAAATACTAGTGGAAAATCTGAGTGAGTTTTACCTCACTTCACTCGGCAGAATTCCAGTTGATCTGGCACAAGATTGGCTAACCCCGACTATTTCTGCGTTGGCCCTGCGTTAGTCTTTCAAGCTTTGTGTCAGCCCTGTGTCACCTCTTATGCTCTCTGCATCAGCTATCCCAGCTGTTCCGGCAATTTCGGTTATTCTGGGCAGTTCTGGATTCTGCGTGACAGGCAACTTTTCTGCTCTGCGTTGGCCCTTCTAGCTCTGCGTCAGGACTGTGTGGGCCCAGACTGGCCCAGCGTCAGCTCTCCCGACTATTGCGTTGCCTCTCTGCAAGCTCTCTCCGCCTCTCTGTCAGTATTCTCCAGAAAGTCCTTCCAGATTCTCACTGCCCCTCTACTGTTGAATGATCACTTAGTTCGAATTTCTCAGCTTCCTAGCCCCAAAAATCGAACTCCAGATCAATTCTCTCTCTCTCTCTCTTTGTGTTTCCAAATGAACCCCAAGCCTCCATTTTATACTTTTCCTGTTGAGTCTTCAACGGCCGAGATTAAGTCTCTAATCAACGGCTAAGATTAAAACATGACTTGATCTGCCTTCTAGATCATTCTCAACCATATTTTGATTAATTCACATTAATATTTTAATTTCCCTAAGTTGAGACTTAGGAACGCCATTAAAAATATTAATTATTTTAATAAAATACAATCCGGGTGGAGTTTCACCAAACGGTTTATGGGTTCTTTAGAACTCATGTGCCTTAGCCTCTCCACCAATTTTCAAGGCTAGAGCACTTCCGATGCTACCAAAAACTAACACTCCCTCTTAGCGAGGAAAGTGCTCTTGCAACAATGTCCACCTGCATGTTGCTCTGTTTCTGAAGCACCTCATTTCCGCATTGTTGCTGCCACCAACACTGTGCTGTCGCTGCCATTGTATTATTGCCCATGACACTACCACTGCCACTGCTGCATCTGTACTACAACTCCCTCTCAAACGCTACATTTGTTATGCTGCTAGCACTGTCACTGCTAACACTGCATTCGTACTGCAACTCAGTTGCTGAGAGAAGCAACTGAAAAACATCCAAAATTAGTTGAACTTAACTATATTCAGCATAATACAATGAATGTTGGAATCTGACTGTTGTTGATTCTGACCCTCTGAATCTTTTGCACTGCTGCTGACTCATGCACTGTGCCAACTACATTGCTACCAACCTCGCTCTGCGCTAATTAGTCTTTGGTCCCCAGCCACTGCATTTGTCCTCCAAACACTCTACTGCATCATCTGACACTAAGTCCATCTCGCTACTGCTGAATCTTGGGCTCCTGCAGCAAGGAGATGATCCAAGAGGTGGACTCGTCAAGGATCTTGCCCACATGTAGTCCTCCCGACTACAGCTCAATATTACCCCATCTCCCTCCTAAAGATGCATGGGCACTCATGGCAAACTCATCCTCGTCAATATTTGTTGAAGCAGCCTTAGGATCATGTTTCTCATCCTTATCCTTTTTCTTCAAAGGACACTGGGATGCATAGTGACCCAACTCGCCACAACTGAAACATTTCACCTTCAAAATGTCCTTTCGCTTCGACTTTTGTTGTCCCTTCGATGCTAGAGCTACGTTCTCCTCCTCCTCCTTCGTCTTTGTGCCACTCCCACTGCTGCCACTAAGGTTGACCTTCACTAGGTCCCTCCTTAACTCCTCATGTTGAAGAGTCGCCCACATCTCCTCCCATGAAGGTAGTTTTTCTCTGCCCAATATGCTTTGGACGAAAACTTGCCATTCATCCGAGACTCCATTCAGGGTTATCCTCACCATCGCGGTTGGTTGAGGAGTGGACCCCACTGCAGCAAGTTGGTCTCTAATGTCCTGAAGACGTTGAAGATAGAGGTTCACCCCTTCTCCTTTTTGCATCAAGTTCCACTGCAACTTCTGCTCTAAATACATCTTTCGTTGTTCGGAAGAGCCTTCATACAGAGAAGACAAGGCTTCCCACATCTCTCAGGTTGTATCCTTGCCCTGCAAGTGTGAGACCACATGATCTCGAACTCCATCGAGAATGAGCCTCTTTGCCTTCCCCTACTCGGCCTTGTACTTCTTTTGATTGTTGTCAGCAAGAACAGCTATAACACTTTTGACATAGGCCTCGAGATCATATTCTTCCACAACAATTAAGATTTTGGTCTTCCATATGACATAGTTGGAGGCTCCATCCAAACCTGTCCTGATCTTTGAGCCCATACGATGCCATCTCACCCAACTGTCGAACTGACTCCTCTAGTCACTTCTTAGCACTGCTCAGCTACTTAGCAAGTGAGAAATTCGAACTTTCTGGCGAAAAGTTCTATGAGGAGAAAATTCCCCTTCTACGTGTCTTCGTTCTTTTCTAGCAGATTTCTACCCCAGCAGAAATTGTGCCCTTCAAGCACTACACTGAGGCTCTGCGTCACTTCCTCTGCCTCTGCAAACTCACGAACTGGAAATCGTACCTCTGTTGTCTCACTTAGAGAGAGATTTCCTCGGATCTGCTTCCCGGAAAGGACTACGCAATCCCTTCAAGGGGATTCGAATTGCTGCCAAGTGCAGC
Source organism: Pinus tabuliformis (assembly GCA_031772625.1). Taxonomy (NCBI): domain Eukaryota; kingdom Viridiplantae; phylum Streptophyta; class Pinopsida; order Pinales; family Pinaceae; genus Pinus; species Pinus tabuliformis. The sequence goes on along the minus strand of CM062814.1, from coordinate 4,781,312 downwards.
TTTCGGCCTCACTACTCAGCACTGGATCTGCTCTTCCTGTTTCAAAATCAATGCTCTGATACCATGTGAAAATTCCTACACTCTGAAGGAACCCCTATTACAGCAAATCTAAATCTACTTCACCTACTTGATTTTTAAATTACATTCATCAAGTTATTCTTCTGAATATTGAAGCAAATTACTTCTGCAACCTACACTAATTAAATATTTGATCTCATGAAACAGAAAACAAAGCAAAGAACAAGATACATAGGACACACTTATTTTTGGACACAATAGTCCCCGGAAAAACCCAATGCGGGAAAACCGGTGCAGCAGTTCTGAGGGTTTATTATTATGCAAGAGAAATATCTGAATACAAATCTAGGATGCTCATCTAGCAATCCTTTACAGAGAAAAATACTGGCGGAAAATCTGAGTGAATTTTACCTCACTTCACTCGGCAGAATTCTGGCTGATCTGGCACAAGACTGGCTAACCCCGGTTATTTCTGTGTTGGCCCTGCGTAGGCCTTGCATCAGCCTTTCAAGCTCTGTGTCATCCCTGTATCACCTCTTCTGCTCTCTGCGTCAACTATCCCAGCTGTTTCGGTTGTTCCCGACAGTTCTGGATTCTGCGTGACAAGCAACTTTTCTGCTCTGCTCAGGACTGTGTGGGCCCAAAGTAGCCCAGCTTCAGCTCTCCCGGCTATTGCACTGCCTCTCTGCAAGCTCTTTCCGCTTCTCTGTTAGTATTCTCCGGAAAGTCCTTACAGATTCTCACTGCCCCTCTATTGTTGAATGATCACTTAATTCGAATTTCTCAGCTACCAAGCCCCAAAAATCGAACTCCAGATCAATTCTATCTCTCTTTGTGTTTCCAAATGAACCCCAAGCCTCCATTTTATACTTTTCTTGTTGAGTCTTCAACGGCCAAGATTAAGTCTCTAATCAACGGCTAAGATTAAAACATGACTTGATCCGCCTTCTAGATCATTCTCACCCATATTTTGATTAATACACATTAATATTTTAATTTCCCTAAGTTTAGACTTAGGAACTCCATTAAAAATATTAATTATTTTAATAAAATACAATCTGAATGGAATTTCACCAAACGGTTTCTGGGTTCTTTAGAACTCATGTGCCTTAGTCTTTCCACCAATTTTCAAGGCTAGAGCACTTCCGATGCTACCAAAAACTAACAAGTGTTTCTTCCATCGGTCTCTTTGCCACCCCAATCAGAATTTGTGTAACCTCTCAGCTTGACTTCCTTGCTATCATACTTTAGGCATTGATGAATAGTACCACGTAGATATCTTAATATATGCTTGGCAGCTATTTAATGATCATGATGACGCTCCAACTAATATTGACTAAGAATGTTCACAGCAAAACATATATTTGGTCTAGTGTTTACCAGATACATCAGAGAACCCACCAACTTTCTGTTGGAAATACTGAGAGGGAGTGAATCAGTATTTCTTTTCAATTATTATTTTTATCAGTTAAAAACATTTATATTTGGAACACATAAATAGATAGCAAGAATAGATGCTTTTATTAATGTGATCTTTGCAATAAATCAAGTACAATATATATATGGTTTCAATCAATTGCCAAGCACCAACTTGGACTCTTTGTGACGCTCCAACCTCCAGAGCACCAACTCTGTCTTGTCAAGGCACCAACTTTGAATTTAGGAGCACTAACTCCCAGGACACCAATCCTTTCAGTTCTGAGGCACCAACCTCAAGGGCTCCAACCCTCTGCTCTAACTGTCTAGATCTGTTTGGTTGTAATTCTCTGCTCCCAACCCTGTTGGACCTATGACTTACTTTTGTCCTCTTGTTCCTTCCACTTCTGCCAGAACTTCGGCTCCCTTTTTTTCTTATAGTTCGCCAGCAACATTAAACTTTCCTTGTTCTCTGTTTTATATGCCTGATACGCCTGACCTTTGGCTTCCTCCTTGCTCGCTTGATCTTTCAGCTTCCTCTACGCTCACTCTTCGGCTTCCTCTGTCTCTTCGAATTCATCAACACTCATAGGACACGTTAATTAGGAAGAGAGGCCATCTTTATTATTATTCAAACAATAGACTTATTCTTTACGATAATCGCAACATTCATGAACAGTCAGAGTTATTCCTTTAAACCCACAATCGCAATCGCAACATTCTGGAGGTCTTTATAAGTCGTGCCCATAGTACAGTTGATGGCCGATAGCCGATTCCCCTGCTGGATGCGATATGATTATAAACTATTTTTAATGAATCCATCAGGTCCACAGTAATATCGCAATCGCAATTTATAGTGTGCCATCCCTTTATAACTTGCGATACATATCTTCCGATACGGCGAACGCAACATTCATGAACAGTCGGACCCGGACCTTGTGGTTATGCCACAATCACCTATCGGAAGCGTTTATGTGTGTATTTACATTAAAAACCCGAACCATACAAAAACTCGGAATACAAAGGAATACACGGGAAACCCGCTCCGAACACATAAGTCAGACTTCAAATGCATTAAAACCGCATATACAAATCTCTCGGGTCCACTAATACCAAACCTTTCCGCTTTATTCCTCTTTACCTTTGTTATCTCCGACCTCCGATCTCTCTTCATCGCTATCGGCACATCAGCCCATCGCATATCGACATTCCACCACGTCATCACTTAACCTTCCCAAAATGCGATCAACGATTAAATCTCGACCGTCGATCTGGTTTCCGATCCAACGGTCCAAATTTCACCCGATCATCAGAACTAATCAAAAGATCTCCGCCGTTCAATCAACCCCGCTTGATCTGACAGTTGATATTGATTTTGGGTGGATAACTTGCGAGAGGAATACCTGCCCAATAAAGCGGTTTTCTCTCTCCAGTCTCTTGCCATGCGTCGGTCGATGAATGGTATCGAGTGATCAACCCTAAATTGTAGGAATTTACAGGGTAAGTTCCTCAGAAAGAACACCAAAAGGACACCGCTCACAACCAGATCTCAAATCAATACACCAGTATTTTTGACGTGGTTAAAACCCTCAAAGTGCAAGGAGGGAAACAGTCCACGGCCTGTCCCAACGTGGGTACTACAGGCAATTTATTAATCAAAGAATGAAAATTTACATAAGCTTCTCTCATGCACGGATTACCCGAACAATGACCCTCCATGCGCTTTAAATAGAACTCATGGACCAATCGGGTGTCAAGCCACGGATCAAGTGTCGGTAATACCGAGGTGAGAGTGAACCGTCGGATCACTACATATCGTGACCGTCGGATTGTAAGTTACAAAATGTACAACGGTAAAGAAACACACTTTACCTAACTCTATACTAGACCAAGTTGAACTTAACTATATCCTATGTGTCGGAATATCCTAACATCCCCCCTTAAGAACAACTTGGGATAGGATTGAAGGATTTACAAATATGACACAATAGGAGAAGGAAGGAGGCACTAGAGCCTATCCCCCCTTAGTGACAACTTCCTGAACTCCAAGCATATATCGAAGTTTAGTGAACTTCGCCTCTGTGAGAGCCTTTGTGAAGATGTCTGCAACCTGATCATCTGTTGAACAATATTGCACTTCAAGAACATGGTCATGAATGAGCTTTCTGATGAAGTGCATGTGTAGTTCAATGTGTTTGCTGCGCTGATGCTGGACTGGATCTTTGCATAGCTGAATGGCACTTTGATTATCACACCAAAGTGTGGTTGGATGCTGCTGCTCAAAGCCAAACTCTGATAGGATCTGACGAAGCCACAAGGCTTCCTTACTAGCTTCCACGGCACCACGATACTCTGCTTCTGCTGACGAAAGAGAAATGGCAGCCTGTTTCTTACAAGCCCATGTAATAGGTCCTGAACCAAGAGTGAAGACATAACCGGCAGTAGACTTCCGATCATCAGGGTCACCAGCCCAATCAGAATCAGTGAAACCAACTAATAGAGGAGCTGCTTTGGCACTGTAATGAATCCCAAACTGTACTGTACCTCGAACATAACGAAGTATTCTTTTAGCTGCTTTCCAATGACTTTCACGGGGGTTTTGCATAAAACGAGCAACAAGGCCAACAGCAAAGGAAAGATCAGGACGAGTATGGGTTAAATACAAGAGTTTTCCTACAAGTTGACGGTATAAGGTAGCATCAACTTCAGGAGAAGTACAAGAGACTGAAAGTTTGACTCCAGACTGAAAGGGAGAAGGGGCTGGCTTACAGTCTTCCATGTGAAAATGACGAAGAATATCACAAGCATACTTGGACTGGGAAAGGGAAATACCCTCCTTGGATTGCAAGACTTGAAGACCGAGAAAATAGTGTAAGTGTCCTAAGTCTGTCATTTCAAATTTCTTTTTAAGGCTAGACTTCACATGGTTTATAAGGTTGGGATCACTACCAGTAAGGATAAGATCATCAACATAAAGAACAAGGATGATAAGAGAGTTGCCCACTTTCTTGGTGTAGACAGTATTGTCAGAATGACACCTAGAAAAGCCAGATTCTAAAAGAAAGCTATCCATTTTGGCATACCAAGCCCGAGGAGCTTGCTTGAGACCATAAAGGGATTTCTTAAGTCGACAAACAAGGCTGGAGTCTGTTTGTATGAAGCCAATGGGTTGTTCCATATAGATTTCTTCCTGCAAGTCCCCATGCAAGAAGGCAGATTTAACATCCATCTGATGGACTTCCCATTTTAAAGAGGCAGCAAGGGAAAGAACAAGGCGGATAGAGTTCATTTTGGCAACAGGAGAGAAGGTTTCAGTGTAGTCAATGCCTTCAACCTGTGAAAAGCCCTTAGCAACAAGACGAGCTTTATGTTTATCAACTTTCCCATCTGGTCCATACTTGGTTCTGTAAACCCATTTACATCTAACAAGTTTGCGTCCCTTTGGTAGAGGAACAAGATCCCATGTATCATTTGTCAACAATGAATGATATTCTTCATTCATAGCTGCTTCCCAATGTGGATGGCCTGAAGCTTCTGCAAAAGTGTCAGGATCATGATTTACTGGAGCTTGAGCCAGTAAAGAAGAGGCTCTTTCAAACTGAGAACGTGTACGTCGCTGATCTGTAGGATCACCGGCAAGATCACCTGCTGCATCCCGAGTAGCACGGACCCATCTTGGAAGTTGAGGATCCTGAGAAGGTGGGGGAGGATTATCATCCTCACTTTCATCATCTGAAGAAGAAATGTTTTCAAAAGTAGAAGAGATAGGAAGAGGTGGCACATCCGCCGGACTAGGCTCGCAGGCCGATTTATTTTCATCAAATTTTACATCTCTTCTAATGATAACATTTTTGGACTTAAATGGAATAAGTCTATAACCTTTTACATCTTCAGAATATCCAACAAAAGTACATTTCTCACTCTTAGGTTCTAAAGCTTTATGCTTTTCATCTGGAATATGGGCCCATGCTTCACTTCCAAACACACGAAAGTGACTTACATCTGGTTTAATGGAACTCCAAGCTTCTTCTGGAGTGATATTCTCTAGAACCTTAGTAGGAGTGCGATTGATTATATAATTTGCACAATTAATTGCTTCGGCCCAAAAACTAAGACTGAGTCCTTTAGATTGCAGCATACAATTAGCCATTTCCTTTAAGGTGCGATTTTTCCTTTCAGCTACACCATTTTGTTGTGGAGTGTATGGAACAGTATGTTGCATTTGAATTCCATTTTCGGTGCAAAAGTTGATGAATGTGTTTTTAACATATTCTCCACCATTATCAGTTCTTAGCTTAAGAATTTGATGTCCAGATTGTTTTTCAACAAAGGCTTTGAAGGCCAAAAATGTGTTAAATACTTCGCTCTTGAGTTTTAAGAAGTATACCCAAGTGCGTCTGGAGAAATCATCAATGAAAGTTAAGAAGTACTTGCAGCCAGAGAATGAAGCAACAGGAAGAGGACCACATAAATCACTGTGCACAAGCTGTAAAGGGGCTGAGGCGTGCCAAGAGGCACGTTTGTCAAAACTGTCCCGATGATGTTTTCCGAGTACACATCCGGAACAAACACCATCTCTGCAAGATACCATAGGAAGACCTGTCACCATATTTTCTTTACATAGATGCTGAAGGGAGCGATAGTTTAAGTGACCAAATCGCTCATGCCAAAGTTTGCTCACTTCATCATTATGAGCAACAAATACTGAGGGAAGATTTGATGACCCAAAGTTGTGAAACTTATACAACCTTGTGGAATCATCAGCAAGACCAGTAGCTAGAATCTGTTTAGGATCTTTTAGATCCTTGATTACAACATCATGAGGTGAAAATTCAACAATTTTACCTTCACCTGAATGAGTTATCTGATAGACAGATAGAAGGTTGCAGGATAAGGTTGGAACACATAATACATCATTAAACTGACCATTGTCTAGATGAACAGTTCCAGTCCCTACAACATTAAGAGATCTATCATCACCAACATATATATTTTTGGTGTTACAATCATTTAAAGAAGAAAACATGGCTTGGTTTTTGGCCATGTGATAAGAGGCTCCAGAATCAATGAGCCACTCATGAGAATGAGAAGAAGAAGAAGATACATTTAATGCATAACCAGACTGAGATGATTGACAACGACATGCAGAAAGTGCCATTCCGGAAGTTGAAGTTGAAGTAGGCTCCACATGGATGTTATGTTTCTTCATTGCGGCTTCCAAGGCTTCCATCTTCTTAAAGCATTTAGATTCTAAGTGGCCATCTCGATTACAAAAGTTACAATGTCTATCAGTCTTCTTCCATTTGTTTTTATTGGTCTTATCATTTTGCTGAAATGATCTTTCATTTTGAGGCTGAGTTGGTTTAGGACCATTCTTTTGAGGATATGACTTCTTAGGATTCTTTGAATTTGGTTGCTGCTGGGCGGCTAACGCTTTCGTGGAAGAGTTTCCAAGATTAAGAAGACCAAGGTGTAAGAGTTTTTCTTGTTCTCTTATTAAGGAATCACAAAAGGAGTCAAAGGAAGGGGCCTTGTAGTCTTTTCCTTGACAAATGAAAGCTTCCCTTGTAGAATGGAAAGTGGAAACAAATACAGAGTAGGCTGGTCCCAACTTAGTAAGGATGGAATAAATAAGGTTACCATCTTCTTTCTTAACTTTAACACCTTCCAAGAGATATCTAAGGGTCTTGAATTTGGACAAGAAATCTTCAATGCAAGAAAAATTATTAGGATCCAAAGTAAGCAACTCATTTTCAAGTTGATGGGCTCTAATTTCATTTTTAATCCCAAAAACTTTAGCGAGTTTTTCTAATGCTTCATGAGGAGTCTCAAGTTCTGCAATGTGGAATCTAAGATCAGGAGAAATAGACATCCCTATCAAACCACGTGCTTGATCTTGTCTATTTTCCCATTTTGCAGCCTTGTCTTCATCTTTTGGTTTCTTCTCTTGGTCTGTGGCTATTCTGAAGAGACCTTTACTTCTAAGTAAATCTTCCATGTAGGCTACCCATTGGAAGTAGTTAGTGCTGTCAAGAATGACTTGGCATGGACTTTCCATTTTTTTTTTAAAACTGAAGCTGAAGATGCTGAAAGTAAGTGTTCCAATGGATAGATCTCGAAAAAATAGGCGGTTTTAAAAAAAACGGCTCTGAAAAAGGCTTCCGGATGAAGAAGTTATGGCTTTTTGAAAAAAAATTGTTGACGTTGCCGGCAAAGTGCGCGAATGTGCGGGAATGAAAAAATCCGCCCCCACAAAATGGAGACTTGAACCCAAGACCTCTACTCTCTAAAAATAGCTTTGAACCAATTGATCTATACAAAAAATTTGAGAGAGAGAGAGAGAGAGAGGGGGGGGCCTTGGTTTGCGTGCTTGCCTTGAGAAAGCTCTTTTTCCCTACAAAACACAAAACCCAACACGAATATGCAAAGAAAAACGAACCTTGCGGCTCGAAGTTAGCTTTAGCCAAAAAACTAGAAATTTAAAAAAAAAAAAAATCTCAAAGTTAGCTTTAGCCGAAAAACTAAATATTTTTCTCAATGTTTCTGATTTTCCGAGATCACACTAAGGTGCAGGGAAAAGAGCATACGCATGAGAAAAATCCTTCCTTTCTGTTTCTGATTTGCCCAGATCGCACAGAGTCGCAGGGCAAAGAGCATACGCAGAAATGAAAGGTATAGATCCGGTTAAAAAAAAGGGCTAAATAAACCGAAACCGAAATAAGCAGAGAGAAAATAACAGTAAACTGCAAAAAACACTGTATACCTCCCGATCTGAAAAATGACGCAGCTAGGGCTACCGGAAACCTTTTCGCGTGAAACGAAAGGGGTTCCTCACTGGAACAGATGCTCCAAACGCAACAGAGCAGTCCTCTCGGCCCGAAAGCAGTCAGAAACAGCAGATCTAGGAAACGACAACCGCATGCAGTTCTACCGGCTTCAGATTTGGATCACCAACGGACGCGGCCCTCAAATAGCTCTGATACCATGTAGGAATTTACAGGGTAAGTTCCTCAGAAAGAACACCAAAAGGACACCGCTCACAACCAGATCTCAAATCAATACACCAGTATTTTTGATGTGGTTAAAACCCTCAAAGTGCAAGGAGGGAAACAGTCCACGGCCTGTCCCAACGTGGGTACTACAGGGAATTTATTAATCAAAGAATGAAAATTTACATAAGCTTCTCTCATGCACGGATTACCCGAACAATGACCCTCCATGCGCTTTAAATAGAACTCATGGACCAATCGGGTGTCAAGCCACGGATCAAGTGTCGGTAATACCGAGGTGAGAGTGAACCGTCGGATCACTACATATCGTGACCGTCGGATTGTAAGTTACAAAATGTACAACGGTAAAGAAAGACACTTTACCTAACTCTATATCTAACTCTATACTAGACCAAGTTGAACTTAACTATATCCTATGTGTCGGAATATCCTAACATAAATACCACTTACAGCCTTGAGTTCACCCGATGAACCCACTTACCGCTTATGGAAACTATGCTATCGGCGGTTAATCTGGGTCGTCCATCCTCCAGTTTCAACGATATGATTTAATCTTCACCGTCCATTGCCCTTCATTGGTTTCTTGGCCTTTCCTTAGGAATTTTAGGAAAAGTCTGCATTCTCCGTTATAGTCAGATATTCTCGGTCTTCCTCTGTTCCGCTGTAAAACTCAATTGCGCCTGCTTCCGGCTGATCCTTCCATCCATTCACATGGAAATCCTGATTTCTACATGCCTAGATCCAATATAACGCTCCTAGTCTGACAACTTCCAATATTCTCTGCTCTGATATGTTCCTCTTTGCTTCTTTTGATGAATTCTTCCTCTCGGTTCTTCTTGGGCATACATTACACGCGATACTCCCGATATGGCTCCTCCGATGTGGCTCCTCCGAAATCTTCCGCTCTTACACTTGCTTCTCTTCTCTGCTTTGATAGCTCCTCGGCTTCATATTGCCATTAATGACAATCTAGATCAACAATCTCCCCCTTTGTCATTGATGGCAATATTCTTCTTCTCTCCCCCTTTGACATCAGTGGCAAAGGAGTGCACAAGGACTCCCCCTGTCGAACTGCTCCCCCTGTCCTGCAACATCTTTATGAAAACTTAAGTGTGATGCTAAAGAGATAACCCCCATCTTTTGACGAAGATGTTCAAATGCTTCTCGAGGAAGAGGTTTTGTGAAAATATCAACTATCTACTCCTTAGTATTGATATATTCCAAGATGATGTTTTGTTCAGCTACTTGTTCACGAAGGAAATGATACTTGATTGGTATATGTTTGGTCTTTGAGTGCATCACTGGATTTTTGCTGAGGCTGATCGCACTTGTGTTATCACAATAGATGGTAATTGGTTGATTTGTACCTATGTTGACATCTTTTAGAGCTTCCTTCATCCATAGTATTTGAGTACAACAATCTGCGGCAGCTATATACTCGGCTTCAGCTGTAGATAGTGATATGGATGTTTGTTTTTTGCTGAGCCAAGATACTAAACAGTCTCCCAGGAAGAATGCATTTCCACTAGTACTTTTCCGATCATCGACACTTCCGACCCAATCAACATCGATGTATGCAGTCAAAGTAAGAGTTGAGCTCTTAGGGTACCAAAGACCGAAATCAAGAGTTCCTTTTAGGTATCTAAGAATTCTTTTTACAACCAACAAATGGGATTGTTTAGGAGCTGATTGAAATCTTCCCACCATTCCTACTGCTTGCATAATGTCGGGTCTCGTAGTAGTTAAGTACAGAAGGGCTCCAATTATTGACCTGTAATGAGTTGCATCTATCGGAGGGGAGTCATCATTTTTGCTCAATTTGCAACTTGTGGTCATAGGTGTGCTCATGGGTGCACAGTCTTCCATTCCATATCTTTTAAGCATGTCTTTAAGATATTTGGCTTGAGATATAAACATGCCTGCCGTGGTTTGAGATACTTGTAGTCCAAGGAAGTGAGATAACTCTCCTATCATTGACATCTCGAACTCTTTTGACATATTTTGAGAAAACTCATGGCTCATCTCATCATTATTACTAGCAAAATTCAAATCATCAACATAAACAAGTGTGACTAGTAACTTATCCACATCCGTCTTTATGTAGAGATTACTTCCTGCCACCCCCTTCTTGAAGCCTTGTTGTTGTAGATAGTGATCCAATCTTGCGTACCAAGCTCTAGGAGCTTGTTTCAACCCATATAATGTCTTTTTCAACTTACAAACGAAGTCTTTTCCTTCTGTTAGATTAAACCCTTCTGGTTGCTCCATGTAGACTCCTTCCTTGAGTTCCCCATTCAGAAATGTTGATTTTACGTCCATTTGATAGATTTTGAATCCTTTTGAGCAAGCAAATGCCAAGAACATCTTGATAGCTTCCACACGAGCTACTGGTGCAAATGTTTCTTCAAAGTCAATTCCTTTAATTTGTGAATAGCCTTTACAAACAAGCCTTGCCTTGTTTCTGATGATTTGTCCATCTTCATTCATTTTGTTTTTAAACACCCACTTGGTTCCTATTATGTTTTTGTCCTTTGGACGAGGCACCAACTCCCATGTCTCATTCTTCTCAATTTGAGACGTTTCTTCTTCCATGGCTTTTACCCAATGAGGATCCTTACTTGCTTGAGTAAATGTTTCTGGTTCTATCATGGATAGAAGAGCAACATCATTCTTCTTTGGTGTACTAGTCATCCTTCTTCGGGTTTGCATCCCTTCATCCATATTGCCAATAATCAGCTCTTTTGGGTGATATTTTTGGAGAAATTTCATCTTTGAAGCGGTTTGAGATGGTTCTTTTTCCTTGGTTTTTCCTTGGTCTTTTTCTTCTTTTTCAAGTTCTTCTTCTTCAATGAGAGGATCGACTTCCAATTCTTCAATTTCTTTTTCTGGAAGGTCTTCGTCAATTTTTACATCAATGCTTTCCACTATTTTCCGTAGTCGGTTATTGTAGCACTTGTAGGCTTTGCTTCTTATAGAATATCCAAGAAAGATCTCTTCGTCAACCCGTGAATCAAATTTTCTTGGTGAGTCATCATTGATTTTTATGAAGCACTTGCTTCCAAAAATCTTGAAGTATTTTACTGACGCGGGTCTTCCTTTCCATAATTCATAAGGAGTCTTTTCATTATTTGGTCTCAATTGAGTTCGATTCAATGTATAGACAGTTTTCCCGATGCTTCTTTCCATAATTTTGTATACAAGTTAGCTGCTATTAACATTGTTCTTGCCATTTCTTGAACTATTCCGTTTCTTCTTTCAACTACCCCATTTTGCTTTGGTGTTCTGGCAGCAAAGAGTTCTCTTTTAATTCCATGTATTTTACAGAATTCATCAAATTCTTTTGATGTGAATTCTCCCCCTCTATCTGTTCTGAGACACTTAATCTTAGAGTCCTTTTCATTTTCCACAAGAGCTTTAAGATTCTTAAAACACTCAAATGCTTCGGATTTATATTTTATAAAATATACCCACATCATTCTAGTATAGTCATCAACAAATAAAGCAAAGTACCTTTCTCCTTGGAGTGCTGGAGTTCTAGTTGGTCCACATAAATCAACATGAATGATCTCCAAAGGCTTTGATGTAGAGAACTCCTTGGTCTTGTGACTTGTTCTAGTTTGCTTTCCATGTTGACATGGGCCACATACTCCTTGATTTGGTTTGAATAACTTTGGAATGTCTCGTACTGCTTTAATCTTGCTGATATTGATCAAGTTATCAAAGCTTGTATGTCCAAGTCGCTTGTGCCACAACCAACTTTCATCTGTTTGACTTAAGTAGCATTTATCTTCTTGAATCTTGTTCAGAATATAGATGTTGTCTAGTGTTCTAACCCCTTTCGCCACAAGTTCCCCTGAGGAAGAGTTCCTTATTTCACAGTCTTTGGTGCTAAAGACAACATTATGTCCTTGATCATAGATTTGGCTAACACTCAGGAGGTTGTGTTTGAGCCCGTTTACTAGCAAAGCATTTTGAGCTTTTCCTTTTCCATTAATAAGAGTAACAGTTCCTTTTCCAGCAATTTTGGCAGATCCACTTCCAAAGGATACATTTCCTTCCTTTTTGTTCAATGAAACAAACTTCCCTTTGTCCCCTATCATGTGTCTGGAGCACCCACTATCCACAAACCAATGATTTTCATTATTTTGAGCACATAGAGCTAGGCCACATTTATCCATGTTGGGATTCTCACTTCTTGCTTTTCCTCTTTTGAGTGGGCAATTTTGTTCATTGTGTCCATTATTATTACATAATGAGCAAATCAAATCAAATTTGGCCAAGGGATCAAAAGAATTGTAGGTCTTGATTTGTCCTTGCCCTTTGGGGCCATATGGTTTGTTTATTTGATCCTTTAGTTTTGGTGTGTCATTCTTACAAGCCATGCAATGTCTAGCTTGATGACCAAAATTTTTACAATGGAAACAATGCCCAAAAAAGATAGTTTTGTACCTGTTGTAATAGCCATGATTTGAATCAACATTCTTCCTTGGAGTTACTCCCGCTTCATTCTTTGGATTTGAGATGGGCCTCTGATGAAATACTATTTTGTATCTGTTGTAACATCCATGATTCGAATCAACATTCTTCCTTGGAGTTTCTCTTCATTCTTTGGATCTGGGATGAGCCTTTGATGAAATAATCTTTCTTTTTTTGGGTTGCTGGAAAGTACGTCGACATAGCTTTTCGCATTATTCTTAATACTTGATAATTCTCCTTTAAAACCTATTCCAGATTTGAGGTTTTTGATTATTTAGGATAGTGTCAAGTATTTGAGAGCTTTTCCAACCCTTTTTAACTTGCTCCAATTCCTTCCTCAGAGATACTATTTCGGATTCACGTTCTTCGCAAGCTTCTTCTTTTTCTTTTAGCTTATTTTTCAAGTGATCTTCCCTTATTTTTGTTTCCTCGTTTTCTACTTTGAGAGAAATGATTTTATTCCGTAATTTCTCATTTTCTTCAATGGCACTTATTAACAATTCATCTACATTTCCATCTAGCCCTAAGTCATCATCATTTGTGAATTCCATGAATAATACTTCTTGGTTTCCAGCATGGTCATTTTCTTCATAAACAGCTGTGTTGCAGGCCTCTGCCCACAAGAGCAATGGCAACCCCTGATCATGTAACATGGCTTTGGCAGCCCCTATGATGGATCTGTTCTTCCTCTCTGCAACCCCGTTCTGCTGGGGGTTGTAAGGAACAGTGAACTCCCTCCTAATGCCTGCCTCCGCACAATAGTCAACAAACTCTCCAAGGGTGTACTCTCCTCCATTGTTCGACCTCAGGGACTTGATCTTTCAACCTGTTTGTGTCTCCACAAGAGCTCTGAACTCCTGAAACCGCTTGAAGACCTCACTCTTGGTCTTCAAGAAATAAATCCAGGTCCTCCTGGAGTGATCATCAATGAATAAAACATAGTACTCATATCCACTCAAGGAAACATGAGACATCCGACCGCTCACATCAGAATGAATCAAATCAAGTATCCCAGTCGCTCTGTTGTCACCGCTGGGAAAAGGGGATTTGGCAAACTTGCCCATCGCACAACCTCTGCAAGTATCAAAGTGATCAGTACTGAAATCTGGCACACCTGTAGTGATCTCCCGCAATGTCCTCAAGGCTCCATGATACATATGTCCCATCCTGCAGTGCCAAATCTCACACAGCTCAGAACTGCTAGCTCTGCTGTCGGTACTACTGCTCAATGCCAAAAGGGGCTGGAATGCAAACTTGTACACCTTTGCATGGCGTACACCTATCACTCTAGCTGAATCAGCTGGAGTGCCCCTGGGATACATCAACACTTGTCCTCCCCTGAACAGTACCTCATATCCTCTGTCCTCCAAAGCTAAGACGGATATGAGGTTCTTCCTCATCCCTGGCACATAAAGAACATCTGACACTTTCAAGGGAGCTTTGGACTCCCTCTGAAATGTCAGTGTCCCCACCCCGACTGCTCTAACAACTCTGTCATCACCGAGTACTACCTCTATATCAGTGCCACTCTCTGAAAGCTCTGAGAAGTACTCACGGACTCCTGTCATATGACGTGAAGCCCCACTGTCCACATACCAGATACCTGAAGATGCTCCGTTAATTGAGGGAAAAGCATGCTCCCTCTGAACCTGTGTGGCAGGTGATCCTGCACTAGAGGACTCACACGTAGTGAACGCAAACTCCCGATCAAAACGACCTGCAAAGTCCTCAATCTCTACTGAAGCTGCCACGTCCTGGTTCTTCCCCTTCTTCTTCTTCTTCTTCGGACACACAACTGCATAGTGTCCCATCTTTTGACAATTCCAACACTTCACCTTGGAATAGTCCTTTTGTGTGTTTCCCTGTTTACCTTTACCTTTGCCTTTGCCCCCACCACTGCTTGTGGAAGCCTACTTCTTCCCTTTGCCTTTCTTGCCTCCTGCCACCAGTGCTACATCCTCATCCTACTCAACTGGCTTGGCTGCCCCAAGTTGACCTTTCCTGATCTCTGTCTGAATGCAATCATCCCAAAACCTCTCCCATGTGAGAAGGGTCTCACGTGCACAAACCCCATCAGCAAAGTTCAACCATGAACGGGGGAGGCCATTCACTATAATCCGCACCAACTCAGTGGGTGGAATGGCCTCTCCAATCGCTGCCAACTCATCTCTCACATTAGTAATCTTTGTGAGATATCCAGCTGCACTATCATTACCCATCTTAATGTTCTTCAGCTTCTCCTTCAAGACCATCTTCCGGTTCTCATTAGTACTCTGGTAGAAATTGGACAATGCTGTCCACATCTCATGGGCATTGCTCTTTCCTCTCACATGAGGAATGCAATGGTCTTTGATTCCGTCTAGAATCAGCCTCTTACCCTTGTTGTTCTTTTTATTATAAGCTGTCAACTGAGTAGCATCAGTAGGCACAACAACAGGGTTCTGTGTGGTATGCACCATGATAACCCAGACTTCTGCCTCCTCAAAGATACTCTGCATTCTCTCCTTCCAAACTCTGTAATTTGTATGCCCATCCAACCTATCCTCCACCCTCAATCCTAATGACATCCTGCTGTCCTAAAACTGAAAAATAGCACTGCTGTAGTAAAGATAAAACTGTTGTTTATGAAAAAATCAACTTGCTGGAATTTTCTGAGTGAAAAATCAGCAGCTGTAATTTTTCCTTTTGCTGTCCCAAACTGCCCTTCAGCACTCAAGCTCTGATACCATGTAGAAATTTCTCATTTCCCACCCCGGTTTTCAGTTTCTCCTTATTTCTCCCATATAGTTAAATGCCCTTTCCCATAACCATACATTTAACAAGCTGGAAAAAATAAATTTGCTGAAAACACAAATTCTGGAAATTTTACAGAATGCTGGAAATTGCAGAAATAAAAATCAGCAGTAATAAACAGCCATTAAAACACATTTAAACACTGAGATTTTTGGTCAATGTGACCCTGGAAAAACCCCCTACAACTCTTGGGGAAAACCAGTTCGAGAGCTCTTCTTTATTTCTGAAAATGCCTTTTTCACAGTGAGAAATATTCAGCAAAAAAATCAGCAAGCAAATTTACAACTTATCTCTTTTCCCATGCCTCACAGCAAACTGGAAATTACAACAAACAGGACAGCAATAAATGTTGTACGGCCTCTTCGATTTTCGTGCCCACTTTCAGCATTAAATGTTGTTGTACGGCCAGCATTAAATGCGTTGTACGGACTGCAATAAATGCATTGTACGGCCCTCATTTTGCGTGCAGAAAAATCAGCAAACTACTCCTCGATTTTTGTGCAAACCACTCCTCGAAAATCGTGCCAAAATCTGCCTTTCACTGTGTGCTGAACCAGCTGTACAAATCTGCTCAACTGCTGCCTTGGAATGTGTGCCAAGCTGCTGTCTCCTTCTCCTCCCTGCTCAGAAATCTCTCTTGCTCTCTTGCTCTCCTTCTCCCAATCTGCTCATGAAAGAATAAATGACCTTTTCCTCCTTTTCCTCCTTTAATCTAACCCCAAGTGACTTTTGGGTGATCCCTAAATCCAATGGCTGAAATAGATTTAGATCAATGGCTGAGATTAAATGCTCATTTAAATCTCACTTTCTATTTTTTAATTCACCCCACTTTAATAAAGACCTTTATTTCCAAAGTAACTTTTCTTTTCTAATTTTTCATTGACTTTATAAAAGTCACTTTAAAATTAGACTTAGTAACTTTATCACTTAAAGTCACTTTTAAATTAGATTTAACTTTATAAAATTATAAAGTCACTTTAGGAGAAAAATTAAATTCTTTTGGACACTTTTCCCTAGGCCAAAGATCAAAGCCTAAGGGAACCACCTGTCCTCCGGTACCAATTTTCAACAGCTCTTGTATATATAGCCTCTTCTGTGGGTCGAACTATCCTCTTGTAGGTCGACTTCATCAAGCTAAGGCCGACTTGGTGTGGAGGTGAAAAATTATATTTTTGACTCCATAATAATTCTTTTTACATGATACAAAAGCCCAAGAAGGGTCTCATTAGATGGAGAATGACTCTAATGACACAGAATAAAACCTAGAAGTCCTCAATGGGAACTTTGACCTATAAAATGATGACCCAAGCATGAAACCCATGCTTTAATAAGTCATTGTAACAATAATAAAAATTTCTTTTTCATTCTTTGACTCAAATATAAATATGAAGATCGAACCTAGTTACGTTCTTCAACAACTAGAACCAGTTATTCTTTGAAGCATATTTTCCATGTTGGGTAAAGGATAGTTGTCCTTTTTACAAGCTAGGTTAAGATTTCTGAAATCAACACATAGTCTAATAGTACCATTCTTCTTTCTAACAATCACCAAATTTGAACACCAGGATGAGTGTCGAGTTTGTCTGATGATACCAGCAGCAAGCATTTTTTGCAACTCTTTCTGAACGAGAGGGGCCAACTTAGGATTGATTTGCCTAAGCTTTTGCTTGAATGGTTTAGCATCTTCATCTTTCAAGGGAATAGTATGCTCAATAACATCTTTCCTATAGCCCTTGAGTTCATCATAAGAAAAGGCCAAGACATCACGATATTCAATGAGCAAGTCAATCAGATTCTCCTTTTCCTCTTCAGAAGTCCCTTTACCAATTTTGACAATCTTTGGATCTTCGGGGAAACTGATATTTACCTCAATAAATTCACCAGGGTCTATCTTCTTTTCATCACTTTTCTTGGTAGCATCATTTCTATCAAAGAGTTGTTCCATAGCCACAATATTTCCAGGAGTAGGATTTGTCATATCTTTACTATTAGAATCAGACCCTTCCTCCTTAGAACATGCCTGAAAATCTTCAAACTCATCTAAGTGATTAAGAAACGAACAATTTGTTTCTCATCATCAAACACTTGCCAATGTTCTATATTATCTAGGACTGACGGTCTGAAAATTACTTCCATTTTGGCCTTATCCTTTATCAAATTATCAGATATTTGGAAAGTAGAAGCGGCCACAACAAGCTCATCTGCTTGACTATTTTCCTCTCTAGGAATGATTTGGAGACCAAAGGCATCAAATAATTCAATAGTATCCCATACAGCATTCCGGTACTTTTTAAGTCTATCACTTTTGCATGAGAATATACCCTTGACCTGCTTAATGATAAGATCAGAGTCCCCTTTTACATTTAATAATTTTATCTTGAGGTCCCTGGCTATTTCAAGGCCCATCAACAAAGCCTCATACTCAGCTACATTATTAGTAGCTTCGAACTCTAATCGGAAAGCGAACTTAAACATATGACCTAAAGGGGATACCAAAACAATCCCAACCCCTTTACCTTGCTTAGAGCGAGCACCATCAAAGCTCATGTGCCAAATTTGATCCTTAGATTCATTCCTTTGTTCTGGTAAGATTATAGGATCAGAAAGGACAACATAATTTCCCATGTTGGACTGTTTCATAATGAGCTCATCTTGAGGGTCCTTAGGAGGAGAGACTTTTTCTGGAACTTTCTCAATTTCAATAAAACCACTGCATGGAAAACAAGGTGAAGGATCTTTGACAGTTTCCATGACTATAGTCTTTTAAGACAGACTCTTGATCATTTCATTGATAGGCAGAGATATTTTTGCATTGCTAATCCATTCTCCTAAGTCAATATTCAAATGAAAATTCGGAACATCAGAAGCAACTTCTTTTGTGTTTTTCTCCTGCATAAATTGACCCTCAAACAACACTTCACTTTCATTTTCAACATTGTTTCTACTAGAAGAGATGAGAGTCTCAACACTACAGTTATTTTCAATAACTTAAATCCAATCTTCCAAAGGCAAGGAAAACTCTTTTCCAAACATGTTGATTTGGTCTCCTATTGTCATAAACCCATCATTCAAGATATTCTTTGCAATAGCACAAGATTCTTCATCATGGAAACTTTGGCAAGGTCTACAAAAGGATGAAAGCTGGGCAATCATATTTGTAGATTCCAACAGATCAGGAGGTCTTTGCTCAGCAGGAGGATTCCTTTTCAACCATGGATTATTATTATTTCTAGGTTGAACATTCTGAGCTTGATTTCGTTCCATTTGAATCAACCTAGACTGCATGGCACTCATCTCTCTAGCATGCTCAATTCTCATTTCTTTAATCATTTGAGTTCTCCCATAGACCTTACTATTCTTGTTCTCCCATAAGGCAAGCTCTATGTCAGATGTGGGTTTTTCAGGTGGATTGCCACATTCTCCTTCACAACCACCTTTCCATAGTTCATTGAAAATGAGGGTATATTTTATCTTTTTGGACCATTCACGGTAGTTATCTTTGTTAGTGAAAACTACTCTAACGATGGAGATGACTGAATGCATCTGTGCAAAACTTATGCGTTGAGCCTTGAATAGACAAAGTTCTTGAACTAATAATCTTTGATAAAAATCTCTTCACAAAAACCCATCATACAAGTATGTGTTCAAAAATTAGTCAAAATAACCGAGGCTCTCTATCTTAAACAGATTATATAACCATCATATGCCAACATATATACGAATGGTTCAGTACATATCTCAATGGTTTAAACATACGACACACAATTAAAAACCAATTCAACACACATATAAACCAATTCAATGTTGTAATGTTTTAAACCAAGGCATATGAATATGTGCCCAACCGTATCACCGTGAACAACTCAGACTTGAATGTAGACCTTCACGACATTCAATACATTAAAGCACGGCCAATAAAACGCACATATAAAACTTCAACCCTACGGATATATAATATGAACCAACGCACATGTATGCACATATCGTTCAACATATATCATGAATTATTCAACAGAGAGAATCAATGACAACTTTATAATTCAGCAACAACCAGCTCTCAATGGAACAGTTCATGGCATATAAAAACTTCACAACACATACCAGAGTTTTAACCAATGCACAGAGACCGAAATGAACAAACGCACCGTGGAGATTCAACGCACATATAGCAGAGAATGAGCACACTGCAACGCTATATTCTATGCAAAGAAGGGAGGCATATGAACTTTGAGTTGCACAAGAGAATGTCCAACCAATTTGAACCAACATTCAACATATCCCAACACTCATCATTGCATTCAAAACTATACATATGACTCACTGCACAGAGACTCAACGCATAGGGACGTTCCAAACGTTTTGTATTCCATTAATACAATGCACAAACCAGGAGTGATTCAATAAGAGCGTTCAGAAAGAACAGTAGACTGACATACCTACAAAAACAACAAGACTTAAGGCAAAGGAGTTACGTGGGAAAGAGAGCTAAATTTAGGAACTGCTCTATTGGTAACTCCACGAATTGATGGTTTCTATTAGGAAAATCATTAATAATACAAGCAGAGGGAGACCCTTGGAATTCATATTCCAATGTCTCTTCATTTTCTTATTTTCATATTTATAATATTTACAATATTATCCCAATCCCTAAAGATTAGGTGCCAACATCAACACTGGGGTCCATAGAGGGAGATTGAGAGATATCTAGGGCCAACCCCTAGAAGACAATTTTAGAGAGCTTCTACACACTTTAGGGCACCCTTGACGCTCAACACTTGCCTAGAAGAGGCTTATGCTAGCATGACGTCAACATTATCATCATTTCGGCTCACATATGTGGCTTGTTTTGAGTTTATTACATGAGCTACTAGGTCGGCTTGTGGCCTAGCATGTTGTAGCACATTATTTTATGATTTTTAGGGGGCTAGTAGGCTAAAATATAATTTGATCTCCTCATATAAATAGAGAGATACATCTTGTCATTCATCATCGAGCACTTGGAATTTCGCCCCCTTTAGAACTTTTGGCATATCTCTTGTAGAGAATCAAGGATCTATGAATGCATTTTGATATTTGGAGTTGACATGCCTATCTTTGGAGCTATTCTTTGGATCATGGATGGAATCATTGCATGTTATCTTGTAAGTGTACCTAATGGTTGAAAATCTATTTTTCTTCATGTCTGATGTATGGAATAATGTTGATTCTAGGTTATGCTAACTGTGCCCTAATTAATTGAAGATATATTGAATGTTACCTAGATGATCTATTGCATACATTATTCATAGCATGTGAATGAATGGTCATAGTGGTGAACTCTTGGTAGCTCTCCCATGAAATCTCTATTATCCATGGCATAGGTAATAGTTGAAATTATAGTGATAGGGCATCAAAATTTCGGCCTCCTTAGAACCCTGTTGGCTAATCTACCACATCATAGACTCCACCCTCCCAAGGATCTAGGTACTGGCACTCCTTGTGGATGATCAATTTAACATTTAATCCATTAATTTCTCTTCCCTAAATTCGACTCCTTCAAGGCAAAGTGAGCTAACTAGGGCTTGGTGTGAGAGCAATGTGAATTTGTGGGATTGGCAAGCCTAAACATCAAGGGGATAGCATTTGCCACAAAAGTTATCCTTTTGGTGAGCATCCACTTCAATCTTGTCCATAAATATTCTTGCCCTAGTTGTTTGGCCTAAGAGGGAACCCCTAGTCTAGTTTTGCTTCACCTTAGGGGCTTCTTTGAAGGTTTCATGAGCCTTGGCCTTGCTAATATACATTGTTGGAAACCTTTTCTCCTAGCCCTGGCCTTTGGTTACTCCAACACTCAACCCATCAATCAAACCCTAGGTTTTTGCCTCATCAAATAGACTTCAATCAAGAAAGTGAATTGCCTTCAACTGGAGCCTTAAACCTAAATTGCGCCTTTCATGTCGAAAGCCTTATTGTTTCACCTCATACCCTAACCTTAGAATATCCATTAAAGTGACATTTTTCACATAAAGGGGCTCCTCCAATCGGTGAAAATCCATAAAGAGCAGGGAGTTTTAGCTCTGGTGATAGTGGGCCACTACCCATTTTTGTCTCTTAGTCTAGTTTTAGCCTTGTAGAGTGCCCTTCTCCAAGGCCTGCTAGATTTTGCAGCAATACTCTACAAGGCAAGCACTAAACTGACTGACAACAATGAGGTGTGGCCAATTGTCACCAAAACCACTACCCCTACTGTTTATGGACTTTCACCAATGGGAGGCTTCCTGGTAAATAAGTCACCTAGAGAAATATTCTAGGCTTAGAGGTTTAAGATGACACAATAGGCTCCTAAAGGATGGCTCTACTTAGGTACAAGGCTTAACCAATGAGAATAAGGCAATTTGCATCCCTTAGAAAAGCCTAATTAGGACATGCAGGACCTAGGGCTTGAGTAATAGCAAGCAGGACGAAACGTCCTAAGATCAATGTGTCAAGGAAAAGGTTTCCAACAATGAGTATTAGCAAGCGAATGGCACATGAAACCTTCAAAAAGCCCTCAAGTTGAAGCAACCAAACTAGGGTTTCTCCTATTGAAATTCCAATGCATGAGAGAATTTCTAAACATGGTAATTACTTATGACTTATATACATATTTTTCCTTAGAATTTACTTTGTTTAGTTATGTCATCAAGCAATTACACATTAATAATTTAGCCATTCAAATAGAGATCATAATGCACAAGAGACAACAAAGATTAGGCGAGAGGCCAATGAAAAACCCACAAGGGGGAAAACCCATCAATTCTTTCTTTATAGATTCTTTGTCAACAAGAGAAATCCAAGTCAAACTAACCAGTGATCCAACTGCCAAGTCATCCCTCCAAACTTTGCCATGTTTTGTCCACAAAGTAGTTAACCAATCTGCCACATGCCTGTAATTTAGATGCCTCGTCCCATAGAGATATGTAGCTCATATTTCACAAAAATTATACCCTTCCTGCAGCTCACATTATACACAAAGATTAGCCTTCCTATAGCTCGCATGATACACAGAGATTAACCTTCCTGTAACTCGCATGATACACAAAGATTAACCTTCCTATAGCTCGCATAATACACAGAGATTAGCCTTCCTGTAGTTCCAATGATACACAAAGATTGACCTTCATATAGCTCGCATCATAAACAAAGATTAGCCTTCCTTCAGCTCACATCACAGAGAATAATGGTGTCTCCGAAAACTTGTCTTATGTGTCTCAGATTCCATGCCACATACCTGAATTGCTTTTCATAGAATAGACCTGAATTGGATTCCAAATGGTAGAGGATATGTGCCAATATATAGTTGTTCGTTCATGTGAAGAGACACGTCCTTTCGGCAAGCCGACTTGTCTTTCTAGAGGGCCAACTTGGCAACTTGGAAGGACAAATGACACTTACAAAATTTCAAATTTTCTTCTTTTCACAAGGGTCACGAAGAACATGCCCTTTCACATTTTCTTTTGACCAAAATAAAGCATGAAGAACATACTAGAAAAATAATAATATTTCTTCTTTTGTTTTTACATAAAATACATATTGATGCAATGATAATTATGAAGACCGAACCTAGCTACAATTCCAACACTCCCTCTTAACTAGGGAGATATTCATAATGACTTATCACGATATTCTCAAGTTGAGAACTTCTATAAGAAAGGATCTGGATTGATAAGCATCATGATGATAACCTACATCATCATAACCAGCATTGTCAAATTACCAAGGCCTTGACAAGTACGTTCTATCTCTCCAATAGATCAAAGCACAATGTTGGGAGGCATTCAATAGGACACCACCACCTCTCAAGGCACATAACCCACCTAGGTTCACCAAGGTATGTCCTCACAGGACCATTTCCTCCTAATCCCAAGAAAAAGTTCGTCCACCAGACCATTCTTTAACCAAGTCCATGTACTTGACTTACAGTTGTTAGTCCTAGTCATAGTACATGACTCAAAAATTTCGTCCAAGATGCTTATCCAATCCACCATTCTCTCCATTTGTGTTTATGCACTAGACTTATGGCGATTAGTCCTGGCCATAGTACATTACACATGGAGAACACAGTGTCCATCCTCACTCCCTCTCAACTAGGCAGGAGATATCCACAAGCCCAATGCTTGTCTCAAAAATACTTATCCTATCCCTTGGGAAGGGACTTCACCAATGCATCAGCTACCTGTTCGTTCTTGGATATCCATTGTAGCTTCTTGGCTCCTATCTGCACCATATTCTTGAAGCACAAAGTGCTTCAAACTTTCATGAAGAACCAAGTTCTTTGACAATCTTTATAGAGTATCACGATCAAGTTCAACATGTCGTCAAATAATACATCAAATGTTTTACGGAGCCAAACTGCTTCACAGCTAATTGTACAAACTGCCATATATTTTGCCTCTGCAGTGCAACTGAATCCTAGTTAACGCTCTTCCAAGAAACCATACCAGATTCCAATCATCAGTAGTATCTCTACTCATCATCGCCACTACCAATCCAATCAATGTAACCTCAAGTCCCAAGTTGTAAGATCCTTCATGTTAATTTCTTCTTCCAGGTTCATCTGAAGTCAATATTTCTTCCTTTGGCTCATGAATCCTTCTTTCCCAAAGTACGAGGTCTTCTTTAATCATGATGCTTCTTCAAAATTTGGGATAACTCTTCTAACTGTGGTAATCGTCTTAACATGAACCTCTCCCTCTTACCAGGAGAACCTTTATGTTGCTATGGGGTGTTTGCTAGATCTAATGCATACTTCAAACTACTATCTCTTCCTCTAATCACATTCCTTCATAATTCGAAAGTCTTTTAGCTTTGCTATGTTCTTCCCATTCTTCCATCTGTTGTCAAGTCTTGGGCAACTATTATTATTGACCTGCAAACTTTATTAGGAAAAGGCTATGGAATAAAAAATATAATCAAGCAAAGTACAAAAGATTATCCAAAGATAAAGACAATAATAACGGTGGTAATCAAAGAAAGGAGATGTAAAGTACTTATCTTTTGAAAAGAGAATCAGCTCCCTCTTAATCTTGTACTTCTTGTAACCATCTTAGCATGATGTCATTTTTGTCTTTCTCAAGAGCTAGAGCTTCTTCTTCTAGCAGAAATGATTAGCCCTAGGGTTTTATCCTCAGGATTTTTTTTTATTTGTGTTTTAGCTAGGGTTTACAAATCCAAAATCTCCAAAACCTGCCAACTTTCAAAGTTGCAATTTCTACAAGTATTAGCTACAAACCATATAATTATCATTTGCATGCCTTCTATACTTGAGATGGAGCATTTTGATTGTCTAACTTTAGAAACTAAGTCTTTGTATGCAGGGAATGACCCAAGCACCTATTGTATTGAATGTGTTTTTATCCTCGAGAGGGAGAGGATAAGACCTTTTAAGATAAATCAGATGTTAATAATGTCTTTCAATAAGACTTCTAGCTTGTTACTGCTCAAACTAGCATGGCACCTAAGGGGGATCCTAAGAGGGCAACTGCTAGGTCAAGGACAATGATGGAGACTTAGCCCATTGTCACCACTGCTAAGACTCGCTGCTCTTTACGGACTTTCATTGATGGAAGGATACCTGGTAGTTAGGAAGTCACTTATAAAGTGTAGATCAATAAAGAGATGGAGTGACCCAAATGATTCCCTCTCGAGTTTGAGGGAAAAAGCTTGCTTGCATTTTAAGCAAGTGGCTTGATCTTCAAGGCACAGGGGACGAGGATTGGAGGGTTGAGGTAAGAGGATAAGACCTATAAAGGATGTTCTCAATCCCTAAAATCCTTTTGAGAACTTCGATTCTCGAGTAGTCCTTGATAAATAGGCTTTGGTGAAGAATGGGACCACACGAGTCCAAGTGGACCCAGCACAGGTTAGGGGATGGATTTTAGCAACCAATGATGTTCTTAACCTAGCCAAGGTGAGGGGAAAGGATCAAACAAGAATTTTCTTCCAAAGATGTCAAATTGATCCTACTAGGTTCTAGCCTTGGGAACACCTAGGCAAAACTTGATCCTAGAGCTAGGGCTTGGGGTATCTGGAGATTCCACCATCATAATTGCTTCAAATGGGTATCTGGAGATTCCACCAGCGCAGTTGTATCTAGGAGATCGAAGTTTTCTTGTGGCTACTTTCCTGGGAAATTGATGCCCTAGGTGACCTAATGGAGCTAGACCTAGGAAAAAAGGGGAAGAGGGAGAAAAGAGGGTTAAAATGATCACCCCTTTTGAGTGACCAGTGCTTAATTCACTTGGGGATATGGAGTCAAGGATAATAATGAAGAAGGATTTAGTTTCTTGTTCAAGGAGGCTCCAAAAGTCAACTTCGTCCAATGTTAGAGGAAAGAGAAGAAAAGTGACTTTCAAGCATTTATACTTCATACAAATGGTGCAAGATTATCAAGATAACATGATCTCTAGGACATTTACTTCATCTAACAATGGCCAATACAAAGAATAAGCTAAATAGACACATAATTCCACATTTCATTCATGCAACAATTAACCCTAATGCGAAGTTCAAATGTATGCAACAACAAGAAAAATAACGTTAAAATTGCACTTACAATTTTAGAGAGTATATCCAACCAGCATCACATTTGCAAATAAAAAGCTCCAAGATAGAAATAGCCCAAATCCATACATCAAAATTCATCCATCATCCAAAATAATCCTCCAAGGAAAAAGTGTGAAATTCTCTGAAGATAGACAGAACCCAAGTCAAGTGATGATACAAATGAATCCAACTAACTCCTATTTATACACTAATTAGGAGTTCGATTTAGCTAATGGGCCTACATTAGCCCCTAAAAATAAAATAATGTGCAAATGACCTAACTTTGGTGACAAGCCCACCAAACTAGCTCACAAATGAAAAGGTAAGCCTCTTAAGAGGACAAATAATAATCTATGCATGTTGTAGGGCCCTCTAAGAGGCCTAATGGGGTCCATGGGTGCCACAATGAAGAATAGGACCCTCAAAAGCAGTGGACAAGGGGTTGGCCCCTTGTAATAACCTGTGGTGCTCCAAATGACTGTGGGGGCACACAAGTGTCCTCATGGGTCTCCAAACAAATCGAAGATGTCTGTAGGTTGCCCTCAAGGACTAGGATGATAATGTAGGAGATGCCACATCATTGTAGAAGTCCTAGATCATCTACCAAGTGTATGGTGTAGATCTGGGGCCAACTGAGCATGATGGATCAGGTGCATCCTCTTCGTCCAATGAGTGAACCACGAACAATCTCTGAATGGTTGTGGGGATCCATGAAGTGCAATCTGCTGCTGTGGAGGCCCATGGCTCTCAACGCTCACCCTATATGTACCAATGTGGCCCTCTGGAGGATTAGGCCCCTGTATAGGGAGACCGAACCCCAAATGGAAACCATCTGCAATCCTACATAAGATCTAATGCGTCCCCCTAGGCTTCCAATACAACAAGTCATTAAAGAAATCAAGCGAATGAGCTTACCTAATCATGGACCACAAGTGGGGACTTCATAATGGCCTGCCCTTCCATAATGGGCTTTGAGATGTGCCTGTTAATCTAGGTTGTCATTGATGTCAATATGGCAGTGTTTGTGATGGCAAATTCTTGTGACATGTGAGGTTTCCCATTGATGCCCATTGATCATGATACTGCTCATGGAGGATCCAAGGATTGAATACAGACGTAATAGAAACAGTGGAACCGAGGAGGAAAGATATCGGAAGCCATCATAGAAGAGCTATCGGAAGAAGAGCTATCGGAGCAGTGTATCGGAAGTCATAGGAGTGAAGAGAAGCCACAGGAGCGACAAGCCAAGACAAAGCAGATCTATCGCATATGCCAAGAGTAAGAGCAATATCGGAGGAAGGAATAAACCATGGAAACCTTTTAAAAGTTCACAGCGCATAAACCGGAGGAGTTAACATATCATATCGGTGGGTTCTATTATATGCCACCGCACAAAACCCCTGATTGCGATTTGATATGCGGACCCAACCGCTCCATTAGAATACACCATTATGTTATATCGTGTCTGCCTCATCGAAACTTTCATATCACAAGTCTTAACAGGATGTCACGGTAAAACACCGATTGCGATATGTACTGCGGACCCAATGGTTCCATTATAATACACCTTAATACTATATCGCATCCGTCGTATGAACTTTCATATTGCAGGTCATAAAGGTCACGGTAAAACCTCCGATTGCGATATAATATTGTGGACCCGCTGCACCACTATAACATGACTTTATACAATATCGCATCCACAGTATCACTAGTTTCTAAGGGATGTCAAACCGTCGATTGCGATAAGGTTGTGGACTCGACAAATTTATTAACAACTGCTTAAGATCATATCGCATCCACTCCGTCGGCAGTAGGGGAATCGCTATGTTATGTGCAAACCTCCGAAAATTGTGATTGCGGGATTAAAGGAATAACTCTGATTTTCATGAATGTTGCGATTGCGATTAATGTGATAATGTTGCGGTTGCGATTGCGATTAATGTGGGACCTCCATGTGGGTATAGCCTTGGATGAATATTAAAAAAGGGCCTCTCCGATAAAATCTTTTAATGTGCAAACTCATAAGTCAGCCTCTCCTCCCAATGAACGTGTCTTTTGGTTATTGGCAAAACTCATATATATACAAGTTGAAACGCTTCACTTCAGGCAACAGATTTCGTGCATCTAACACAAAGAAGAAGTAACAGTTCACAACTCGTGAACTTGAAGAAACAGAGAAAGCCGAAGGTCGAGCAGGAAGGAAGGAAGCCGAAGGTCCAGCAGGAAAGAAGGAAGCCGAAGGTCGAGAAATTTTGTTGATTGGGTTAATCTTTGAAAGGCTCAGACCTGTGATGAATTAGAAGAAGTACAGACCTCAACTTGAAGAACAGTTTTTTTGTGAAGATCTGTTTGACCTCGAACCAGCGAAGTAAGATTTCATCAGTCATCAGTTGAAGGGAGCAGTAGACAACACCAGCGTTGAAGTATTTGTGAGTTTGTTCCTTGGAAGTAAGATACTGTGACAATCACTCCTAAAGCAATTACTACAACAATAAGAACAGAGGCTTGAAAACAAAGAATTGCTTTTGTGCATACATTGAGGCTTAGCGCAGATATCTTGTTGGAAAGCTTCAACAAATCTTGGAAACATTATTGGAGATCATGATGCCTATTTGAAATCATCATGAGGTAACTTTGCAGACTCTGTTTGGGCAATATGAAGAGTTGTGAAGACTCCTTCATATGAAGACAGGTTGTCATTGATGTAGCAATGAAGTTGTAGATAGACAGAATTCAGTGAAGAAGATTTTGGGAGCAGAGAATTACTACCAAACATATCTAGACAATATATAGCAGAGGGTCGAAGCCCTTGGGGTTGGTGCCTCAGAATTGGAAGGATTGGTGTCCTTGGAGTTGGTGCTCCTAAATCCAAGGTTGGTGCCTTGACAAGATAGGGTCGGAGCCCTTGGGGTTGGTGCCTCAGAATTGGAAGGATTTGTGTCCTTGGAGTTGATGCTCCTAAATCCAAGGTTGGTGCCTTGACAAGATAGGGTTGGAGCCTCACAAAAGACCAAGTTGGTGCTTGGCAATAGGTTGGAGCCGGGGAATTGAAGATCGGTGTCTTCATCAAGGGTTGGAGCCCTATATATTGTACTTGATTCATTATAAAAATTATATTAATAAAAGCATTTATTCCTATTGCTTATTTTGTGTTCTAAATATAATTGATTTAACTAGTATAAGTAACAATTGAAAAGGAATATTGATTCACCCCCCCCCCTCAATATTTCCAACACTCATGTGCTTGCCTTTTGCACTCTCTCTCCTCTAGTGCACTATACCTATCTCTCCCTAGGGCACTTGTGAGGAGGCTATTTCAAAAATTTGTGTAAGACTTAGTTCCATCAATTCTTTTGTTGACTTTTAAAAATCTCAACACCATTAGATGTTATTTCTTTAGAAGTTAAATTGTGGTTCAGATTTGTCATTAATGTAGGATAATAGGATAAAAGAAGAAACTTTGATAATGTAATATACCCAATTTTGTGAGCATGGGAATCACTAAGGAGTTTTGCCAATTTTGGTAATATTAATAAAAGGGGAAAATATTATTTTACGGAGAATGGCAGCAAATTATTATTTTATTGGAGAATGGCGGCAAATTATTATTTTATTAGAATGGCGGAAAAGTTAATAAGTGGAAAATGGCCCCTGCCAATAAAATAATATTAGAAAAGGAATCTAGAAGCATGAGGAAAATTATAAAAGAAGGAAGGACTTATTTGTTGAGCATTCTATTTTTCTATCATCTCTCATTGACATTGAAAGGAAACTCAAGCGAGTTTCAGACTAAAGAGTTTCAAGCGAAACTCTAAGCTGATTTCGGTGGACTTTGAGTGCCACCCTAGTTAACTCTTGGGGAAGATCACTTCAGGTCTTCCAATTGTGTCTATTGCAGAGAATCTTCAGCATTTCAATTAGCTGCTTGCAGGGCTACACAAAACGTGGAGGCCGAATTCATTTTCCATTAGGAGGGTCGAGTTACTTGCTATATCACTAGAGGCCAAGTTGTCTAATTAAAGAGGAAGCCGTGTTGCAAGTCCAGATTTCATCGTGCCAAGAAGACCACAAATGCCAAGGACGAGTTGCATTTTATTGTGCCAAGAGGGGCGTATTTGTTGAAGAAACCAAGCCAGTGGTTTGCATGCCAAGTGACTGATCTCAAGAAGGCCGAATTGTTCCATGTTCTGGTAAGCAGCATAAGGGACAAATTGCAGTCATCTTCAGTTAAGGAGAAGGTCGATTTCTCACTGTTTTGAGGGCTAAGCCATTCCCATGAGAAGGCCGACTTTACATAGCTCCAATCCAAAGAGATCGAGTTGGTTCAAGAGACAAATCTGCCTTGTGTATAGTGTCAACTTCAGATAGTGTTTCCATCATGAAGAGGGCCAAATTCCCCTTCATTTTCAGATTGAGTTTCTCATGCCCAGAACTAATTTCTGTCATCTCTTAAGGAGGCCACTTCATTAAAAAGGGAGCTATCTAAATATATGTTTACAGTCAGCTTCAGATGCGGGTTTGTCTTGGGCCGAGTTCATAAACCAAGTGCTATAGCAGCTTGTTAAAGAGGACAGAATTAGAGTAATCATCGAGTCTGGTTTCTTTTTACAGTAGGTAAGTGTTCCAATATATTCAAGAGAATTATTATATTCCTGTAGCAGCCTGGCAGTTAAGGAGGCCACATTGTACTCAAGGGAATCATCAAATTATCAATTCTGATTTTTCCTATCAGTTTCGAGGTTATCCCAGGTGTTGTTCTTCCATGGCATTGTAAACTTTGAAATTTGGCTCTCAATAAAATATCAGTCTTTGCCTCAGGAAACGATTAAAGTGTTCTTTCAAGTTTTCTGACAAATTGTTTGACAATGGTACTGTGTAATTTAATTGAAATCTGAAAGGTGTGCTCATGTTTGAACTTATTCGGGTATTAACTTTATATCAGCGGCATATTAATTCCTGAGTAAAATAAAAATCAGTCTATGTTGTCTCCATTATGGAATGTATCGGTTCTGTGCATGACTAATTGAGAGTTAAAAATCAACAAAGGTTATCTACAGCAGTTCCCTGCCAACTGTTTGACGAAAACTCACTAAGGCCAGACTAGACAAAAACTCAAAAAATGTTTGTGAGCTTTAAGCCTTAAGGTACTTGCAGTGAGGAATATTACAGATAATTTGGCTTCCATGCTAATTTAGCACAATCGCACCCAAAGCACAAAAACTTAAACTATCCATAAAACGATATCTAGCCTTAGCTGAAATAGCCCATAACTATGCATTGATACTAGCTGTTGAACCGCAGAGCATGTATATTTGATCAGCAGAGTGCACTGGTTTGAAGGCAAAATGGATGCAAACTTCATACAGTGAAACTTGAAAGAAAAAGAGATTTCCAGCAAGAATTATACTCAAACTTATATTCAAGACTACTCTTGGGATCCCTATTATTTGAGCCATGTAATTTTTCTGTGCCCCGATGTATTAATTTGACTTTTGAAATATAATATGAAACTTCAAATAAAAAGATTACTTCTACCTCTAAGTGAAAGCAAATTCATTTCAGACTACAATTTGGCATGCGATCTCACCTTTGATTCGGGCCATGTAAACAATCTCACAGGGGAATCTTCGTCATATGATTGAGCAGGATCTCCAACACTACTCTCTCCCATAGATGCAAATGTATGCAAGTGTCCTGAACGTGACTCGGAGATAAGTTGTCTATCACTTTTGCCTTTAGTTTTCCTATCCTTCGTCAAAAACTTCCAACCATATATAAGTCTTCTTGAAACATTTGCATGAACAAAACTTCTGCAGATTATTCTGGAATCGACAAGTGATGAGTAATGCGTTCCATGCAAGCATTCTCGATCTCCCAAATATTTTCCATCTAAAGACAACGGGGAAGAAATATATCAAAGGTCAGGAAAGAAGTAGAAAATTTGACAGTGGGTGAAATCAAACTAGATTCACAAATATATGCGAGTTATAAAGGATGTCAAGAAAATGAAGAAAGCCAGTACAGAGGATATCGGAAATCTGACAAATATGAATAAATACAAACAGTACCGGATGCCTTGCCCAAACTTGATTGTTATTTATATGACCCTATAAACAACTCCACGATATTATTTATAGCTATGAAACCTTACAACAGAAACAATACGATATAAAATAATGATATGTGCATCGTAGCGATAATTCGGCATTTAAAATTTGTGTGAAACAGGGAAGAATATCCAGTAAGTACTTGAGAAGAACCATAACCAGAAGGATAACATGTTCGAAATTAAAGTTTAAATTGTGATTTTCAGATCCCCGTTGCAATCAACCTTAGAAACGTGTTTATTCTGCATTCTTTTATGCGTGTGTGCAATTCCACTTGCAGTCTTGCTATTACTATACATTATCCTCAAATTTCGATGTTGCAGATGGTGAGCAATAAGATTACCTGAGTAACTTCGATACCGAGACAGCAACACAGCAATGATGAACCAATATTGTGAAAAATTTGTATGGCAATAACTCGACAAGGGTTTGAAAAATAAAAATAATGAAAAATTTGGCCAAAAATAATAGAGTGAACAAAATATTGCGAGCAAATTTTTTTGAACCCCGATTAATCAGCGATTCATAATATTGAGTGAAAAAACAAGCACACGGTAACCCAATTTTGTTGTTGGATAGTCCACAGCAATATAATTTTTCTATTTCAAATGCGCTACATGGCCGTCAAATATTTCCACTTGAACAATAGCCCAAACATTTCACAGCAACATTATTTGGTTTACAAGTATCTTCCCAACATTATTTAGGAAATAAAGATATATTATACTCTATTCTCTCAGCATTCCCCTTTTTATAGAATTGAGACAATCCTATCCAAATTTGTCAAGCATTCATAAAATTACTCTGTACTTGGGTTTGATTCAAATTAACCAAAACTGGCTAAGAAGCATTTACCAACAAAGAAATTCATTCAAGTTGAAACCTACCAACTGTGAAGGCCCTCGACTATGTATTAATAGAGAAAAGCAACCAATGATTTTAATTGTGAGCAGCACATAATGAACTAGTCAAATGTGAACTGATTCTGAGAATACGAGAAGCAAATGCTTCCTTACTTATTGGTGGCGTTTGCAGAGAAGCCATCACATACGCCATTTCTACAACTGCTTAATTGATGTATTAGTCAAGAGTGACGGTCTGAGAAGTGCGATACGCCTTCACAGACCAGCGATGCACTTAAGTCGGCCGTGGCGTTGGTTGTGTGGATACAGTAGCGCCACAATGATCTCCCAAACATAGAGAGAGTAATGGTGATATATTGTGTTTTAGGTAATTTATTTATAAATTTGTGTGGAGGAAATATTTATATTATATCCCAATCGTGAGGGGAGAGCCAGTTCACAGTACAATACGAAGCAGCAGTGGGTGGTGGTCTCCCGTGGCTTTCAATATTTCTGGAGCTATCCGTCCATCTCCATTCATCAATGCTCCATCTCCATCTCCATTCATCAATGCATGGCGTAGTAATGCCACCATTAAATTTAAGGAGCTATCCTCTCCATTCATCAATGCTCCATCTCCATCTCCATTCATCAATGCATGGCGTAGTAATGCCACCATTAAATTTAAGAGTACAAAATTTAATAAGTGACCTATACTGCCTTTAAATATAAAAAATAATATATTTTAATATTATTTTAAATTTATTTTTTATTTATTTTTTATTTTTTTAACCACATGGTGAATCGGTAACTGTCAGTTCTAATCTATGGGAGACCAAGGATCAAACCTCATAGCTGTCACTATAACACCAAAAGCATAACCAACCACATGCAAGTCGGGTATACTAAGTTCCTATGATTTTAAATTTAATTTAGTATAGCATAAAAATAATATATTTAGGGGAGGGTCGCCATTACATGTGTGCCCTCCCCGCCACGTCACATTACCACGCGTTAGGACACATGGAGCCAATACGACACCTGTCCACCCTGGAGCTCCATGTGTTGGCTATCACCTCACTGCATAAAATTTCGGGTTCGCGCCATTTCATCGGTTTGTCTGGGGTCATTTCTGCGATGTTCCATTTTCCCTTTGTCTTTCTGCTCGGGGCTGGTTGTTGGGCGAAGCCCCCCGCCGAAGATGGCGCGGGACGGCCCTATAACCTGCGCACATGGTGGTTTATTCGTGTGCTGGGGGGATTGTTTGTTCGGTTGACAGGGTTTGTGTACCTGCACGCAGAGTCGTTTATTCGTGTGCTGGTGCGAATGTTTGCTGGAGTTTCAGGGTTTGTGGTTGGGACAGCGGTTCTGCTTTTCTTGTGCTTTTCCGCCTGGATTTCTTGGTCGTTCTGGAATGCCAGTTGTTTAGCATGGAATGCCGGTTGTTTAGCATTTCTCTGGTGGTGGTCTTATTCGGCGATTTTGTTGTTTGGGGAGGAGTCGGTCGCAGTTTTACTGAGCTCGAGGTAAAATAAGAATTTGTTGTTTTGCGCTGGTGTTTTTGGTGGTTTTTTGTTCCCTAATGGCTTTTTCTTCTTGTTGCAGGTGTGGAAAAGGTCGTTGCAGGTGTGGAGAAGGTCTGGCGAGCTCCGGGGAAGGTGGGGGAGGTCGGCGACCATCCATGGCCTGTATCCGGTAGGATTTTAATCCTACCAGCAATTTCTCTGTGTTTTTCAACACAAGCAACTCTATTTGGATATTTTGTAAACTTTCTATGGCATTTTATGGCATTTTTTTGAGGATTTTTTTTTAGGGTTTAGGGTTTTTGGATATTTTGATGCTGTTTGTTGTTGAAGGTTTAGGGTTTTTGTGGAAATTTCATTGTTTTCTATGTTATTTTTGTTGTTTTAGCTGTTATTTTTGCTGCCCCGTGCCCTCGGCCATCCCGTGCCCTCGGCCGTCCCGTGCCATCCTCGGCGGTGTGACCTATTTGTGCACTCTGTGTGCGCTCTGCCTGCTACATATGTGCTGTGTGAGTTATTTGTTGTTTTCGCTGTTAAATTTGCCGTCCCGTGCCCTCGGCCATCCCGTGCCCTCGGCCGTCCCGTGCCATCCTCGGCGGTGTGACCTATTCGTGCACTCTGTGTGCGCTCTGCCTGCTACATATGTGCTGTGTGAGTTATGAGCGCGCTCTTAGAAGGACAAAAGCACCAATACCAGTTAGAACCCACTTAAGAGTTATTTTTGCATTTTTGCCGTCCCGTGCCCTCAGTCGTCCCGTGCCATCCTCGGCGGAGGGCTTCGCCCCACAGCCGGCCCCGAGCAGAAAGACAAAGGGAAAATGGAACATCGCAGCAATGACCCCAAACAAACCCTTGAAACTCTCTATCGCTGCTCTCAATTGACTTGCATAACTTGTAAATTCATGTAAATTTCGAGTGGACTTGGCTTGGCACTTTGACATGCCTGTCAGAGTAGCCCCTTGTTACTGTGTTTGCTTTATAGATAAAAACGCTGCATTTTTATTGTCCCTGCTATAGTATTTTTTTCATTGAATTCGGGATTTCATTCCATGTAGATATGACTACTTTTGTTCATTTTAGCAAGTTTAGTTTTTGAACTGTTTCTCTGGTTTGGTTGGCTCTAGCATCATAACCTGACCAGGAAACTTTTGCTAACATAAACAGAGTCAAGACAGAACTGCAAGATAATCTACGCATTTGAACAATAGCTATTGCAACTTTAATATTGTCAACTCCTTAACTGCCTTCTTGTCGCAACATGCTAAGTTATTCTTGCATGTTAACGTTTGTGTTTTTATGGTTTGTACATTTGAAGCGAGCAGGAGGTGTTTCTAATTGCGAGTGTAGACCTCTATTCAGTGTTAAGTGATTGTGGACTTGCCCAGCACTGTCATCACATGATAACTGTTTTTGTTTCTAATAAAATTTATATGCTAAATATGTTCGATCTAACCCCTTATTGTTATGACTCTCGCCTCTGCTTACTTGGTGTGACTCTCACCATTGTTGTGACTTATAGCACATGGTTATTGCTACAACTTGCTCAATACTGTTGTTGCAACTCTAAGAAGGGTGTTGTAACTTTGCGTCAATTATAACAATTCATTAGTTAACCAAACAATTGTCATATGTGAATCACTCATATAGTCAAACAATTGATCTACTCATGAAGGAAAATGAAAAAGGTGAATAGGTGCTTAGAAAAGAATTAATGACTAAGCCACAATTCGTCATATAGCTGATTAGGTTAGTGTGCACCCAAATTTCTCTATCGTTTGGAAAGTTGATGTAACAAGATGGAACAATATGATTCTCATAGTTGTTCATCAACTGATTTGATTAATTTAGATACTTCCATCATTTATACAAACACATATAAAAACACATGCTCTCTTTAAGTTGGGCAGTAGTAAAAAAATAGGCTAGCTAGGTGATTGATAAAAGTCATAACTATGTTCTTTATTGTATTTCTAGTTTCCAGCAATGTAAAGTTCTTATTCATTCTAATTCAATCAATAACATGCTAAGTATAGAGTTCCTTACTACTAGTGCCTCGTATAAGGAGGTAGGACCCCTTCCTTAGCAAGGTATTGTTTGTACTTTATAGAGTAGTTTTAGTATCATACTTTATTTCCAGCAATTCTTCTCGCACTTAACTGCAACTGTTATATTTCCTTTACTGCAACTTTCAAGATCAATTGTTCTAACTCTAATAGTTTTTGAACTGTTTCTCTGGTTTGGTTGGCTCTAACATCATAACCTGACCAGGAAACTTTTGCTAACATAAACAGAGTCAAGACAGAACTGCAAGATAATCTACGCATTTGAACAATAGCTATTGCAACTTTAATATTGTCAACTCCTTAACTGCCTTCTTGTGGCAACATGCTGAGTTATTCTTGCATGTTAACGTTTGTGTTTTTATGGTTTGTACATTAGAAGCGAGTAGGAGGTGTTTCTAATTGTGAGTGTAGACTTCTATTCAGTGTTAAGTGATTGTAAACTTGCCCAGCACTGTCATCACATTATAACTGTTTTTGTTTCTAATAAAATTTATATGGTAAATATGTTCGATCTAAATCAGGACAGTATAGTGGTGTAGTGAATGCAGACCCATTAGAAGAGATTTACAATGGCACTTATTTTTTATAAGTTGTATGGTGTTCCTTTAGATAACGGTCCACTTATTGGAGCCATAAGTGAGTTTAGAGCTTTGTACAGTGCGCACAAAATAACTTATAGAAATAGTTTTATCATAATTAATATTTTACAAAAAGACATATTCCATTGAAAATTTCTTATCAACACACAGTTAGGTTGCCACAAGAAATCACTACTAGGTTGTAAGCCAAAATGTTTCTGTGCCAAGAAAAAGATACAATCCATCCAAAATCCACATCATAATGTGGTTAGAACCAAAAACATATGACACCCCTATTCTTTATGGCCGTGAGAATCTTGAGTGCCAAAACTCCCCGAGTTACCTTCTTGAGCCAGGTAGGTTGGCCTACCAGTCAAGGGCTGATTAGGAAGTGGTTGATTAATGCCATATGATTGATTCCAATTTGCAGCTTCCAACCATGGAGGTATTGAGTACCCATACCTCACATTTGCACTACTGACCCCTGCATTAAGTGGAGGTGTGTAATGAGCATACAGAGAATTGACACGAGCTCTGGTAGGAACAAGGCAAGTGGGTAAACCCTCGGTTTGATAGTGGGGCACTTGAATGTTTATGATATCTTGGAATAATGGTGCATTATCTGCAATGGAGTCCAATGAGTTTGAAATAATCCTGGTTTCATCAGCTATTCTTGTATCGTTGATCATCCCTTGTTCCTTTTCAAGCATTTGTTGTGCCTTTCGTTTTTCCTTTTCCTGTCTTGCCATTTGCTTTTGTTGGTCCTTAACTTGCTTTGCTTTATCTCTTTCAATCCTTTCTTCTGCTCGATGTTGTGCTGCAACAATCCTTGCTGCCTTCTTCTCCTTGACCATATCCTTCTTTTTCTGTTTTAATTCTTGCATTTCAAATTTCTTTTTTTCTGACTCAACTAACAGGTTTATATAGTCCTCTGAGGTGAGTAACTGTGAGCTTCGGCCCAGATGAAGACTACCCGGTGCACCTTGCTTTTTTCTCATTGATACTCTCTCTACTGGTAGCTTTAGGAACCGTCCAAGTGTCTTCTCCACCCCTCCCACCTGCATGTCATTGCTTGGTACTTCCCTTTCAGTATCTGTTGGAACTGATTGAACCATATCATTATCTTCATTTGATGCCTCATTATGTCCTTCATCTTCTTCCATTGATCTATTGTCCACAAAAAAATGAACAATTTCACTGTTCAATTCTGCTGGTTGTGAGGGCATGTTCATGCTTTCTTCATTGGTTGCTGAGACACTATGTGCATTCATATTGATCATTGCTTCTACTAGCCATGAAGGTGGGGTTACTTGGCTTGGCAATGTCAATTGGTCATTGTCAACTGCATGTTCAACAATATCATTAGCAATATCAGCAACAGGAATTTGATGTTCTTGAGTTGGTGGAACAATCTCCATGTTACTAGGAATTTGTTCATTTTTATATTGTGTTTCACATACAGTTTCATCATCTTCAGCATATAACTGTCCTTGAGACAGGGAAATCATATTACCAGCTGCAACAACATCATCTTGGTCATCTACTTCTTGCACTTCAACACATGTTTGGACATTCCCTTCTTCCTGACCATCCACATGAAACGCTTGGCTACAACCAGTATCATGCATAAGAGCATCATAGTTCAGTGGCCAGATTCCTATCCTCCTAAAGCCAGCCTTGATATTTGATGGTGTCAAAGCCCTTTTAAAAGCTTTACTTGCAAGCTCTGCTAGCTCAAACCTTTTCACTTCAACCCCTGGATTCTTTGCCATCCATGTAGCACGCTCCGACCTGAAATAGTTCTTGAAAGGGCCAAACACACTAACATCAAGGGGTTGCAGCCTATGAGTGGTATGAGCGGGCAATGTCAACAGGTCGATGCCTAAATTGTTTGCTTCCTCAATTGTTTGTACAGCCATGTGGCTCCCATGGCCATCTAATATCAAAAGGTGTCTGTTATTAGGCGAGACGCCACCTGGTACCGATGCAGCAAAGTGAAAAAGCCAACTTAGAAACAGTTCTTTAGTCATCCATGCATGGGGATGTGCAGCCATGCATGCACCTGGTTCACAGTTCTGTATATAGTTTTTCAGTTGATTTTTACCTTTGAATAGATAAAATCCTGGGATTGAAGTACCAATTGCATTAACACAACATAAAATAGTTATCCACTCCCTGCTCTTGGGCAAAATCTTTGGCACATTTCGGCTCCCTCTCTTGGCAATTACCCGCATGCCACAATTCCTCCCTGCCTGTAAACCTGTTTCATCACAATTCCATATATGGTCTGCTCCATAAGAATGTTTATCATAAGCACTAGAAAGTGTGTCATAGAATTTTTGCACAACTGCAGAGTGCAAATTTAATGCTCTGTCTCTGTCAAGGCCCTCAGCAGTACGCAATACAAGTTCTGGATGCCTTTTTTTAAACCCAAACCACCATGATTTACCAGGAAACCCATCTTTGAATGGGTTTGGCCTCCCTTGACAGATTTGAGCAACTGTTGATTTGATTTGTATCAACTCTAGCCCATGTCCCAGTTGGGCCATCTCTTTACACCACTCAACCACCTCGGCCTCCTCATCCTCAGTCATAACTGTAAGAGGCCCTCTACGTTTTGTATGAGTCAGTCCATTTATCCAATAATGTATTGATGAGGGAGGAATACCATGTTTTTTTGCAGATGCCCGAACTGAGTATCCATTAAACTCTATGTCGTCAATTACAACTAACATTTGTTCTTTTGTCCATCCTCTTATAGCACTGATCTTTTTAGTTGAGCTTGCCCCTTGGACTGTTGTTGATGGTGGTTCTGTGGTTGATGGTGTGTTAACATTAGCGGCTGTCACATGCTCATCTTCAACAATGTTCCCTGGTGTATTGCTGGCATCGACATCAGCTAGCCTGTCATCATCAGACGATGTGCATCGCAGCTACGCACCCCTTGTCACTCTCCTGCCACTTCTCCTTGTACGAGCAGAGTAACTTCCTTTTGCCATAGATGCAACAACCTGTAAAATTATTGCATGCATTTAGACATTAGAATATATGTCAAATTATGCTTTATTACTTCTGCAAAAATTACTTTTCCTCTATTACAGGAAATTATTAACATGTATGTTGCATTTAGACATTAGAATATATGTCAAATTATGCTTTATTACTTCTGCAAAAATACTTTTCCTCTATTACAGGAAATTGTCAACATGTATGTCACTGTTTTCATAATGAGAGCAAATGTTTCACTTTCATAGGGCAGTGTCAAAATTTTGCAAATGTCATTCCAAGTAAATCCATAGTTCATCAATTTAGCAACTTTTATGTGGATTCAAGTAGATTCTATGATAGTTGTTTCAAATATCATTTTCCATTTACTTTCAACACCTTTATACAGCTAAACCAATGAGGTATGTAAACATGTATGAATTACGTCATTCTCCTTATATCTGTTAAAGATTAGGGAATACAGGTAATAAGCAGGTCTATTCAATATGTACTTACCCTATAGAGTAGAGTGCAATCATTACTAATGGTTGAATCAGTGCCATAAGTAGAACCATGGAAATCAAAGTAATGAGGAAACAGAGCTTGTTACATTAGGATATGCGTATACAGTGATTATAGTCTATCCATATGTATTACATTAGGATATGCGTATACAGTGATTACAGTCTATCCATATGTATTGATTATGTATTACATTAGGATATGTGTATACAGTGATTACAGTCTATTCATATGTATTGATTATGTATTACATTAGGATATGCGTATACAGTGATTACAGTCTATCCATATGTATTGATTATGGAGAGAACGGTACTCTATATACCAATAAGAAAAAAGGTATTTATATAATAGGAATGACTAAGAGTGAGAACCCCGAGATATCATGTTGTATATTGATTAACTTGTCACCTTTGTATCTTATCTAAGCTTATGACAAGCTATGCAATTAGAACACAGTAGTTACACATGACTCTTTCTAACCATGCTTGTTTACCTAATCACTTGCTTGTCTCATTCTCATTACACTCGGCATAAGTAATAGCACAGATATTTTACAAGTAACATCATCTAAAGGTTGACCTATCAGTGCTAACCTAAGAAATACATGTATAGATATGATAAAGTACCTGTATCACAAGTTGGTTATCTCCCTAATAGACTGGATTTAGCTTTAATATACATATAACATATGTAATTATACAGAGCTTTGTTCTAGCTCACTCATAGATAAGGGTGAACTGAAACCATGCTCAGATACTAATACGAGCTTTTTAGTGTATAGAGCTTACTAGTGATAAGATGAATGAGATGTATTCAATAGGTTCAATTCCTGTAAGCTAAGGTTCAATTCCTGTAAGCTAAACAAGCTATGACTACAGTACTAACACGACATACGTAACCTCTGTGATATGTAAGCTGTAATCACTATCACATTTGATTCTATGGTCTCCTAGGTGTCATAGACAATTGGTTTTACTTCAGTTTAATCGAGTTTCATTGCAGTCATTTATTTTTTATATTTTTCATATAATTTATTTAGTTATTTTGAATATTGTGAAGAACAATCTCTGCTCCAAGATTTCTCTCCATTTTCTGTGACTTAATTTACAGTGCTGAATTATGTAAATCCCCATTCCTTTGGTCCAACTTTTACAACTCCGTATGGCTCGGGCTCTCCATACCCTAAGGTCTCGAGCTCAACGAGGTGAAAAGATATGAAGGCCAATAAGACTGTCATCTGCTATGTTACTTATAATTGTGTTTTCTCATTATCTAAAATCTTACAGTCATCTAATCCAATAAAGAGAAATGGTCATCCGCTCGGGCTTCCATTCTAAGAAACCATTCCTCAGTTCTATGGTCCATTCATCAGTAGTAGAAA
This sequence comes from Pinus tabuliformis, assembly GCA_031772625.1. Lineage (NCBI taxonomy): Eukaryota > Viridiplantae > Streptophyta > Pinopsida > Pinales > Pinaceae > Pinus > Pinus tabuliformis. The sequence goes on along the minus strand of CM062814.1, from coordinate 4,739,029 downwards.
TTCACTTATTTGCATTCTTTCGACTCAATATCAAAATTTTTGCTTTCTCAATAGCTTCATGCTTCTGAAAATACATGTCTTTCGATTATGTTTCAATGTGATGTCTCAATGATGATTGTCAAGCTCTGAAAATATGTGAAAAATTACTAAGTTTATCAGAGTCATTAAAGTTACAATTCGTTTTTGTTCTATGTTTTAACTCATTATGCATAGAACCCAAGCCATAATAATCGCTCAATTCCTGTAAGCTAAGGTTCAATTCCTGTAAGCTAAACAAGCTATGACTACAGTACTAACACGACATACGTAACCTCTGTGATATGTAAGCTGTAATCACTATGAAGCTGATGATCGAATAATTCCTGTAAGCTAAGGTTCAATTCCTGTAAGGTAAGCAACCTGTGACGTTGATTAGATGGATACGACTGTATTCAATAGGTTCAATTCCTGTAAGCTAAGCTTCAATTCTTGTAAGCTAAACAAGCTGTGACTACAATACTAACACGACATACGTAACCTCTGTGATATGTAAGCTGTAATCACTATGAAGCTGATGATATAATAAGCTAGAACACATACATAAACTCTGTATAAAAAAGGTTAACTGTAACTGTATAGGTTAACTGTAACCCTATGGACAGAACTGTAATGTAAGAAATTTGATAAATGAAAACAATGAAAACAGAACTGTAAGAAGAATGAGTTGTAATTCATATAACTAACTTGAATATATTGGCCACTCTTTTGTGATGTTGTCTTCAAGTTTGCTGAATAGTTTGAAAGCATAAGATGCAACTTCAATAGTGGGTGGACTTCTTTTTTAGTTTTGGGGACTTGATTTTAATTGGTGGACATGGATGCACATGGATTGCAATGGCTTCATTTTGAATGTGTGGTATGGATTTAATTTGATGTGATCTAATGGTTGGGAATTGTTTATTTGTTGATCCATGTGCTTTGATCTGTTTTAATGAGAAATAGAGTGAGTTGGGTGTCATTTATTGCAGTTATTGGGTCTGGGTGTCATTTATTGAACAAAGTGGATTTAATTGTTATTGGGTTGGGTGTCATTTATTGAACATAGGGTGTTTAGTTGTCGAACAACACAACAGTTATGGCTGACATACATTCCTTTTGTTATGTGCATGTAGGCATATTTATTTGGGATGCAAAGTTGCAGTTCTGATGAGTGGGGGTTGAAGTGACTACTGTTTTGTACTTCTGGAATAGACCAGTTTGGAAGCCTTTATGGCTCTAGCTGTTTTCTACTTGGGTCAATATGTTTTGCAATATTAAGTAGTAAAATACTATTTATGGACAGTTGTGGGCCCAGTCAATGTATGGGTGATTTTTGGACATAATTTAATACTTATTTATACATAATGTTATTTATTTCTGTTTAAATTTTGGTTTCAAAAGTCTTAATCACTGGTGGTTTGGTGGGACCAGTACTATATCAACTACTGGTCCCTGCACAACATTAGGAATCTCTCCCCTAATATTATTTTTAATATAATTTGTAGATCACATACCAATTGGTTCCACTGTGTATTTTTTAAAAATTTACTATGTTATAAAAAGTTTGTACCTTTATCACTAAAATAGATTAGTTTTTACGGGTAAAATTTATCTTAAGTATACTTATTATAAATAAATTAATTAATTAACATTTTAGTTTTATATTTTAAAAAATTAAAATTTAAAATAGGCTATTATTAGAAGAGTTTTTTAATCATTTTTTTAATCGTTAAAATAACTAACAACAAAAAAAAAATCCCATATTTTTAACTTATTCAACCTAGTGTTTTAGTGGAGCATGAATATTAATTGATATTTTTATAATGCTAGTTTTTATTTCTAAATTAATTAATTATTTTAGATTCATTTTAATTTTGGATTTATTAAGCTTTGAAAAGGGTCAAATCTTTTTGTATCTCAAGTGATTTGATCCTTCTAAGTGTTTGGTAGATCCAGAGTTAAAATGAATTTAGGCTCATTTAATTCCTTTTTTAAATAGGTTATATTCCACATGAATTCCATAGCCCAATACCATGGATTCTCGTAAACCTGGAGCTCGAAAACCACTAGTAATTTCGTCAAGTCAAGTTTATCTTAACTATCCAACAAAAAATAATAACCCATAATTATACTTTTGACTTTAATGAAATGATATTTTAACGTCAAGTTTATCTTAACTATCCAACAAAAAATAATAACCCATAATTATAGTTTTGATTTTAATGAAATGATATTTTAACATCCACTAGACTAAAAATAGTCTAAGGGACTATTAGTTCCCTGCTTTTGGTCTTTTGTAATTCAATCATTTTCTTGTTCAAATTGATGATGAGCTCACCCAACTTTCCAACAATCCCCTCAATGAAAAGACAATGCCAAGAAACCGATGCTAGCATATTGCCATAACTTTCTCTGATGTCTTTGAATGCATCACATTCCAAAATGAAATGTTCCTCCAATTCCACTGCCCCAGGCGTGCAAAATGTACACACTCGTTCTTCCCAAGCTTCTTTAGGCCTTTTCCACCGTCCTATGCAAAATGTACACACCTGTTCTTCCAAGTTTCTTTAGGCCTTTTCCATTGTCCTTCGGATTATTATTATACATTATTAGGGAAAATAGGTTTTATTTTTCAATTAATAAGTTGTCCAGACATAACTATTTGGTATTGATATTCAAGATGTATAAATACTTGCATTTCTCATCAATAATACAATTTTTCCCAACGTGGAGTTTATTCTACCCTGTGTACAGTGGTATCAGAGTGCCCGTGTAATTTATAAACTCCATGTTTTGTTGTTCGTGCGTGTGAAAAGTTTGTATGGCGGATATGAGCATCCAACGAGCCTGTGGTTGTAGATGGTGTTGAAGGTATAATTGATTGCCACAGAGGTGAACTAGACTTTGCCTTGTTGGAAGACTGTGTTTGGAACCCTGCTCGTTGTCAAACGTCATGTGGTTCGTTGATTGCCTATCTTGTTGCACTGTGCATATCATTGGTAATGCTACTTCTCAATAGAGATCGAAGAAATCCATCTTATCGGGTATTCCGACTAACCTCCTTTGTTCCAGTAAAAGGTACTTTGTTTTGAAATCTCTTATTGGATGAAATTAGAATACATGGTCAGTTTTTTCTAAGGGATTTTGTTGATCAAGTTGTGCTCAAATTCTGTGAGTTTGATCTTTTTCTGGTCCTCTTTGTTGTTAGTTTAGTGGATGGAATTGTCGACTCCACTCAGTAGGACGATCATAATTTGAATAGCCCCATGCTCATCTGCTTTACTATCTCTTTTGCACACATTATATACCATGATATTATAGTTAGAGGTGGCAATTGTCAATCAGTGATCAGCAACAAGTTCAATCTATTTTCTCACTCCTACACACCTAGTGTAGATATTGATGCTAATAATGGTGTTGTAGTGAGGCATGGTGAATGGAGGCCATAATATATATTAAACCCAATGTTTCTTATTTCTCGTATTGTTTGCCTTTTGTAAAAGTGTTGTGGATTGAAACCTCTTTTTTTGTACCATTATGGTACACAGAGGATGTTATATAAAAATTAGTTAGTTAAGTAGTTATTAGGCAAAGGGTATGATCCATTCACCAAGAGGCACCTAGGGCAGTATAAATCCAATGCCTCCCTCAAATTGTAATCATCTTCTATATTTTAATAATAATAAATATGATTTTCTAAGTAATTGAAAGCGTTGTGCCATCTGGTATCAGAGGCGTTCGATTCTCCAGCAAGACGCTACACAGAACTTCCTCCACACCACATTGTCTGCATCCACTCTCAACACCACACCGTTGTCTGCGACCACCACACTATGTGTATACACCTGCCTTCCGCTATCTGGACATCCACGATCACCGCACTTACTATCCACAACCCTGTCCGCAACCGCAGCCCTGTCTGTAGCCGTCATCATGTTTGTCGTCTGCAGTCTTCATCCTGACTGCAGTCGTTTGTTAACCTTTTGCTTACCATCCCTGTCCCACCATTAACCCAACCCCTGCACTCTATTCACCATGCCACCACCTTAACTTCTGCACTTTGTAGGCACCGCCACATCTTGACCAGCCCACTGCATTGTCATTCCATCACCATCCCATGTCACACCCCCGTTACCATCCCTGTCCTCTGTTTCTGTCATGTCGACTGATTTCTTCTTTGCGCAGCCTATCACATCGTCCCGCCGCCGACTCACTTTTCCCATCAATAACAAGTCAACGAATCGAATTATTTCAAATTATTAATTCATTCCATTAATTTGAATTATATATATATATATATATATATATATATATATATATATATATATATATATATATATATATATATATATATATATATATATATATATATATATATATGATTAATAAAAAAATAGTCAAATTAAAAGTTGGCGGACAAATATACACCCTCACAAACCCGTTCAATTTCATCAATGACAATGACTGATTCTAGCAAAAAAATGATTGATCTAGAGAATAGGATTACTAGCCACTCTGATGATTTAAACCAAAAATTAGTTGATCTCGAGAGAAAGGTTATTGGACATTCCGATGATATCAAGAAGCTACAGGATACGACAAATCAAATAGAACAACAGCCCAGGCAGAACTATATCAAATCCGAAATAAATCATAATTAGACAATGACGTTGTTGAACACTTTGTGTGAAAAGATGAAGGTTACACCCGAACAACTACTCCAAGATGATGGAGGTAATCAACATCACAATTTGTCAGATTCAATAAATTCAACAGATTCTCATGAAAAAGCAGTCTCCAAGAAAATCATCCATGCACCATCAAGGAAATAGTAATGCAAATTTTTCAAATAAGCAGCTTTGGAATACATTCACCAATCAATACCATGTTTTCGCTCCACCATTAGCGATGTATCAATGAAGAGAAAAAATCGAGCTACCCAAATTCGATGGTAATGAAAATGTTGTGTTGCGTGGCTAAATAAAGCAAAAGAATATTTCAAGATTTACGATATTGACAATGATGATGAAAAGATTAGACATGCTTCCATGAAAATGGAAGGCGAAGCATATAATTGGTATATGTGGTGGAAGAAGACAACAATCGCCATAAGTTGGAGAAAATTTAGGGATGTATTCTTTAAAAGATTCCAACGTGTAAAGGAAGAAGAGTTCTTTTCAACACTCATCAGATTATGACAAAAAGGAAATGTGGATGAGTACACTCGAGAATGGGAGGCCTTAGCAACGCGAGTACCTGGGTTATCAGAATCTCGTCTAATTCAATCACACATATTCGGACTTAAAACGCATCTATGAGTATAACTTGAGCTTCATGACATCACGTCAATAGAAGTAGCAAGACAAAAAGCAAAAGCTGCTGAAAAGAAATTTGAACAAATACTGTGGTCAAAACCAGAAAAGGTATATTCAAGATGAAGAATGCCCCAGTCTGGGAATATGGATAATACAAGATATGTTCCACCACATCTTCATGAAGGCGAAAAATCTAACGTGGAAATGCAAAGGATAAAAGAAGGCAAATGAAAACATTGTGGCGAGAAGTGGGACCCTAAACATAGGTGTGCTAAAGGAAATGAATCGAAGAACCTATATAACTGTGAAGCAACTAATGATTCAAACAGTGATGAATCAGACATAGAAGGAGTAGAAGATGCCCCAGAATTCCCTCCAGAATTAGATGAAGAAAGTATTCCGCAAGTGTCACTATCAGCTATGACAGGTATATCACAACCCTAGACTCTAAAATTAAAAGGACATATAAAGAAGAATAATGTAGTGGTTCTCATCGACTCCGATAGCACCCACAATTTTTTAGATGCAACTGTGGAAAAGAGACTCAACATTTTCTCATTTCCCTTATCCAACATGAAGGTGATGGTATCCAAAGGTAAGAAGATTGAAAATGTAGGGAAATTCCATAAAGTCAAATTGCATATTCAAGACATTAATTTAGAATCCCCGTTCTTCACTATACCATTAAGAGGAGTAATTGTGGTCATAGGTATCCAGTGTCTACAAACCCTAGGCACTTACTTTGCCAACCATCAAGATCAGTTCATAAACTTTAACTAGGAAGGGCAGAGGTACAAGTTATACAGACTCCAAGCACCAGAGAATCAAATCATGTCGTCATCCCAGATGATGAAGATGATTCGGGAAGGATCACTGTCTTATGTAGTACAATGTCACTAGTCATAAATGTTATCTACAAACATGATCAACAAAGAGTCACCAGAATTACAAGAGCTAATTCAAAAGCATGAAAAGGTATTCCAAGACCTGCCCATGAAAATGCCTCCTAACAAGGAAATTGAGCATACAATAGAAGTCAAAGTAGGATCAGACCCCGTGAACATCAAGCCGTATCGATATCCACATCACCAAAATACTGAAATTGAGAGATTAATCCAAGACCTTTTAAAATGTGGGATCATCTCGAAAAGTAAGAGTTTGTATGTTGCTCCAGTGGTATTAGTAAGGAAGAAGGACGGATCATTCAGGCTATGCATTGATTATAGAGGATTAAACAAAATAATGATTAAAAACAAATTCCCAATTCCCTTTATCGACGAAATGTTGGATGAACTACATGGCACAAAATACTTCTCAAAATTGGACTTAAGGTCAGGCTATTACCAAATCAGAATCAGGTTGGAAGACATACCAAAAACGACATTCTGAACACACGAAGGTCACTATGAATTTAAAGTAATGCCCTTTGGGTTAACCAATGCACCAACAACATTCCAAGCCACTATGAATGAGTTATTTCGTCCATATCTTAGGAAGTTTGTATTAGTATTCTTTGATGATATTTTAATTTATAGTAAAACTTGGAAGGAGCACCTACAACATCTGGATAAAGTTCTTACACTACTGAAAGAGCATCAGTTCTACGCCAAGAAATCCAAATGCACCTTTGGGAAGGAAGAAGTAGAATATCTCGGACACATAATATCCCATGAAGGAGTAAAAGTGGACCCTAATAAAATCAAAGCTATAAAGGAATGGACCAAACTAGTTAATATATCCAAGCTAAGAGGGTTCTTAGGATTGACTGGATATTACCGAAGATTTATTAAAAACTATGCACATATAATTGCACCTCTAACAAACCTTTTAAAGAAGAATTCATTTCAATGGAATGAGGAAGCAGGAAGGTGTTTTGAAGAACTGAAGGAAGTTATGTCTAATGCCCTGGTATTGGCAACTCCAGATTTCTCTAAACCATTTATCATCGAGTGTGATGCTTCCAGATTTGGTATAGGCGCAGTGTTAATGCGAGAAGGGCATCCAATAGCTTTTGAAAGAAGGAAGCTCAATAAAAGAGAACGTCTTAAGTCCACATACAACAAGGAAATGCTCGCTATTATGCAGGCACTGGCTAAGTGGAGACAATATCTTTTAGGAAGTAAGTTCTCCATTCAAACAGACCATAACAGTCTCCAACACCTCCTTCAACAAAAAACACTTTCCGAAGAACAATAAAAATGGATTGAAAAAATCATCGCCTTCGACATGGAGATACTACATAAAAGGGGAAAACACAATGTAGTAGCAAATGCCCTATCTAGGAAAGACGAAGAACCAGCACTACTTGCAGTCTTGGTTGTTGTTCCTGAATGGCTTAATGAGATTCGAAGTGAGTATGCAAAAGGACCTTGAAATAACCGCGATAATCAATAACCTTCCAGACAACTCAAAATTTGAATGGAAGAACGACATTCTATGGTACAAAGGAAGAATTTGTCTGAATTCAAACTTCAAGTTTAAATCCCAAGATACTCAAGGAGTCACATGACTCACTGCCAGTCAGACATGTAGGATTCTTTAGAACTTACTACAATGCACGTCAATCATTCTTTTGGAAGCGGATGAATTGCAATATTCATAAATATGTAGCGAAATGTGACACATGTCAAATAAATAAAAGTGAAAATATTATGACACCTGGATTACTTCACCCCTTAAACAATCGGAATTAGAAATGGGAAGAAATATCAATGGACTTTATTGAGGGATTACCTGTATCTGAAGGCAAGGATAAGATTTTCGTACTAGTCAATAGACTCACCAAGTATGCTCACTTTATTGCAATGAAGAAATCAAACTCAGCTAAACAAATCGCTCAAATATTTTGCAAAATATTTATAAATTACTCGGTTTTCCCAAAGTCATTGCGAGTGATAGAGATACCAAATTTAAGGGTAATTTTTGGACGGAATTGTTCAACCATATAGGAACCTACCTAAATATGAGTTCCGCTTACCACCTTCAAACATATGGACAAACAGAAGTTGTCAATAAATGTTTGGAAGCCTACCTGCATTGTTACGCTACAGAAAAACAAAATAAGTGGGTTCAGTGGTTGCATCTCGCTGAATGGTGGTATAATTCTACTTATCATACATCAACAAAAATGACTCCATTGCAACCTTTGTATGGGTACGAACCTCCAAAATGGACGGATCTAGCTATCGTCCAAACAAATCTACCAGACGTTAAAAACCAACTAGAAGAAACCCAAAAAGTTGTCCAAACCCTAAAATAAAATTTAAATAATGCAAGAAACCATCTGAAGCAACAAGCTGACCGAAACAGAACCGAAAGAGAATTTGAAGTTGTAGAATGGGTATTTGTCAAGCTGCAGCCATACAGACAATTGTCCTTGAAACAAAAAGGAAAAAATAATTTGGCACCGAAGCTTTATGCACCATATCAAATCAACAAAAGACTAGCCAAGTTGCATATAGTTTAATCCTTCTGGATAAAAGTCGTGTTCACAACATCTTCCATGTATCCTGCCTTAAAAGGGCACTGGGTGACCATCAATCAGCACAAACAATGCTTTTGTCCTTATATGATGAAGGAAGGGTCATTCTAGAATCAGAAGGTATCATATCCACCAGAGAAAAGAAGCTTCGATCTTGCGTAATCAAGGAATACTTGATCAAGTGGAAGGACTTACCAGAAGAAGAAGCTTCTTGGGAGACTGAAGCATTTCGTCAACAACATCCGTCGTTACGTATGCTTTGAGGACAAAGCATTTTATGGGAGGATGGAAATGTTATATAAAAATTAGTTAGTTAAGTAGTTATTAGGTAAAGGGCGTGATCAAAGAGCATGCCCATTCACCAAGAGGCACCCAGGGTGGTATAAAGCTAGGGACCTCCCTCCAATTGTAATGATCTTATATCTTTTAATAATAATAAATATGATTTTTCTGAGTAATTGAAAGCATTGTGCTAGAGGAAAGATCATTTTTTTTTGTTGATTGGATTTTTTGTGAAAGACACTTGCACTATGTTTTGTATAAAACGAGTTCGAAAATTGGTTGGAAAATATGACTTCTTTAATATCAATTGTGGGAGTTGTGCTAAGCCGAAAAGAAAATTATCAAGAATGGTTTAGGAAGATCAAAAGTGCACTTATTTTTAACAATTTGTGGGAAGGAATCTGAGGGAAAGAAAGACAGAGATAATAAATAAATTGCACTTGAGTCACCTGATGATGAAAGACAACATGTAATTTTGGAAACTAAAGACAAGAAGGCATATGCTTTAATTATTGCATCAGTAACAAAGGAGGTAAGTAGATACATTATTTTTTGTGATACAACATTTGAAGCATTACAAAAGTTGGAGGAACTTTATGATTCTCATTCATAACTTGAAATTATTCAGTTGTTGTTGAGATTGTTTAATTTGGAGATAAAGATAATGATCCCATGAAGATGGCCTCTGAAATAAAACTTAGTTTTCATGATATAAAAGCCATTGGTGTTGACGTATTTTCGCAACTTACTTCTTTTATTAAAGTTCTCCACCATGTCTATTCACGCTATGTGGAATCTCTCCAAGCCAATGGATAATTAAAAGATATTACATTTGAAAAATTAGTGAGCAAAATTATTGAGAGAGAAAAGGCCTTTGGGAAGAAAGAGCATCCACCCAATTTTGACGTAGAAACTTTGTGCCTTGCACAAAAAGACCAAAAGTCTCATAGTAAATCTTGTAGAGGTGGTAAATGTTAGACATTGGATAAACCAACACTCCCTGTGTGTTTCGTGACATGGAATAACCACCTCTCATGGATCCTTATCTCTGGCGATATGATTGTTGACTAACACATGCAGGTTTTGGTTTAACAACAGTCATGATTCCCAACAAGTGGTATAAGAGCGTACGTCATGAGTTTGATACACACCCGGCTCACATTTTGGGGGCGAGGGCGATTACTAGACACTGGATAAACCAATGCTCCGTGTGTGTTTCGTGACATGGACTAACCAGCTCTCATGGAGTCCTTATCTCTGGTGATGTGATTATTGACTAACATCTATGGATTTGGGTTTAACGACAATTGTGACTCCCAACAAGTGGTATCAGAGCATAGGTCATGAATTCGATACATACCCGGCTTGCATTGGTGGGGGGGGGGGAGATTGTTGGACATTGGATAAACCAGCACCCCCTGTGTGTTTCATGACATGGACTAACTGCCTCTTATGGATCCTTATCTTTGCCGATGTGATCGATGAATAACACCTGTGGGTTTTGGTTTAACAACAATCGTGAATCCCAACAGTAAAAGTATTAGAGGTCGTGGTAGAAGGAATTTTAGAGGCAAGGGGACAATAATAATCAAGGTGATAGGAAACAAGTTGACAAACAACAACATAATTTTCAAAATAATAAACAAAATGTCAAATGTCATAGATGTAGAAGAGTAGGCCTTACTTCTATTAATTTCAAATCTCCATGGGAAAAGGTCATTGAAAGGAGATAACAGTTTAATGAAAGGAAAGATCAACCACCACCAGATAAAGTAAAATCATCTGAAACTACTCATTAAATTGTTTCTCATTGAAATTTTAACATTAATGATGTTTTTCGTACTGCATTTTCTTCATGGCAAGAAAATTGGATTTTGGATTCGAAGAGATTTATTTGAAACATTTAGTGAACAAGTTGATGACGTAGTTTACTTTGATGATAAATCTCAAATTAAGCGTTCATGGACTGGATTGATTCGTTTGAAGATACCAAAATTTGAAGATTATGTTCTACATGATGTCCTTTATATTCCACAATTTCAAAGAAATTTAATGTATCTTATACATATTCGACAACAAGGGCATTCCATACATATCTCTGATGGAATTATTGAGATACATAGAGCATCTAATCATGCAGTCATTATGACCGGTGTTGATGAAGGTACGCTTTTAAAACTGAATGGTACATCATCCACTGCAATAAATTCTCCTAATAATTCTGTTATTTTAGCACAATAAACTGATACTTTATTTTCAAGTTTATTATGGCATGCTTGTTTTGGTCACATTAACTATGACAGCATCAGAATTATGATACAACGGGATATAAAAGGATTGCCTACAATTCCAAGAAAGCTTACACCATGTGATGCTTGTATTTTGGGAAACGTGGTAAGCAACATTTTCATAGTTCTTATTCTAGAGCTTCAAGAAAATTAGTTCTCATGTACTTAGATTTATGTGGACTTATGCTTGTAGCAACTGCCAATGGTAATACATATATGTTGACAGTTATTGATGATTATTCGAGAATTTGTTGGGTTTATTTGTTGAAAGAAAAATTACAAGTATTTGAAAATTTTAAAAGTTTTCATTCGATAATCAGAAATGAAACTCCATTGAATATTGGCATTCTTAGAATTGATAACGTTGGTGAATATACTTCTAATGTTTTTGAACAATATTTAAAGGACAATGGCATCAAACATCAAACTACAATACCTTACAATCCACAACATAATGGTGTTGCAGAGCATATGAATATGACATTGCTTAATATGGTTAGATCCATGATGTTTTTTAAAAATGTGAAGTTGATGTTTGGGGGAGAAGTATTTCTTTGTGCAACTTATATTAGAAATTGTTGTCCTTATTCTATTATAAACGGCAAAACTCTTTATGAACTTTGGTATAATAGACTTCCTATTGTTCAACATTTCATATTTTTTGGATCTATGTGTTATGCTTTGATTCCAAGGCAATAGAGAAATAAATTAGGTGCTAGAAGTCGAAAATGCATATTTTGGGGATATTTTAATACTTCAAAAGCTTACAGGTTATATGATGAAGAAAATAAGAGATTTGTTCTTTCTAGATATACTATTTTCCTTGAGTATGATAAAGATAATTCCATTGTTGACTCATTTGGATAAATTTACATCCGAAAAGTTTTATTTTTAATCTGATAATGATGTTCCACATACTAAAGTGGGGGTTCCCATTATGGATCATGTGAAAATTTCTAAAAAGAAATTATATTACTGTAGTAACTAATTTATTTCACCTACTTATTATTCCCAATAAGTTATTTATGAAATCCCTTTAGTAAATATTAAAATAAATTCTACTGTAGATATCACACCATTATATCAAAATAAATATATGCACAAGAATCAATCACATCAACACAGTTATTTTTGGACAATTGTCCCCAGAAAAACCCGATGGGGGAAAATCGATGCAACAGAGGAGAGTTTTTGTTAATCTTCAGTAGCAATCGCTTTTACAAAAAAAAATTACATAGACACTGGGAGAAAATACTTGAGACTTTTCTCTTAGACTTTCTAACACCCTTGAGAGCTTCCTTTCTCTATTGTGTCAGCCCTGCATCATTCTACGCAAATTTGCATAGCTCTGGTCCCTCTCTGTGTCATCCCAATGTCTCATTGTTTTGTGGCTCCCTATACATTGTCTCTTAGAGTCTATGCATCACTTCTTCTAAGCTCCCCTAACTTCTGCTAATCCCCCCTCTTCCTCCAACCTACAACTCTCCCTCTGAAATCGATCTCCTTCTCTTTGAGAATCGATTTTCCTTGAGATATTGAGTATCTACCGGTGTATCTCCAACTAACCCTCAAGCCTCCTCTTATACTTTTCTTGTTGAATCTTCAATGGTCGAGATTAAGTCCCTAATTAACGACTAAGATTAGGTTTGGCTTGATCCTCGACATTTAGAAGCTTCTCACCTAGTTTTATATTAATACCCATTAATATTTTAATTTTCCTAAGTTTAGACTTAGGAACTCCATTAAAAATATTATTTATTTTAATATCTCTCCAACCGAACGGAATTTCCCAAAATAATTTATGGGTTTTGGAGATCTTATGTGCCTTAGCCTCTCCACCAATTTTCATGGCTATAGCACATCCGATTCTACCACAAATCAATAGATCAATATATCAGTTTTCCATCTTTGGATCATGATAATGTTTCTGTTGAAGAAATTTTAGAGGATAGAGTTTTTTTTAGTAGGGTCAGAAAGTGTTCATGAAGAACCTGTACTTCAGGATGAGCAACCATCATAGCCACTTCAGCAACCTTTACGAATATCCACATGTGTTCGGAGATTTCCAAGCAAGTATGACGATTTTGAAACAGGAAGTTCTTTTAAAAGTGATGTTACTACAAGTTCAGGTAACATTTCTCATCACTGTGAGTTTAATTATTCTGCAATTAGTAAACCCAATTTTTTTTAAGAAGCTGCTAATTGTGATGAATGGAAGGATGCGATGAAAAAGGAGTATGATGCCTTCATTAAAAATTGGACATAGAGGTTAGTGGATCCTCCTGTTGGCATCAAACCTATTGGTTGTAAATGGGTTTATAAGATCAAATATAAGGCATATGGTTTGCTTGATAAATACAAGGCAAGACTTATAGCAAAAAAATATGTAATAGCCATGGGTTAAAAGTTAATGTAATAGAGTTAATAAAGGAAAAAGAATAAGACTAAGGTCATGGGACACGTATTCCAAACTAAATGTTGGGAAAAACATCCTTGTGGGTATCATTTTGGTTTATTTATGGCTAAGGAAAAGAGGCATTAATTGGCATTTCTTTATCAAAATAAAGGAAAATAGGAGAAAAGGGAGATGACAGGCCACAAATTTGCATGTGAGGAAAATTGAAGGAAAATTAAGAAAAGAGGTCTCAATGATAAAAGGGCTTCTTAGGATCAATTCACGGCTTTTGTTGATTTAGCTTTTTGGTTAGTTTTGTTTTGGAGCTCTCTCTATTCTCTCACACTATTGCATACTTATGGCATTCTTGGAGCACTCTAACATTGGAAAAAGTAAAGCAAGGAAATACAAGGAAAGCAAAGGAAAGACAATGAAAGCAAAGGAAGGACAAAGAAAGCAAAGGACAAGCAAGGAAGGTTAGATCAAGCAGCTTCATTGTAACAACCCTGGGTTAAAAATCCATGTAATAAAGTTAATAAAGGAAAAATAATAACCAAGGTCATGGGACACGTATTCCAAGCTAAATGTTGGGCAAAATCATTGTGACTGGGATCACTTATGATTAATTAATGGCTATGGAAGTTGGCAAAGGCAATGACAAAGGCTTTGGAAAGGAATGAGGCATTTATTGGCATTTTATTTATGAAAATAATGGAAAATAGGAGAAAAGGAATGCGAAAGGTCACAAGTTGCATGTGAGGAGGAAATGGAAGGAAAATAATGGAAAATGAAGAAAATAGAGGCCTCACTAATAAAAAGGCTTATTAGGACCACTACATAGCTTTTGCCAGTTGAGTCTTTGGCACTCTCATTCTATTCTCTCTCTCTCTCATAATCTTGGACACTTAGAGTTTTCTTGGAGCACTCTTGGAGGAGTGTGGCTTACTTGGGATTAGGAGCAAGAAGGAAAATGAAGACTAGGAAAGCGTAGGAGGACATTGGGATCATAAACTACAACATGTTTTACTTGTAGGTACCAAGTTGCATGTATGATTTCTTTGTTAGTTTTGGCATGCATGGCACATGCATGTGGTTTCTTGGTTATGATCTATCATTGGATGGAGGATTGCATGGATTGATAGTGGTTTTGCCTAGCCTTGTCATTTCCTAGATAGCCATGGTGTTGTGAGTTTACCTTTTATTTTCTGGTTGTTTCTCATGTTCCTTATGGTTTTGGGTTGAGTTATTAGTCCCTAGAGCCTTTGTTGGAAAAACGCTCTGGAAGCTCGGTAACAACTTGGGTTGAGTTACTAGTCTCAAAAGCCTTGGTTGGACAAACACTCTAGAGCCATTGGTGGGTTGAGTTACTAGTCTTAGAAGACTTGGTTGGACAAACGTTCTGGAGCCCGACATCAGTTTTGGCTTGAGTTACTGGTCCTGGAAGCTAGGTTGGAACAAATGCTCTAGAGCCTTGGACAACTTGGATAGAGACCGATTTGGTGATGGTTAATGATGTCCGATAGTAAGGTGGAATCATTGGTTGAGGGTTGAGGTGGTTTGGCCTCTCGAATCCTTGGGTTTGGTTTTGATTGGTTATTCCATGAGATCCCACATTCATGCTTGGAATATGGTAGGGGGGTGATTGGATGAAAGAGAGATTTGGTTAAGCCCAATCTATGGTCGGGTGGTACCTGGAAGCCCCTTACTTGGTTGTATTTGCATGTGTTGATAAGAGCTCTTTTCCTCTTATGTTTTGTGTGTAAATGTACTTGTTATTATATGGCTTATATGGTTGTTCTATTGTTGTTATTTATCTTGTTATATGTTGGTTATAAGTATGGTTTTATGGCAGTCTTGATTTATGGCTCTCATCATGTTTTGATAGTAGATGAAATTTTAATGAAGGAATGACCTTATAGATGATAATGCAACTAATGTGAGAGGGCATCGACCTTCTTGACGATTCTCAGATAAGTATGAGGTCCCTATGTTCAGATGTATTTTTATGCCCTGTACATTACATGTTCATGATGTGTTTGACAAAATCCTTGTCATGGTTAGGATGAGTTAGGTCGGGTCTTTATTCAAGTTTTGCATTAGAGGCATTGTATTCCTCTTATTTATCATTTCTAATAATTTCATCAAGTTTTGGGCAGAGGCCTGAGTTCTAGCCTTGAAAAGTGGCTCAAAATTCGGGGTTGCTAGCACAAAACTACCTGAAAAAGATTGCAGTCATATGGAGGCCTTATTGTGGGAGCTGTTGAGCGATGGAAAAGGTATGCATTTTCCATTTATTTCTTTATCTTTTCCTTTGGATCATAACTCCTTTAAATTCTAAAATGGTAATATGTTAAAAACATATGATAGAATTAAGGAGATTTGTGATTAATACAAAATAACTAATTATTGTCTTTTTCTATACAGAAAGTGAAGGAATAGAAAATCGCTATTCAGAAGGTAAAGACAAAAGCAAGTAAACTGTTGTTTCTCCATTAGGAAACCATGTCCAGACAAGAAGAACAAGACTGGAGCACGCAGCTCAGGAAAAGACGGAGAAAACAGAGTGGCTGCGCAAGAGGACAAGAAGACAACTGAAGATGGAAGATTAAGCGAAGCCCTCAGGATCTTTTGATCCTGAGGGATCGCTACTTTAAAATTTATCTATAACCTTGATGTATCCGCCTGCCCATTATAAATGGGGCAGCGATTGTAAGACAAAGGGAGGATTGATTTTTCAGAATTACTGTTGTAATTTCAACTTTGATCATTGACTCTCTTTGAGGAGCGATAGTTGTAACTCTGCCATATATGATTAATATATAACTTAGTTGTTGTTCCATTATCTGATCCTGGAGTAAACGCAGCAGTGCTTCCCTGGTGGCTAAGGGCCCAGCCCTGGTGGATCCACTTGCTTCTTGTATCACTATTTTAAAATTACAGTTGTGTGTGGTTTGATTTCCTTTGCATTTCCTTAATTCGCTTTATTCGGTAATTTTCTGTTTCTGAACATCTTGCTGAATTACTCTGTTACATCAAGATCGTAATTATATTGTATTGATAACACGATTGTTATTCATAACTCAATGTCGTGCTGTTGCTTTTGAAACAATACTGCGTTGTCTAGTCTAGATTCTGTTGTTCACTCACAACTGCAATTGTTTTTCATTTAATTATTGTTCAATTATAATCACGATTGCCATTCCTTTATACCTGCGATTAATGTTCACTCTGCTAGAATAAGATTATTGATTCTATTACTTTATAGTCGATATGTGTTTACACTTAATGAGATTTGTTGTTCCTTTATTATTTGAAGATTGTTGTTCAATTCATTTCAGTTAAAGATTGTTGCTTGGTTCATTTCGGTAAAGAGTGCTGTTCAAATCATTTCTGTAGATTAAGCTTTGTTGTTCAATCTTTTCAAAAAACTTAGTTGTTGTTCCTTTTTTGCAAGGATTTGCTTTCACCTTTTAATTGATAGTGCAGCAAGTGTGTTTTAGTAAGCATTTCCAATCAAATTGTTATTATTTGCTTTAGTGTGGATTGAAAGATCTACAACTGTAAAGAACATTGACTATCATTGTCTAAGTTTTTAGATTGGAGGTCCTATTTATGATTGATTTCATTTATATCAGTTGACAGAGGAAAGAGTTATCACTACTGCATTCTTGACTGATAAATTACTATAGTTTTCTGAATGAATGATTTAAGTTTCAGAGCATTAAGGTTTCTTTTAATTACAAGTAGATTCTATTTCCAGCATCCGTTTACTCTTGTATTTAGCACTATACTACAAACTAGAAAACATTACTCTTGAATCAAGTGACTGCCTCAGATTGAGTACACTCTTGAGATAAAAAATCGTACCTGGATTGATAATTAATGTAGGGTAAATAGGGGTTAAAAAGAAACCTTTTATCACTCAACATTTTGGCATCGTTTCCAGGGAGAGTGTAGCCATTTGTTTTAAGAAGAGTAGTTTGCATTTGATAAGTACCTGCTAGGAGAGAATTGGGTATTAAAAAGGACCAGCGTACGGAGCATGTAACAGCCCTGCTCCCCCGCCCGCTTTCCTGCAAATTTGTTGATTACATTGGGTTGAAATAAGTATTTGAGTTGTGTGCATGGCTAAGCAGAAAAAGCCTAAAAAGAATCCAAAACCACTACCCAAGCCTGATAAAGCTAAGGGACTGGTGACCCTTGGCCGATCGACCTTTATAGACGATATCATTAAAAAAGCAGAATCTCAGCCATTAGTAGGTCCTAGAAAAGTTGCTTCTAGACAACATACTAACTCCCTTTGGGCCATAGAATCACCATCTGTAGCCTTTGCTAAGGTGCACAGCCAGACATTAGAGCAATATTTTCAAGAAATTGAGAATTATAGCCCAAAATCTTTACAAGAAGGGAACCTTAGTAATCTCTGCGAAGGAGGAAGAGATCTCTTCTTAGAATAGTTCAGCCACTAAGCAGACCAGATAAGGGAAGTGCTGTCAAAATCATATAGAACAAAGCTGAAGAACCTAAAGAGCCAAGATCCCCCCAGATATTAGTTCAACAAGGAACTCTCATCATCCCAGACCAAGAAAGTGTTGTTAAGACCATTCCTACTCCTTTTAGTCAGCCTAGGAATAACTCCTTATAAATCCCAGAAGGATATTGGCACATATTTGATCAAGTGGCCCAGAATAAGCAAACACCTCAAACCTCCACACTGCAATATCCCATTGTGGACACTGTAGTAAATGCACCTATGAAAGCCATACCACTACAGCATATCCCTACATTCCATGGCCTAACATCGGAAGACCCAGATGCATTTTTGTTTGAATTCGATGTATTATGCCGAGGGTATGACTATACCACCAATCCCCAAAATCTAAAACTATTTCCCTCCACATTAAAAGGAGCAGCTTTACGATGGTTTATGGGATTAGGTGGAGGTGTTATAAACGACTAGGATAAGATTAAATGTGTTTTTCTAAAGAAATATCAGGATTATTGTAGGTCTAGAGAAATAAAGGATGAAATATTTCAGATGGTAGCCAGACCTAATGAGACACTAGAAGAGTATGTTGAACGTTTTCAATATAATCTTCAAAGATCTCCTTATGCATCATTACCCTTACCTGACAATGTGTTAAAAACTACATTAATTAAAGGAATGAAGGAACAATGGGTTGAAACACTAAATATTATGGGAAAAGGTGACATCTATCAAGAAAATTTTGCTGACATTATTGATTTGTGTATTAGGAGTTCAAGAGGCAGTACAAGGCTAAAACCAGTAGAATGTGACATGCTCACAAGGGAAAACAAGATCTCCGGTGAAGAAGTAACCTGCGCAGAAATTGGTAATTTACTGGAGGATTTCAAAACTGATATATTGGGGATTCTGACAATGTAGCTTGATATTATGCAAGCTAAATAGAAACAAGCAGAAGCAGATCAAAACCTGGCAATATTCTGCCTTAGATGCAGAAAGAAACACAGCCATAAAGAGTGCCCACTGGATGCAGTTCAAGTCTGCGTTATTTGTACAAAAGATCACTCCATAGAGAACTGCCCCTCACTCCCGGGTTTAAAAGTAGTGTACAAAGAAGCGAAAGAAGAATTAGAACCAGTGTACCTACTCAATCAGTGCCGTCAATGGCAGCCACGACAACCAGGTATGCCCTTCGATCCATGTTCTTCTTTCCAACCTCTGCAATATCATGCTCAACAATATAATACAGTGTGGAAAAATCAGCCACACTTGGTCACAACAACCATTTCCTTCATCTCCATGGCCAAATCAAACAAGCCAAACTAATTGGCCAAACTTTCCCTACTCTCCACAATGTTGACAAAACAATTCATATCCAACACAATGGTCCCCTTCCACTTTGGAGAGTCAAGCCTGGCAGTCAAACTGGCAAAGATTGATGAATCAGCCAGCTGGAACCATCCCCCTCCCTCAACCCACACTGCCAGTGCCATATACACTACAACAAAATCCCCATTCCAACTTAATACCACAACTCCCAGCCCAACCCAACCCGAACCCTAATAATAGATTGGTTCAATCTGTTCAAATAATAGAAACACCAAAACTTGAAACTGACATAAGGGAGTGCAACGACCTTCAATTAAGGTCTGGGCACATAATAGAAACTGAGGGAGATAAAAATGCTCAAGTTGAAAATTCGTTACCTGTAGAACAACTACTACAAGAAGAGGATGTGGTCAGACAACAAACTCACAACCAGACAACCACGTCTTCTCCCCCATTCCCAGAGAGATTAATCATACTGCGCCCAATAGAACATCCTAACTTTGATCTTCTGGGAGAACTAAGAAATTTGCGTATAAAGATTCCATTCCTCCAGGCTATCCAAGATAGCCTGATCTATGCAAAAACCATCAAAGAGCTATGTATAAAAAAGCCAAAGAGGAGAATAACAACTAATCCAACCGTCCAAGTAGTCGGCACCCTATATGATCTACTATCAGGAAGAGAAGCACCTATCAAATATGAAGACCCAGGGAATCCTATAGTGATGGTGCAAATCAATGGACAAACCTTTTCAAATGCCCTAGTTGATTTAGGGGCTGCAATTAATATTTTAACAACTACCACTTGTCAAAAATTTGGCATTACATCAGTAGAACCAACTACCACCCTATTGGAACTGGCTGACCGATCGGTAGTCAGACCAGAAGGTACACTACACGATGTCATGGTATCTGTAGATTCCTGGGAATACCCTACCGATTTTGTGATAATCAACCCCAAAAACTGACTCGATGGACACCCTTTAATCTTAGGTAGACCTTGGCTAGCGACTGTTGATGCTTACATTGGCTACCGGCAAGGTAGTATGACTATAACTAGAGGGAGTAATATCAAGAATCTAGCTCTATACCCTCCAGCCTAGCCAAGTTTAACAATAATGAAAACTAACAAACAACCTGTATCATATCTCACAGAAAACATTAGGTCCCCATTAACCATAGAAGATGCCCTCAATTTTAAAGACCAAACATAGGATGACATTATTAACAACTTCATTAACCAATCCGAATCCAGATCCCATGTACAATGTCACATGATAGAGGCAGCATTTGACAATGAACTAGAAGAAGATCCCCTCAAAGACACTTATGATCAAACAATACCCACTACCTCTATTTCAAATAGTAAAATTATAGAGATTGAGCCAGGAAAAACCTTGAACATTAACAAAAACCTGACTCCTGAATAAGAAGAAAAGTTGGTCCAACTACTGAGAAAATACAAGGAAGCTTTTGCCTGGGATTACCCAGACATGAAGGGAATTGATCCCCAGTTGTGTACACACCACATTTATATAGAAAAGGATGCTAGACCTGTTTGCCAACCCCAACGAAGACTCAACCCTCACCTAAAAGAAATTGTGAAAGCTGAGTTACAAAAACTTTTAGATGTAAACTTTATTTATCCAATCTCCGATAGCAAGTGGGTCTCTCCACTAGTAGTGGTGCCAAAGAAGAATGGAAAATGGAGGATTTGTGCAAACTGCAGAGAATTGAACAAAGCAACTCAAAAAGATCACTTTCCCCTTCCATTCATTGATCAGGTATTAGATTCATTAGCAGGAAAGAAATTCTTTTCTTTCCTAGATGGCTTCAGTGGGTACAATCAAATTCAAATTGCCCCTGAAGACCAGGATAAAACTACTTTTACCTGTCCTTGGGGAACATTTGCCTACAGAGTCCTACCCTTTGGCCTATGCAATGTGCCTGCCACATTTTAGAGGGCCATCCTTAGCGTCTTTTCAGATTTAATAAATGAAGGGCTTGAAGTATATATGGATGAATTCACACTGTATGGAGACGATTTTGAGCCAACACTAGAAACATTGGAAAAGGTGTTGCAACGATGTATTGCCACCAGGCTCTGCTTGAGCCATGAAAAGTGCCATATAATGATGATCGAGGGACTCATCCTAGGTCATTATATCTCAGCAGCCGGAATACAGGTAGATCCGACCAAAATTCAAATAATTTTGTTAATACCTACTCCTACCACACAAACAGAGGTATGCATTTTTCTAGGATTTTCTGGTTATTATAGGAGATTCATAGAGCATTTTTCTCAAATAGCTGCACCTATTTATGCACTGACAGGAAATGTCGATTTTATTTGGATAGATAAATGTGATCGTGCTTTTGAGGATCTGAAAAAGCTTGTGTCAACAGCCCCAGTGCTCAGAGGCCCAAATTGGGATCTTCCATTTCAAATTTCATCTGATGCTTCAGACACAGCTATTGGAGTAGTCCTTGGACAGGAAGAAGGTAAAAAGCCATATGCAATTTATTATATTAGCAAGAATTTATCTCCTGCTAAACTAAACTATACCGTAATTGAAAAAGAGTTTTTAGCTGTAATACATGCTGCAAATAAAGTTAGGCATTACATCACTGGATATCCTGTTGTTTTATATACATATCACTCTACCATAAAATACTTATCAAATAAACTTGTTACAAACGGTAGAGTAACAAGATGGTTGATTTTATTGCAGGAATTTGACATAACAATAAAAGATTGACCTAGGAAAGAGAATCCTGTAGCTGATTTTCTCTCACGAATGCCAAAGCCAGCGGACGCAACAACAGTCGAAGATCAATTCCCATATGAACATTTGTTTGTTGTTACTGTCAAGACACCCTGGTATGCTGATGTTGCAAATTATTTAGCGGTAGGTAAATTACCAAAGCATCTAACCCCCAATGAACGAAAACAAATTGTGCAACAAAGTACCCGATTTTCTTGGATTGAGGGCTACCTATTTCATACAGGGGAAGATATGCACATCAGAAGATGCGTCCGCGAAGACGAAATATTTGACATTCTGAAAGCTTGTCATGACGGACCATGTGGTGGACATTTCACAGATCACAGGACTAGTCACAAGGTTTTGCGAACAGGCTATTACTGACCCACAATCTTTAAAGATGTTAAGAAATTTGTTCAAGCCTGTGACAGTTGCCAAAGAGCAGGAGACCCTGGACAGTCTGACGAAATGCTTTTAAACCCACAGTTAGTAACTGAACCATTTGAGCGTTGGGTGCTCGATTTTGTTGGTTCGATCAACCCATCATCAGATTAGAAAACGTATATTCTAGTAGTAACAAAGTATGTTACCAAATGGGTTGAAGCAGAGGCACTTCCAAGAGCTATAGAGGATTCTGTAATACATTTCCTTTTCCAAATATTTGTGTGATATGGCCTCCCGAGGGACATAATCACAGACGGAGGACTACAGTTTGTAGGTAATAAAATCGCTGCAACATCAAAAAATTATCACATTCATTACAAAATTACCACTCCATATCACCCACAGGCAAATGGTCAAATAGAGAGCACGAATAAGGTGATAGAGGCAATACTTACAAAAGCAGTCGCATCGCACAGACACGACTGGGCTTCAAGATTTCCCGAAGCCTTGTGGGCATACCGAACAACGTGGAGAAATACCACTGGCCATTCACCATATCAGCTAGTATTTGGAAAAGAACCCATCTTTCCAATAGAGTTCGAAATACAAACATTAAGAACAACACAGGAGATCGGTCTGAATTTAAATGAGGCCCAGACTAACAAATTACAACAAATTAACGAGCTAGATGAAATCAAGCTCTCGGCTCTTCAACACATTGCATTAATTCAACAACAGAGAGCAAAATGGCACGACGCCCTAATCAAAACAAAAATATTCCACGAAGGAGATTGGGCACTCCTATATGATTCTAGGTTTTAGGATTTTCTGGGAAAACTCCAAACTCGATGGCTTGGACCATATGAAATATAGAAATTGCATGAAAATGGCACCATTACTTTAACTACTATTGACAGATTTGGACATGCCTTTAAAGAAAATGGTCACTGAGTGCGACTCTACCATAAACCGCTTACTTGGGAATCCTTTTACCAGCAGCTATGGGAAGATTCTGATATGCAAATTCTTGTTGAGGAAAATAATCCTTCCTTGGCATTGGTTCACTAAATAATCCCATTGTTCTCAAACTTTGTACATAAGTTTTTCTTTTCTTCTTGTATAAACTACTTTCTGTACAGACTTTTACGTTTCTGCATTTTTTGTTTTTTGCTGTTCCTTTCCGAAGGAACAACATTTTCGCATTTTTGTTGTTCCTTTCCAAAGGAACAACATTTCCACATTTTTGTTGTTCCTTTCCGAAGGAATAACACTCTCGTATTTTTGTTGTTCCTTTCCGAAGGAACAACACTTATGCATTTTTGTTGTTCCTTTGCGAAGGAACAACATTTCGCATTTTTGTTGTTCCTTTTCAAAGGAACAACACAACACTTTCACATTCTGCTGTTCCTTTTCAAAGGAACACCATTTCCGCTAGATTGCATTTTTGTTGTTCCTCTTAAAGGAATAGCACTTCCGCCCGATTGCTTTTTTTGTTCCTCTTAAACGAACCGCACTTCCGCCAGATTGTTTTGTCGTTCCTTTTAAAGGAACAACCCTCCTTCGCATTTTTCTTTCTGCCGTTCTTTCCGAAGGAACAACAATTTCGATTTCGGATGATTTGTATTTTCGAAGGATCTGTATTTTATTTTGTGATTGCTTTATTTGTTGTTCCGTTTAAGGAACAACTGCCGTCCCTCTTAAGAAACAGCAGTTTTGAGTGTATTTTTTTTCTTTTGTTTGATGTTCCTCTTAAAGGAACCACAATTTTGCGTGCAGATATTCTTTTTGCTGTCCCTCTTAAGGAACAACAGTGGTTCCATCTAAGGAACAACACTTTTTGAGTGCATTTTTTTGTGTGTGTGTGTGTGTCTTAAAGAACTGTTCTTTAAACAATGTTACATCATTTGGAGGATTTTTGTGAATGATGGTTCATTGTTCATGATCCCTTTAAGGCAAATACATACATTCATGCAAGAACACAAAAACTAGAGGATACTGAAATCAACAAACTAAAGAAAAATCGTTATCTTTAGAGAAATTTCTTTGTATCGATAAGAAAAAAGAGGAAAGGACACAACTCTTTATATCACTTTGTTGTTCACTAAAACTAATTTGATTGATTATTTTTATCATGTTGGTTCTTCCTTAAGCTTCATAATTCTCTTTGATCATTATTATTGAATAAGAATAAGGGCATATTTTTCCTCTATTGAGATGTTTAGACTTCTTCCACCATCCCTACTCTTAAGGAGTGTTAAGCCATCCTCTGTATATAAATAGGAAAGTGCTATATCAACAAAAAGGAAAAAAAAAGAGAGAAAAATATATATCTATATGATTACTAACATGACTTGTCAGATGAAGGATAGGGGGTCTCATCAAGAGCCAGCCTACCATGATCATAAGGAAGAAGTGAAGTGGCATTCCCACTATGGCCACCACACCAGGGATATGATCCAAGAGGCATATCAGAAAAATAAAAAAGTCCTTGGAACAGGAGGTCTCATCACGAGTCGGCCTACCCACCTTTCACTCCTTCCCGGTGAATGGCATTATGATTCATCTGGTTACCAACCAGCACAATGGCCACCATTCTGACATCACATAGCACTTTCCCAGGCATACATAAAGGATTATGGTTCCAAGGGTGAAACAAGCAACTTTGTCAAGGTTATGAACAACTGTGGGCAACAGAGCTCTGTTGATGGTATTGAAGTCATACTTTTCATACACCAATAGTCATTATAAACCCTTTTCTTATATCTTTATCTTGATTTCAAATGAGATTATGTTATATAACCCTTTCGAACCTCATACACATGAAATATCAGTTATAAATCAATCATAATGGTTAAAGTGGATAATGACCACATAAGCATTTTTACTTACGTCAACTGTCCTCTCCCCTATTTTTTGCATCATTTCATAGCATTTCTATATCTATTTGCGATTTTCATGATAAGCCTCGATTTCAGTAATTTGTTACTTTTGCAATCATGCCATGAATATATACATCGTTCCTTTTTTTTCTTGTAAGGTTGTCGTCCAGTACGCCGCTCCTCCATTTGCTGGTCGAGGACGACCTATAACATTTCAGGGGGGCGCGGGTGATCTCCAAAATACACTGGCAGACGTGTCAATTCCTTATTTGGAGGTACTATGACTCCATCATATCTCAGAAATAACAAGTTTAACGATATTGACATTTTCCAATATGCACAACTTGTTGTTCCATTGTCATTTATGTGTTTGTTTTTGCTCTGTAAAAATTAACAGTGTGCTAAGCTTGAACAAAATGGGAGGCAAAGCAATATGCAGTGAACCACAAGTGCTGATAATTTCTGACGTTGCATGAGAAATTCTGGAAAGAGCAGGATGGATCAATTACCTTACACGGCTACAATAGTCCCATGAAACTGTGGCCATTGAATTTCTGCAGAATTTGCAGGAAGATTATTCCATGGTGAGGGGAAGGCGAATAATGGTAACAGAGGCGGTAATTGCCGAAATATCTGGACTACCGGCAGTCGGACCAGTATGGACCAAGAAAAAAGTAAGACTTCGAGATGCCATAGCCATCTTCTGGGACGAAGGACAGAACCTTACCATCAAAGGAAAATGAGTCCTGCCTGCAACCCTGGGAGAACCATGGGCAGAATTAGCCAGAATAGTGCAAAGCTACATCACATGTGATGGGAGAAAGGATGTGGTAAGACCATGCCATCTCAAATTATTAGCAGTATTAAGACAAAAATGTGCTGTAAATTTGCCTGCATATTTAATTTCTTTATTGCATGACGCCGCTCGAAGTATAAGGAAATCACGTCATACATAAATAATAGTAAGTCATCATGGTTTAATTCGATTAATAGTCAATCATAGTCTTGCTCAGCAGTAGTTTAGTTGGGAAGAATTAGTATTTTCAATAGACGGGGGATTGGCCTTACTAGCCCCGAAAAGAAAAAGAACCACCAGCACATCAACTAGACCGCAAAAACGCAGACAATCCCTTAGATCGACGAAAAGCAGGGGAATGTTGGGAAATCTCCAAGATAACAGTAGCCAACCCTTAGAAATACTGGAGTCCGAGGATGAGAAACCCCCACAACTTGAAGGAGGGGAAAATGTGGAAGAAGAATGGTAAGAAGGATTGGAAGAAGAATTGGAGGAAGAAACGGAGCGCTCTGGTGCAAGTCCACTACAAAGTCCATTGCAGGAAGACGAATTGGCCCAAATTTTGGCCAATATGGGTGAGTGTATTCAACCACAGAGCCCGCTCAACCTCAGTATTGAGGCAACAAAATCATAGGAACACTCTGCTCACAGTGAGAGTGCATCCGAGGAGATGAATGATGAGGAAGAAGAAGAAGCACAATCACAGGAACACTCTGCTCACAAGAGTGCATCTGAGGAGATGAATGATGAGGAAGAAGAAGAAGGGAAATCACCGGAACACTCTGCTCACAGCAAGAGTGCACTTGAGGAGATGAATAACAAAGAAGAAGTAGATGCAGAAGCCACCCGGGAAGACGAATTGGCCAAAATTTTGGCCAATATGGGTGAGTATATTAAACCTCAAAGCCCGCTCAACCTCAATATTGAGGCAGCACAATCATAGGAACACTCTACTCATAGTGAAAGTGCATCCGAGGAGATAAATGATGAAGAAGAAGAAGAAGCACAATCACAGGAACACTCTGCTCCCAAGAGTGCATCTGAGGAGATGAATAACGAAGAAAAAGTAGAAGCAGAAGCCACCCGGGAAATAACAGATCAAACTAGGGTTACCTCCCCTGAGAAACCTAATCAGGAGGACGAGAACACTAAAGAAGTGTTCCAAACAGAAAATATGGAAATAAGCCAGGGCGAGGGTACAATCCCTGAAGAACAAAGCCCAGGTCCAAGAAAAGAAACAGTTGTTCCTTCGAAGAAGAAGACGAATGAAATCAAGAGGCTGCGAAAGGAACAACAAAGGCTACTGAATGTAATAAAACAACTCAGACAGCAGATAAGGGCCCTAAAAATGGGAAAAATCTCAAAAAGAACAACAAGAACAAGAAATGTAGCCACCTGAACAAAACGCCATAAAATAAAGGCCACGGGGACTCAAATGGAGCCCATATCCATTCAGGACAGCAAGGAACAACATGCAACTGTTACAGATGCAGTGGCCCAAATAGAAGATACACCAGTCTGTAATAAGGATGTCCAAACAGAGGTACTATCCTCTAGCATCACGACTGACCAGAAAAAAGGGATACAGACTGTAGGAACCAAATGTCACAATAAGAAGATCCAGGTAGATCTTTAGACCAAAAGTGTTTCGATGGTCAATGATCCTAGGATAGTGAAACTCCAAGAGGATCTAGCACAGGCTCAGCAGATGATAGGAAAATTCACAGAAGAGACCGTTCCTCTGGATAAATACCAAAAGTTACAACAGCAATTTAAGAACATCAATGCATCAAAGAGTGAGGCCTTTGATAAATGTCAGAAGGCAGAGGAAAAAGTTGAAAAGGTAACAAATAAGCTAAACTCAATCATAAGCCGAATGGATACCCTCTGTTCTCTATATACTGATGTTCTAGCCTGTCGGGCACCTGCCAAAAATTATGCTTTGTTTTTGTTAGAAAGGTATCTATAGTTAAAAATTAAGATTGTCAAGGCAAGGGTACCTATAGAGTTAAAAACTATTGATGATTTCATAAAATGTTGTAAACATTATGGAGTGAAATTCCAACGATTGCTATGTGAATTTATTTGCATAATTTTGTGTTGGAGGAAGAAATGGAAAATAATTCCAATCCTTTGTGGGTGATATCCAGTTTCAAGCATTCATTTCGTTTGTTGTTAACCAGTTAAAATGGCTCAAGGCCCATAACACCTTTTAAAGACAAGAAAACGGGTTAGACCTTTGGGTAAGGGGTGAACTGGAAAACCCATTACAGTAGTGGGATAAACATAGAAGCTTAATGAGAAAGAAGGGTGTGATCGAGACATTGGGACCCATTCATAAAGCAGTTTTCCAGCAAGGGGTAGAATACTTCCTATCCATCAAAGACCCTGGCATAGCAGCAGTTAAACTCCGATGGAAGACTTCCAATCAAAATATCCAGGACAGAGAACCCTTCAATTATAAATTTTTTAAATTAGCTATCGATTGCCTGGTTACCTATAGTAACCTCATCTTGAGAGAAGGTCCACTTTGGCTAGGTTGTATATTTCGAAGCCCCATTATTTGGTATCCTGCAACAAGATATAAGGCTATATACGAATTTCCTGAGGGATAGACAGGAGCCATTTTTGAAGTTTTAGCTGCAAATCATGGTTTTAGACCACTTCATGAAAATCCCTCTCCAGCCTATTCCCTAACTGCCTTGCATGTAAATTACATGGTTTTCATGTGGACATGAAAAAGGGTAAGTAGGGGGTGTGTTGAGCGATGGAAAAGGTATGCATTTGCCATCTACTTCTTTATCTTTTCCTTTGGATCATAACTCCTTTACATTCTAAAGTGGTAATATGTTAAAGAATTATGATAGAATTAAGGAGATTTGTGATTAATACAAAATAACTAATTATTGTCTTTTTCTATACAGAAAGTGAAGGGAATAGAAAATCACTATTCGGAAGGTAAAGAAAAAAGCAAGGCAACTACTGTTCCTCTGTTAGGAAACCGTGTCCAGACAAGAAGAACGAGACTGGAGGATGCAGCTCGGGAAAAGACGGAGAAAACAGAGTGGCTGCGCAAGAGGACAAGAAGACAACTGGAGATGGAATATTAAGTGAAGCCCTCAGGATCTTTTGATCCCGAGGGATCGCTACTTTAAAAGTTATCTATAACCTTGATGTATCTGCCTGCCCATTATAAATGGGGCAACGAATGTAAGACAAAAGGAGGATTGATTTTTCAGAATTACTATTGTAATCTCAACTTTCATCATCGACTCTCTTTGAGGAGCGATACTGATCCGGATTTAAGCAGGAACGCAATAAATTACAGAGATAATCATATAAACAAAGATGCAGCGGAAATAATACTTCATTTCATTACTGTAAAATACTGAAATATGCTTACAAACAGAAATGGAAAGAAACCAGCTAGGGCGATGGTAGCTTATCTCTGAGAAGAGATGTGGCGGCTACATGCCTCTGAACTATTCCGAACTGTATTACAATGAGGCTCGAAGGCCTATTTATTGTTGAGAAACAATGGAAAACCCTTCACATCCCGAAACCTAACCCTAGAAGATGAAACGCCAAATTGTGGGCCCCGTTTGGGTAAATCGGTACATCAATTTCCCGGGGTCGTAACTTTGGCATACGATCTCCGTTTGACGCGTACGATAGCTCGTTAGAAAGATCTATCCGAGTACTACCACTTTGGGAGGCAACATGGGTCCATGGAACCATGTTGCCCCAGATTCCCAAAAAAACGTCGTTTAGGGCCTCAAAACGGCTCCGGAAGTTCAGGACCCGAAAAACTGCTAAAAATAGTAAACTGTGCTACAATTTAGGAAACTGAAAAGACTGAAAGTGACAGTTGTGGGGGTCCAAATGGGTTGGTGGGTGGCCACCAACATCCACCTGGATCATTCCTCCCCCCTTAGGAAGCAATGGTCCCCATTGCGTTGAGTTCCTCCCTGAGATGAGGAAGCTTCTGCTGAGTTGGTTCTCTGGTGAGCTGTTCTGCAATCTCTGATGTGTCCAGAAATGGTGGAAAGCATGGTTGACGATGGTCCACATTGAATACTCGGTGCAAGCGAAGGAATGGAGGAATGCTGTGCTTCAAAGCATTGTTGCCCATAGCCTTGGTACTGCTGTGAGGACCATGTCGGAGTGGTCGGAGCTTCTGATGGGCTCTTGTAAGGTGTTCTTTCTGCAGATGTAACCAAACTTTGTTGCCCACCTGAAACTTATGTGGTACCCCTGTGGGTGAGGAGAAGTTTTTCCTGTGTTCTGTCATGACCGTATCCCTTTGTTGCTGCTGCTGCGTGGAGGAACCCTTTGCAGGGGTCATGGATGTAGCAACGATCTTCCCCTTATTTTGGGAGTGAACCAGACAGATGAATTTCCTGGTCTGTGATATGAGCTTGTTGCCTTTCTTGGTAGTGATCAAGGATGTGGCAGTAGGTGGGGCTACCTCTGGTATCCTGTATAATGAATTATCCAAAGAAATAATGACAGCACGAGGCCTTGACTCATACACAGCATGTCGCCTCCACAAGTATGGTTGGCCTAATAAAACATCACAAACATCCAGAGGTGTAACATCACACAATACCTCGTCTGTGAAGGGCTTGATGCTGTAGGGA
The DNA here is from genome assembly GCA_031772625.1 of Pinus tabuliformis. Lineage (NCBI taxonomy): Eukaryota > Viridiplantae > Streptophyta > Pinopsida > Pinales > Pinaceae > Pinus > Pinus tabuliformis. The sequence goes on along the minus strand of CM062814.1, from coordinate 4,707,972 downwards.
AGGCGGCACTGCTGGCGAACTTTGAGATCTCGTCCTTCATGAAGCCATCCGATACTGTACGGCTGGGGGTGTGGTGTAGTCAGTAGGCCCAACCGCTTCACGACCTCTGCTGAAATAAGGTTCTTTTGGCTGCCACTGTCGACAATGAATTGTAGCGGCGAACCCTTCACCCACATTTGTGAGTGGAAAAGACGCTCCCCTTCCTCTGGATTTTCGGGCTCATCTTTCTGGATCTTGGCGGTGGCAACAGTGGCGCTGGGATCCGCATCAATGATCTGCTTCCCTTTGCCATTCCCCTTGTCGGGTTCTGGCTCAGGGTCGGAACATGCATCTGATTCGGAAGCCTTCAACTCAGCCACCAGCGACTGCTTGGTCCGACACTCACTTGTGTTATGAGTGGGACTCTTGTGGAACTCACACCACTTCCCTGTGTCCTTCTTCGGCTTCATGGTGTTGTTCTTTTCTTGCGGCTTCGACGGGTTGTCTTGGGTCACCCCGCCTTGGCTTTGTCCTTTGGGCTTCGGATTTGCAGATCCAAAGTCTCGCTTCTTCTGTTTGAACTTTTGCTCGATTTTGACAGCGTATCGGTATGCTGTGCCGAGTGAGGAGATGTTCAAGAACCCCATCTCTTCCTGGATGTATCTGTGTAGGCAGCCACGGTATTTGAGTACCAGATGCAGCTCAGTATCTTTGATACCCAACTGTGTGCGAAGGGTATGAAAAATGTTTGTGAACTCCGGCACACCTTGGTCTCGTCCCTGCCGCAGTGTGGTCCATTTGATGTATTTGTCCTCATAGCTTCCGACAGGGTAGTATTGCTCCTTGATGGCATCCCGGAATTCATTCCAAGTGGGTGCGGCTGAAAATAGTGAGCCTGTGCTTTCATCCTTCTGCTCGCAGTAGGTTTCCCACCAGTCCTTGACGTGGGGGGCTGCTTTAAGAAGAGCGAAAACAATCTTTTCCCAACTTGAAAATTCGTGAACAGAAAAATACCCATCTAGTAGATTTAACCATTTATCTACGACATCTGCGTCTATTTTACCCTCGAAGATGGGGATTTCAAAATTAACTTGTACCTTAAACGGTGTGGCGTTTCCAGAGTCGCTGTTGGAAGCCGATGCGTCACCTCTGGGTAGCCGCTGAAGGATCTGCGCAAAGCTATCCATCATCGCGTTCCTTTGTCGCTCGAGCGCTTCTTCGAGCAAGATTTTGATAGGATCTCCTGCCCCCTCGTCTTTCTTCTCATCCGCCATGGGAGGCTGTCGGGATTTGCGAGGCTGGTCTTGCAAAGGTTCGACCAGTTCAAGCCCTAACTCCTTATATCCCGACCTCGTTGGGGACATGCAAAGAAAAACAGAGAAAAAACAGACCGCTCTGATACCACTGATCCGAATTTAAGCAGGAACGCAATAAATTACAGAGATAATCATATAAACAAAGATGCAACGGAAATAATACTTCATTTCATTACTGTAAAATACTGAAATATGCTTACAAACATAAATGGAAAGAAACCAGCTAGGGCGATGGTAGCTTATCTCTGAGAAGAGATGTGGCGGCTACATGCCTCTGAACTGTTCCGAACTGTATTACAATGAGGCTCGAAGGCCTATTTATTGTTGAGAAACAATGGAAAACCCTTCACATCCCGAAACCTAACCCTAGAAGATGAAACGCCAAATTGTGGGCGCCGTTTGGGTAAATCGGTACATCAATTTCCCGGGGTCGTAACTTTGGCATACGATCTCCGTTTGACGCGTACGATAGCTCGTTAGAAAGATCTATCCGAGTACTACCACTTTGGGAGGCAACATGGGTCCATGGACCCATGTTGCCACAGATTCCCAAAAAAACGTCGTTTAGGGCCTCAAAACGGCTCCGGAAGTTCAGGACCCGAAAAACTGCTAAAAATAGTAAACTGTGCTACAATTTAGGAAACTGAAAAGACTGAAAGTGACAGTTGTGGGGGTCCAAATGGGTTGGTGGGTGGCCACCAACATCCACCTGGATTAGATACCTATAAATTTTCCATATATGATTAATATATAACTCAGTTGCTATTCCATTATCTGATCCTGGAGTAAACGCAACAGTGCTTCCCTGGTGGCTAAGGGCCAGGCCTTGGTGGATCCACTTGCTTCTTGTATCACTATTTTACAATTACAACCGTGTGTGGTTTGACTTCCTTTACATTTCCTTAATTTGCTTTATTCGGTAATCTTCTATTTCTGAACATCTCACTGAATTACTCTGTTACATCAAGATTGTAATTAGACTGCATTGATAACACGATTGTTGTTCATAACTCAATGTCGTGTTGTTCCTTTTGAAACAATACTGCGTTGTCTAGTCTAGATTCTATTGTTCACTCACAACTGCAGCTGCTGTTCATTTAATTGCTGTTCAATTATAATCACGATTGTCGTTCCTTTATACCTACGATTAATGTTCACTCTGCCAGAATAAGGTTACTGATTCTATTACTTTATAGTCGTTGTGTGTTTACACTTAATGAGATTTGTTGTTCCTTTATTATCTGAAGATTGTTGTTCAGTTCATTTCAGTTAAAGATTGTTGTTTGGTTCATTTCGGTAAAGAGTGCTGTTTGATTCATTTATGTAGATTAAGCTTTGTTGTTCAATCTTTTCAACATACTTAGTTGTTGTTCCTTTTCTGCAAGGATTTGCTTTCACCTTTTAATTGATAGTGCAGCAAGTGTGTTTTAGTAAGCATTTCCAATCGAATTTTTATTATTTGCTTTACTGTGGATTGAAAGATCTACAACTGTAAAGAACATTGACTATCGTTCTCTAAGTTCTCAGATTGGAGGTCCTGTTTATGATTGATTTCATTTATATCAGTTGACAAAGGAAAGAGTTATCACTACTGCATCCTTGACTAATAAATTGCTATAGTTTTATGAATGAATGATTTAAGTTTCAGAGCATTAAGGTTTCTTTTAATTACAAGTAGATTCTATTTCCAGCATCCATTTACTCTTGTATTTAGCACTATACTGCAAACTAGAAAACATTACTCTTGAATCAAGTGACTGCCTCAGACTGAGTACACTCTTGAGATAAAAAATCTTACCTGGATTGATAATTAATGTAGGGTAAATAGGGGTTAAAAAGACACCTTTTATCACTCAATAGGAGCATCTGGAGGGTTTCAGTCACATGGAGGGCTTGTCATGGGAGTAACTAGGGGTCTAATTCAGTCAAAAGGAAAGTCAACTTAGGGGTTGGGCACATGGAGTGGTTGGTTAGCCTCTAGGGTTCCTGTAGCTCTTGAGGAAGTTTAGTTTGGTTTTGGTTGTCGATTCCACTTCCTTAATTTTACTTGGGGAGTTGAATCATTCATAGTAACTCTTCGTCACATGTTTACCCCGGTGGTTCCAAAACTTTGGTTCACCCCCTCTCAACATTTAGAAAACCAAATTTGTAACTTACGTCTCATTCTGGCAGTGCATCTAACAAGATTTGTCTTGTAGCATTGCAACTAAGCAACTACTAATTTTGGATGTGTAAGCAACTCCACTCAAAGTCAGTATCAACACATGATCCTGGGAGTGTTATCAAATTGAGAGAAATCATCGCTTTGATAAAATGTAGCTACAAGAGTAGCACCAACCATCAACTAGGTGTATCTACAACTCACATAATTTGTGTATCAACAACTTCAAAGCACATGGGAGTAACAACACTTGTTATAAACTCAACATAAACTTGCTTTTGGTTGATGAGGATCGCCCGAGGCCAAGGGCACTCCTGCATCAGACACCCTTGGCAAGAAATTATGAGCTACCAACTCATGTGGTATTTCCTTTAGAGTTTTAAGTCCCTTGTAGCTCTTGCTTAGTCACCCATGACACATCTTCAGATCCCTTATTTCTCCATTTGACCAAATACTCTAGATGATTATTGCGGCGAGTTTTCTTTCCAATCCTGGCGGCTAAAATTTCTTGCACTTCTTTGACAGGTTTGGTTGATAGTTGCTTCTTCCACTCAGTGGGAATTTCTATCTCTTCATTGTTTTCTCCTTCACGAAAGTCATATAGATCTACCATAGTGAATATCGAAGAGATTCAGGTATCTCGATAGCTCCAACTTGTAAGAGTTTTCAGATTTTTTTGGAATAATTTTGCTTGGGCCTATTTTCTTGTATTTTAACTTTTTGTAGGTACCCATGGGAAATATCTCTTTCCACAAATGTTCTATTACCAATTCTCCTTCAGCGAAAACCTTCTCTTCTTTTCAAATATGATTTCTGCTTATACCTATCATACTTTGCTGCAATCTTTTTTTCACCTATTCATGTATCAACTGCAAGTTGTCTACAAAATCACTTGCCTCAACACTCTTTCTTTACCCCAAATATGGAAACTGTATCATTTCCACAATATATTTCAGTGACCGCCCATAAACAATCTGAAATGGACTCTTACTGGTGGATATGTTCATTGAGTCATTGTATGAAAACTCTACATGTGCTAAGACCATATCCCACTGGTTATTATTTTCACCACTCAAGCTTCTCAACAAGTTACCAAGGCTCCTGTTCACTGCTTCATTTTGTCCACCTGTCTAGGAATGATAAGTTGGACTATATAATTGTTTAGGTCCCATATTCTTCCACAACATACTCCAAAAGTAACCCAAAAATCTTGTATATATGTTTGAAGTAATGGTTCTTGGAAACCCATGAAGTATCACTACTTATTTGAAGAAGAAAACAACCACTTCAGTAGCATCACTTGTTCTCTTGCATGCTATGGAATGTGCCATATTCTAAAACATATCTACAACAACCATCACTGAATCATGTTTCTTCTGCATCCTTGGCAATTCCAAGGAAAAATCCATGCTCACATCTTCCAAATGCCTTTAAGGTATCGATGATGGAGCATACAATCATGTATTTTGACTTCTACCTTTGGTTAATTGGCAAACTTTACAACATTCAATAAATTTTTTGACATCCTTTTTGGTGCTAGGCCAAAAATACTTCTCCTTTACCAATGTTGCGGTTTTATCCATGCTAAAATGTCCACCTAGGCCTCCATTATGTAGCTCCTTTATAAGATTCAACCTCATCAACCCTTGAGGAATGAACAATTGATGCTTTCTAAATAAAAAACCTTCTTGGATGTAGTAACCTAAGAACATGGCTCTATCCACACTTCAAGGTGATTTACAAGTTTTCCAAGCTTCTCCAAAATTGACATCTTTTTCATAGAGTTCCTTCATGCTTTCCAAACCTGCCACTTCTACTGACAAGATGTTGAGTAACAACACTCTCCTCCTTAAGGCATCTGCAACTTTATTTAACTTTTCAAATATATGCTTCAAAACAAATTTATAAATTTGCAAAAAATCAACCTATTTAGAATGCCTTTGATTCAACTCACCTTGATTGTTGATATATTGTAATGCCTTGTGATCAGTAAACAAGACAAATTCGTTGGGAAACAAATAGTCTCTCCACTTATTTAAGGCCTACAAAATAGAATAAAATTCTTGATCACATACAAAATAATTCTGCTTGGAATCATTCAACTTCTCATTGAAGATTAATGCTATTGGTCTACCTTCTTGACTTAAAACTGCTCCAATTGTTGTCCCACTTGCATCATAGTCAACTTGGAATATTTTATCAAAGTTCAGAAGTGCAAAAACATGTTTCTCTGTCACTTTCTTTTTAAGATCTGCAAATTCTTTCCTTGTTGCTATTGTTCATTTAAAATGACCTTCTTCATGCACTTAGTAAGAGGTGCACAAATCTGGCTGAAATTCCTGATGAATTTTTGGTGGAAGCTTACCAATCCATGAAATCTCCTCACCTTAGAAGTAGACTGAGGTGTCGACCAATCCAAAATAACCATCACCTTTTCATAATATGTCTTCAAACCTTCCTTTGAAATCAAAATCCCAAGTACACTAACTCATCCTACATGAATATACATTTCTTCAAGTTGATCAATAATTTCTCTTCCTTCAACCACTACAACACTTGCCTTACGTGTTCCAAGTGCTCCTCTTTGTTTTTTTTTGAAAATTAAAATGTCATCCAAGTATACCACACTAAGATTTCCCAATAATAGTTTCAAGATATCATTTGTGAGCCTCATGAATGTGATAGGGGCATTAGTAAGCCCAAATGACATAACCAACCATTCAAATAATCCATCATTTGTCTTGAAAGCAATCTTCCACTCATCACCTTTCTTGATTCAGATTTGATGATAACATTCTTCAAGTTCATCTTGGTGAAATATGCAAACCCACTCAAATAATCCATAATATCGTCCATCCTTGGCAAGGTAAATTTGTACTTGATCGTTATCCTATTAATGGCTCTAGAATCTGTGCACATCCTCCATTCATTTGTCTTCTTTGGAGTCAATACGGTTGATACAACAAATGGACTCAAACTTTCTCTTATCATTACTCTATCAAGCAACTCATGTACTTGCTTATTTACTTCATCATTATTTGCTGGAGTCATCCTGTAAGGTGCCTTGTTTGGTAAGATTGATCCTAGAATCAAGTCAATCTGATGAGAAATACTTCTCATAGGAGGTAGTCCTTTTGGCAATTCATCAACAACAATCTCCTTGAATTCATCTAACAAGGATTTAATTTCTATCAGGATGGTTCCTAATTTCACTTCCTTTGGTATAACATTTGGAATCATTGCTAAATATAATTTTTCCTTTTGTTCCTCATGTACAAAATCCTTAGTTGAACACAACATGATCTTGTTGTTACACATGCTAGCACTTCCGCAAATTCCTACTGCTACAACTGTATTTTCCAACATTAGGGTGAGAATGTATCATAGGCCATCCTTTTTGAACTCATTGGTATTTTCTTGACCATCATGGTGAAATTTCCTTTCAAATAAACATGGCCTTCCCAAAATTATGTGGCATGCATCCATTCAACCACATCACACAATACTTTCTCTTGAAGGCTGTCGATTTGAAAATTCAACAAGCATTGCTCAGTCACAACTACTTGTTGTCCCTTTTGTAACCATGGGACTTTGTAAGGGTTTGGATGGAATAAACACTTGAGTTTCAACTTATCCATGACTTTAGTGGACATTAAATTCTATGTACTTCCACCATCTATTACCAGGGTACAATACCTTCCTTGGACCTTACATTTAGTTTTGAAAAATTTCCTTCTTTACTCTATTTCTTCCACTATCTTGGTATGGAGTTTGAGCAATACTCTGTGAAACATCTAATTTTCCCCCTGTTCTTGTTGAAGCACATTCATATTTTCTCGAACAATAGAATCTTCATTTTATTGTGTAACTTGTGTTTTGGCTTCACCTCTTCTCCTTAAATTTTGTCATTCCACGCGCTCAGATTTCTTATGTATTTTAACTCCACAATGATAACAAGTAATTACATACTTTCCCTTTACTCTTCCGAGACTTCCTCTGCCTATTCCAACACTATTTCCACCTCTATCACATTGAAAAGTAGTGGATTATTCTTCCTTTTCACCATATATAACAGTCCCTACCTTTCATCTACCTTTTTTCTATGTTTTCCTATTCAAATTTTCCTCCACCTTCAAGGCAATGTGATAGGATTCATCAACAATCTAGAAATAATGCATACTCATTTCATCGTAAATCAAGTATTTCCGTCCATTGAAATGCCTTGCAACTCTTTAAAATTATGGTTCTTTTATGCTTGATCAAAGTGAAAATATGAACAACTCCTCTATGTACTCACAAACAAAGGTCTCCTTTTGTCTTAGATTATAGAATTGTCTATACAAATTTTACTAGTAATCAACAGGAAAAAAATTCTCCTTGATCTTTGCGATCATCTTCTTCCAGATATTGATATTTTGTAGCTAATTGTTTACTCTGTCTTTCTACAACATATCCCACCACAGTGAAACATGACCTTTCAACTTCGTCATGGAACATTTCACCCAACTTGGATCTTGAACATTTTCATACTCGAAGTATCTTTCGAGTTCTCCAATACAATCAATGAAAAAATTAGCTCTACGATTTCCATCATATCAAGAAAATTCAACTCTTTCACTACATCTATTTCTAAAATATGAAATTAACCTCATTGTTGGGTCTCGCTCCTCAGCCTAATATTCTTCAACTATCTCTTCTTCAGGGTTTGAATCTACCTCTACATCTCCACCTCTTCTATGCTCCAACTCTTCTATTCTTCATCTTGATTCTTATAGCTCTATATTTCCTGCACCTTCTTGTCCTGCTCCTCTTCTCCTTGGTGGAATCCTTACAAGTTTTAAATGTCTCACTAACATCCATAGACCTCAACCGAGGTTCTGTGACCCAACTTGTACCTTCAATAATCCTGCTTTTCAACCACTGACAAAGTTTCCTCGTATAATATTATACAAATAAATTTAAGGTGAAAATCCTAAAATGAACTTGAATCTGATGCAACTTGATGTAGTCTAGATTCTATAGCTTTCACAACACCTAAAAAATTTGAACCATTGTTAAAGAGTTCACAACCTAGGCCATTGGCGTTTGGCTACTAAATTAAATTAATTTAGGACTAAATCATAGAGCACAAACATAGAGTAATTTAAATTTACCCACAAGAAAACATAAATGATTCAAATATTTTTTATTTATTCAAAATGTGTTGTTATAGTCAAGAATGTATATATGAGAGTGGAGTTCTCAGAGTACTTGAAATTCCTATGTTGTTACACAAAAACACCACACATAACAACTAGACACACTCGCCAACTCGTGCAAAATCCAATAGTACTCCCTAAAAATCGTGAAACAACCATCTAATGTGAGTAGTTCGACAACCAAATGTTTAAGAGCTGAGAGGTAGAAGCAAAAGCCTGAATTCAGGAAAAAATACCTTTCCTTCCTTGCTCATGCCATTTATCCTCACACTACTGACCTCTTCATATTCCATTGAAAAAACTCACTTCCTAGGCCACTAACCTTTATCTTCCAAAAATGAACTGATTCACCTCCTCTTATAATGATTACAAACTAATTTTGTGTTGTAGCGGCTACAACCACCCTCCAAAATTTTTCCTTAGCTTCATTTTGGAGCCTCCCTACCAACCATCCTAGCAGCATGTCTTGCATAGTCAAGTACATAAGCTTCTTTGGTTTTTCAGCAGCTTGTCGGTATGTGCATGATAGCTTGCTTCACTCCTCTCATAGGTTGCCACTTCAGACTTGGGCCAGCTGATGGCTACGCAAATCCCTCAGGAAATTGCATAATTCTAGAGGGGAACCAGCATTTCCTCTAGAAATTGCGCAAGCCTGATTGGAAGCCTGTTGGACCCAGAAACTACGTAATCCTGTCAAACAACCTTCCCAGTGAAAATTATGCAATTTGGCTCGACAATGCAGCTTAGCCCAGAAATTGCGCAATTCTGGATAGCAGTCCGCTGCTCCTCCCAGAAATTGTGCAATCCCTCTAGATAGCCAACCCAGCTTCCTCTCAGAAATTGCACAAAAATCTCTCTCAGTCAAGCATGCTGTTGCATGTGCCTTCAGGTTGACCGGTTCCCTTCGGGACTGAGAAAACTTGACTTGCTTGCATGGGATGTCTTTTCCCGAAATAGAAAAAATCTACATGCAAAAAGCATCCATATATTTTAGGGATCTGTTTTTAACAGTTGGAGGTTACATTCAAAGATCGTTTTACAAACTTTCCTCCAAGTGTCACTTTTTCCTAGATTTGTGGCATGCGCGTCATCAAACTCCAACTTATTTATTAGATGCTTCAGAGCTCATTCTTCACATCGATCTTGGAGCTCTAACATCCCACAACAAATTCAGGAATCTTTGGCACAACCAGCTCAATTATTTCTGGGTAAGTCTACTTTACTTATCTTTTGCATCATTTCTGTCGCTTTTTGTGTTTTGGCTTGTGTGAGTGTTGTTTGCTTGATTTATGTGAAAGCTTGCTATCATTTGCATGCATGTTAGGCTGTGCAAACACCGTTTCAGTTTTCGTTTGCATCTCACTGCTGTCACATGCGTGACAGTGTTTTGCACGATGGTCACCGATTCAGCAACTCGTTTCACACAAATGCATGTCGTTCCTTTTTTCTGAATCTTGCATTTGCTATTTGCATGCATGATCATTCACTCCTATTTACACTCAGTATCGCCATGCAATCACATCTTCATATGTTTTCAGTTTCCTGTCGGCGGGTTTGGGCAACCTTGGCACAGACTCTACCTTGCCCATACAACATTGTGCAATTTTGAGAAGGAAGGCACTGCCTTCCTCCCAAAAACTACGCAAATTTGGCCAGTTAGTGCCCTCTAGTCTTGCCTTGTGCAATTATGAGAGGCAGTGACTGATGGCCCAGAAAATTGCGCAATGCAGTCCCTGGGCCTGCATCACTTTCCAATTGAAATTGCGCATTGCATAATCTCAGCACCCAACAGGGCAGTCTGGATTGCGCATTGCACAATTTCAGTAGTCAACTAGCCCCTCGATAGTCTGGACTGCCTTTTGCGCAGTTACCGTAGTCAATCTACTGGCCTCCCAGTGAAAATTACATAATCCTCCCAACAATTCCCCGGCTATGTTGCATGTTAGTCCTAAAGTTTTCTTTGGTTTTAACTGAAATATTTCTTGCCATGTCTCCATATATAACAGATGTTCGTCCATCTCTTAGTAGTTCAGGATCAATGGCCTCCATGAGAGAAGGATCAAAAGACACCGACAGAAGCACAACTGGAGCAAAAGTTGAGCGAGTGTTTATGAGTTTGCTGATATACGAAGACACCAAGTTGATCATAGACAAATACATCAAGATGAAATGGCAAGAGGTCAATGATGCATTATCTAGCACATTTGGGGAAGATCTTGAAGACCGCCAAGTCTATGTTAACATTCACAAGTCTGGTTTATACCGGATTGCATGCAGGTATCCCACGTTCCCATGTGCGGGCATGATACATTGGATCGTCTCGCACACTAATCCTGAGATGATGACATTGAGTAGTGTCAGTGGGACGAAGATTGCTACCTTCAGGGCAAAAGATTATCAGTAGATGTACCACTTGCCAAAGCCAGTGATCACCATGGAGACTCCCTTCATCATACCCAACTGCAATTCCAACTCCAGGGATATCTTGAAGAATTGGGTGAAGGAACCAGCCAAATTCAGGATGACACCCAACCAGATTTACAAGACAAATATACTACGGAAGGCGTATCAATACTTGGTCATCTTTGCATGTCGCTTGTATGGACAAGAGAGAACGTAGACCTTCCCATAGATTTGGGTGATCGTGTTGGACCAACTGGCCAATGAAGGCAAAGCATGCAACTATTCTGACATGTTGGCTCACAGGCTTAAGGAACAGGTAATAGGAGCTTGAAAGTCACCCAAAGGTCAACAAGAAAAAATATACATGTCCGCATACATCTTGGATGCAATGTGTGCCCATCGGGAGTTCCTGAGCTTGAAGTAGGCATGGACACCAGCGGAAACCTCTGTGAACACTTACTGTAAACTGTTTTCCGAATGCATCTTCCGATGGGTCATCACAGAGTTGTCAGATCATTTTGTCACCTTGGTGTACAAGATGATATTTGAGAAGGATCCACCGTGCATGTGGAAGGCAGCAATGGAGGCATTGATCGACGTAGCAGATTATTATGCCTCACTGTCTGACACCTTGATACGGATGTACAACGCGGAGAAGCCTCCACATGTTTTGCCGAAGTTTTCCATGGACAAGCTCGTCATGCAAGAAGTATCGTAACACATCTTGGCAGGACTGTCAGCTAGGCTACATTGAAATAAGAAGACACCTTGGCCCACTCTTTCGTTACAAATCGGTTTGTACGAGATACAATATCTCAAGCATGCAGATGTCGAAACAAAAGAGTTCAAGAAATACCCTTTTGGCACCATACGCTTTAATCCATATTACCCACATCGTTTTGTAAAGGATCACTGCATGGGAGTATAGTTTTCATGGATCCATGGGGCGCATCCTTGGGCTGAGGAAGATCCATGGAGATATTGTCACAGCTTCTCCAGGCCCAATGAACTAGTTGGCATCACTGTGGAATGGTTAGCTAAGCAACATCCAGGAGAACACCAATAGTAGCAAAAACAGAGGTAAACATACTAGCGCGTGACAAAGGCAAGAGAAAGATTATCGATAGTGCAGAGGCAGAACAAAGCTGCAAGTTTAGAGCAGACCCACTTTTGCAGAAAGTAGCTTTGGCAATAAAGGCAAAGAGGCAATAGTGCGACAGGAGGACCGTGCAAAGGTAGAGAGAAAAATAGAGGATGGAGGAAACAGTGAAGGATTTGCATGAGTTGAAGGAGCAACATGCACAGACAGATGAAATTACGCCCGTATAGGTAGTAGACTCATCCGAGCAGTTGGCCCAAAGCAGATAGGGTGAGCAGTCTCAGGAGCAGGATTTCACTCAAGAGATTGAACGAGCACCAAGAGGTCGACCCACCGACTTCACCGGATCCGGAAGCAGAGCAAGTACTGAGTGACCAAGGGGACACTAAGATCCTTGGAGACAATCCAGAATAAGAGATACACAACATATCATTCAATGAGTCGCAACATAGAGTTATGCAATCATGCAGAGTGTCTACTCTGGATATCCACACATCTCCTGCATAATTTGAGGAACGAGTGATCATATATGACATGCGCAAGCATCCAACAACATTGGCCGATGCTACCATAACATATGCTAAAGCCACTAGCTCGAGTGTTCGCTTCTTGATAGTAGAGAACAAGCGAATGGCTAAGGAGTTACAAATGGCCAAGCAGGAAGGAGAACTGGTTACAACATCCACCCAAGCAGATTTGAAGAAGGCGATACTGGATGAAGTATTGTCCCTTGAGACAGTCATGCGGGTGTTGTATTCCAGATTTGGTACTGTTGGAAATCACGATGTGCTAGGAGAGCACATATCTTGTCAAACGTGCATATTGTTGTGGACCGCATGAAAACATGGACAATGAGATACAAGGGAGCCCCGTTACACTTGCCGAAGATGATGAAGCCTAGAGCGGTTGAGATGAAGGCATGTATCCGGAGTCAGATCTGAAATTCCCACAGCTCATCACCAGTTTACAAGCTTCCCATGCATGGGTATTCAGAAGCACAAATGTTGTTGTGCGCACACATGCGATCCCATCTATTGGGACACTCACCGAGGCAAAGACAAAGGAACAAGTCCGACTAGAGCTTGACTCGTACTTTGATGAGTTGATGCGCATAGCCACCAAAAAAGACTTGGCAATCAGTTCAGACACCATGCATCAATATGTCACTAGTATGGCCGCACTCAAGATAATGATGCGCATGTTATTAGACGAGTTGGCCAGAGGAGCCAGGGCCGTGTACCCATATCTGAAATCACGTGGGCATATCCTGGGAAATTCTCATGGACATACTCAATACATTGCTTGTGCAAGATCTCATGCACAACTATAGTCACAACTGATAGCAATCTCAACCTCTAACACTTGTCTCCACTGAACTGTACATGCACTGAGTTAACTGATGTATTCTTCAGTTGCATTATGAGTTAATAATTAGTGAATTAATTTAATCAATTAATTCACATCACTCATCACTAGTCTATTTGCAGTTAGACTAATTACAACTAGTTTAACCAAGTCAAACTGAACACAACTCCATCAACTCCACATCCAACTCCACAGAACTCACATGCATGAGTTCTAACTGATGTCCTGCATGCAATAGCTCAACTGACTCATAAGAAAAGCGTATTTCCTTCTGACAGCTGCATGTGCCACATCTGTAGCTCAAACTGAAGTGCTCCAAGAGGATAAGATAATGTTTATAGTCTAAATATTATTATGAGACAATAATATTTGACTTTTCTATTTTTGACTAGCAGTCTAAAAATAGACTCTGATCACTCCTGCTGTGATCCAAAAATAGAAGTCCATCTATTTTTTCCCAACATGACCAATCATCCATAAACAACATCCTGCAACTCATAGACCATGATCCATATGTCTAAAAATAGACTTTGCGCCATAATTTGCCTGTGGGCCACTTAGTGAATGCGACTCCTTTCCACTAAGCTCCATCATCTTGTTGCATTCTCAACACTCCCTCTCAACAAGATATGGATTATCAGCAAACAAGCGAATTTGTGAATTTTCCTATCCAACCACTTCTCAATCTCTTTCTTGGTCAGGTTCTTGTGATTTGACATCACACATCTCCTTCAAGTAGATCTCGGTCCCAACAATGGAACCATTTTTTTTCTTAGGGGGTCCTGACCCAGGTTCAGAGTTAGTTGCGCCAGCCAACAAATCCCTACACTATTGGCCCTTTCGGAAACAACCTGCGTAGCGCAAGCTGCAGTCTCACTCGAAGCATTATGGGGGGATGCAAGAACCAAGTTTTTTCATCCATAGATGAGTGTGATGTATTTTAGCTCCTTAGATCTGCCTTCGCACAGATCGATATGCTCTTAGGGCTAGGTACTGCAACTCTACTAGAACAATCTTCAGACCTTCGCGAAGGTCTAGGATAAGCCTTTGCAGATCCTCAAAAATCGTTTTATCCACTTATGTGCATTAGAGAACAATCCTAAATTAGTGTTCACATAGATCTACTTAAGTTAGTTAGTAAACATAACATAATTCATCACAGTCTTCACGAAAGTACTTAACATGCATTGTGTACATTTATTAAGACTTATTCAAGAGAATCACGCATCATTAGATCAATATTTCATAAACACATTATTCATCCACAACATATATCGTAAACAAACGTAAATAAAGATAAACAGATATACACCGGATTTCTTCGGTAAATTTCTTTATTTAGCTTCAATTCGGCTTTACAGATTAAAAACTACCCTGCGCACTCAGCCGTAGGGGTCTACGCACTCAACTGCAGACTCTACCTAAGCCTCTATACACTCAGCTGCAGAGCCTTCTTCTCTTATCTGACCCACTTATCTACGCTATCACTTCTAAGACTCCATTTGTTATCTACATAGACATGCCTTAGACTCTCTAATACACACTTATTTATAGCCTTTCTCATACAATCCCATGGTCTCCGGACCATGGGTGGATCTCAAAACCAACTCAAACTTTACAAAAACAAGGGGCTAAAACCCCTTTGACTCCTAATCATCTATGCGCTCCACATCCAAAAATCATAGAGACTTTACATTACTTACAAAAATATATCAAAACTTGGGTTATCTTAACCCCAAAACTGACCCAGGGGACCTCATCCCAAAACTACATTAAATGGTCTGAGGTCTAGTTGGGACTTCTTATCGGGGAGATCCCCTGACATGTTGTAAGGTCCAACACCGTCAACATTTCAGGTGCTAGAAGGAGGGCCAGATGACAAGCTGTGTCCTCTCATCTTGTTTTGAACCTTTGCACATCTATCATGGATTCTATCAGACTCATCCCTCTGTGATGTATTTTGCATGTCGAACCTATCAACATCACGAGGGAGTTTTTGATCTCTTGTCCGAATTCACACATGATGGTGAAGGCAAAGTAACTTGACTTGAGTACTTAGAAGACTTCTACGCATTCCTTGAGGATGCAGTTGAGTTATATGCAGAAGAGGTCAGTCTTCTTCTTGCCTACACACTTCACGAATCCCCACAACAATGGTGCTGGAGTCTGCCTCCCGGCAGTGTGCACTCACTTGAGTAGTTCTATGATCTCATTGAATCTACTTTCCATCATTTTGATCCATAACCTCTTTGAAAAAACATTGTTACAACAATGGAAGGCCCCACATGAATCGCCTATGGAATTTTGGGACTGCTTTCGTGTGTTGCAGTTTCAAGATCCGAAAAGTCAGATGAAATTGTAGTATCTCGTGGATAGATTTGAATATTGTCTTACCAAATCTGTTAATCCTAAAAGAAAGTTCAAGCCCAAGCCCTGGTGATGGAATTGCGCAATCACAGATGGAGACGATCGCTTTCACAAGTGACTTTCCTCCGTCCTCTCATCAAACACCTCCACTACTGTAGAGTGATATGGGAGAATAGGCACACACATCCATTCAATTTTCACATCCTACCAACATCACTTCACTCAATTTTCGCATAGATTTTGGTGCGAATCCCATGGGTTGTCACATGTCTATTTTATCTCAACCTCTGTCTTCATGTTCTGCTACTCCTCTAGATTGCATTGTCTTGTGTTCTTCCATTCCGGACTCTACATTTGTTGTGAATGAGGCTTAAGCCATTGACGGAGTTGGTGTTGCACAACCAACCTGCACTGTGATTCATGAAGAGTATGTATGGGAGCTTAAGCATCAACCCTCGGCGATGGATGACTCCCTTCTGTCCAAGCCTCCTCCGTTCTTTCCTGATATCTTTGCTGATTTTGCCATCCATGATTTCGCATGTGTATCTCCATATACGGATGCACCCATTGTTGATCATTCGTAAAACACACTGGATGTCATTCCATCATCCGACAATGGAGAGGACCAATCATTCATTGAAAATCCCTCAATTTTTCATCCACTTTTTCCGGAAACACAGAAGGTGAATTTTTCTGCTTCTCATATACCCCTCTGTTTGATTCATCAGATCATGAGGATGTCGATGAAATCATTGATTTTATTGATCGTAGTTGTCGTGATCTATTTACTCCCATATTTGATCATGATGATGAATCTATCGCAGTTGATTTTTCCAAGCCACCTGTCTATGATGATCTATCTATCGACGAAGTCGAAACCCCACACACTGTCGAGGCACTTCAGCCTGAGTTGATGGTTATGTCAGGCCCTCGCTGTCCTGAGGTTGGTTTCACTTCTGATCAGGAAATTGTTGAAACACCCAAGGCTCCTCATCACTCATCTATATGCATTGAAGATCAATATCACACACAGATTATGATTCCTCCACTTGAACTATAGGATCCCATCGCTCATGCATTGGAGGAATCTTACATAGCAAGCATGCGTGCACAACACAAGTTGTCTTTGTTTATTTCATTTTCTTGCATGTCACAGTCAAGAGTATGCGTATGCTTAATAGTTGCATGCAATGTTGCACAACACCATGGTAAGTCCACGGATTGCATGTCATGCACTTGCACTCACTTATTTTCTGTGGACACATTTAAACTTGGAGTGTGTTTGTCTTCATTGTTATATCTTTCATGTTTGTTGGTTCACACAATTGTGTTGTTTGTGAACCATGCCTTCACCAACATGGGTTGACCAATGCGCCGGTGGCTGCATTGGAAGTATTACTTCATGTGAGCAGACCCATGTACCGTTATCTTAGGAGTAGGAGTAGTGTTTTCTTTTGGTTTGTTTGCTTGCATGCATGTTTGCTTCTTAATTTGCATGTTGTTTGCGTGCCTGCTTATTTTCTTACTTGCTTTGCTTACACATCTACTTCTGCTTTTGCTTTTTTTTCTGTTCGTTTGCTTGTTTATGTTCATTGGTTAGTTTTTCATGAAATCGTGTGCGACTCTTGAAACAAGCTGGGTAAAGTACAAGAGGACTTGTGCAGTGATCAATACTTGGTCATCTGTCGTCTTGCCTCTATATGAAGAACTTGTTACCTTCAGTCCATGATACATTGATGGAAAATACATACTGTTCGAAGTGAACCTTGGTGAAAACACAAAGCTTGCATGCTAACTAGTGTCACCTACTCTAGTCAGTTGTTTTTGGGTTAATCCTTGTTAGCTCAGTCAAGTAGAGCAAGGTGAGAGGGAAAACCTTAACAAGCACATAAGAGGTATATATATATAAACTAGTTATTTGAAGGAACAACCTATTTTGCTCTCAATAAGTCGAGATCCCTCTTCCACCTCTAAAATGAATAAGTGTTATGCATAGTTACGAAAAATAAAAAATGAAAAAGTGAAAATTAAAAAAAAAAATGAAAAAAGAATAAGGCGAAAGAAGAGAAAGGCTTCCTGCACAGAGAGGTGATGCAAGTAACTCCACGGGGGTACTAACCAGGCTCACTGGAAGCAGAGCGATGCTTGTGTTCCTGCGTGACTTTGCTGGGGTACTGTCCAGGCCTACTGGTAGCAAAGAAACACCAGAGATGAAACTAAAAATCTGATGACCATATTGCTTGTGCACCAATATACCCCTCATCCCCAATCGAAACAATTGTGTTGACTTGGCTTGGAATGTGTGTCAACCAAGAGCTTGGTAGATGCTACATATTACAATCAAGCAAGTGTGGAAACCAAGGTGAACATAGAACTGAACAATACTTTCGGAGGTGTTAGACTTGCTTTTCACGAACAAGGTCCATTCAAAGAGCTAGAGTTCTACCAGTGTGTCGGAAAGTGTTGTAGAAGCTACAACCACCCTCCAAATTTTTTCCTTAGATTTGTTTTGGAGCCTCCCTACTTGATTCATATTTAAACAGGAACACAACAAATTACAGAGATAACCATAAACATAGATATGCAGCGGAAATAATACTTCATTTCATTAATATAAAATACTGAAATATGCTTACAAACAGTGATGGAAATAAACCAGCTAGGGCGATGGTAGCTTATCTCTGAGAAGAGATGTGGCGGCTACATGCCTCTGAACTGTGTTACAATGAGGCTTGAAGGCCTATTTATTGTTGAGAAACAATGGAAAACCCTTCACATCCCAAAACCTAACCCTAGAAGATGAAATGCCAAATTGTGGGCCCCGTTTTGGGTAAGTTGGTACATAAACTTCCCGGGGTCGTAACTTTGGCATACGATCTCCGTTTTATGCGTACAATAGCTTGTTAGAAAGATCTATCCGAGCACTACAACTTTGGGAAGGGTAACATAGGTCCATGGACCGATGTTGCCCCCATGTTTCCCCAAAAACGTCGTTTAGGGCCTCAAAACAACTCCGGAAGTTCAGGACCCGAAAAACTTCTAAAAATAGTAAGTTGTGCTACAATTAAGGAAACTGAAAATGCTGAGAGAAACAATGGTGGGGGTCCAGGTGGACTTGGCAGGTGGCCACCAGTATCCACCTGGATCACTACCAACCATCATAACAACATGTTTTGCACTGTCAAGTACATAAGCTTCATTGCTTTTTCAGCAACTTTCCGACTTGTGCATGATAGCTTGCTTCACTCCCCTCACAAGCTGCCACTCCAGACTTGGGCCAGCTATTGGCTGAGAAACTCCCACAGAAAATTGCGCAATTCTGGAGGGGAACCAACCTTCCCTCCAGAAATTGCGCAAACCTCATTGGCAGCCTGCTTGGCCTAGAAACTGCACAATCCTGTCAAACAACCTTCCTAGTGAAAATTGCGCAATCTGGCCGAGCAATGCAGCTTAGCCCAGAAATTGCGCAATTTTGGGCATGAGTCAGCTCCTCCTCCCATAAATTGTGCAAAAATCCCTCTTAGTCAAGTAGGCTGTTGCATGTGCCTTCAGGTTGACAGGTTCCCTTCAGGACCAAGAAAACTTGACTTGCATGCATGGGCTGCTTTTTCCCGAAATAGCAAAAGTTACATGAAAAAATCATCCATAGATTTTAGGGATCTATTTTTAGCAGTTGGAGGTTACATGCAAAGATCGTTTTAGAAAATTTCCTCCAAGTGTCACTTTTTCCTAGATTTGTGGCATGTGCGTCATGAGGCTCCAACTTATTTATACAACGCTTTAGAGCTCATTCTTCACATCGATCTTGGATCTTTGACATCCCACATCACATCCATGAATCTTCAGCACATCCAACTCATCTATTTCCGGGTAAGTTCGCTTTACTTTCCTTTTGTAGCATTTCTATCACTTTTTGTCTTTTGGCTTGTGTGAGTGTTGTCTTCTTGATTTCTGTGAATGCTTGCTATCATTTGCATGCATGTTTGCCTATACAAGCACCGTTTCATTTTTCGTTTGCATCTCATTACTGTCGCATTCATGACATTGTTTTTCACGACAGTTGTCGATTCGACGACTCGTTTCACACACATGCATGTTTTTTCATTTTCTGAATCTTGCATTCACTGTTTGCATGCATGATCATTCACTCCTTCTTACACTTAGTATCACCATGTATTCACATCTTCATATGATTTTAGTTGCCTGTCGGTGAGTCTGGGTAACCTTAGCCCGGACATCATTGCGCAATTCTGAGAAGGAAGGTTCTTCTTTCCTCCCAAAAAATGCACAAATATAGCCAGTTAGTGCCCTCTAGTCTTGCCTTGTGCAATTATGAGAGGTAGTGACTGCTAGCCCAGAAAATTGTGTAATGCAGTCCTTAGTCCTGCATCACTTGCCAGCTAAAATTGCGCATTGCGCAATCTCAGCACCCAACAGGCCAGTTTGGATTGCGCATTGCGCAATTCCAGCAGTCAACCAACCTCCCGACAGTCTGGACTGCCTTTTGCACAGTTCTGGTAGTCAGTCTCCCGACCTCCTAGTGGAAATTGTGTAATCCTTGGAAACAGTTCCTCGAATATGTTGCATGTCAGTCCTTAATTTTTCTTTGGTTTTATTTGACTAATTTCTTGCCATGCATGTTGCGATGTCTCTACATATAGCAGGTGTTCGCCTGTCTCTCAGTAGTTTAGGATCAATGGCCTCTAAGAGAGCAGGATCAAAGGACATCGACAAAAGTGCAACTGGAGCAGCACTTGATCGAGTGTCTATGAGTTTGCCGATATACAGAGACACCAAGCTGATCGTAGACAAAGACATCAAGATGAAATGGCAAGAGGTTAATGATGCATTCTCTAGCACATTTGGGGAATATCTTGAAGACCACCAAGTCTATGTGAACATTCACAAGTCTGACTTATACCGGATTGCATGCAGGTATCCCCCGTTCCCATGCGCGAACATGATACGTTGGATCATCTCGCACATAGATCCCTAGGCGATGACATTGAGCAGTGTCAGTGGGAAAAATATCACTATCTTCAGGGCACAAGATTATTAGCAGATGGACCACTTGCCGAAGCCAGTGATTACCATGGAGACACCCTTCAGCATACCCAGTTGCAATGCTAAATCCAGGGTATCTTGAAGAATTGGGTGAAGGAGCCAGTCAAATTCAGGATGACACGCAACCATATTTACAAGACAAAGATACTGTGCAAGGCGTATATGTGCCTTGGTCATCTTTTCATGTCACTTGTATGGACAAGAGAGCATGAAGACCTTCCCGCAGAGTTGGGTGATCATGTTGGACCAATTGGCCAGTGAAGCAAAAGCATGCAACTGGTCTGACATGTTGGATCACAGGCTAAAGGAACAGGTAGAAGGAGCTCGACAACTGTTCAAAGGTTAGCAAGTAGAAATCTACATGTCCGCATACATCTTGGATGCAATCTGTGCCCATTAGGAGGTCCTAGGCTTGAAGTGGGCATGGAAACCAGCGGAAACCTCTGTTAACACTTATTGTAAACTGTTTTCTGAATGCAGCTTCCGAGGGATCATCACAAATTTGTCGGATCATTTTGTCACCCTAGTGTATAAGATGATATTTGAGTAGGATCCACCTTGAATGTCGAAGGCATAAATGGAGGCAGTGATCGACATAATGGATTGGTATGCCTCACCGTCCGACACCTTCATACGGATGTACAACACGGAGAAGCCTCTGCAATGTTTTGCCGAATTTTTTCCATGGACAAGCTCGTCATGTAAGAAGTATCGTACCACATCTTGGTAGGACTGTCATCTAGGCTGCACTGGAAGAGGAAGGCACCTTAGCCCACTCCTCCATTACAGATGGGGTTGTACGAGACACGAAATCGCAAGCATGCGGATGCTGAAACAGAAGAGTTCAAGAAATACCCTTTCGGCACCAGAAGATTTAATCCGTATGACCCACATTGTTTTGTGAAGGATCACTGCGTAAGAGTACAGTTTCTGTGGATCCACGGGGTGTATCATTGGGTTGAGGAAGACCCATGAAGATATTGTCATAGTTTCTCTAGGTCCAATGAACTGGTCGACATTGCTGTGGAATGGTTAGTGAAAAAGCGTGAAGCAACATCCACGAGAGCAGCAACAACATAGGCAAACATACCGACGCGCGACAAAGGCAAGAGAAAGATTGTTGACAGTGCAAAGGTAGAACAAAGCTGCAAGTTCAGAGTAGACCCACTTGTGCAGAAAGAAGCTTTGGTAATAGAGGTGAAGAGGCAACAACGCGACAGGAGGACCACGCAAAGGCAGAGAGAAAAATAGAGGATGAAGGAAATAGTGAAGGAGTTGTATGAGTTGAAGGAGCAACTCCGGAAGGAACAGGAGCTGCGCAGACAAGAGAAGGAAGCACATCTACGATAGATACAACAAGGGGTGCAACATGTACAAACATATGAAACTGTGCCCGTACAGGTAGTAGACTCATCCGAGCAGCTGTCATAAAGCAGACAGGGTGAGCAGTCGTAGGAGCAAGATTTTGCTCCAGAGATTGAATGAGCACTTGAGCAGATGGATACGGAGATGGAGCAACCAAATTTGGAGCAAGACATCGAACTCATGCCTTACCACTAAGAGGTCGACCCACCAGCTTCACTGGATCCGGATGCAGAGAAAGTCCTAAGTGACCAAGGGGACAATGAGATCCTTGGAGACAATATGGAAGAAGAGATGCACAACATATTATTCGACGAGTCGCAGTATAGAGTTGTGAAATCACACAAAGTGTACACTTTGGATGTCCACACATCTCCTACATAGTTTGACGAATGAGTGATCGTATCTGACGTTTGCAAGAATCCAATAGCATTGCCTGATGCTACCAGAGCATATGTCAAAGCCACTAGATCAAGTGTTTGCTTCTTGATAACAGAGAACAATCGAATGGCTAAGGAGTTACTAACGACCAAGCAGGGAGGAGAACTGGTTATAGCATTTGCCCGAGCATAGTTGAAGAAGGTGATACTGGATGAAGTATTGTCCCTTGAGACAGTCATGCAGGCATTGTATTCTAGATTTGGTACCATGCATAAGGCAGTTGTCCATCTCAACGGTTGGTAGCAACAATGTGCTAGGAGAGCACGTATTTGGTCAAACGTGCATACTACTGTGGACCACATGCAAACATGGACAATGAGATACAAGGGAGCCCCATTACACTTTCCAAAGATGATGAAGCCCAGAGCAGTTGAGATGAAGGAGTGTATATGGAGTCAGATCGGAAACTATGAAGAACTCCCGCAACTCATCACTAGTTTGCAAGATTCCCATGCATGGGTATTCAAA
Organism: Pinus tabuliformis; assembly: GCA_031772625.1. Lineage (NCBI taxonomy): Eukaryota > Viridiplantae > Streptophyta > Pinopsida > Pinales > Pinaceae > Pinus > Pinus tabuliformis. The sequence continues at coordinate 4,684,749 of CM062814.1, read as the reverse complement.
AGCATGGATGTTGTTGTCTACTCGCATGCGATCCCATCTATTAGGACACTCATTGAGCCAAAGACAAAGGCACAAATCTGATTGGAGCTTGACTCATACTTTGACGAGTTGATGCGCATATCCACCAGTGCAGACTTGGTGATCAGTATAGACACCATGCATCAGTATGTCGCTGGTCCGACCGCACTCAAGACAATGATGCACATGTTATTAGACGAGTTGGATAGAGGAGCCAGATCAGGGTACTCGAATGCAACAAAGGCAAGAGTTCGTTTCCAGAAAGATGTCACCACAGAGTACATGAACACCATCACAAACTACCCAGCTTGGCATCAGTTCGCTACTGTCGACTATCGTGAGGATGTCAAAGAGCCGGTCTTCCCACAGCTGTCCGAGTCATATTGATGCCTTGCATGGCTTGCTCAAGCCTATTTTGTATCACATTGGTACATGTGCAGATTGTATGTAACATCTTGTCAAGTGGAAGTTCAAGTGTCAATCACTTAATGTAATAGTCATAGAGTAGTTGAAAAGTCACGAGGATAAATGAACAATCATAAAGGGGAATGTTAAGGGTTACCCCACCCTTTGCTTTATATAGTCCCTCATAACTCAAGCCGGTCTTCCCATAGCTGTCCGAGTCATAGTGATGTCTTGCATGTCTTGCTCAAGCCTATTTTGTATCACATGGGTACATGTGCATCTTGTATGTAACGTCTTGTCAAGTGGAAGTTCAAGTGTCAATCACTTAGTGTAATAGTCATAGAGTAGTTGAAAAGTCATGAGGATAGATGAACAATCATAAAGGGGAATGTCAAGGGTTACCCCACTCTTTGCTTTATATAGTCCCTTATAACTCATTGTAGAGGCTTTTGGTCAGCCAAGCTTCCAATAGGAGTATCTTAGAGAAAACTTGGAGAGTATTGTAACGAGCCTTGGCTTCTCCACAATGTAGAGCTAGTACATCTCTTTGGAGGACCAGGCGACAATGACTATAACGTTCCGCTACCGGGACTAGTGGTCGGTCATGGTTGTACTATATGATTGGAACTTTCACTTATTAATATAATAGAGCCAACACGTTTCATGCATGTGTTGTTATTGTATTTCAGCTATCTTGTTTACTCTAATGATATATGTATATGTTTACTTACGCATGTGTGTATAGACTCTTTCTGTATATGTGTGTATGAATCTTACTAAAATGTGATGTTGGTTTAATCATCACTTTGGATTGTTAGCTTACTTGCTTTCCAGTTTGTGATGCATCTTCGCTCGAGTGTTCCCTTCTTAGCCGCGTGCTTTCATAGGTTTCCAAGGGGCGCACTCACCTAAGTTTCCGTGTGTTAGAACCGTTCATGCACCTTCCTTGAATTGCTACATATGTCACACCCTTGCTACCAATACGGATATCTTACTTGCCTTTGCACGCAACCGTGGTTAAGGCAATATCGTACGACCCATAATTAGGACTCCTACACCAAACGGTCTGAGGTCTAGTTGAGACATCTTACCAGGGAGATCCCCTGACATGTTGGCGGGTCCAGCACCATCAACATTTTGTAACTTATGTATCATTTTGGTTGCGCGTCTAGTAGGGTTTATCCTGTAGAAGAGTAGCTAAACAACTGCTAACTTGGATGTGTCAACAACTCCAAGCCGCAAGAGTATCAACACACGATCTTGGGTTTGTCAGCAACTTGAGCGAAATCATCACTTTGATAAAATATAGCTACAAGAGTAGCAACAACTACCAGCTGGGTGTATCAACAACTAACATAATAGGTGTATCAACAAATTAAAACACATGGGAGTAACAACATTTACTACAAGTTCAACAAAAACTTGTTTTTGATTGATGAGGATTTCCCTAGGCCAAGGATTCTTCAACATCACTAGGTATATTCTATTTTGAAGTCGAGCATGTTTTGCATTGTTTACTTGCTGCTCTTTCTTTTTCCAATCCTTTTGGGGGACCTCTTCCCACCTCGTTGGGTTACTGAGAGAAGATGAGAATTTCCTATCAATGTTTTTCCTTTACTAAGTTGCATGTGCAGTAGGGTATGGGGTGTGAAGCATATATACCCTAGGATTTATTTGGTGGACAATAGATGCTATAAGCTTAGGCCAAACTATGTATGTTTTGTAATTTCTTAGATGTATTTTGATATTTTATCTTGCTGCAATTAGTATGGTGTTGATATCCTTACAAAAGATTGGTGGAATTGGGTGTGGTTTGATATTTGTTGCTTTGAATGATATAATGTTAATCATCCTTCAACATGGGTTGTGTTGTCTCCCTAGAGATAGTTCTCGGCTACAGGGAACTAGTTCCAAGACTCTTACTAAACATGATAAAAGCCTTACATGAACAGTTAGAGAAGAATACCATGAGAGCTGTAATGAATAATGTAGTTCAAAAACCTACCTTTAAAAACCAGATTATCCATTAGAAAAATGAGAACTGTAGCATTTAAAGTAAGGAGATGGATAGAAAAAATATGAAAATGAACAAGGTTTCATAGTTCAGGCATTTAAGAATCTGAACCTACATTAGTGTGTTTGTTGACTAAGGGTCCCAAAAACACCTTCCTTGTAGTTATTTACTACCTACAAGGAGCATACACAATAATTTGATGATGTTAGTGCTTAACCAAGAACCAACAAAGCAGTGAACATAATGAGAACAACACATAAACAAGATTAAACTAAAACTGAAACAAAGAACATGAAACAAGCTTAATGAAGAAAAAACACAACAACAAAGGTATAGGAACAAGATCCTCTTTATTGATTGCTGGTGGTAGAAGAGATACAAATAATATATCAAGACTCTTGAAGAGAGTTTCTTGAGAAATGATGTTGAAGAGCTCTCAGCAAGGATTTCCCTTCTTCAATCTCCTTTGCAAACTCTCTCTCTCAAAGAAGTAAAGAGAGCTCTCAATGATGGTGGAATCCTCTTAACAATGGAATGCAAGATTAATTGGGGAGCAATTTTTGCAGCATAAAAATGCATAAACTTCTTCTTTCTTCTTGGTCTTGCAATGCCTTGTTTATATGGAATTAAAACTCCTCTTTCCCTCCCTTGTCTCATCAATGAGAAAATGACTTGAGAGTAGGACAAGAGGATCTCTTTGCGGACTGCATATCTCTAATTTGGCTTGAAATCGACTATCCTTGGGTAGAACTTCTCAGGGAATCCTAGATCAAATTATGTGGAGTGGTCCCAGATTGTTGACTTGGACTTTGGGTGCCTGCGCAACTATTGAAGAAAAATCCGAATGGTAGTGGATTTCTGCCTTTGGAGTGCCTACGTGGGTTGATTTTTTAAACGAGTCTTTGGAAAAACTTTGATTTTTTTTATTTTCATGACCCTTCCAGCTAGAAAAGCTTCACCTATACATTTTGTCGTCTAACTTTGGGTGTCATCTGACCTGTACAAATGTGTGTACGATTTTTCCATGTTAACATAACCTAAACCCTGCAGAAAGAATGGTTAAAATACTAGGGATATGAAGGAATTTCCAGCATGGTAGAGTGCCCATTAAGACATTTTAAATCACAAAATGAGTACCATTTCAAGGTAAATTCATGATCAAAACTTAAAAAATCTATTGCTATATTACACTCATATCAATAGAAGAAAATATAATGACAAATACAAGAAAGAACACAATACTGCAATTTACCCGAAGAGCTAGAATCAAATTTGGTTTTTATTCTTTCGTTTCCAAGAGATTTTTTCATTACATTGGTCTCCAGATATCTTTCTCAAACTTTTATTTTCACTCCCCAAATTGACTATCAAATCAGTTATAAAACTGATTCTCGAAAAACTTACATAATTGTTTCTCTTTCTTTTTGAAAAAAGTTAAAATAATTACGAACATATATATATATTAAAACGAAACCTTTGTAACTGAATACACAAAGCCACGTCCTTTTAAAATCCTTACAATATATGCATCGAGCTTTAGAACCAGCGCATGAAAATATTTTTAACCAATATTTGGAGTTTCTCGAAATGTATGCAAGCCTCGACTATCATTGCATCCACGTTGGAGGTGAGTTGGACGATGTATACGCCTTTGTGGCGCTTGAATGGTGCATGGGTCCTAATCTTTGTCATCATGTGCATGCCGTTGACCATGAATGGTTTTTGTGAAAACCATAAACTGCTTCTGGAGGTGCACCATAGTGGTTTGTGAAAATAAAGGGGACCACCCCCATGAATGAATTTGGAGCGTTGATTTGACGATAGGATGTTTGTTGAAATAACCTTTCAGGGGTGCACTATAGTTTATTTATCCTGCATGTAAGCTTGCCGAAATTCCCTTGGATCTGGGCATCAAATGCTAGGCATCGTTGATCTATGGTCAAAATCACCTTGCGTTGCCTCGACCTTGGCCATGGAAGCCACAACCATGAATTTGTCTAGCCGTTGCATTTGCTACCCCTTGAATATACCAGATTGCAAGCATACAATTTATTGAGAAGTAAATTTGTAGGTGTGTTTTCTTTGGTAGCTAAGGATCGATGCAATCTTTACAACAGTAAGTTCTGAATTGCTTCACCATCTCTTCGGCATTTCTAAGTAGATAAAACAGGTTACATCATCCTGAATACTCAAAACAGGAAGTTGGCCTATTTCCGTTTGTGATGCACTACAATCATAGTTACCAAGTTCGAATTCGAATTCGAATCGATACGATAAAAATTTGAATGAAAAAAATTTAATTCGTAAAAAATTCGATAATAGACATCATAAAAACATTTTTTTTATTAATTTTTTCTCAATTTATTTTGAATTATGAATATTTTTTTATTAATTTTAAATAATATAACAATCTTAGAAATAAAAATATCTAAAAAATTTACTATTCATCTTTTCTCTCCAAAACATCAATCTTTCCATAAATAAAAACTAATTACTTAAAATTAAGTTACTTCACACATTTCGGTTTCCATAATTGGAAAAACAGAAATTTTCTAATAACAATTTTACCTTCTATTGTGTTCTGCCTTTTAAAATTTTTATTTTCCTTCTTTATATATACCATCTAAACTCTATTTATTTCTATTCATAGAATCTTGTAACAAAGAAAAAATAAGCTACTTTCACTTATTTTCTGTTTCTTTTCTAAGTTGAAGATTGAAAAAACATATTTTTTCTAATTTCACTGATATTTTCAATTTTTTTTTTCTCTGCTGGTCATTTTTCTTCTTTCTCTATATTCCATCCTGCTTCTATCTCTCTTTTCAAAGCATAACGAATGAATAATCTTTCTCTCGGTCCTTTTACTTACCCATATACATTATTTTATGATGAAATATTTATTCAATGAAACTTGGTTGGAAATTTCTACTTATTGCAACTGTGTTGGCTAAACATCGACGACGAACCTCGATTGAGTTACGAAGTAACGGCCTCCTCCTGTCTCACTCTGCTTCCCTCATTCGGTCCCTTACGTGTTGGGAGGAAAACCTTGCGACTGAAACCCTCTCAATTGGTAATGCTTTGGGGTTTGAATTTGTATTATTTACATCGATTTATTTATTTATTGTTATACTCCTCATAGAGAATTACAGAGATTACGACCATCTTCTATCCAATTATACAAGCAATAGTTGGACTGATTTTGAAATGGATGACTGTTTATTAACCCTAACTCCTTGTCATTTTCAAATTTTCCATATATGTTAAGGCATCCTGTGCACAGAATTGACAAACTGCATTAACCCCACGATTAACCTTTAATGCAACGAATCGGATTGAATTTCTGCGAACTGTTCGGCGGACGAACCGAATCGGCGAATTTCCGTACTGTTTGCCCGAATTCGGGCGAACTTGGTAACTATGACTACAATCACTGTTATCACCATCATCAAGTGCCAATAACGTCTCATGATCATTTTTATTAAATTTCTGTTGGATTCTGGAAAGATACCCATTAGCTACATGTTCTTCAATAATGCATTCTAGTGCTTTAAGCAAATATTTTGATCCTTGATCAGGAATCGTGAGATACAGAGGAAAAATACAAAGGATGACAATGAATATTTGGATTAGATGAAACCCAACACATTTTCAATTAATGTAGTTCTTCTCAAATGTGTTTTTGAATCAATTGTGGTTATTCCAACACTAAGTGGTTATCATGAACACACAAGGAGATAATTTCAGTGATTCCTGGGGAAAAATACAAAGGATCACAATGAATATTTGGATCAGATGAAACCCAACACATTTTCAATTAATGTAGTTCTTCTCAAATGTGTTTTTTAATCAATTGTGGTTATTCCAACACTAAGTGGTTAGCATGAACACAAAGAGATAATTCCAGTCTTCAATTGACTCTGACTCTCGGGAATGTCATGTAACATGACTTGTTTTCTTTCATTTATAGCATATTTTGTAATATCGGCTTCACTAGATTTTTGTATAATTCCTTTTGCATTAATTATGGAAACAAACTTAATAGTAGAGTGGCAGAGGTTTTGCAAAAACTAGACATATTCCCTTTGGAAGAACTAGCAAATCACCTAGATCATTCACAATTTTTGAAAACTACCCATATTAGACACAATTTGGACATTTTTGCAAAAATCCATGATCGCGATTTTATGATATTCATCTTCATTTGTTCATAAACTGTAAATGAAATCACATGCTAAAAACCCTATAGTTTTTAAACATTTCATTTTCCTACTTGCATATATCATGAGTTGAATTCCTTTCATGAGAATTTTGCTTTAAATAAGACCCCCCCTCAACCAGTAAAGACCCATGCAATTAAGAAAATGTCTTTATTTGGCCTTTGAACCTTTTTTATTTATATCCAAATTCATCATCACACTCATTATGCATTCTTGATTAGCTCTAATATTATGGTCAATGTGCTCAAAATAAGTCTTTCTTTTCATGTTCACGTTCCTAAGGAGTGCTAAATTACTCTTTATCCTAGACTTAATTCAACACCTTTTTTATAGACCTATCTGTTTCCATTAAATTGTAACATTTCTCCTTTGCTAGCACACCATATTCTTTAATCAAGATTTCAACCAAAATTGGACCACATTTTAGATTTTGACAAGAATAGTGTTTGTTATGAAGCTAGGGGTATCAATGAGTAAGCTCTCAACATCATCATACTCATTCCTAATTTTGGGAAAGGGGGATCACCAAATTATAATTCTAGAAATTATTCCTTTGTCATGTGCACATTCAAAATGTAGATTTAAATTAATTTCATAATGATTATCTCTATCATAACACCTTTTCATCAAGGTGAAACTACCCAAAAACCTTTCCAAAAAATTTATCGGGTTTGTAAGTTCAATAGTTGTTAACAGAGCAAACTTTTATTTTAACAACCACAGGTTAAAAGTTAATGTAATAAAAGTTAATAAAGGAAAAATAAGACCAAGGTCATGGGACAGGTATTCCAAGCTGAATGTTGGGTAAAGCATCCTAGTGGGCGTCACTTCCATTTTATTATGGCTAATGAAATTAGCAAAGGCATTGATAAAGGAAAAGAGGCATTAATTGACGCTTATTTATGAAATAAAGGAAAATAGGAGAAAAGGGAGATGAAGGGCCACATATTTGCATGAGAAGGAAAATTAAATCAAAATGAAGAAATTAGAGGCATAAATAATAAAATGGTTTATGATGGTTAGTTCACATATTTTTGTTAGTTTGGCTTTGGAAGTAGTTTCAGAGAGAAGAGCACCAAGAGGAGAAAGAAAACAAGCAAAGGGAAGGAAAAGGAAAGCAAAGGATAGGCACATAAGGTTGGATCAAGTATATTCAACAAGAGGATTTTGCAGGTAACAAGTTGCATGTGTGATTTCTTAAATGAGGTGTGAATGCATGGTACAGACATTTGTTTATTTGGTTCATTTTTCGTCATTGGCATTGGTTTTGCCTGGTTTGACAGTGGTTTCATCCTTGACTTGCCACTTCCTGGATAACCATGGTGTGATGGGATTCTTTTCTTGGTTGAGCTTTGGATTTCCCGAAGGTTTTGGAACTAAGTGAGGTGGTCTCATGAATATTCCCAAGGGTTAGGGGTGGAGGTGGTTTAATCTTTGGGAAGCCCTCGACAGGTGGGTGGAGACATGAAAATTACTCAAGGTATTGGCAAAGAAAACTTTGAGGCATTCAAGCTTGTTTTGGGCTTTCTGATCTATTGATAGGTTTTGGTGAGATCGCTTTAGCTTGAGGGTGGAGGTGGTTCAATCTTTGGGAATCCCTGGTTTTCTATCTCTTGAGATCCTGCATTCATTCTTGGAATATGGCACGATGGTGATTGACTAAAATAAAGATTTGGTCCGGCCCAATCTATGGTCGAGTGATACGTGGAGGTCCCTGACTTGGTTGGCTTTTGCATCTAAAAATAATAGATATTTTCCTATTGTAATCTATGAGCACTGTACTTGTTATTATGATGATTTGATGGCTGTTATGTCATGGTTAACAATCTGGTTATATGCTGGTTATAAGCATGTGTTGAGAATGCAACAAGATGATGGAGCTTAGTGGAAAGGAGTCACCTTCACTAAGTGGGCCTACAGGCAAATTATGGCGCAAAGTCTATTTTTAGACTATGTCTATTTTTAGACATATGGATCATGGTCTATGAGTTGCAGGATGTTGTTTATGGATGATTGGTCATGTTGGGAAAAAATAGATGGACTTCTATTTTTGGATCACAACAAGAGTGATCAGAGTCTGTTTTTAGACTGCTAGTCAAAAATAGAAACGTCAAATATTATTGTCTCATAATAATATTTAGACTATAAACATTATCTTATCCTCTTGGAGCACTTCAGTTTGAGCTACAGATGTGGCACATGTAGCTGTCAGAAGGAAATACACTTTCCTTATGAGTCAGTTGAGCTATTGTATGCAGGACATCAGTTAGAACTCATGCATGTGAGTTCTATGGAGTTGGATGTGGAGTTGATGGAGTTGTGTTCAGTTTGACTTGGTTAAACTAGTTGTAATTAGTCTAACTGCAAATAGACTAGTGATGAGTGATGTGAATTAATTGATTGAATTAATTCACTAATTATTAACTCATAATGCAACTGAAGAATACATCAGTTAACTCAGTGCATGTATAGTTCAGTGGAGATAGGTGTTAGAGGTTGAGATTGCTATTAGTTGTGACTATAGTTGTGCATGAGATCTTGCACAAGCAATGTATTGAGTATGCCCATGAGAATTGCCCAGGGTATGCCCAGTAGAATAGCCTGTGCTCACGTGATTTCCAGTGTGAGTGATTCTCAGCAGGTATTGTGCAATAGAGGCAGACAAAGCAGCGGAGGAGATTTGAACCTGTGACTTGTTCGGATCTGAGCTAGTTTTGTGTGTAACAGGTGGAGATAGTGCTGGATACTTGAGAGGAGTATTGTACAATGTATTGTTACATGTTCTAAATCATTAATATACAGATAGTGTGGGGTTTTCAGCTGTAAGCTTTCCCCGGGATACATACTGTGTTAATGTGTGGATGTGATTGATGTTTCATTGTTTTTGATGCTGCTAAATTGTTGATCAACATAGAGGAGGTTATGTATTATGCATGTATTCCGCAATAGTGTATAATCAAGATAATCTTTGTGAATAAGTGTTTAATTATTCAAAATTTCTACATGGTATCGGAGCTGTTGATCATCAAATCTACTATTCAGAAAGTGTTTACATTCTATTTCTTCAGGCAGAGTCTGTAATCGGGCTAGGTAGCCTCTGGATTCATCCTTCCTTTGGAAGGTGGGATATCCGGTAAAATCCTATACAGTCAATCTCTGTACGAGAAATACTTTGTTCTCACGAATCTTAGATCGGAGGCGGTTGAGTTTGGAGCTGGTGGAATTCGAATTTGCAACAGTGTTTTCTTGGTATCAACGTGGAAATGTCTTTCAGTGGATTGCGATTAGAGTATGCTCTTGAGGGCAGCTCGAACTATATTGCATGGAAGGACAGGATGGAGGCAGTGTTGGATGATAATGGGCTGAAGGATTTCATAGAGGTTGATGTCCCAAAGCCTACTGATGAGGCCGAAGCTGAGGTTTGGCAAAAGAAGACAACAAAGTGTCGAAGGATTCTGTTGGAGGGCGTGAAGGATCACATTGTGTCCAGCCTGCATGGTAAGGCTTCTCCATACTTGATGTGGAAAGTGTTGACAGATCTATTCCAAAGAAAGAGTGATCAGAGGAAGCTGGCGCTTAAGGATAAACTCAGAAACATCAAATGTGAGAAGGGAGACAGTATGCCCAAGTATCTCACAAAGTTCACTTAGTGTAGAGATGAGCTGGGAAGTGTGGGGGTGACTGTTGATGATGAGGACTTGGTGAGCTTGGCTCTCCTTGGTCTTTCGAAGAGTTGCCATTCCTATCAGGACTCTGTCAATGGTCGGGAGAAATTGCCAGGATGGGAGAGACTTTGGTTAGATCTTGTGCAAGAGGAGATCAGGCGGAATACCAGGGACGGACCTTCATCAAAGGGAACTAATGAAGAAAATTGCGCTTTGGCTGCCAAAGCAAAGAAGGGGAAGAGCAAGAAAGGTTCTCAGTCTGGTGTGAAAGGAAAGAAGCAGGACATGTCCAAGGTGAAGTGTTTTCACTGTCACCATCACAAACACTATGCCACTAATTGTCCATAGAAGAAGAAGAACAAGCAAGTTGCTGGATCTGCAGCAGGAGAGGCTCTAGCCTCACAGTTTGAGCTTGATTTTTCATTGATCGCATGCTTGGTTTCAAGTGTGATGGGATCGGTGTGGTTCTTGGACAGTGGTGCATCTTTTCACATGACAGGAGATCGAGATTTGTTTTCTGATCTGGAGGACAAAGATCTTGGAGTGCACATCGAGATGGGCGATGATGGTAGATACAGTGTGACCCATATCAGTACCATTTCCTTTGAGAGGGAGTCTGGTAAACCCTTCATATTGAAGGAAGTGATGCATGTTCCAGGATTGAAGAAGAATCTATCTCTATGGCGATGTTAGAAGACAAGGGATATGTTGTTGTTTTCAGTGAGGGAAAGGCTTTCCTGCGCAGCGAGACAACTGGAGAAACCCGAAAGATAGGGGTTTGAGTGAGGAACCTTTATCAGTTGCATGTAGATGGATGCGCAGCAATGGCATGCAAGGCAGAAGGATTGGTGAGCCGGGATGATGGCGAGCTGTGGCACAGGAGATTGGGTCACCTTCACCATGGAGCCTTGAAGATACTGCAACAGATCACTACAGGGCTTCCTAAAGGCACTCTTGCGCAGTCAGATCAGTGCAAGGGGTGTACTTTGGGAAATTTTATGAAATCCACCTTTCACGAGAAGGATAGTCGTGCCACGACGATCCTTGAGAGAATTCACACAGATGTGTGTGGACCTTTCTCAGTAGCTTCGACAGCAAAACACAGGTATTATGTGATCTTTGTTGATGATTTCTCTCGTAAGTGCTGGATCTTCTTCATGCAGAAGAAGAGCGAGACATACTCAAAGTTTTGTGAGTTCAAAGCACTGGTCGAGAAGGAGTCAGGGAAGAAGGTGAAGGCTCTTAGGAGCGATAATGGTGGTGAATACATCTCTGGCAAGTTCAAGGATTTCTGCAGTGCAGAAGGGATTTGAAGAGAGCTCATAGCTCCCCATAACCCGTAGCAGAACAGGGTTGTTGAGCAGAAGAACAAAACGATCGTGGGTGCTGCACGGGCGATGTTGCATGATCAGGGCCTACCCCTTCACTTGTGGGCGGAAGCATGCAATACTGCAGTATATGTGCAGAACCGTTGTCCTTACAGGATACTTGGCATGAGTACACACGAGGAGGCTTATTTTGGAAGAAGCCTGATCTTTCTCATTTGAGGATTTTTGGTGCTAATGTTAACATGCATGTGACGAAGGATGCCAGGAAGAAGTTGGACCCAACCGCAGAGGTTGGGATATTTGTGGGGTACACTGATACGCCCCACAACTATCGTGTGTATTTGCTAGATAGTGGTAAGACTGTTGTGCGACGGGGTATAAAATTTCAGGAGGAGAAAGCCATGAAGTGTTCGCTTGACAGGGAGCTACACTTGCATGAAGATGAGGAGCTATTAGTTCCTAATGATGAGCTTCAGGACATGGATCAGCCACAGGACGAGGTTCATGGAGTGGAAGAGACCACTCATGCAGTGCCAACCATCAGAGGGTGAAAGCGCTTGACAGAAGCTGAGCGACTGGCTCAAGATGCAAAGAAAGTTGTAGGACCACCTACAGCCCAACGCACGCAGAGACAGTCACCTGATCGGTACACTGGATACATGGCTCTTATGAGAAAATGTGTTGTGATTGAGCCATCCTCTTTCGAGGAAGCTTTGGAGGATCCCGCATGAGTAGACGCCATGGTGGAAGAGTATGATTCGATTGTCAGAAACAGTGCATGGGAGATTGTCCCTAGACCGGAAGGGAAATCAGTGGTGGGTTCGAGATGGATCTACAAAGTGATGCAGATGGGGTGGCACATCCATCAGATGGATGTGAAGACTGCGTTCCTTCCTGGAGGTTGGAGGAAGGAGGATACTACTTCAGCGGAGGTAGTGGATGCCACTGTTTATCGACAGTTGGTGGAGTCGCATGTGTGCAGGCTCAAGAGAGGCACATCGGGATATGGATCTTGGTACAGACAGGAGGATGCAGATTGGGTAGGGAGCTCAACGGACGACATCAGGTACCATCATATCAGAGATTGTGTGCAGCGGAGAATCATGTTACTTTCATACATTCCAACAGAGGATTAGGATGCTGATATCTTGACGAAGGCGCTCACCAAGAGCAAATTTGAATAACACCGAGGTAGGATAGGGGTTGCTGATAATCCATATCTTGTTGAGAGGGAGTGTTGAGAATGCAGCAAGATGATGGAGCTTAGTGGAAAGGAGCCGCCTTCACTAAGTGGGCCCACAGGAAAATTATGGCTCAAAGTCTATTTTTAGAGATATGGATCATGGTCTATGAGTTGCAGGATGCTGTTTATGGATGATTGGTCATGTTGGGAAAAAATAGATCGACTTCTATTTTTGGATCACAACAGGAGTGATCATAGTCTATTTTTAGACTGCTAGTCAAAAATAGAAAAGTCAAATATTATTGTCTCATAATAATATTTGGACTATAAACATTATCTTATCCTCTTGGAGCACTTTAGTTTGAGCTACAGATGTGGCACATGCAGCTGTCAGAAGGAAATATGCTTTTCTTATGAGTCAGTTGAGCTATTGCATGCAGGACATCAGTTAGAACTCATGCATGTGAGTTCTATGGAGTTGGATGTGGAGTTGATGGAGTTGTGTTCATTTTGACTTGGTTAAACTAGTTGTAATTAGTCTAACTGCAAATAGACTAGTGATGAGTGATGTGAATTAATTGATTGAATTAATTCACTAATTATTAACTCATAATGCAACTGAAGAATACATCAGTTAACTCAGTGAATGTACAGTTCAGTGGAGACAAGTGTTAGAGGTTGAGATTGCTATCAGTTGTGACTATAGTTGTGCATGAGATCTTGCACAAGCAATGTATTGAGTATGCCCATGAGAATTGCCTAGGATATGCCTAATAGAATAGCCTGTGCTCACGTGATTTCCAGTGTGAGTGATTCTCAGCAGGTATTGTGCAATAGAGGCAGGCAAAGCAGCGGAGGAGATTTGAACCTGTGACTTGTTCGGATCTGAGCTAGTTTTGTGTGTAACAGGTGGAGATAGTGCTGAATACTTGAGAGGAGTATTGTACTATGTATTGTTACATGTTCTCAATCATTAATATACAGATAGTGTGGGGTTTTCAGCTGTAAGCTTTCCCCGGGATACATACTGTGTTAATGTATGCATGCGATTGATGTTTCATTGTTTTTGATGCGGCTAAATTGTTGATCAACGTAGAGGAGGTTATGTATTATGCATGTATTCCGCAATAGTGTATAATTGGGATAATCTCTGTGAATAAGTGTTTAATTATTCAAAATTTCTACAGCATGGATCAATAATTTTCTCGAGCTACGACTTGTTAAGGATTTGATAAGTATTTGATGGTAAATGAACACATGGGCTAACAAGTGTTATTGCAACTATTATGAGAGGGAATTAGACCTTCTTGGTGTTTCTCAGATAAGTTTTAGACTCCTATGATCATATATGCTTTCATGACATGTAGTTTACATGTTCACCATATGTTTGATGAAATGAATATCATGGTTAGGCCAGGTTATGTCAAGTTTTGATTCATGTTTTGTATGAATAACATTGTCATTATGTCATTTATCACTATGAGAAGTTACAAGTAGTTATGAGAGGTGGTCTGGAGGCTGGCCAAGAAAAGTGGCTAAGATATATGAACCACACCCTTTGAATTGAATATTTTGGGCTATAACCTCATGGAAGTAGTGTTATGCATATGTTTCGAGTCCTATAATTGTCCCCTTGTAGGCTTGTGCATGTGGTTGGGAGTCTAGGTTAGTGAAAAGGCAATCCAGCTCAGGGATTGGTCACTTGGGGTATTTTATGGCCCCTTAAGTGTCTTGTAATCCCCGTAGGATGTTAATTTGTGGTCAGTAAGTCTTAATTGTATGCCCCACTTCCTTAATTGGAGCTAGGAGGTTGGGTCATGTAATAGTGTCACTTTGCTTCACATTTTACAGGAGAGATTATAAAAGTGGGTAAATGTGGGGTGGGGTATTATAGGTTGGTAATAGAGCATGGTTCAAATAATTAGACTTGATAGGATGGATGCATGACATTATGCATGCATTTTAATGGTTATGGTTGTCATGCATGAGGTCAATTTATGTAGTTAGTGTTATCATGCATGATGTCGACATATTGATATGATTATGTTTATATATGTGTCATTCTAATCTGGATTGATTTTGCAGATGGGATAACCTCCCCTGAAGTTCACTTAGGTATGTTGATTATGTTTATATTGGTTTATCTAATATGGTATGTTTGCAAGAAGAAGAAGAGGATCAAAGATGACTAGAAGAATGGTGGATTACAATTCACATGACTCTCCTTATAGATCATATGAGCAACCAGATATGAGTACTCTCCTAACATAGTATATACCCTGAGAAGTATAAAGGCATAAATAAAAAGTTGCAAGGTGGATAATGATAGGATAATTCAGTCACAAGAAAGACTTGCCAGGTCTTAGGAAAAATAGGCAGAGGTCAATGCAGTGATCCTTCACAATTGATCAAATTTTTAGAGATAAGGACAACCACAAATAAATTATGGATCGGAGGACATGACTAATGGGGCATATGGAAGTAGATCTCAATCAGGGCACAAGTTGGACAAGGATGACATAGTTAAAGATGGTAGGTTCTTGAATACACTTGAAAGGAGAGGCGAGGGTTATGGGTTCTATTCTAGCTCTAGTTCATATAGGTATCATGTTTCATCGCTATCATCCTTAGAGGAGTGAGAAGCGATACTTGCTAGATGAGTTTAAGAAACCCAAGCCTTCTACCTTTGATCAAGATCTGAAGAAATCAGAAGATGCAGAGGCATGCCTGCTTGGGATGAAGAAGTTCTTTGAGCTGCATGATTATACATAGAACATGAAATCCAGGATAGTTATTTTCAGTCTCAAGGGAAAAGCAAACACCTAGTGGGAAGATGTGAAGCGTGTCAGAGGCATCAAGACAAATGCATTGAGTTGGCATGAGTTCAAAATATTATTTATGAAGAAGCTTTTCTTAGAGAGATACTATGACGATAATGCTAAGGAGCTCTATGAGTTGAAGATGGGATCTGTGATAGACGAGGAGTACATGAATAAATTCCTTGAATTGTTGAGGTATGTTCCTTACCTCAAGGATGAAAAGACGAAGGTTTGGAGATTTATTAGTGGAATTCCATTAGCATTCAAATATCAGATTGAGTATGATGAGCCTCGGTCATTGGAGGAAGTTATTGGGAAGATGAAGAACTATTATGAGCAGTAGAAGTGCAAAGCGGAGCCTAAGCGTGATTGGAAAGGGAATGAGAATGCTAAAGGAAAGTAGCCACCAAAGTGAGCAAGACCTCAAGATGCAGGTGAGAAGGAAAATGTTGCTCCTTACAAGAAGTTTAATGCAACAAAGAAGGGACACGGACCTCAGCCTAGAGAGGAGAAGAACAAGGTAGTGGTAGAGAGCCTTTGCAGTGTTTGATTTGTGGAAAATATAGTCACAAGAAGGATTTTTCGTTGTACCAAGGAGGAAAACCTCAAATCTATAGTGCTTAGGAGGCATAAACAATTGGGGATGTTGGGGAGAGAATTACTCAAAATTATGCAACATTTGATAACAAGTAAGAAGATAACCAAGAATCCATTATTGAGATGGAAGGTAAGCTTTGTGATCAAGTTATTTCCATTTTGATTGATCCTAGATGTAATTATAGTTATGTTAATCCTGGCCTAGTGGATAAGTGCGGTTTGAAAAATGAAGTGCATGCATAGTCTTGGTTGGTATAGTTGGCTACAAGTACTAAGAAAAGAGTTCATCATTGGGTGAGAGCTTGTACATTTGAGCTGAATGGTATGCCTAAATCAACACATCTAAATGTGCTTCCATTAGGATCACACAATATGATTTTGGGTATGGATTGGTTGTACCTTCATAGGAATAAGGTAGATTGTTATGAGAAGGTTACCGATCGCTTGGATGATGATGAAGAGAAGAGAATATTGTAGGGGAAGAAGAAGCCTACATCAATGAGAATGGTTATAACTATGTAGGGTAAGCGTAACTGAAGGAAAGGGTGTGTATTTTTCATAGTGCATGTTTCTAGTGACAACGGTAAGGATGCTGAGGATGCTGAAGTCTTGAATATGTATATGGTTCTCCAACGAATTCTGGATGTATTTCCAGTAGATATTTCAGAGTTTCCTCCTCACAAGGAAGTGGATGTTTCTATTGAGTTGGTAGTAGGAGAAACACCAACATCAAAGGCACCTTACAGGATGATCACTCTAGAGTTAGTGGAACTAAAGCTGCAGATGAAGGAAAGGCTCGGCAAGGGATACATTAGGAAAAGTGTATCACCTTCATGTGCACCAGTGTTGTTTGTGAAGAAGAAGGATGATACTCTTAGGTTGTGCATTGATTATAGGAAACTGAACAAGGTGATGATCAAGAACAGGCATCCGTTGGCGAGGATTGATGATTTATTTGATCAGTTGAAGGGAGCAACAATGTTCTTGAAGATTGATTTGATATCAAGATATCATGAGGTACACATCAAAGAAGAGGACATCTACAAAACCACTTCCAGACTAGGTACGGGATATGTGTTTGTTGTCATTCCTTTTGGTTTGATTATTTCTCCAACTAATTTCATGTGTTTGATAAATAGTGTGTTGTGTCCTTATTTGTAGAAGTTTGTGATAGTATTCATTGATGATATATTGATATATTCTGAGAATGAGGAAGAGCATTCATAAACCTAACAACAATATTTGTTGGGCATGGAATCCCCCCAAGGCATGTATTGGAGCTCAAAGCCCAAGTTTTGACTTAATCTTGTTGTAAAAGACTCCACGAATTGTGGGTGTGGAGTGCGAAATGTATAATAGAGTCATAAGGTTGTTCGCCCTAGTCTTGTAATGTAATGTTGGCTTACCCATGGTCCATTGACCATGGGATTGTATAAATAGAGCAAGGTTCTAAGTGTAAAAGAAATGGAAGAAAGAGATAGCGAAGTAGAAGAGAATAATAAGAGTCTAAGTGTCTAAGTGTGTCTTGGGTCATAGGGTAGGAGAAGGCTCTACAGCTGAGTGCGCAAAGGCCTAGTAGTCCGCAGCTGAGTGCACAGAGGCCTAGTAGTTCGCAACTGAGTGCGTGGACCCCTGCAGCTGAGTGTGCAGGGTGGAGTCGAGTCTGTAACCGGGGAAGAAAATAATAAAGAGAAGTTTTATCTTAATTCTATGTATATGTTCTTGGGTTATTACATGCTTGATATAAATTGCAAATATACCGTTTATTTACTGCGCGCACCAGTATGAATGATTTATATTGCTAAGTATACTTTAACGCATACAAGTAGGCTAAGTTAATCAATTAACAACATTCGGCCTTTGGGTAGGGCTGCGCGAAGGTAGCATCTCAGGCTGCGAGGTAAGGGTAAGTGCACATAGTGACATGCATACAGGGTCGAACCGCGGACCACTTGAACTCATCGGGCATATCCAAGGTGCGGAAACCTAGTTCTAGCACCCTCCCATACTACTTCGGGTGAGACCTCAGTCCGTGCTCCATGGATTGTTGCTAAAAGGGCTAGTAGTACCGGGATTTGTTTGGCTAAATCACCTCTAAACTTGGGTCAGGCCCCAACAAGCCAACAAAGGTTTCCGTTGCCGGGACCGAGATCTGCATAAGAGATGTCTGATGTCGTGTCACTAGAATCTGAAAAAGAAAGAAATTGAAGATTGGCTGGACAAAAAGATTCATGAGTTTACGTCGCAGGAAAACAGGAATTTGCGAGTATCGAAGGAACAATGGTTGGAGCACTACTTATATATGGAAATACACAAAATTTTCTTTGCATCTTTCCTTTCTGAGTTGTACAAGTGGGTCGCGAAGCTAGTAGACAGTCAAGGAAGGTGTAGGCTCAACAAACCTATTGTGTGGACATCATAGTTGGTGCGTATACTAGAAGCATTGGAAGATAAGATTGCACGCACTGTGGACCATTGGCTCGATCAGATTATATGAGGGTTTATCACTGAGTTTGCGGTAGATGCTTCGGTCAGCTACAGCGAAGCGGAATGACGCTTCCTCAAAGGACTGCAAGGTAAGTACGTTAAATATTTGAACACTTGGATTAAAATTCTACTGTGTGAAAAGCAGGTTATGCGAATAAATTGATATTTGGGGCTACGTGAAGTGGGAGGATCTATAGAAACGAAGGTAGCACAGAGATAGAAACTAGTCCCTTGATTTCACCTCAGTGAGTAAGCAAGGAAGAGCTCGCAAAGGTTTCACCAAGGAGTGCGATCAGTTTGATAAGGCAGCGAATTCCGTGCACACCGCCTCCACCTACACCACCACTAGTTTCACCATCTTCACCCCCATCTTCGCCCACACCACCTTCGCTACCTCCACAGTTCAATATGGCGAGCGCAATAAAGTTGTCGGTGTTCAAAGGGGTAGGGAAAGAAGATCCAAACCAATTTTGGTTCATGGTAAAGGCTATATGGGAAGCACAAGGAGTCATGGATGACAATATAAATAAGGCAATGTTCATAAGCGCATTGCAAGATCGCGCATTGACATGGTACATTAAGCATTCCAATGATAATCCAAACATAGGGATTACAGATATACAAGTTGCGCTAAACAAGGAATTTAGCAGGCCAAAATCGGAGACACAGTCGATTATCAGGTTTAAGGAAATGGCGATGCTTCCAGGCGAGACCCCGTGGGAGCTAGATCAGAGACTGAAGGGTATGATTCGCGAAGCCAACATAACCTTGACGGATGGGCAGCACCGTGCATGGTTTGTAGCATCACTAACTCCACATCTAAGGATCGCATCATCACAACAGAAGTTATCCACCCAGGCCGAAGCCTTGGAGATTGTAATGAGACTGCACGAGACCCCAATACAAGATCCTAGTTTGGGAGTCCAACAAATCCACGTGCAGTTGAAAAACCTATGCCTAGAGATGCAGAGTTTGAAACAAGACAGGACAACTCGCCCAAAAGCATGTGAGGAGGTATGGTGCATAAAGTGCAAAGGCCAGGGACATGAGAAGAACCATTGTCCAGTTTTCGCGAACTACCTGGCAGGAGGAGGGCCAATGCCATTGAGACTAGAGGCACAAGAAGGACCGAGCACGGCGTCTGAACTATGGTGCGTGATTTGTCAGATAGGATGGAAGCATGCTAAAGATAACTGCCACCTATTACAAAAGTATACATAGACGTCCTAGTAGTTGTTCTGTAATTTTTGTAGATCAGTAGGTCATGATGAGCGCACTTGTAGAAGTTAATGATGGATTAGACTCCTACCTACAGAGTTCAGACCAAAACGCGAGCCCTCGATCAAAATACAGGGATGGCGCGCATTGGGTTTCAGAGGTGCAGACGAGGTCAAGGCAGAATGGGACCAGGAAGGGGTCACAGACAACTGATTTGTTACAATTGCAGAGGGCCGGGGAATTATACTCGCGATTGTACAAATTTGAGGAAAACATCATGTTTATATTGTACCCAGTTTGATCATGAGATGGAGGACTGCCCCACGCTGATAGCGAGGTTACACGATAAAGGAATACTTCAGCCTCCCCCAACTCAGAACCTGCAAATGATGAGGTCTGAACCATGTGAGGAGGACCCGAATGTAAACATCATGCTATGAAGCGGTATCATGATAGGAGATGACAAGGGCAAGAAACTCGAAGAGAGTGCCTGGGTTCGTAAGGCTCCAACAAAGGAACCAAAGTTTGATTTGGAGCACGCAAAGGAGACATTCATGGAAGCTAAGAAGAGCTTCACGGAGGCCTCCACTTCAGGTAGTAAAGACAAACTAGAACCGAAGATGGACCCATCAATGATTACTACCTTTCTAGAGACATGCATGAAGCTGCTGCGCGACAGAAAGGTTGTGAAGGGACTACAAGAACTCATCACTAGGTGCACTGGGCTAGGAGAACCACGCGTAGTTCGGAATCTCGGGAAACACATGACATGGACAAGAAGAGAGATGAGATTGACTACGCAAATCGAGGAATATGAAATGGATCAAGTGATTCTAGATCTAAGATCGGACGTGAACATCTTGCCAAAGCAGGCATGGGAGTGCATGGGCAGGCCCGCATTGCAATGGTCTCCTATTCAACTGCGAATGGAAAACCAACAAAATATCCTACTGATGGGGAGATTGTAGGGAATAACGATAGATATCAAAGGTGCAAGTGCACTTGCGGATTTCGAAGTGATAGAGATTGTTGATGACAACAATCCTTATCTCGTGCTACTAGGAATAGACTGGGCCACTGACATGAATGGAGTAATAAATCTAAAGAAGTGCAAAATGATTTTTGAGAAAAAGTCACTGCAAGTAGTGGTACCTTTAGACCCTATGGAAGGATCGCACTGCACAAAGCTAGTGGAAAACAATGAGAGCAACGACGATCTAGATTGTATCTACAAGATAACCGTGTGGGAATAGGATTGGGTGAATCCAACAGCGGATGGCAGGATTTCGTGGGAGCACGAAATCTCCTGCACCTCAGATTCGAACGAGGAAGTAGAACGATGGCAGAACTAGTTACACGAGGTAACCACACTCAATTGCAACATGATGGTAAGGTCACTGCGTTACTTGAAAACAGAGGTAAGGGATCTGCCTATGTATGATGGGTTGAGTGAGGTGGCTAATTTCCTAAAAAAAATTGAACGAGAAGTACCGGAACAATAGCGTTTTGACGCTCTGAAATGGGCATTGCGCGCTACGCCCGCAAGGTGGTAGGGTACATACCAGAAAAATTTTGAGGACTGGCAAGAATGCAGAACGATGATGCTCATATGGTTTGGAAAGCCTCAGATGTGGATGAAAGCTGGATATGATGGACAAAACAGCCTGCGAACCCACCTTTCCAGATGGGTCCAGGCGTATGGTACGCAACCTGCACGAACACACCCCGTCCTCGTGCTAGGAAACAGGATCCACAAGCAAGAGTGGGCAAGACGAGGGCGCGGATGATGAAGTATGATAAGACCAAGCACACCAAAGATTATCCACGTGGAAGCCTTTGAAAAAGTGTGCGAAGTACTGAACAAGGTCCACCATGTGAGACGCACTGGCTAGGACCTGCGTGTACCAACAGTTCTATGGGCTTATAGGACCATGTGTAAAACCCTGACCGCGTGTGCACTTCTGACGCTGAAGTATGAAGTAGATGCTGTAATCCCTATGGAGCATGCAACGCCTAATCCGTGCATGGCAGCACTTGTAGATATGATGGTTCGCGAAGCCCTGAAATAAGGAATCACACAGTCGCAAGAGACAGATCACATGAGAGTTGACTAAGAAATCTAACAGGGAAACCTTAGACATCACGAACTTGAAAAAGAAAGGGTACGATTAAGAGATAAAACCGCTTTGATGGATGAGGAGGTCAAGAAGCTGGAGGAAGAGATAAAGGAAGCATTTCTCATCGAAAAACCTAGGATGGTCAGGTAAGGTGCATACGATCATACTGACAAGTTTGAGAACTATTGCGTGAATTGGTTATTCTGATGCCTTGGATTGGACCGCATATCATTAAGCGTAGTGACCAGGGTAGTGCGTTGCAAATGAGGAAGTGTGCAACCATAGAAGGTGGGGATTCTCTAAGAACCGTGATGGAGGATAGGATAGCACTCCACACGGGTGGTGTGACCACTTGAGTAGCCAAGGGAAGGAAAGTCTTAGCACTCTAGGCAGTTGGAAAGGAGTGCGAGACTATAAACTATCCTGCTTGGGAGCTGCGCGATGTTGGAGAGGCGTGCAGAAGCAGAGAGTGACAAGGTCCACGACCACGCACGAGGGACTGCGTTGCCACGCAGATTGGCCTGAAAGTGACCATTGAAGTCACTGTTCACGATGGGATGATCGACTTGAGGCCAAATGGAGTAGGCGAAGAACATTTAAGAAGCGATTTATGGGCAAGATTTGGGAAAATTTGCTGCCAAGAAAGAATTAATGAACCGAAATTGGGGGGAATGGTCAAATTCGAATTCAAATGATGCTATAAAATGCAATGGGTTGCCCAGCAAACAACACTTGGTCATTTGAGAAATGCGCGATTGAGCAGAGCCCTAAGCATTATGAGTCGAGCATTGATTGAGCCCTAGAATTCACGAGTGACAAATTACAACCCAGATACGATGACAATACCTAGGATGGTTTGGGAATAGAAGAGGTAACTGCTGGTGAGGCCGCACAGACCCCAATTGTGGAGGATGTTCCAGAAGGTGCTGGGGTTGTATCATAGATCCCCAAATCACTACGTACGCCAAGACCCAAGAAGGATAAACATGTAATGGCTCCAGTACGCGTGTCCCCGAGGAACCCATTGCGCAGAAAAATATCAATGGAAGAGAAGGGGAAAGCTGTCATGATAGAAATAGATGAGGAGGATGAATATTTTCAGGTCCTTATCATCGCAGAGGAAGAAGATGAAGGCATGGAGGAGGATATTCAACCTACACGATCTGTGACAAAACTGCCCGCATATGTCCCCCCGTGAAAAGGGAAGGCCAAAGTGCCTAGGGACCTGGACAAAACCAAGAGTTCACTCCAGAATTGCGGAAGTGGCTACGCGGAGTGGAAAAGGTCAGGCTACTGAACTTACTATGGGTGCCATATTTCCAGCGTGCTTCAATAGCCATTTTCATCATTAGGTAGCTGCTCTGTCTGGTGCATGATGGGTATCTATGGTTGGAGGATCCTATCCCCATCATGACAGAACTAATCCATCACATTTCCTGGCTACCGTACAAAGGAAAGGACCCTGCGACCATATCAGAGGGGAAGGGTAGTGATTTGGCCCTTGTGGAGGCGATGAAGACAAAGTACAAGTTGGAGAAGAAGAAGAGGGGCTACACTATCTCTAACATCAAGGAAAAAGTGATACACGTAGCAACACAAATCCTGGCTGGCAAAGTTATGTGAAAGTGCCACGCAGATGAAGTACTCGCACCGGTGATTGCATTGGCCGAGCAGTGCGTGGAGGGGGTTCGGTTTAACTGGGCCGAATTCCTTTGTACGAAATTCTTGAAGAATTGTCGTGAAGCCCAGGAGCAGGGTAAAACCTTCCACTATGTGTGGCTGTTGTTATCCATAGTACTCGTAGCGGGGGAATTGCCGGAGGATAGTCAATTCGCTAGCATTGACAGAGAATTACTGGAGGCCACGAAGTACGCTTCACTCTAGGCCACGAAGGATGCGTGCTAGCAAGATCTTCTGGGTGCTCATGGAGATGAACATCTAAATGTGGATCAATCGGAAGCCACGCTTGTTGCCCACGATGTACAACAGTCTGTAGAGTTTTGTAGAATTCAAAGTCGACATGCATAATATATACATCAGGGCGCACAAGGAAACAATGAAGTAGTGGACGAAGCTACCTTTTGTAGCCATTGATGACACCATTTTCACTGTCTTGGAGGCATGGCCTCCGGAATGATGCGGCCCAGATCTTGTAGAACTCGAGAGGGCGGCAACACAAAAGAAGAAGGACAATGCCAAGTTGCACGTCACATAGTTGGATGAGAAAGAAGGAAACAGTAGCAGCTGAGGTATGGGCAATGCGGGAAGTGGCACAGAAAGCCGTTGAGTAGAAAAAGGCTGCAGAAGCAGCAGTAGAAGCACAGGTGGCAGAGGAAGCAATCGCCAAGGTGGACGAGGGCCAAGCAACATCCTTGCAGGGGTAGGAGGTAGAGGAAGAAGAAACAACGGAAGGGAGCGCGGACCCAGGGACCACGTCCACACAGTTGAAGCACCCACACATGACAGAGCGAGCAGGAGCAAGGGAGAAGGTCAAGGCCTCGAAATTGGCCATTGACCCGATCACCTTAACCGAAGGTGATCTACATGACATCAATGAGATGGTTCACGATGTCACGAATGAGGCCCTTTAGGATTTTATGTAGGAGTACCAGACTATGTTGGGGGCCATTAGAGTGTAGCTGTAGGAGTTGCAAGTGCATCCCCCTCAGGTGGGTACCCTTTCCACCCACCTCACAACAAGATCCTCGACAACAGAGCAGATGCTGCATGCACAGATGGCAAACACAATAGTTTTGCCAGAAGGGGCCCTAGTGGTAGCGGATGAGGTCGATAGATTTTCGGTTAGCATGATGAAAGGCCTTGGCCTTAATCTGGCTACCCTTCTACGTGAGACACTATAGCTGTTACAAGATGGGATAACAATAGAGTTGTGTGCTAGGGAGATCCGTAAGGTCCATTTTCTCAGCAAGCAAAAGATAAACATGGAACAACTCAGCTTGCAGCGCAACGAACTGGTGTCAAAAAATCAACAGTTGGTGTAGGTGGTAGGCGATGCTTGCTGTACTGTCCTGGAGCTGGCTATCCCAACAGATCTACCAATGGAGGTGCGGATCTATAGGCTAGCAGTAGGAGTCCATGAGGCCAGGGAAGAAACAACAAAGTTTTAGCTGGAGTTGAATCTTCAGATCGTCGAGCTGCAGTTAAAGGTGAAGCCCTCCACTCCCCCGGAAGTTAGAGAACAACTTGCTAGCGCTATCACAGTGGGATTGGAGGAAATGCGAAGTGCAGTGCGAGACTACACCAGCATGTTGGAAGATGCACTTGAGGTTCTCACGGCTTTGCAGGAGGACCCCAACATCTAGCGCTTGGAAACAGAAGCGCGAGAACTCCAACAACAATATGACAATGTTCGAGGAACTACGCAGACAATGGTCCTCACCCAACAGCTTGCAAGGATGCAATAGGCGAAGGAACTAAAGGAGTAGGTGGACGCATCGCGACACAAGGAGGTAGTTCTCAAAGTGCACGTTCAACCTTGGATTGATGAGGCTTTCACTATCACAGAGAAAATCGAAGGAAAGCTCGCTCACATACAGGGGATGCACACATTAATGCAGAGAAGCACCCTAGAATGAGAGGTCTCGGAAAAACAGATGCAACAGATTCAGCAAGCAACAGCTTAGTGCACTGCTGACCTCAGCACAGTTCGAGAACAGTTGGAGGGACTCCACGCCAAGATCGCCACGCCGACCGAGTGACTCAAGGGCGAGTCACGATGTTTGTGTTGGGGGCCTGTTGGGCATGGAATCCCCCCAAGGCATGTTTTGGGGCTTAAAGCCCAAGTTTTGACTTAATATTATTGTAAAGACTCCACAAATTGTGGGCGCGGAGCGTGAAATGTATGATAGAGTCATAGGGTTGTCCGCCCTAGTCTTGTAATGTAATGTCGGCCTACCCATGGTCCGCGGACCATGGGATTGTATAAATAGAGCGAGGCTCTAAGAGTAAAAGAAACGAAAGAAAGAGATAGCGAATTAGAAGTGAAGAATAAGAGTCTAAGTGTCTAAGTGTGTCTTGGGTCATAGGGTAGGAGAAGGCTTTGCAGCTGAGTGCGCAGAGGTCTAGTAGTCTGTAGTTGAGTGTGCAGACCCCTGCAGCTGAGTGCGCAGGGTGGAGTCGAGTCCGCAACTAGGGAAGAAAATAATAAAAAGAAGTTTTATCTTAATTCTGTGTATCTGTTCTTGGGTTATTACATGCTTGATATAAATTAAAAATATATTATTTATTTACTGCGTGCACCTGTATGAATGATTTATATTTCTAAGTATACTTTAACACATACAAGGGGGCTAAGTTAATCAATTAAAAATGTTTTGCCTCTTAGTAGGGCTACGTGAAGGCAACATCTTAGGCTGCGAGGTATGGGTAAGTGCGCGTAGCAACATGCGCGCATGGTCAAACCGCAAACCACTTGAACTCATCAGACATCTCCAGGGTGCAAAAACCTGGTTCTAGACCCTCCCATACTACTTCAGGTGAGACCTCAGTCCATGCTCCACCGATTGTTGCCGAAAGGGCCAATAGTACTGGGATTTTTTTGGCTAAATCACCTCTGAACCTGGGTCAGGCCCCAACAAGCCAACATTATTGAATCTTTTGAGAGAGAATCAATTATATGCCAATATTAGTAAGTTCAGTTTATTTCAGACAAAAGTTCATTACTTAGGACATATTATTTCCAAGGAAGGCATAGCAGTGGATATAGAAAAGATAAGAGCTATCATGCAATGGGCAGCTCCTAGGAATGTGGATGAGGTCAGATAATTCATGGGGTTATCAAGTTATTACAAGAGGTTCATCAAGAACTTCTTATGGATTTCCTATCCTATTACATCCTTGTAGAGGAAAGGAAAGAAGTTTGAATGGACAAAGGAATATGCAACTAGTTTTGAGCAGTTGAAGCAGTTGCTTATAAGTGCTCCAATTCTAACGATTATTGATCAAAATAAAGATTTCGTGGTGTGTACAAATGATTACAAGATAGGACTTGGTGGAGTCCTGATGTCAGAGGGATATATTGTATGTTATGAGTCAAGGAAACCGAATGAGAATGATAAGAATTATGTGACTCGTGATATTGAGTTGGAAACGATCATTCAAGCATTGAAGATGTGGAGGCACTATCTTCTTGGTTGGAGGTTTTTTTTTACGAGTGATCACAATGGTCTGAGATACTTGTTTGACCATCCTAATCTAAATGCCAGGAAAGTTAGATGGTTTGACATGCTTAGTGAGTTTGAATTCAAGATCATGTACATTAAGGGTAAGGAGAGAAGGGTTGTAGATTATCTTAACAGAAGAGTGCAGGTAAATCACATTACAAGTATGAGTTCACATGGGGTAGATTTACAAGAGTGGATCTTGCAGGCATGGTAGCAGGATGACAGGTACCAAAAACTTAATCAAAATTTACAACAACAAAGTACAAGTGATTAGGATGTGGATTATGATCTCACAACATATGGTTTGGTGATGTTCATGGACATGATCTATGTTTCGGATAACATTGAACTTAAGAAGAGGGAATTTTTATGTTAATTCGTATTCAGGTTACCCAGGATATCAAAATACTTTGATAACTATGAAGAAGTTCTATTATTGGCCAAATATGAACAAAGAGATAACTGAGTTCATCGCAAGATGTTTCGATTGTCAACAAGTAAAAACAAAGTGCAAACATCAAGGTGGTTTATTGTAGCCGATTCTGATTTTAGAAAGGAACTTGGAAGCCATTTCCTTGGATTTCATCACAATTTTTCTGATGACATCTAGAAAACATGATTCCATCATGGTTGTGGTTGAACATTGACCAAGGTAGTTCACTTCATTCAAATGAAGTCTACTAATTCAGCTAGTGAGGTAGCTCAGTTCTTCATCAGGGAGAGAGTGAGATTGCATGGTGTTCCTAAGAAGATTGCATCCGACAGAGATGCCAAGTCCACTTCAAGGTTTTGGAAGGATTTGTTTGTAGGCTTGGAGATAGAGTTAGCCTTTAGTACAACTTATCATCTATAGACAAATGGATAGATAGAGAGGGTCAATAGGATTCTGAAGGATATGTTGAGGATGTATGTTATGCACCAACAGAGGAAGTGGGAAGAGTACCTTCCACTGGTAGAGTTTTCATATAATAATGGGTATCACGAGTCCTTGAGGATGAGTCTATTTGAGGCACTTTATTGGAAAAGTTGTAATACTCCCATTAGATGGACTGATCCAGTGGAAAAGGCACTGATTGGACCAAACATGTTGGTGGAGTTGGAACATGAAATGCAGGTTATCAAGAAGAATTTAAAGGTAGCACATGATAGGTAGGGGAACTATGCAGATTAGCACAGGGAATTTAAGGGGTTTCAGGTTGTGGAACATGTGTACTTGCACATCAAGCCCAAGAAGCATTGCTTGAGGATTGGATCATGTGCCAAGATGGCACCTTGGTATTGCGGGCCTCTTGATATCCTTAAGAGGATTGGACTAGTGGCCTACAGAATTGGACTGCCTTCGATAGTGAAATTCCAAGATGTTTTTCATGTTTCATTACTTAAGAGGTATGTGAAGGATGTTGATCATGTGATTGACTAGTTTGTATTGTAGGTGGATCTAGAAGGAGAATTCCAGTCAAAACATCAATTAATATTGCAGCAGAAACAACTCATGCTATGGAATTGAGAAATTGAGCATGTTAAAGTGCAGTGGAAGCACTTTAGGCCCGATTAAGCTACATGGGAGATGGTTGATCAGATACATGATATGTATCCTTCATTGTTTTCCGGTTGAGGCAAAGGAGTTTTGGTATATGTACATATCTATGTATGATTGTTATTTTAAATACCGCAATGATATGTGTTATAAAGCTCCAATAAGAAATATGATTTTCATGTTTGTCAGGGTTTGTAGTGGTTTTTATTATAAATACTACATCAAGCCAATTTATAAATCTCCATAGGTAGTATGTTTTGTTTTCAGTCGTTATTTTGTCATATGTGTCATAAAACACTGAGGATGGTGTTCCCCCAAGGGGGAGGGGTCTATAACAGCTCCAAGTTAAAAGTTCATGTAATGAAAGTTAATAAGGGAAAAATAAGACCAAGGTCACGGGACACGTATTCATGCTTCTAGATTCTAGAAGATGTTTCTAGTCATGCAATTTCATTTTATTCCTAAATGCTCCTATTCTACTCAAAACCTTGAAAGAAGACTTGAAGTAAAGAGTTTGACTTAGTCATAGTAGAGATCCGGAGGATCTTCCTTCTTTTGCTTCTTTTCTTCTTCTTTCACCTCTTGCGTCATATGAGCTTCTTCCCTCTTTCTTTTGTTGTTGTTGTCCTTCTTAAGCTTAGGACAATTCCTTTTGTAGTGTCCATATTCTTGACATGCATAGCATTGGATTTTGGACATATATTTGTTGTTTGTTCTTCATGGACCAAATTTGCCAAATTTCCCCTTTCTCTTGGCCATGGTAGTAAATGCTTGCTCCTTTTATCCCACATATTCCTTTGCTTTAAGTCTGGTTTGCTTTGTCTTGCATAGGGACCACATTTCACTGAGTGTGGTTGCTTCCTTCTTGCCATATATTCTTGATGTGAACTTGCCCCAATCCTCATGTAGAGCATTGAGTACTACAATTGTCATTTCTCTGTCAGACATGAATTCCCAAAGCCCTTGAAGTTGATCCCTCATGTCAGAGTTCTTCATGAAGTAGGGAGGTATTCCTTCCGTTGATATCATCATTTTTTACAATTCATTTCTTAGCGATATCACTTCTCCAGTTGTGGATACCGAGAATATCTCTACTAGCTTATCATAAATTTCTTTTTATGTTTCAAATTTAGAAACATGAGGAATGAGAGAGTCTTTGATCGATTCTATTAGAATCCTTTGAGCTCTTATCTCATCCTTATTATACTTGGTTAAGGCTTGAGTTCGTTCCTTAGCAGGAATAGTAACATTCCCTTTGATGTGTTCTAGGAGTTCATTCTCCAAGAGAAGTAAATTAGTCCTCTTCTTCCATGAAAGAAAGTTATTAGTAGCTACCAATTTGTTGTTTTCCTTGCAAAAAGACATTGATGTATATTCAGAAGGGACATATACTTACTTGATAGATTTTTAGATGTAGTGGATTTTCTTTCTCCTTGAAGACTTGATGGCTTGCATTTCTAGGATCTTTATGTTCTTTAAGTTGCCTTCTCCAAGTGGACTTGCTTCAAGTAGACTTGATTGATGGCTTGGCTTGTGGTGTATGTCACTTCTTGATCTGCTCTTCTTTTTAGGTGCCTTTATGCAATGCTCTTCTCCTTGCTTTGTAGTCTTCCTTGATGAATGATAGATGGTAGGCTTATTTTCCTTGAGTAGATTTGGCTTGATGCTTCAACATTGTAGATGACTTTCCTTGATGAGTGTTCTTGAGTTTCCCTTTCCTTGATGTGTCACCATAGCTCTGATACCATGTTGAAGAATCTAGGGCAATTAGGTGTAGTGTGATTCTTTGTTACTTGATAACAATTGTGAAGAACTTTTAAAATTATCTTAGCTTGATCTTCTTCTTATTATTAGTGTGTATGTTTCATCAAACTGCTACCAAAAGCATAAAGACAAGAACACAAATGTTGGCTCTCTGCGAGGGCCAAAACCTCTCTCTCCTAGAGAGGAAAACCCTTTAGTAAGTTTCTCTTATTGAAGCTTCTTATTGATCACTGCCAAACCCTAGACCCTTGACTAGGATGACCTCCAAGCACAAGTCAATCCTATTTTCTGCACTTTGTTCCCCAACACATAGACTTCCTCCTCCTGGCACTTTTCTCCCCAACACTTCATCCTCCTTCTTTGTTTCTTGTCTAGAGATAGACCTTCCTCGAGTGAGCCTTCTAGGTGAGATGTTCCTCTTCTATCCTTGATCAAACGAGATCCTTATTGAAGTATGGCTGTAACACTGTTTTGTTGCCCTAGTTTTTCCCACGTGAGGTAGGAACCCTAGAGAATTAGGTTCCTTTTTCCTTCGCTAGAGAGATAGGCTCCTTTGCTAGACTTGGGAGTCCTTGTAGACTTGATTTCTCACCCAAACAATACTATTTCATTGATTGTTCTCTAGCTTTTGTATTGTTGTAGACTTACCGTTCTCTTCCTTGCATGTGTGATTGTTTCTATCCCTAGAAACAATCCTCTTCACTTCGGCCTTCTTCCTCCTTCCTTCACTTGTTTTGGAGGCCCTTTAGACTAGGATTTACCTTATCTTTTTCGGATACTTCACTTCACTGATTTCAAAGGTATATGAGTATGTTATAGTGGAGTGAAAAACCTCTATATATAGAGGTGTGTCCCTCCTTTTAGGTCGACTAGAAGGCTGACTTGAGGATAGTTTACAAGCAGACTTGTTATGCTTGCTTCAGATGGCTTCTTGTGGAGGACGTTGTTGCATGGAGAGGACTTGTACTTGTCTTGGAGGTATTCCTTTGACCTTATACATAGTGTAACATGTATTCTAAGGGTCTTATAAATATATTGACCTTTTGACTTCCTATAATCACTTAACCATGTGCTTGACCTAATTCAATGAGTAAGAAACTCATTGAAAAATAACATAAAAATCATATTTATTTTCTTGAATAAATAAAAATATCAGAAGTACATTTATGAAGACCAAACCTAGTTACATTTCCTTCAATAGGAGAGACAAACATATGAAGGATTGGGTCATAGATAATTTGGAGAGTGTTTTGAACTTTTTGGGGAAAAGAAATCATCAGATAATGATATCTTTGACCAAGATGGTAGTGATAATGGAAATTTTTCTCCCAAGAGAGATGAATAATTTAAAGAACTTTGCATGTTATCGTCCAGTTCTCATATTCAAAGTTACAACCCAAGGGACATGTATAAGTGTCATGGGAATTTTTAAAATGGTAATTTTGATTATTTGTGGGACATGTATCCTTGCACATTTTGTGATGCAGTTGACCATTGTGTGGTTGATTGTGAGCAACGCAAAGTGATGGTCAAAAGAATGGACCAAATCCTTGGAATCAAGCATGAAGAACCTCCCTCAAGTTTGAAGACTTCCTTGTTGATGGGCAAGCGGAAGTATTTTTGTATCCATTGTAACATGAATAGGCATGGGAATGGAAGGTGTTGGAAACTTAATCTAGAACTTCTTCCCAAGAAGGATAAAGAGGTCTTGCAATTCAATGCAAGGAAAGAGATAGGTGGCAAAGCAGATACTAGTGTAGCTCCTAAGGCAACATCCAAAGTAGAATAGATGCAAACAGAGAACCCATAAGCCTAGGAGAGG
This sequence comes from Pinus tabuliformis, assembly GCA_031772625.1. Taxonomy (NCBI): domain Eukaryota; kingdom Viridiplantae; phylum Streptophyta; class Pinopsida; order Pinales; family Pinaceae; genus Pinus; species Pinus tabuliformis. Next base: position 4,652,372 of record CM062814.1, on the reverse strand, counting down.
CAAATATTGGGTAGATTGTTTATATAATTTGTTTGATTTGTAAATTATAAATATTTGTTTTTCATTACCTGTTTTGGGTATTTTGTAAAGTGAAACAAGAATAATCACATATTTGCGATAAGTGTGTTTTTTTTTACATGAATGACATGTTGGCTTGTTAATGAGTCCAATTGTTTGAGGACTTTTGGGATGAACATTTTCATGTCATCCAATATGTCTGCAATTGCGTCATGTACTCACTAATACAAGTGTTTCAAGATGAAGCTTGTTGTGAATGAAATATTTGATAAAGATTGTACAGAAAATGACTATGTTTTGTGGACAAAGCCAAATGTGTCATTGAATTATTGCAACTAGAATACCTTTGTGTACAAGTGAAATTTGAGGATAGTAAAACAAAGTTTGAATCAGTGCATGACAAGCATTGAATTGCTTCTGATTTCCAAGATGGAAAGTCAAGTTTTTCTTCAGCAAAGAGTAAATTCAAGATGAAGTTGTTTGAGCCATGAAAGATGGTTTGGAGATAATGTTCATGCTATCAACCTATTTTACCCCTCTAGGTCAGTGACCCTCAGTACTTGAGTTTGATTGACTTTTTCCAGACTCATGACTCTTTTTCTTCTAGCTTGACCCAAAGTTGCTCACATAGAAGCCTATGGGAGTGACTATAGGCTCACAGTCACTCTCATGCCCACTCTATGGGAGCGACCAAGGAATTTTGTTCCCCTTTCAGTTCCAATGACTAGGGATGTCTTCTAGAGTGTCGTAGTCCCTAGGAGATCAATATGATTTCTCATATATTCAAGATGGCCAAGACTTATCTCTTAGAAGTTTCTATGACTTCTCTTTGTCTTGAGCATCTAGATACATCCTCCCGGGACCTCTCTTCTAACTATTTATACTGGACCATCTGAGAGGGTCATCTAGTTTTGGAGAGCTAGGATTGAGATTCAGATCTTGATATTATGCTACTATAGCTTGTGAGGTATTTTTCCATTGGTCTACTACTCTTCATTATAATTTCTCGGATATAGTGGGGAAACTCCGCCGGATTGTGGAGAAGAGGCTTGGAGGTGAAAGTTTAGCATTGTATTATTTCCTTTCATAATTAATGGAAATATATGTTCCCTTCATTACATGAATTTGTGTTCAATATATTAGATCTTGGTATCTATTTCTTTTGATCTAACGATCTTTCGAGGAACATCACTTGCTGTCTTCGTTTAGTCGTGATTGTGTGCAAGGATAGAGGTCTGGTATGGACATGTTGGATCACTCAAGTGGAGTGCAAGATCTGCATCAAAATCAAAACCCTGTTGGAATTATGATACATGTGTTTTCCATGATGGAAACTCACTCACACGACAGTTCAGAATTGATAAAGGGCAACTCATATTATAACAGGTCAATTCAGAGGTAACAGGGAATTGGTATAGAAGAACAGGAAGTTGGAACAAAGGTCTACTTATTAGAATCAAGAAGTTGAATGAAAAGGATGTCATAATGTAGTTTAAGTTGTATACATAGGTTCACCTTGTCAAAGCAACGTATACACGCATGTTCACAGAACAAAAAGAGTGTATACATATGCACACACTTTCACAAGAGGAAAAGCACAGATGGGTTGGAAAATCAAGGAAATACAAGATTAAAGAATACCAAGGGTCAATACCATTGTATTAGCCCACAATATTGAGTGGAATAATGACTATTTGATCTCGTCCAAGAATACCACAAGTTCTAAGTGTTTTTTTGGTCTGAGGTATTGAGAAAGGCCAAAAACTATATAAGGAGGAGAAGATCCAAGGGCCAAGTGTGAAAGTGAAAGGGTTTCTCAGGAATACTTCTATCTGGAGTATATTTTATGTTGCAAGGGCTATGATTATGATATAATCTGAAATATTTTTTGCACCTTGAATTCAATGTTGGATCAGGATCATGAGACCTGAAATGAATTACCATTGAATGATTTGATATTGGTTGGGCTAGATTTGATTGCTTACACATGTTTTATTCTTTAAATTTCATGATCTAGGTATGTCTGAAGTCTGGAATAGAAACGAAGTTGTAAGTTTGTATTTGGTGTAGTATTTTTCGAATTATCCACAGTATCATATTCATCATGTCGACGTTTCGAACCCCAAAAGGGATCCATCATCAGGACCAAAAAATGGTTTTGAGAGAAGAATCCTCTGACTAGTGTATATATAAACCTAATTAATCCTAAAAAGTGAAAGCCGACTTTAGCCTACATATATTAGTTTAAACTTTATTCTTATTTTCATTTATTTATTTCAGTTTTAATTATTTATTTTGATTATTATAATTAATTTTAGTTAAATTATTTATTAATTAGTTTAGTTAATTAATTAATTAATTTATTTATAATTTTTGTTTTTATGTTTCTTTTAATTTAATTAATCAATTAACTAGTCTAATTAATTAATTAATTTAATCAACTTATAATTAATTTTATTTTAATTATTATAATTATTTTATTTTAATTAATTATAATTGGTTTAAATTTTTTTGATTAATTAATTAATTAATTTAATTTATAATTTGTTATGATGATTCTATATCTCTTTTTCCTTTTATATGTTAATTTTATTTTTTAATTAATTAGGTCCTAAGTATCTAATTTATAAACAAGAAACCTATCTAATTATTTAGTTAATAAATTAATAAATTTATAATTTTTGTTTTTATGTTTCTTTTAATTTAATTAATTAATTAGTCTAATTAATTAATTAATTAATTTATAATTTGTTATGATGATTCTATATCTCTTTTTCTTTTTATATGTTAATTTTTCTTTTTTAAGGTCCTAAGTATCTAATTTATAAACAAGAAACCTATCTAATTATTTAGTTAACAAATTAATAAATTAATAATTTTTAACCTAATGTTACTATAATTTATGGTCATATAAATTTATTCTGTTAATTTTTTGGTTATTATTAATTATTATTATTATTTTTTTTGGGAGAGACCAGTGATATTAAGCTACAAAGGATTTGGAGGGGTTTATTTGTCTAATAAGGGGAAGCCAGTTTCCACTAATTTCGCTCCCATTGTCCCTAGTGAGGTTTTGAGGAAATTTCATGATTTCGGTGGCCTCTCTAATTTTCCTCTTTTGATAATGATCCTCTCTTGCAATGATTTTGATGTCTTCTAAACATACATGATGTTTGGTTTTGGATGAGTGTTCCGCAAGGGCTGATGTACGAGATCTCCCATTCTTAATATCAACCCCGTGCTCCTTAAGTCTTGTTTTCAAAGATCGCCCTGTTTCCCCTATATAACTCTTGCCACATGAGCAATCACTCTTGTACACACCCTTGAGTTGTTGATGATCTATGTTATCCTTGACTGATCTCATCATTTGCCTAATTGCTCTACATGTTGTAAACTAAGTGTTTATGTCCTTCTTTTTTAAAATTTTTGCAATTTTATCTGTAATCCCCTGAATGAATGGGAGGTAAACCTTCCCACAATTTTCTTTTCTATTTTCTGGAGGATCCCTAGAGAGGACCTTATCCTGAGCTCTTCTTATGGCTTTCTTAATACTAAATTCCTTGTATCCCATGTTTTTGAAAATAGAGGTTAACTGTCTAATTTCTTCATCTAGGTGATCAAGGTCAGAAATTCTGAGGGCTCTAACAGCCAAAGTGTTTAAGACACCAAATTTTTGTGATGGATGATGGTAAGAGTCAGCATGTAGATAACTATCCGTATGTGTTTTCTTTTTATAGACCTAGTGCCCCAAAGTACCATCCTCTTTTCTACTGATCAAGACATCTAGAAAGGGGATTTTTCCGTTTTCTTCAAGTTCCATGGTAAACTTGATTTCGGTAGAAATAGAGTTAAGATGATTGAAAAACTTCTCCAGCTTAGCATTGCCATGAGTCCATTTTAAGTTGGTGGCATCAACAAATATTTTCCACCAAGTTGGTTTCAAAGGGTAGGAGTTAAGGGCTTTTCTTTCAAAGTACTCCATGTATAAGTTGGCGACAATAGGTGAGAGCGGGGATCCCATGGCGACTCTTGATATTTGTTCATAATATTGGTCTTGAAAACTGAAAAAGGTGGATCGTAAACAAATTTCTGCAAGTTTCGCTGTTTCGGGATCTGTGGCTATCTTTATAACATGAACAACTTCATCTAGAGGGATCTTTGTAAACAAAGAAACCAAGTCAAAACTAACCAGAATATCATCCTTATCCACCCTTTCATTTTTGATAAGTTTTACAAAATCATTTGAGTCTTTATAAAAGAGTCTATGTTACCAACTAGAGGTTTCAGAATCTTAGCCACATACTTAGCTAATTCATAGGTAGGAGAACCAATGGTGTTGACAATTGGTCTAAGAGGGACCCCCTCCTTATGGATTTTTGGTAATCCATAGATTCAAGGTATAACCTCAAAGGATGGAATTAGCTTCTTTTTCATTTTATCCTCAAGGTTTGTTCCCATGATGGCATTCTTGACTTGTTTTATAACCCTAGGAATGGAGTTGGAGTTGATTTTCCTATAACTCCCACAATTTAAATGTTCATTCATCTTATGAATGTAATCCTCTTTATCTAACACAACCGTTGCCCCTCCTTTATCAGCCTTAAGAACAACGTCATTATTGCGAAGTGATTTAAGAGCATCCCGTCCTTCTTTATTTATATTACTCTTGGCTGCTTAGATTTCAACAAAACAAGGGAACATTCCTGTCTTAATATCTCTTTATCATCCAATGAAAGCCCTTGAGCTCCATTCTCAATGTTACAGATAATGCTTTCAAATGGAATGTTCTTGGGGGAAACTACGAATCCCAAGCCCTTGCTGAGCGTATTAATTTCTTCAGGGGTAAGGATTAAAGATGAAAGATTAATGACTCTTTTATCCGGTAATAGTTTTGGTTTTGGGACATTGGTATTACTGGAAACTTTATCATTATCATTACCGCAGTTTTTAGGTTTTGCCTTAAATTGATTATCTACGCATGTTCTATCAACGTTGTCAATTCTAATGTTATTGTTATTATTCTTTTTGCTATCATTAACTAGGAGATTAATTTCCTGAATGGGTTTCTCATCTTCTGATCACTGCTGTTGGTTTAATGTTGTCTGTCAATGATGTCTTCTTAGATCTGAAAGTAGAATTGAATGCATAAGGAGATTGAGTCTGATTGATTGATTGATTAAGTGAGAAGGGTGATCTTTGCTGCTGATTGTCTAGATTTCTGTAATTTGATAGTTGATGTTCAGAATATTACTAGTTGGTACAGATTTGATTCAAAAGTCTTTATGATTCAGTAGTTTTGGAGGTATACACAGGTTTGGATAAAGGAAGTAGCGTATGCATTCTGATGTATGATTTTTAAGGTTGCAGCTGGTTCTGAATGATGATGCATTTTTCTGGGTTCAAAACAGTGTTCTCGTGACAATGATCTGATTATTTAGATTGAATGATCATTGGTTGATGTAATTATTATTATAGAGTTTGAGATTCAAAGTTTTTGATGGGTCCAGTGCGAAACGAGGCCTTCATATTGTGTTGTTGTGTACCAAGAGCATCCAGTTTGAAAATTTATGAAACGTGGTCCCTGGAGGAAGAGAGAAGTTTGTAGCCTTCTGTAGGTTGGCGCCTCTGTACTAGTAAACATATCGGTTGGTACAAGAGCTAGGGGATTGTAGCTCCCTTACAGTAGAAGCTGGAGAAAGAGAGGAGGTTGTAGCCTTCTGTAGGTGGGTTCCTGCATACTGGTATGAGTCTACACTAGTACAAGATTGTAAATAGATTTTCTTTATATTAAAAAGAAGACAAATATGACAACAACAGGTGGTTTTTCTCCCACATTGGGTTTCCACCTTAAATTTTGGTGTTCATGTGTGTTGCTTATGTGTGATGGTTTATTATGGTATAACTGCACATAGTTACTATATAATGAAGTACTGATGCACTGATTAAATATCAACACATGATGAATTAACTAAATCATAAGTCCTCGAGGTATATGCTGGTTTCCTTAATCATAGTTGCGTGCACACACAAGTTCACTTCACTGAAGTAGCATATATAAATCTGATTGTGAAATGAAAAGTTATTGAATTGTAAATATTGATTCACCCTCCCCGCTCTCAATATTATTTCCAACAATTGGAATCAGAGCAAGTCCTTCAGAAGAAGCTCGATTGCTTGAAGGGAGATCTATCAAGATGAATAATAATGAAGGCATGGGATCTATTAGACCACCAGTCTTCAATGAAAACAACTTAGTATATTGGAAGATAAGAACTAGAGCCTATCTTTAGTCGCTTGGAGCTGATGTTTGGGAAATTGTGGAAGGAGGATACCAATTTCTAGCAGCAATACCTACAGATACAACAGGTAAGAAGTTATACGAAAGAAATTCCAAAGTAGTAGCCAATACTTTATTGGGAAGTTTGTCAAAATCAGAATTCGTCAACTTCATGCAGCTTAAGACAGCCAAAGAGATATGGGACAAAATCATTCAGAGCTACGAAGGAGACTCCCAGGTAAAACGTGCTAAGCTCCAAACTCTCAGAATATAGTATGAAACTCTCAAAATGCATAGTGATGAAAGTATTGCTAGTTACTTTTTACGAGTAGATGAGATTGTAAATTGTATGAAGAATTTGGGTGAAGAAATAAAGGAGGCTACTTTAGTAGAGAAAATATTGAGATCTTTGTCTTCTAAATTTGAGTCAAAAGTATCTGCCATAGAAGAAAAGCAAGATCTTCAATCTATTATTGTTGTTCAACTTCATGGAATTTTAACTACCTTTGAAATGAGGAAAGGAGGTCCATCAGATATTAGGGAAGCCACTTTCAAAGCTTCAGCAAAGGGAAAAGAAAAGGAAGATCTCAATGAATCAAGATATATTTAAGAAGAAGAAGATGAGGTAAAATTTGTCAAGAAGCTTCAATGGGGTTTCGAAAGATTCATAGGTAAGCTACAGTTCAAATGCTTTGCTTGTGGTAGAGTTGGCCATTATACTACAAAATGTCCTCATAAAGATAATCATTAAAAAGGAAAGGAGTCTAAAAAAGACAATAGGAAACAGGTTGTTAATAGAAGAAGTTACTATACTCATGAAGATAGTGATGAATTATCTAATAGTGATGAAGATGAAACTGAACAATATTATAAAATACTCATGGCTTATGACAATGATGATTTTTTGGATGCATTAGAAGAGGAAGAATTTCTTGAAGAAATCACTAAACTCAAAATCTCTTTGGAAGAAAAGAATATGATCATAGACAATTTGACACATCAACTCACTGAAAGAGAAAAGCACAATGAGAAACTAGAATGTGAAGTTGTGGGTCTAAGAAAAGAAATTGAGAAGACAAAATATCTTAATCTTAGATTTGTAAAATAGTCGGAAACTTTAAATGAAATCATCAAGGTTTAATGTTCTCCTCTTATAAATATCGGTCTTGGATATACTGAAGAATCATCCCAATCACAAAAGCCGTCAGCCACCACCAGAAGCTATCTTGATGCAGCAAAGACTAGTGAACAGTATGTCAATTGTCAGCAAAAGCCTAAAAATACTCATCAGGTAAATCATGCTCAATTTACTCCAAGGATGAACATCAATAGAAGCATCAACCAAAAGGTAAACAATACCAAAAGATTCTATGATCACATAAACTTCTTTAATGGACAATGCTTTTCATGCCATAACTTTGGGCATAAGGCTTCTCAATGTGTTGCTTACAAAACTATCATGACTAGAGAAGCACGAAATCAAAGAAGCGTAACAGGAATCAAGAAAATTTTGTATAATAACTTTTCTCCTCTTGAAGATGAAATTGAATGTTTGTTTTGCAATCAATTTGGTCATGAAGAATCTGAATGCAGGAGAAAATTTTGGCCAACAATTCAAAAGGAGCAAACATCATCAAATCCCAAGGTATGGAGAAAGAAAGAATATCAATCAGAAAGATGTGGCATAGCTTTGTTTGCAGAAGGACAAGAAAAGCAGTGGTACATTAACAACGGATGATCTAAACACATTACAGGTGATAAAGATAAAATTCATTCATATAATGCTTTAGAAAAGGAAAATAATGTCTCCTTCGGAAATGACACACCAACTGTCATTAAAGGTAAAGGTTCTATTTATTTGAAAGAAAAGGTTAAAGCTGGAAATGTCATGTATGTAAATGGCTTAAAACATAACTTGTTGAGTGTCTACCAAATGTGTGATCAAGAAAATGAAGTTGTGTTTCGATTAAACGAATGTGTGGTTCGTGAGCTTGTTACAGGAAAGACCGTAATCAAAGGTACAAGAAATCCATGCAATCTATATATTTACTAAAAGGAGGATAAAAACAATTCTATCTAAGAAAAACAGATGAAAAATGGTTATGGAAAAGAAGATTGGGGCATCTAAGCTTTTCTCAAATAAGAAAAGCATGCATGCTCAAGATGGTTCGTGATCTTCCAGATATCAACATCCTAGAAAATACAATTTGCAAACCATGTCAAGTCGGTAAGAAAACTAGAGTTCATTTCAATGAGAAAGAAGGATCAACAAGTAAGACTCTTGAACTCATTCATATTGATTTGTGTGGGCCAACAAGGAAAAAGTCACCCCACGGAGAAGAATACTTAATTTTATTCATTGATGATTTTTCTAGAAGGTGTTGGATTGGTTTACTAAAGCATCAAGATGAAGCATTTGAAAATTTTAAAGCCTTCAAAGCTTTAGTCGAAAATGAATCAGATCGAAAAATCAAGTGTCTCAGATATGATTGAGGGGGAGAATTCATATCAGATGAATTTTTTTTTGAACAACATGGAATAAAAAGGCAGTTCTCTATTTCCAGAACTCCTCAACGAAATGGCGTAGTGGAAAGAATGAATAGAACAATTCAACAAATGGATCGAGCTATGCTTGATGAATCTGAAACTCCTGCCATCTTCTGGGGTGAAGATGCATTTATTGCCATGACTATTCTCAACAAAGCTAATGTTCGGGTAAATAGTGATCAAACTCCATATGAACTTTGGTATGGTAAGCCTCCTATTGTAAAACACTTTAGAGTTTTTGGAAGCAAATGTTTCATCAAAACGCTGATGAAAAACTTGGTAAGTTTGAACCCAGAGCAGACATAGGAATTCTCCTTGGTTATTCATCTAGAAGTAAAGGATACAAATGTTATAATAAGAGACTTTTGAAAATTGTTGAATGCATTGATGTAGTAATTGATGAAGCATGCAAAAATCCAAAACAAATGAAATCAACAAAGGAAGATGACAATGAGGAAGATGGTGAATGCTTTCGCGTATCAAATCAAAATGATATAGAGGAAGAAACCAATGAAGCATCAAAAGAAGATGCAACTGATAGGAAAAGACTCCATCTAGGTATGTTCAAAAGAATCATCCAGAATCTAAAATTCTAGGAGAAAAAGGGTCTGGAGTACAGACAAGAAGAAATCTTACAGGAACTTCCAGTTATTTAGCATTACTATCCTCCATAGAACAACATAATGTTAATGAATCTAGCAAAGCTGGATGTTGGGTTAAGGCCATGGATGAAGAACTTGACCAAATTGAAAGGAATGACACGTGGGAATTGTTGGGTGTGGAGCCTGATTATCTTCTATAGTACCGGCATATTGGGCCCCAGTTCAAAATGGGGCGGCAACGCCGCCCGTAAAATAATCGCTGCCGTGGGGGGTCCAGGGGGGGGGCGGCAGCGACTTTTGGGAGCCCCCCCCTGGCGGGGGGTTTCGGGGGCAGCACCCCCGAAGCTAAAAACAACTGTAAAATTGCCTTGTAAAAGTATAGTAATTTCTAGTCAATCTGGGCCGTTCATTAGGCGGATGATCTGACGGTAGAACTTATGTTTAGTTTAGGGTTTTTTGCCCTAGAAGGCAACCCCTCTCTTTATATGAGGGCATTGTATTTGAGGCTGTGAGATAGATGTGTATTCGGTGAGCGAGAAACATAGAGGTGAGAATGTGAGAGAAAACAGAGGATATTACAGCGGTTTTGCTGTAGGTTGTATCTCTTCATTTTGCTGGATAATAGAAAGGAAGGACTGGCTGTTCGGGGTGGACGTAGCCCAAACTGGGTGAACCACGTATATCTGTGTCTCTCTTGTTTTGTGCGTTTTCTGTGTTTATATTTCTGCAATATTTTATGTGTTCCATTGCTCCGTAATATATAATTTTCTAACAACTGGTATCAAAGCCGAAGGTCTATTTGGCTGATAAACTCGCAGGAAAGAAGGGTTCCTGGTTCGAGTGGGAGCAATGGCGGAAGATGGTAAGTTTAGGGTCGAGAAATTTAACGGCCAAAACTTCTCGTTGTGGAAGATGCAGATGGAAGATTATCTGTATCAAAAAGATCTATACCTACCATTGGGCGGAAAAACAAAGATGCCGACGGGTATGAAAGACGAAGAATGGAACCTTCTCGATAGAAAGGCACTCGGAACAATACGGTTGTGCCTTGCTGCGTCAGTCGCTTTCAACATTTCGAAGGAAACCACGACAGCAGGTTTGATGGAGGCGTTGTCGAAACTATATGAAAAACCCTCAGCCTCGAACAAGGTATTTCTTATGAAACGGTTATTTAATATGAAGATGTCGGAAGGTGGATCTGTTGCAGACCATTTAAATGATTTTAATACAGTTACAAGTCAGTTAAGTTCTGTAGGGGTAAACTTTGATGATGAAATTAGAGCTCTGTTATTCTTATGCTCATTACCAGAAAGCTGGAATGGTTTGGTAATGGCCATCAGTAACTCTGTTTCTGGATCTAGTACTTTAAAGTTTGATGATGTTGTCGGTGCTATCCTTAGCGAGGAAATGCGACGGAAAAGCTCCGGTGAGACATCGGGAAATGCTTTGAGTGCAGAGTCTAGAGGAAGAAAAATGAAAAGAGGAAAGAGCTCAGGATATCGCAGTAAATCAAGGAAAGGCAGATCCAAGTCCAGATCGGGGATAGTGTGCTGGAAATGTGGAAAGAAAGGACACCTAAAGAAAGACTGTAGATCTCGGAAGGGAAAAGAAGGAGATGCACAACAAGAAAACAATCATGAAGCAAATGTGACAGGTGAGGTGTTACAAGATGCTTTGATTCTTTCTTTCGAAAATATTACTGATTCCTGGGTGGTAGATTCAGGGGCTTCATTCCATGCCACACCTGATAAGAAATACTTTCATGACTATGTTCAAGGAGATTTTGGACAAGTTCGTCTAGGTGATGATAAACCCTGTAAAATCGTTGGAATGGGTAAGGTTCTTGTAAAACAGCAGAATGGAAACCAATGGCTACTAAAGGAGGTAAGGCATGTTCCAGATCTAAAGAAAAATCTGATTTCAACAGGGCAGTTAGGCAGTGAAGGTTGTGTGACAACTTTCACAGATAAAGCTTGGAAGGTCACTAAAGGAGCCCTGGTAATAGAAAAAGGTGAAAAGGTTGGTACATTGTATTTATGCAATGGTATTTCTAACTCTGTTAATGCTTTAACTTCCAGAGGAGCAAATGCAGCATTATGGCATCATAGGCTCGGACACATGAGTGAAAAAGGGATGAAGATTCTTCACTCAAGGAATTTGTTGCCAGGTTTGAAGAATGTTGATTTGGATTTCTGTGAGAACTGCATTTATGGAAAACAGAAGAGAGTCAGATTTCTCAGAGTTGGGAAAGAAAAGAAGAACGAAAAATTAGAGCTTGTGCATACAGACGTATGGGGACCTGCTCAGGTATCATCTCTCGGTGGCTCTCGTTATTATGTTACTTTTATTGATGATGCAACTAGAAAAACTTGGATTTATTGTATTAAGAATAAATCTGATGTATTTGATACTTTCAAGAAATGGAAAGCTTTGGTTGAGATTGAGACAGGAAAGAAATTGAAGTGTCTTAGATCAGACAATGGAGGTGAATATTGCAGCAAAGAGTTTGATAGGTACTGTTCAGAGCATGGAATTCGCAGAGAGAAGACAGTTCCAAGAACACCACAAGAAAATGGTGTGTCAGAAAGGATGAACAGAACAATCATGGAGCGTGCAAGGTGCATGAGATTGCATGCAGGATTGCCTTTACAGTTTTGGGCAGATGCTGTAGATACTGCTGTTTATTTAATAAACAGAGGACCTTCAAGTTCCTTGGATGGTGGTGTTCCAGAGGAAGCATGGACAGGGAAAAAGGTAAACTACTCTATTTTAAAACCTTTTGGTTGTGAGGCCTTTGTCCATATTGATAAAGAAAATAGAACAAAGCTTGAGGCAAAGTCAAAGAAATGTACCTTTATTGGATATGGTGTTAATGATTTTGGTTATCGCTTATATGATTATGAAAATCACAAAATCATTAGGAGCAGAGATGTAATATTCAATGAAAAGGTCTTGTATAAGAATCAGTTGCAGGAAAAGAAACAAGAAAAAGAAAACAAGGAATACGCAGTTCTTGATGAAATTACTGAAAAAGTAAAGGTGCCTGAAAATAATAATAATCAACAACCACAACAACAGCAACCATCACAACAACAACAGGCACCCCAAACACCTGAAAGTGGTGTTAGAAGATCTACCAGGACAAGTAGACCTCCTGAACGATACTCTCCTTCATTATATTATTTATTGTTGACTGATTCCGGTGAACCTGAATGTTATGAAGAAGCAATGCAGGTTGAAAGCAAGAAGAAGTGGGAGGTAGCCATGGAAGAAGAGATGGACTCCTTAATGCATAACCAGACTTGGGATTTAGTCAGGTTGCCTGCAGGAAAAACTACATTGAAGAATAAATGGGTTTACAGGCTGAAGGAAGAAGATGGAGGAAAGCAAAGGTACAAAGCTAGACTTGTGGTGAAGGGGTTTGCACAGAAGAAAGGTATTGATTTTGATGAAATATTTTCTCCTGTTGTTAAAATGACTTCAATCAGAACTATTTTAAGTCTTGTAGCAGCTGAAGATTTGCATCTTGAGCAGTTAGATGTAAAGACAACCTTTCTCCATGGGGATTTGGAGGAAGAGATATATATGCAGCAGCCACAAGGATATGAGGTGAAAGGGAAGGAGAAACTTGTGTGCAGGTTGAAGAAGAGCTTGTATGGTTTAAAACAGGCTCCAAGGCAGTGGTATCTAAAATTTGACAAGTTTATTTCTGAACAAGGCTATACTAGATGTCACTCTGATCATTGTGTTTATCTGAAAAAGCAAAATGATGGCAGCTATATTATATTGTTATTGTATGTAGATGACATGCTTGTTGCAGGATCTAACATGCAGGAAATAAATGTGCTCAAAAGAAAATTGGCAAATTCATTTGCAATGAAGGATTTGGGTGCTGCAAAACAAATCCTTGGTATGAGAATAACTAGAGACAGGAAAAATAGAAAATTAACATTGTCTCAGAATGAGTACATACAAAAGGTGTTGAAAAGATTTAACATGCAAAATGCAAAACCAGTTAGTACACCTTTTGCTAGCCATTTCAAACTTAGCAAAGAAATGTGCCCAAAGACCCAAGAAGACATGGATTATATGTCTAAAGTTCCATATGCATCAGCAATTGGAAGTTTAATGTATGCAATGGTCTGCACAAGGCCTGATATTGCACATGCAGTGGGAGTTGTAAGCAGGTACATGAACAATCCAGGAAAGGAACATTGGATGGCAGTGGAATGGATTCTCAGATATTTGAGAGGTACCACAAATCAGGCATTATGCTTTGGTGGTTCAAACATATCCCTACAAGGATATGTTGATGCAGATATGGCAGGTGACAGAGATAATAGGAGGAGCTCTACAGGATATGTATTTACTGTCGGAGGAACAGCTGTCAGTTGGGTTTCAAAAATCCAAAGTGTTGTTGCACTCTCAACAACAGAAGCAGAGTATGTTGCTGCTACAGAGGCTAGTAAAGAAATGATTTGGTTACAAAGGTTTATGGGTGAATTGGGTAAGGAGCATGATATGGGCACGTTATACAGTGATAGTCAAAGTGCCATTCATCTTGCAAAGAACTCAGCATTTCATTCCAGGACAAAACACATACAGCTCAAGTACCATTTCATACGATCAGTGTTGGAAGATGGAGAGTTGAAGCTGGAAAAGATACACACTAGCCAGAACCCTGCAGATATGCTAACAAAAGTTGTAACCAGGGAGAAACTGAGAATATGCTCAGTTTCAGTTGGTCTTCAAGGATGACGATGAAGATGAGAAACAACCAGGTCCAAAGAGGAGTCATTGTCCAGCAAATGGAGCAGCGGTGGAGTTGCTACAATCAGTCTCCAAGTGGGAGATTGTTGGGTGTGGAGCCTGATTATCTTCTATAGTACCGGCATATTGGACCCCAGTTCAAAATGGGGCGGCAACGCCGCCCGTAAAATAATCGCTGCCGTGGGGGGTCCAGGGGGGGGCGACAGCGACTTTTGGGAGCCCCCCCCTGGCGGGGGGTTTCGGGGGCAGCGCCCCCGAAGCTAAAAACAACTGTAAAATTGCCTTGTAAAAGTATAGTAATTTCTAGTCAATCTGGGCCGTTCATTAGGCGGATGATCTGACGGTAGAACTTATGTTTAGTTTAGGGTTTTTTGCCCTAGAAGGCAACCCCTCTCTTTATATGAGGGCATTGTATTTGAGGCTGTGAGATAGATGTGTATTCGGTGAGCGAGAAACATAGAGGTGAGACTGTGAGAGAAAACATAGGATATTACAGCGGTTTTGTTGTAGGTTGTATCTCTTCATTTTGCTGGATAATAGAAAGGAAGGACTGGCTGTTCAGGGTGGACGTAGCCCAAACTGGGTGAACCACGTATATCTGTGTCTCTCTTGTTTTGTGTGTTTTCTGTGTTTATATTTCTGCAATATTTTATGTGTTCCATTGCTTCGTAATATATAATTTTCTAACAGGAATTAGTTCCTAGACACCATGATAAAAATTTTATAGGAACAAAATGGATATTTAAGAATAAGTTGAATGAAAATGGAGAGATTATTAGAAACAAAGCAAGACTTATTTGTAAAGGGTATGCTCAACAAGAAGGTATAGACTTTGAAGAAACTTTTGCACCTGTTTCCAGACATGAAGCCATAAGAATGTTTCTTGCTCTTTCAAGTTTTCAAAAATTCAAAGTGTATCAAATGGATGTAAAATAAGCTTTTGTTAATGGAGATTTAGAAGAAGAAGTTTATATTGAAAAACCAGAAGGATTCGTTCTAGGAAACTATGCAAAACTTGTATGCAAGCTCAAAAAGGCTCTATAGGGTCTGAAACAAGCTCCAAGGGCCTGATATTATCATCTTGACAAATATCTACAACAAGGTTTCACAAAAGGATATGCAGACAACAAATTATACACAAAGATTGAGAATGATAAACTGCTAATAATTGTTGTTTATGTTGATGATATGATCTTTGGTAGAAATGAAGAATCTATGAGTCCGAACTTTGCTTCGGTTGTGTAGCAAGAATTTGAAATTTCCTTACTTGGTGAACTTACTTATTTTCTTGGTCTACGAGTACAACAAACAAAAGATGGTATTTTTCTTTCACAAACTAAATATCTCAAGCAGATTATGAAGAAGTACAGAGTGGAAGATTCTAAACCAGTATGTACTCCAATGGTGATAGGATGCAGTCTCAGTTCTAACGATGAATCACCTACAGTGAATCAACCAACATACAGATCTATGATTGGAAGTTTGCTTTATCTAATAGGGTACCATACCTGATATCATGCATATAGTAGGAATTGTTGGAAGGTTCCAAGCAAATCCAAAGGAATCACATCTTCAGGTTGTAAAAAGAATATTCAAATATCTTCAATGAACTCAAGAATTTGGTCTATGGTATCCTAAATATACATATCTTACTCTTCATGCATATACAGATGCAGATTGTGCAAGAAAGGTTGATGATCGAAAAAGAATTGGTGGAGGTGCATTCTATATGGGATCTCGTTTAGTATCTTGGTTCTACAAGAAACAAAGTTTGATTGCCTTATCTACAGCTGAAGTGGAATATGTGGCTGCTGCATCTTGCTACACACAACTACTCTGGATGATGCAAACATTGCAAGACATTCAAATCAAATGTTCTCCACCCATCTCCATTTCGTGAGATAATACAACTGCCATCAGTGTTTTGAAAAATCCAGTCATGCATTCCAAGACCAAGCACATACCCATTAAGTACCATTTTCTACGAGAACAAGTGCTTGAACAAAAGGTTAAATTGGAGTATGTTCCATCCAAAGAATAGGTTGCTAATATATTTACCAAACCGCTTCCTAGAGAAACATTTGAATATATCAGACAAAAGATGGGAGTTGTTTCTGCATCATCCAGCTGTTAAATCTAGGTTTTCAGAAGAAGGTTCCTATACGCGGGTTTCATGAAGTATAGTCACGTATATACGTGAGTTTACGTGGCTACAAGAGCGTATATGTTTTTCTGATAGAAAAATAGTGGGTCAGACTCTGACATGAGTGCTCAATCTGATATTGATGATTATAGTCTGCTGATATGATTTATTCATTGATTTTGATTTGGCTGATGAAGATGCCCTGATGAATCATTTCTTGACAATGCACAGGTAGCACAGGTTTAGGGGGATCGTTAGAATTCACAAACATTTTGCATTGTTGGCATTATGGTTGTTGATTTCAGCTATGGTTTTAGATATTCATATCAATTTTTGCTTAGGTCATGTAAAGATCTAGGGTGTAATATGTCTCCTTCTGTCATAATCTATTTTTGAATGAGTCCTATTAGACATATGATGTAATTTGTATCCCCACTATGCATGGGAAGGATGATGTAATAATTTATATATTTCTGTCATGTATAAACACTTGGTATATCCCCACTTAGTTGGGTGGATGAGTCAAATCTGGTGTATCCCCACTTGGTTGGGTGATTGATGTATGTATGTCATTGGTGATAGGAAGGTCATACTCACATAGTTGAGTTATAGAGTCATGTTATTCTTTTGAAAAATATATCTGCAGACTATGCATGTACTTGGGGGGAGCATGGACACCATAGTGTATCTCGAAGGGGGAGAATATGTTGGTTCACCCTTTTCCTTTGATGTCAAAGGGGGAGAGTATTTTGGTGTTGCTTGATATCTCTAACATGTTCAACAGCTTGAAGTAATCAACACCAATATGGTTGCCATCAAGTTCAAATGGGGAGATTGTTGGCATTATGATACAGGTGTTGTCCTTGACGGAAACTCACTCACAGGACAATTCAGAATTGATAAAGGGAAACTCAGATTATAAGAGGTCAATTCACAGGTAACTGGGCATTGATACAAAAGAATAGGAAGTTGGAACAAAGGTCTACTAATTAGAATCAAGAAGTTGAAGGAAAAGGATTTTGTAAGGTAGTTTAAGCTGTATACGCACATTCACCTTGTCAAAGCAACATATACACGTGGGTTCACAGAACAGAAAGAGCGTATATGTATGCACACACTTTCACAAGAGGAAAAACGTGTATGGGTTGGAAAATCAAGGAAATACAAGATTAAAGAATACCAAGGGTCGATACCATGGTATTAGCCCACAATATTGAGCGGAGTAACAACCATTTTATCCCGTCCAAGAATACCACAGGTTCTAAGTGTTGTTTTTGTCCGAGGTATTGAGAAAGGCCAAAAACTATATAAGGAGGAGAAGACCAAAGGGCCAAGTGTGCAAGTGAAAGGGTTTCTCAGGAATACTTCTATCTGAAGTATATTTTATGTTGTAGGGGCTATGATTATGATATAATCTAAAAATATTTTGTGCACCTTGAATTGAATGTTAGATTAGGATAATGAGACCTAAAATGAATTACCATTGAATGATATGATATTGGTTGGGCTAGATCTGATTGCTTACGCATGTTTTATTCTTTAAAGGTCATGATCTGGGTATGTCTGAAGTCTGGAATAGCACCGAAGTTGTAAGTTTGTATTTACAGATCTATACACTGGCTCACCTTGCTTAAGGTGTGTATACACGTTGGTTTGAAGATTCCAGGTAGCCTATGCAAAAAGAAAACCCTGTTATTCAGAAATAACTGATCTATATGATCGGTGCTGTTGGTTTACTACTGTTTGTCAATGATGTCTTCTTAGCTCTGAAAGTGGAAATGAATGCATAAGGAGATTGAGTCTGATTGATTGATTGATTAAGTGAGAAGGGTGATCTTTGCTACTGACAGTCTAGATATCTGTAATTTGACAGTAGATGTTCAGAATATTACTGGTTGGTACAGATTTGATTCAAGAGTTTTTATGATTCAGTAGTTTTGGAGGTATACGCAGGTTTGGTTAAAGGAAGTAGTGTATACATGCAAGTTGGGTTCATTAAAGTAGTGTATGCATTCTGATGTATGAATTTTTAAGGTTGCAGCTGGTTCTGAATGATGATGTAGTTTTATGGGGTCAGCACAGTGTTCTGTTGACAGTGATCTGACTGTTCAGATTGACTGATTATTGGTTGATGTAGTTATTGTTATAGAGTTTGAGCTTCAAAGTTTATGATGGGTCCAGTGTGAAATGAGGCCTTCATATTGTGTTGTTATATATCGGGAGCATCCAGTTTGCAAATTTATGAAACGTGGTCCCTGGAGGAAGAGAGAATTTCATAGCCTTATGTAGGCCAGCGCCTACATACTAGTAAACATGTCAGCTAGTACAAGAGCTAGGGGGTTGTAGCTCCCTTCCAGTAAAAGCTGGAGAAGGAGAGAAGGTTGTAGCCTTCTACAGGTGGGTGCCTGCGTACTGGTGTGAGTCTCCACTAGTACAAGATTGTAAACACATTTTCTTTATATTAAAAAGAAGACAAAGACAACGACAACAGGGGTTTCCACCTTAAATCTTGGTGTTCATGTGTGTTGCTTATGTGTGATGGTTTATTATGGTATTACTGCACATAGTTACTGTATAATAAAGTATTGATGTAGTAATTAAAGATAAACACATGGTGAATTAACTAAATCATAAGTTATTTGGCTATACGCTGGTTTCCTCAATCACAGTTGCGTGTACACGCAAGTTCACTTCACTGAAGTAGCGTATATAAATCTATTTGTGAAATGAAAAGTTATTGAATTGTAAATACTGATTCATCACACCCCCCGCTCTCAGTATTATTTCCAACAAACCCTTCCCCGACATGTGATGATTCCAAGTGTGATCTCTTATCTTTATAGCATAGATTTGACTGTTTGTTGCCAATTGGGCATTTGGGATTGGAATTGGATTATTGTTAAATTTATTCTATTTTGCTTTATCTGGTGATCTAATTTAGACACAAGATCACATAGCAACATCTCCTTTCATATTTAGCTGCAACAATTCAGATTCCATCCATCGATGCTTTTTTTCCTGCATGGTTATAAGAATTGTGGCTTGATTCATGACAGAAAGGTAAGTACTTCATGCAGAGGATAGGTGAAGTACCTTGATTGGATCTTGAAGGCACCAATTAAAATAGAACATAAAGGATTGAGATTGGGAAATTTTATGAATTTTCCTAATTTTGTTTGCTAGGAGAAGATAAACTTTTGGGGTCCAAAAGTTCCTGGTGGGGAGGTATGATCCGAAAATCAAAATTTTGCTCAAAAACAAAAGTGCCCATAATATTTTGAAAATAGTGTCAAGTAGTAGTTTTCATCATTCTGATTCCAATGATGCTTGAATCGTCTCAATCCGGTGTTGTATGACAAATTTATGATGTTATGAAGTTTTTGGCCGACATCAAAAAAATTTGCAAGCAGGTTGACTGGGCTGCTGACTGGGAAATCCATATTAATGATGTCATGATGAAATCAACATGCCTACTGGGTGTGCAGTGAAATAATCATAGAGTGCCAAGTGTTGGGTTTGTACAGGTCCAATTGGTCGAATTTGATTGGTTGAAGTGTTGATTGGGTGGTCCAATGGGAAGTTGCCATGTGGCCCAACCAGATGCAACCATGTGGTACCTCATTATTTGCAAAAATATTGTTGTGAAGCCTAGAGGCCTCGATGGGGATCCATTAGGTGACCTACCACTACAAAGTACAGAGCTCTAACATCTCGCCTATGGGTTGGTTCTTAACGCTATAGGTCATCACATGTATTTAATTTTTATGCAATGGCATGTTGGGAGGAGAGGTCAGGTGGTGATCCATGGTCCCCGATCCTATTCACTCTCGACAAGAATTGGCGCAGTCATATTAGTGGATCGAGGACTAACCCTTGGTCATGAATTGTTCCACAGGACCACTGGAAAAGGATTAAGGGATTGGCGAAAATGGTTGGGCACTTAGCCCTATCCCTGGTCATGACCACCCCCACAGGACTCTGGCACGAGAGCTATAGTGTAGTGGGGACCAGCCCCTAGTCATTGCACCATACATATGACCCTGCACGGACTTGGAAGGGAGCTCGACAAAGTCAAAGCTCCGACTAGTTGAAAATGGCAACAAGAAATGCTAAAAATAGAAGTGTTAAAAATAACACTACTATAAATAGCAGTTTGGGTACCATTGCTAGATTGAGCAATAGAGAATGAAAAATGGAAGTGATAAAAATAACATTCTATTTTTAGCAGTTCAGATGGATTCCTATTTTAGTTAGTCCCTGGACTAAACATAGGAAGTAAAATCTGAATTTGAACTTAACAACTGTTTGAAAATAAAGTAATTAATTCACCATGAGTTAATTAGTTGTGAAAAATCAAACATGAAGTCTATGTGAGGACATGCAACAATTTCTCTATTAATTGAGGAATTTATCCATCAGTTAAAGAGATAAGGATGAGTTCTAATTTGAGTATTAATTATTTGGCTCAGTTAACTCAGTCAAGCCCAGTTAGATTGATTTAAATAGTTTGTTTAAATTAAGTAAGTTCAGTTAGTTAATGCATGCTTTCATATAATTGCTGCACTTCAGATAACTGCAGATTCTCTCATGAATAACTCATGCATGTCAGTTCAGACAGAGACCTAGTTGGGATCAAATAAGGGAAAATGTACTATCAGTTGGATGAGTATTTTTCATATAAAGGAAGCTCATCGATGACGAGGATTTATCTCCTTCAGGATTGCGTAGTTGGATCAGAGGTTAGTGAGTGTGTGAAGAGGCCAATTCACACAAGTGGCTGCACTGGACCCCAATTAGAATTGCTCAAAGAAATAGGAGGCTTGGAGGGCAGACCTGAGGTTAGAGAGAGGCCTTTGACTGTCTATGAATAGTAGAGGTATTACAGAGAGAGTAGAATAAATTTTGAGCTGATTCTTTTTGTAATACTAGCTCTATTTCCACTTGTATGATAATACAGAGTTGGGGTTTTACGTTGAGGCTTTCCCCAGATTATATCTTCTGTGTTATGTGTGATTGATTCCTTCTTATCAATTATATGTGTTCTCATGTTTGATTAAAGCTTCCACTAAATTGATTGTAGAAGTAGATCAAGTATTTTGCTTTAGTATATTGCATTATCAGGTGATCTACAATGGGAATTTCTACATGGTATCAGAGCAAAGGTGATCAAAGCGGAGAACAATACACTGAGAGGAGATTTCAAAGTTTTGAGTTTTGGGCTGAGAGTTTGCAGAGCAGATCTGAATTTTTTTTTACAAACTTTTCAGAAACAATCGACTGAATCGGTGTTTGGAAAAATACCCTTATTCAAAAAAACAATCGGCTGAATCGGAGTTCAGATGAGGGAGATATCGCTGATTTAAAATCATCTATTTTTCCAGAAACTTTCATGATGAGGGGAAGTGGAAACGGATTGGTGTGCTAGCCAAGAACCTGTATGCACTTGAGGTACAAGATGCATGCAAAGCCTTGAGGAGCAAGGCAAAGGTTAGATACTTGGTGGTTGAGAGGGAGAGTAAATTACTTCTCAACATGCAGCGCTAGAAGAAGTCTCAGACAATTGTGGAGGAGCCACGATTTGTGCAGTAGCTTCAGGAGGTTGTGGAGCAGCCACAACAGGGGAAGCTAAGAGGAGATCGAGTAGAGACATCTACTCATGCAGAGACCTCCAGTAGGGGGAAACTTCGAGCCAGATGGGTGGAGGGATCACATGCAGCCATACATCCATGTAGGAGGTGGGGCGATGT
Organism: Pinus tabuliformis; assembly: GCA_031772625.1. NCBI lineage: Eukaryota > Viridiplantae > Streptophyta > Pinopsida > Pinales > Pinaceae > Pinus > Pinus tabuliformis. Next base: position 4,630,268 of record CM062814.1, on the reverse strand, counting down.
GGAGTGATCGTCCCAAGGAGGAGGGGAAAGATCCTTGAGGTACCCAACCTCTTTGATTTGACTTTGCTACAGGAGCCCCGATGAGGAGTAGCAGGACTGACTAATTGGGTAGAGATAGATGTGGATGGAGCGACATGTAGAGCTACAACGCAGGAGTCCCAGGATTGTGTAGAGCTAGCAGGTTGCAATAATGCGAGAGGCATAGGAGTGTTGCACGAGTGCGGGATGGCACAGAGAGTGTTATGCTCTTAACCTACAAGACGATACTAGAATACCAAATATGCAAAGAAATATACCCAAAACATAGAATAGTGAGAAATAACAACAAGTATTTTATTATTCAGAAAGCAATGTTCACTTGCCTCTTCGAGGGGGAAACCTCCAATAGAGCAGAGCTCGATTACAAAATAAGACACGATGCTCCTCGAGGGGAGTCTCTATCCTTTATATAGGATTCATACATGCAATACCATGTGGCAATACCATGGTTCTTATTAATACCATCTATCTAATACCATGGCCCAATTGTAACTAATTGTGGTTCCTTCATTAAATGCGGGTTAACCACTTACAATTATTAATATGGGATTTATTGACTCTTTAATTAACTATAACTATGACTCGATCCTATTACATAAATAAGGGAGTTAGGGCGGGACCCTAACATGCCCTCCCCCATAAGAATAGCCTTGTCCTCAAGGCTGAAGCTATGGAAACTGCTGAAGAATAGTGGCTGGTTCCCAGGTTGCATCTTCCGGAGAGGTGTCTTTCCACTTGACGAGGACTTCTTTGATCATGCGACCACACAGGTGCCTTTCTCGTGTATCAAGAACTTGTTCAGGTTGGAGCCAGATTGACCCTTCTTCATCCAGTTCAGGTAGATTGGTTTGAATTCTACAGTTGTTCCCAATCAAATTCTTGAGGCATTAGACATGGAAAACTGGATGGATTTTTGCAATGGGTGGCAAACCTAGCTTGTAGGCAACTTCTCTAATGCGCTGAAGTACTTGATAGGGTCCGTAGAATTTTGGAGATAGTTTCTGACAATCCTTGTCTTTGAGTGATGTTTGCTTATATGGTTGCAACCTCAAAAATACCTGATCCCCTTCTTGAAATTGGTGTTCTGAGCGATGTTGATCTACCTGTTGCTTCATGTGGTTTTGAGCTTGATGAAGATTCTCTCTAAGGTGAGCTAGCATGGTTGTGCGGTTCTATAGGAGTTGATCCACTACTTGTACCTTCGAGCATCCCTTGATATAAGAAGTAGGGGAAGGAGGGAGTTGACCATAAACTGCTTCATATGGAGTCATTTTGGTTGTGGCATCATAGTTGGTGTTATACCACCATTCAGCTAGAGGTAATCACTGTACCCAGAGATGTTACTTTTTTAAGTGAAACACCTAAGGTATGTTTCCAGACATTTGTTGACTGCTTCAGTTTGATCATCAGTTTGTGGATGATAGGAAGTACTGAGTTGTATTTGGGTACCTTGTAGCCAGAAGAGTTCCTGCCAAAAGTTACTGGTGAAGACCAGGTCACGATTAGACACAATGGAAGTGGGCATGCCATGCAATTTGAATATCTAATCCATAAAATATTGAGCGACCAAAGTTGGTGTAAAAGGGTGGGGTAGGGCACAAAAATGAGAATACTTAGAAAGTCTGTCCACAACCACCATGATGACTGATTTGTTTCCTGACTTTGGAAGACCCATAATGAAATCCATAGAAACCTCCATCCAGATTGAGGTCGGGATGGGTAATGGATGTAATGTGCCTAGGGATTTGACTGTTTCTCCTTTGTGGCGCTGACAGATGTCGCATTCAGCTACAAAAGTAAGAATATCCTTTTTCATGCCTGCCCAAAAAAAATATCTTCGAGTGCGAACATATGTCTTCTGAAATCCTGAATGTCCTGCAGTGGGAGATGAGTGCAACTCCACAAAAATGCAGCTTTTGAGGGTGGATGTTGGTGATATTACGACTCTGTCCTTGTAGCAAAGAATCTCATCCTACCATGACTAGCCCGCTGTGGAATTTGGATCCCACCTGCAATTGATGAATGAGTTGGGAGAGCTAGGGGTGTGAAAACCATTCCTTGCGGGCCTCTTCAATCCATTTTGGAATGGGAAGGGAAATTGCGAGCAGGGTACTTTCCTCCTCAAATTGGCGGATAACGCATCTGCTACAATATTTTCGTGCCCTTTCTTGTAAATTATCTCATAATCATATCCTAGCATTTTGGCGAGCCATTTATTTTGTTGTGGTGAGGATAGGCGTTGCTCCAAAAAGTATTTAAGGCTTTGATGGTCGATGCGGATTTGGAAATGTCGCCCCAATAAGTATGGTCACCAGGTATATACTACATGTAAGATGGCTATCATCTCCTTCTCATAGGTAGATTGTCCCAGATTCCTCCCACTTAGTTGTTGGCTCATGAAGGCCAAGGGTCGACCTTCCTGCATTAAGACTGCCCCAATACCTGTACCCAAAGCATCACATTCAATCAAAAAATATTTGGTGAAGTCGGGTAGTGCTAAGACTAGAGACTGCCCCAATACCTGTACCCGAAGCATCACATTCAATCACAAAATATTTGGTGAAGTCGGGTAGTGCTAAGACTAGAGTGGAACACATGGCATGTTTGAGAGCTGTAAAGGCCTGTTGTGCTTCATCATTCCAGAGGAATGAATTTTTCTTGAGGAGTTGAGTGAGGGGCCTAGCAATGCAACCATAATTGTAGACAAATTTGCGATAGTAGCCTGTGAGACCCAAAAATCCTCTCAGGCTCTTCAATGTCTTAGGTTGAGGCCAATCCTACATTGCCTGGATCTTTTTGGGGTCCACCCTAACACCTTCATGCCCCAAAATGTGGCCCAAATACTCAACTTCTTCCATGCCAAAAGAACACTTGGACATCTTGACAAATAATTTATGCTTGCCGAGCAGTTGCAAGAGCAGATCTACATGTTGAAGATGTGCGACCCAGGTGCGACTGTAGATGAGGATGTCATCAAAGAAAACAAGGACAAATTTTCTGAGATATGGTTTGAGCAGGTGGTTCATAAGGCTCTGAAAAGTGGATGGGGCATTACAAAGACCGAATGGCATGACCAGGAACTCATAATGGCCTTCATGAGTTCGGAAAGCAGTCTTTGAGATGTCTACTTCTTTCATGCAGATTTGGTGGTAGCCTGAGTGAAGGTCAAGCTTAGTAAAGAATTGAGCCCCATTTAGTTCATCCAACAAATCATCAACAACCAGGATGGGAAATTTATCTTTGATTGTCAGCTTATTAAGGGCCCTGAAGTCTGGACACATATGCCATTCTCCATATTTCTTGAGCACCATGACCATCGGTGATGAATAAGGACTAATGCTGGGACAAATGACACCTGCTTCCAAGAGTTCCTTTATTATTTTTTCTATTTCATGCTTTTGGGAAAACATATATCTATATGGGTGCACATTTGGTGGTTGGGCCCCTGGGACCAAAGTAATGCTATGATCATGTTCCCCTCTCGAGGGTGGAAGCTCATGAGGTGTAGGAATTTACAGGGTAAGTTCCTCAGAAAGAACACCAAAAGGACACCGCTCACAACCAGATCACAGATCAATACACTAGTATTTTTGACGTGGTTAAAACCCTCAAAGAGGGAAACAGTCCACGGCCTGAGCCAACGCGGCCACTTCAGGCAATTTATTAATCAAAGAATGAAAATTTACATAAGCTTCTCTCATGCACGGATTACCCTACAAATGACCCTCCATGTGCTTTAAATAGAATTCATGGACCAATCGGGTGTCAAGCCACGGATCAAGTGTCGGTAATACCGAGGAGACAATGAACCGTCGGATCACTACATATCGTGACCGTCGGATTGTAAGTTACAAAATGTACAACGGTAAAGAAACACACTTTACCTAACTCTATACCTAACTCTACACTAGACCAAGTTGTACTTAACTATTTCCTATGTGTCGGAATATCCTAACATCCCCCCTTAAGAACAACTTGGGATAGGATTGAAGGATTTACAAATATGACACAATAGGAGAAGGAAGGAGGCACTAGAGCCTATCCCCCCTTAGTGACAACTTCCTGAACTCCAACCATAAATCGAAGTTTGGTGAACTTCGCCTATGTGAGAGCCTTTGTGAAGATGTCTGCAACTTGATCATATGTTGAACAATAGTGCACTTCAAGAACATGGTCGTGAATGAGCTTTCTGATGAAGTGCATGTGCAGTTCAATGTGTTTGCTGCGCTGATGTTGAACTGGATCTTTGCATAGCTGAATGGCACTTTGATTATCACACCAAAGTGTAGTCGGATGCTGCTGCTGAAAGCCAAATTCTGACAGGATCTGACGAAGCCACAAGGCTTCCTTACTAGCTTCTACGGCACCACGATACTCTGCTTCTGCTGATGAAAGAGAAATGGTAGCTTGTTTCTTACAAGCCCATGTAATAGGTCCTGAACCAAGAGTGAAGACATAACCGGCAGTAGACTTCCGATCATCAGGGTCAACAGCCCAATCGGAATCAGTGAAACCAACCAATACAGGAGATGCTTTGGCACTGTAATGAATCCCAAACTGAACTGTACCTCGAACATAACGAAGTATTCTTTTAGCTGCTTTCCAATGACTTTTACGGGGGTTTTGCATGAACCGAGCAACAAGGCCAACATCAAAGGAAAGGTCAGGATGAGTATGGGTTAGATACAAATGTTTTCCTACAAGTTGACGGTATAAGGTAGCATCAACTTCAGGAGAAGTACAAGTGACTGAGAGTTTGACTCCAGACTGAAAGGGAGAAGGGGATGGCTTACAGTCTTCCATGTGAAAATGACGTAGAATATCACAAACATACTTGGACTGGGAAAGGGAAATACCCTCCTTGGTTTGCAAGACTTGAAGACCGAGAAAATAGTGTAAGTGTCCTAAGTATGTCATTTCAAATTTCCTTTTGAGGCTAGACTTCACATGGTTTATAAGGTTGGGATCACTACCAGTAAGGATAAGATCATCAACATAAAGAACAAGGATGATAAGAGAGTTGCCCACTTTCTTGGTGTAGACAGTATTGTCAGAATGACACCTAGAAAAGCCAGATTCTAAAAGAAAGCTATCCATTTTGGCATACCATGCCCGAGGAGCTTGCTTGAGACCATAAAGGGATTTCTTAAGTCGACAAACAAGGCTGGAGTTTGTTTGTATGAAGCCAATGGGTTGTTCCATATAGATTTCTTCATGCAAGTCCCCATGCAAGAAGGCAGATTTAACATCCATCTGATGGACTTCCCATTTGAAAGAGGCAGCAAGGGAAAGAACAAGGCAGATAGAGTTCATTTTGGCAACAGGGAAGAAGGTTTCAGTGTAGTCAATGCCTTCAACCTGTGAAAAGCCCTTAGCAACAAGACGAGCTTTATGTTTATCAACTTTCCCATCTGGTCCATACTTGGTTCTGTAAACCCATTTGCATCTAACAAGTTTTCGTCCCTTTGGTAAAGGAACAAGATCCCATGTATCATTTGCCAATAATGAATGATATTCTTCATTCATAGCTGCTTCCCAATCTGGATGGCCTGAAGCTTCTGCAAAGGTGTCAGGATCATAATTTACTGGAGCTTGAGCCAGTAAAGAAGAGGCTCTCTCGAACTGAGAACGTGTGCGTCGTTGATCTGTAGGATCACCGGCAAGATCACCTGCTGCATCTCGAGTAGCACGAACCCATTTTGGAAGCTCAGGAGCTGAAGGAGGATCCTGAGATGGTGGGGGAGGATTGTCATCCTCACTTTCATCATCTGAAGAAGAAATGTTTTCAAAGGTAGAAGAGATAGGGAGAGGTGGCACATCCGCCGGACTAGGCTCGCAGGCCGATATATTTTCATCAAATTTTACATCTCTTCTAATGATAACACTTTTGGACTTAAATGGAATAAGTCTATAACCTTTGACATCTTCAGAATATCCAACAAAATTACATTTTTCACTCTTAGGTTCTAAAGCTTTATGCTTTTCATCTGGAATATGGGCCCACGCTTCACTTCCAAAAACACAAAAGTGACTTACATCTGGTTTGATTGAGCTCCATGCTTCTTCTGGAGTGATATTCTTTAAAGCTTTAGTAGGAGTGCAATTTATTATGTAATTGGCACAGTTAATTGCTTCTGCCCAAAAACTAAGACCAAGTCCTTTAGATTGTAGCATACAATTAGCCATTTCCTTTAAGGTGCGATTCTTCCTTTCAGCTACACCATTTTGTTGTGGAGTATATGGAACAGTATGTTGCATTTGGATTCCATTCTCAGTGCAATAGTTGATGAATGTGTTTTTAACATATTCTCCGCCATTATCAGATCTTAACTTAAGAATTTGATGTCCAGATTGTTTTTCAACAAAGGCCTTGAAGGCCAAAAAAGTGTTAAATACTTCACTCTTGAGTTTTAAGAAGTATACCCAAGTGCGTCTGGAGAAATCATCAATGAAAGTTAAGAAATACTTGCAACCAGAGAATGACACAACTGGAAGTGGACCACATAAATCACTATGCACAAGCTGTAAAGGGGCTGAGACGTGCCAAGAGGCACGTTTTTCAAAACTGTCCCGATGATGTTTTCCGAGTACACATCCGGAACAAACACCATCTCTGCAAGATACCATAGGAAGGCCTGTCACCATATTTTCTTTACATAGATGCTGAAGGGAGCGATAGTTTAAGTGACCAAATCGCTCATGCCAAAGTTTGCTCACTTCATCGTTATGAGCAACAAATACTGAGGGAAGATTTGATGACCCAAAGTTGTGAAACTTATACAACCTTGTAGAATCATCAGCAATGCCAGTAGCCAAAATCTGTTTAGGATCTTTTAAGTCCTTGATTACAACATCATGAGGTGAAAATTCAACGATTTTACCTTCACCTGAATGAGTTATCTGATATACAGATAGAAGGTTGCAGGATAAGGTTGGAACACATAATACATCATTAAACTGACCATTGTCTAGATGAACAGTTCCAGTCCCTACAACATTAAGAGATCTATCATCACCAACATATATATTTTTGGTGTTACAATCATTTAAAGAAGAAAACATGGCTTTGTTTTTGGCCATGTGATAAGAAGCTCCAGAATCAATGAGCCACTCATGAGAATGAGAAGAAGAAGATACATTTAATGCATAACCAGACCGAGATGCTTGACAACCACATGCAGAAAGTGCCATTCCTGAAGATGAAGTTGAAGTTGAAGATTGCCCCAAATGGATGTTATGCTTCTTCATTGCTGCTTCCAAGGCTTCCATCTTTTTAAAGCATTTTGATTCTAAGTGGCCATCTCGATTACAAAAGTTGCAATGTCTATCAGTCTTCTTCCATTTGTTTTTATTGGTCTTATCATTTTGCTGAAATGATCTTTCATTTTGAGGCTGAGTTTGCTTAGGACCCTTGTTTGGTTTAGGACCATTCTTTTTAGGATATGACTTCTTAGGATTCTTTGAATTTGGTTGCTGCTGGGCGGCTAACGCTTTCTTGGAAGAGTTTCCAAGATTAAGAAGACCAAGTGTAAGAGTTTTTCTTGTTCTCTTATTAAAGAATCACAAAAAGAGTCAAAGGAAGGAGGCTTATAGTCTTTTCCTTGAGAAATGAAGGCTTCCCTTGTAGAATGGAAGGTGGAAACAAATAAAGAGTAGGCTGGTCCCAACTTAGTAAGGATGGAATAAATAAGGTTACTATCTTCTTTCTTAACCTTAACACCTTCCAAAAGATATCTAAGGGTCTTGAACTTAGACAAGAAATCTTCAATGCAAGAAAAATTATTAGGGTCCAATGTAAGCAACTCATTTTCAAGTTGATGGGCTCTAATTTCATTTTTAATCCCAAAAACTTTATTGATTTGTTCCATTGCTTCATGAGGAGTTTCAAGTTCTGCAATATGGAATCTAAGATCTGGAGAAATAGACATCCCTATCAAACCACGTGCTTGATCTTGTCTATTTTCCCATTTAGCAGCCTTGTCTTCATCTTTCGGTTTCTTTTCTTGGCCTGTGGCTATTCGGTAGAGACCTTTACTTCTAAGTAAATCCTCCATGTAGGACAACCATTGGAAGTAATTGGTGCTGTCAAGGGTAACTTGGTATTGACTTTCCATTTCAACAGAAACTAAAGCTGAAGATGCTGAATGTAAGTGTTCCAATGAATAGATCTCGAAAAATTAGGCTGGTTTAAAAAAAATGGCTCTGAAAAAGGCTTACGGATGAAGAAGTTATGGCTTTTTGAAAAAAAGTTGTTGAAGTTGCCGACGAAGTGCGGGAATGAAAAAGTCCGCCCCCACAAAATGGAGACTTGAACCCAAGACCTCTACTCTCTTAAAATAGCTTTGAACCAATTGATCTATACAAAAAATTAGAGAGAGAGAGAGAGAGAGAGAGAGAGAGAGAGAGAGAGAGAGAGAGAGAGGGTGGGGGGCCTTGGGTTGCGTGCTTGCTTTGAGAAAACTCTTTTTCCCTACAAAACAAAAAAAAACAAAACCCAACACGGACATGCAAAGAAAACGAACCTTATGGCTCGAAGTTAGCTTTACCCAAAAAACTAAATATTTCCAAAAATTGAACCTTGCGGCTCAAAGTTAGCTTTAGCCAAAAAACTAAATATTTTTCTCAATGTTTCTGATTTTTCGAGATCACACTAAGGTGCAAGGAAAAGAGCATACGCATGAGAAAAATCCTTCCTTTCTGTTTCTGATTTGCCCAGATCCCATAGAGTCGCAGGGCAAAGAGCATACGCAGAAATGAAAGGTATAGATCCGGTTAAAAAAAAGCTAAATAAACCGAAACCGAAATAAGCAGAGAGAAAATAACAGTAAACTGCAAATAAAGACTGTATACCTCCAGATCTTAAAAATGACGCAGCTAGGGCTACCGGAAACCTTTTCGCGTGAAACGAAAGGGATTCCTCACTGGAACAGATGCTCCGAACACAACAGAGCAGTCCTCTCGGCCCGAAAGCAGTCAGAAACAGCAGATCTAGGAAACGGCAGTCGGATGCAGTTCTACCAGCTTCAGATTTGGATCACCAACGGACGCGGCCCTCAAATAGCTCTGATACCATGTAGGAATTTACAGGGTAAGTTCCTCAAAAAGAACACCAAAAGGACACCGCTCACAACCAGATCACAGATTAATACACCAGTATTTTTGACGTGGTTAAAACCCTCAAAGAGGGAAACAGTCCACGGCCTGAGCCAACGCGGCCACTTCAGGCAATTTATTAATCAAAGAATGAAAATTTACATAAGCTTCTCTCATGCACGGATTACCCTACAAATGACCCTCCATGCACTTTAAATAGAATTCATGGACCAATCGGGTGTCAAGCCACAGATCAAGTGTCGGTAATACCGAGGAGAGAATGAACCGTCGGATCACTACATATCGTGACCGTCGGATTGTAAGTTACAAAATGTACAACGGTAAAGAAGCACACTTTACCTAACTCTATACCTAACTCTACACTAGAGCAAGTTGTACTTAACTATTTCCTATGTGTCGGAATATCCTAACATGAGGCTTGTCAAAGACTGGCAGATGGTTATTTAAGATTTGTGGTATCTTAGGATGAATATGAACATGATTGGGTTCGTAGGCTTGGATGGCACTAAATTGAGCCGGAACTCCATGGTGGCCCTTTTTTAACAATTTTTCCATCCAATGTGGGCTGATGATAGAGGGAGCTCCCGCCTAGAGGCCACGAAGGGTATGTGTGTGGTTGTTCTGCTTAAAGCTCATATATAACTCCTGGAAATCCATTGTGATTGGGCCAATTGTGCAAAGCCATTCAGCACTGAGGACAATGTCGCACCCTCCCATGTGTATGGCAAACATGTGGGTCTTTAATTGAGAATCCTCCATTTGAAGTTTGACATTCTCACAGCGGCCTTCACATTTCATTCTCCCCCCATCAGCAATTTGGACCTAGAAGTTAGAAACTGCTCGGGCAAAAAAATGCACTTCTTGCGCGACTCTTTGATGGATAAAATTATGTGTACTTCCACTATCAATCAAGACTACTACTGGTCGATGCTTAATAAAACCTCTGATTTTGAGAGTTTGAGGTGAAGAAATCCATGCCAAAGCATGCAATGAGATAACTGGTTCTTCAGGTACATTTTCCTGCTGGTTGTCCTCTTCTTCCTCCTCTGGTTACTCAAGTGGTGGGGCTTCCTCCGATGCACTGTGATCAGTAGCATCAATTTGAAAAAATTTGGGCTTCTTGCATTTATGCCCGGGGGAGTATTTCTCATCACAGTAGTAACATAATCCTTGCTTTCTTTTTTCTGCCATTTCTATTGGTGACACCTTTTGAACCTTGAGTGTCTAGGTAGTGCTTTGAGCCTGTGGGGGATGACCCTTGGCGATGAAATTTGGGTGATTGGACTGTGCTGCTAATACGTGTTCAACTTCATGAGCTATCTTGCAAGAATGCAGCCATGAGCTAGGGTGGTGCAGTCGGACATGGGCTTGTATGGCTTCTTTGAGACCAATGACAAAACATTCTGTGTAGAACTCATCTTGTAGACCTCCAGTGCGGAAAGCTAAGGCTTCAAAGGCTGCAATATATTCATTCACTATTCATGTTTGTCCGAGCTTAGTGAGATGGCCCAAAAAGTCAAATTCATGGTCAAAGCGATACATAAGAGCTTTTTTGAATGTATCCCACGTCAAGGGCCTTCCATAGCAACGTTGATGCCATGGCCACCATTGCCATCTTTCATTATCCAAGTACATGAGACCCACACTAAGCTGAGTCGCATTATCCAAGATGTAATTCAGTATGAAATATTGCTCCATTTGTGCTATCCATGCGGCTGGGTGAGAGCAATCAAATTTATACATGTCCAACTTGGGTGGTCGCAGATGGGATTGTTGGTGGGTGCCAAAGAGGTGAAGTGACTGGCTAGACTCACCCTCACTATTTTCATTTCCCATATATGCCTCCTCGCGTGCCTCCACCTTGCCCTTAGAGAGTGTTGCAGTTAATTCCTTCAGCTGCGATACAATGTCTTTCAAGGATGATTGAAGGCTATCCATCCTCTCATTCGCCATAGCTTGAGCTCTAGTTTGTACCATGTACTGATCCGATTTACATGAAATTTGGGACCGCCCAAATTTTTTTGGCACTAATAATTGAATGGTACCACCTTGCTCAGCTCGTCATCCTAATTCTTATTGGCTAAGTCACCAATAAGCGCCCCGGGGGGTCTCAAACTTTTTTTTTTTTAAAACTCCTAACAGAGTTTTACTCCTTGCTTAGGAATACTGCAGTAGCCAAATTCCAGAAATGTCAATGTTGCCAAAAGTCCTGCGAAAATCACGCCCAGGTAAAGGAACCCACACAACTACTCAGATCTTACGTTCCTTTCATCAGTCGATGAAATTGACTTCGTTGACTGAGCAAAGATAGTAGCTTGGGTTGAGGAACCAGAACCATAAGAGATAGCAGCAAAGAAAGAGACAGCCAAGGTGAAAACAACAGAGGCACCGATTGGGGATTGGACAGGCAGCTAGGTGTTGACTGAGTCTAAAATAACAGAACCGGTTGAAGCACCACTAGAAGCAGAGGTGGAAGCACCAGAAATAGAGCTAGTGGCCCTCACCATATGAATAGTGAGTGACCCCTATGAAGAAGTAAGGGCCCTTGTTTACCGAGAAAAAGCTACAGTTCGAAGGCGAGATCCAGAGCCGGTGGGGATACAGAGCCAGTTGAATCAGTTTACCTAGTTGTGCCAGGTGACCCAGCATCTTAAACCAGCATCAGTGTAGATCAAATCTCCACTTAGACCTTCGCACGGTTCCAGATATAAATACAGATGTGAGTTGAGTGGCAGTCAATGACTTTGAAGCGGTTTAAGTTTAGCCGGCCTAGACCCAGTGAATGTTCCAGTTATTGATGATGCCGATGAAAAAGAAGCAGCATGGATGGAGCACCCAGAGCACAGGCAAGGGCAGCAGCATCAGAAGAGCAAGCAGCACTCGCAGGAGATCGAACAGATCCGGTTGGTTCAAGTCTAAGTAGCAGCTTGAAAACAAATAGAAAGGTGGTTTATCCCCATTGACCGAGTGAAGTAACAGCAGGCATCATAGGCTACACATAGGCCTTGAACAGAGAGGCAAGGAGGCCTTGATTGAAACGTACGTAGGTTCTGGTGGGCGTTAACGGGGGTGCATGGAAGTCTCTTTATTGGAATCAATGGATGAAACTACTCGAGCAACTCCAACTACTTAGTCCACCGGACCGGATCAACCGCCTACCAACGCTACGGCCTATACCCCTGCTACTGATAGTGCTGGCCATACAATCTATTTCCCCATGAACTGGCTTTCGCCCCTCTATCCCCACTGGCTTTCAGAACTCTAATACTAGCTTTGGCTTTCACAGAGAGAATATAAAAGGGGGGGGCATTGTTTGCTAACTAACCCTTAGCCTTTATGGATAGTAGAGGCAGCTAGTGGAATAATGAGGGTGGGACAATACAAGTTAGAATGAGTGGTTACCCGTAACCCACCAAAGCAAGCAAGACTAGCCAGCACCTAAGCTAGCAGCATCAACCAAAGCCAGCACCTCACCCATGTATAAGATGCATATTCATGTCGCTCCTCTATCTAGCAATAGAGCGGCCTGTAGGCTCCCCGTCTTTTGGACAGCTTTCCGTACGATCAAAGCCACATCGATCAAGCTGCTCCGATCGAAATAGATCCCTCCAGCTCGAGTAAAGCTTTGAAAGGGTCGACAGAGTCGGAAGTCTGGGCTGTGGTAGTTTATGTTATCCCAACAAGGAATTGGGGAACAACAAGAAGGATATGGCCCAACCAACCCGTGTCGAGAATTAGGATCGAGATAAGAAAGCGCCTACCTGACCCACCTCCGGACTATTTGTGGGGCACGATATATCAATGGCGTTGGCTACGGCAGATAATACAATTTCACTTTATGTTAACCTGCCCAGGAAGAAGCTCTAATGCTTAACACCGTGTAATCAGGACTTACGCTTCGACACTTTCACCTTTCTTTCTCCCAGCCCTCGGGTTCAACCAGCTCCTAAGCTAACAAGCTAACAAGCTCCTCATCCAGCTTCTAAACATCTCTTTTCTTTCCTAAGCTCCTAAAATGGGTAATCAACGTATATAACATGAAGTGTTATGAGCACCTACCTAGCTGGTATGGATCGTTTCATTATGGTTGGACTGGGGTTGGTTTCGCCAGGGCTCTTGCTCCTTACTGGGTTGTGGAGTTTGGTGGGCTTTCCAGGCAAGGTAAGAAAGCAAGATCTATTATCTGGGCAAGAGAATATCTCTCTTGGTAGGTGTTACTGGCCTGGTGAGACTGGACTGTCTAGGTCTGCCTTTGTTGGGCAGGTTGGAGCCCATGGTGATACTGGTGGGAGGTGTGTTGGTCCTGGACTGGTGGAGTTTTAGTGTAGGCTGTTGGTAAAATGGGGTATATCAATAAATCCAGTCAATCCAATAAAAGAAAATCAATCGATCCAACAATAAGCACGTAAGTAAGCCTGATGATTCTTGATTGGACCAGCCTGTATTCCTTTCATCTCCCAGCCCAGGTTCAACCAGCCCCCATGCGTTCTAGCATAACGGGTTGTTGGCCCAGCTTCAGCTTATTATTTTGACCAGCCTGGTGGGATTAGTTCGACCAACTCTCCTTGGTTTCAACCAGCTCTCGGGTTCGCCCAGCCCAGGTTGATTGGACCCGCCCTCACACTACTACGTTGGCTGTTGTCCATCTAGTGTACTGCCTTACCTCCAACAATGTTTGCCATCAATCTCATCAATCGATCGCTATCAAGCATCGACCTCCCATCCCATACAGGCACTAGTAGATACAAGCACTAAGTGTCTGTCTGTCGCATGATCCTTTATGGAACAAGATGGCGTTCAGACATCGATTGGATTGAGGAGGTTACACGATGCATGCCCAGTTCAATTTTGATGTTTATTTGCTTGTGTTGACAAGGGCAGAGCAACATGATATCACCTACCCGATTTCAAGCTTACCGAGGCTAAACAGGGTTCCTACCTGCACTGCATGACATTAATGAGAAATTACTTACGGTGCACCCATGAAGGAAGGGTCATACACCTCAAGGGTATAGAAGCATATGTCCAGCTTAAGTGGGGTAATCACCAGGGGAAATTTTCTGTAGCGGGCAAACATATAAAGGGGCAAGAGGGAAGCTTGTATGTCCTCCTCTTGAACTGGGGTAGTCAAATCACTGGAAGGCAGTTGAGAAAGAACATAAGGCAGTTGAAATGTAACATAAGAAGATATGACTCACTAACTAACGTCCTAACTCACCGGATTGCTGCATATATGGAACCAGTGTATTTTTTTAAGACCTATATTTTGAGTCCAGGCATGTCGTCAACCCCGCTCTTGTTTGAGGTATAGCAAACCCTCACCATATGAATAGTGAGTGACCCTATGAAGAAGTAAGGGCCCTGCCCTTGCCCCAAGGATTATTCCCCCTTCGATTATTCCCCATTGAGTAGCTCCACTTAGTAGCTCACATAATACTCATTCCTGGCAAGTCTATGCATCACTCGAAGCTAATTGTTCGTACCTAATTGCTAATCGTGTGATCGAACCTCTACCTACGTCCTCATCATGTGTCGTGTAATCATCAGCTACGTGTCGTCATCCTGTATCGTGTAATCATCATCCATCGTGTCTGCACTAATTGTGTCTGTACTAATTGTGTAACCTCATAGGTAACCACCTCCATCGGTAAGCAAACCTAATGGGAAAGACTTACCTGATTGTGAAAACCTCATTGTGTAACCATTGTATCGTATCGTAAAGTGAAAGGGGCTTATTGAAAGGGTATGAATGAAAGGGGGATTGGGTAATGGTAGAATGCATATTGAACAGAATGCATTAATGGGATTGGGAAATGGGGAATGGTGGGGAATGTGGGAGAATGCGGGGGCTATCAGATTGGGGCTTACCAAGGGAATCGGCACCACATTCTGATGGGTATGATCAACTATTCACACACAAAGAACCACTACCTCCTGGGGGGATTGAGAAACTGTTCACGCACATAGAATCGCTTCTTGTTCACGTTGAACTGGTAAAAATGTAGGATCACCACCACCACAACCACCACCTACAGGGCACGGGGTATTGAGAACTGGTCATGTCCAACAACTGGTAACGGGGGATCATCTCCAACAGGTGGGCACGTACAAATTGAAATACACGTACTAGAGCTTCATTCATGCCCCGGCGGAATAGACTTCATTCCTGCATCGGAAAGAGCTTAATACACTCCACTGAGTATAGGTTTGATGAGTTCTTCCCCATGGAGTAGAGCTTCATTCCGACATCAACAAGAGCTTAATGCACGTTACTAGAGCTTCCACGTGACTAGAACTTCCATGTGACTAGAGCTTCTGGCAAGGACCTTCTATCAGCAATGGCTATTGACAGTGCTTATGGGCTATGACTGGCGTATGGTCCTCAAATAGGTGCATCGTAAGTAATGCATCGTCATGGCATCTGGTGGAGGTAGTAACTCCTGTTTCGTAGGGGTAATCCCAATCCCTATGGGTAAGTTCTCCTCTCGTTAGACGTGGGCTGTCAATCGTTCGTCCATTGACCACCCCTCTGTCGGATGAGTGCTGTAGTCCATGGGAACCCCTCTCATGTGGGCCCTCAATCAATAACTCTTTGGCATAACCCACTTCCCTGACTGTCCTCTACCTGACTAGCACAATGTTTGTTTCTGGTGCATGATCCTCCTCAACAGGTGAATCGTATATAACGAGCAGTGTAACCCACTCTTGTCGTGAAGAAGGTATCGCTCACCTAGTTGCATATATTCGTTTGTGGCACCTCATTGTAGCGCATACTCATTCACTGCACGAAACCATTCATTGAAGCCAATCACAGAAGCCGTGTTCACTCACTGCACGAATCCATTCACTGCATGCCCCTAGCCCTACCCCACGAGCTAGTCAGCTCACTGTAGCAACACGTCTATCCATTCTATCGTATGACACATGGGTATCCCTCCTCCCTCTTGGCGGGTATGTAATAATGATGGGGAACTAACTTCTCTTTGGGGTATGGATTGAACGTCTATATCCTTCACGTAGACTGAACTGAACGTCGACTGGATTGAACTGAATTGAATGGATTGAATGGATGAAACAAAACATGTATGCTTGAACTCCTATCTATCCATTGGTTCACATCTCTCTTGTCAGTTGGAACTTTGTCATGCATAGGTGTATCAGTAGTTAGGGTATTCGGTGCACCACCTCACACTTCATCTTCATCTCTCTATCCGTGCGCTTCACTCACTCTCTGGTATGAACTGAATGGGGTAATGATTGAACTCCTATGTCCTGTATGGCAATTCGAGGTAGAGTTAGTATCGTATCGGTATAGAGGT
Organism: Pinus tabuliformis; assembly: GCA_031772625.1. NCBI lineage: Eukaryota > Viridiplantae > Streptophyta > Pinopsida > Pinales > Pinaceae > Pinus > Pinus tabuliformis. Next base: position 4,613,796 of record CM062814.1, on the reverse strand, counting down.
TAGAGTTAGAGTGTAGGTCGTTCGAGTATAGAGATAGAGGTAGTTCATGTAGTTCGTAGAGTTCGATGTGAGGTGCACCAAACACAAAACTTATCCATGTATCATGACAAGCAACACAATCTGATGAAGTTTAGTTGGATGGATGTGTCCCAAAGGTTGTGTCCAATTCCATTAGAAGAAATGAAACAGACTTCTTATCGCTTTCAAAACCACATTAGTGCAATATCGTTTTGTTCTAATTAGTGTGCAACACAACTTGTAGTTCAACCAGCTCCGTTAGTGGTAGCAATAAGAAAAAATTAGCTTTGGCACTTGATTCAATAGTTATCCATGGAGTGAAAGCCCCATAGTTTTGTTTCCTAGAAATATGCTATCTTCATGTTCTTGTTTACTTAACACCAAAAAGAGAAAGAAGTAGGAAGTGTGAGGTTATATTCTTCACCTTTGTTTGTTTACCCGAGCCCAGCCAAGCCCCACTAGTGAGCGTATTCTTATATGGGTACCGACTAACAAGCATATTCTCACTTAGGCCCCCGAAGAGCTAGGATATTCTCACTTTGTGTTCCCCGACGAGCCAAGCCCAGCGGAGCCCAAATACCTAGGTTCTTCTTAGCCCCACACGAGCTAGCTTATTCAGACCTTTGTTACGAGCCCTGTTTAGAGGATATTATTCACTTTGTACCGAGCCCGAGTTGCCAGCATATTCTGACTTTTGACCCAGCCCCACTAGCTATGATCTTCACACTTTGGATTCCCCGAGTACAGCCCGAATAGCTAGATCTTCTTACCTTTGGCCCCGACTAGCTAACATATTATTGACTTTTGATTCCCCGAACGAACTTCTTTCTCTGCTGCTAAGGAATTTGGTAGGTAGCCTCTGTTGAACTGATAGAAAGGAATAAGGCGGCTTTGAACCTGACCAGCCAGACCAACCAGCCCATTCAGACATACCAGCTGTACCACGCCTTTATATCTGGGAATTTCAATACTGAAAAGTGGCCTATCCCATCCAGCCATCCATCGATCATCCATCCAAGCATTGATTGAGTGATTGATGAGTCTTACCAGTAGGCTGATCCGACCGGGTTGCATGAATGACCTAAAGCTTTGGCCCTCCTCTCCTGTTAGTCAAGAAGAAATGACCTCTCCCTCCATGCCTATCTGTTTGGTAAAGGTTTTTCCTTCCCCTCACTCAGTTCTAACGAACCTGTTTTTTTCCTAGTGTTTGAAATCCCTCACCATATGAATAGTGAGTGACTCCGTCGATGGCGGCCTGGAAAATCGAGTGTGCTAACGCACCCTCACCATATGAATAGTGAGTGACTCCGTCCCTTAAATGGGAACATAATGAAGTGATCTCTAGAAATGAAGTGAACCCCAGCCAGGTAAGTCCTCATATTAGGTCCCAACCCTTATTCTTTTCTTACTTTCCCAATATTGTGATCGTTGGCTCTCAAGATGGCGACCAAGTGCTGCATTCACTCATGGTCCAAGAAGATATCAAGTGAGCAGCGAACGGGGAAGGACGACCCTCGAGCCCGTGACTGCAAGTAACGTCTTAGTCGTAGATGTCTTGGTTGGTTGGGCAACGTCAAATAGCTCCCAGCTCACTGCACCGTCTAAAGACTCGTTAGCGCAACGATGTACCTTCTAGGCTGACTTAATGGAAGAAGCCAATGGAGTGAAATGAACAGGTGGAGAGCGAAATCCACCAGAGATATCAACAGATCAGGACACGCACCTACAGGATGATCCGATTCTCAATGAGAAAAGTAACTCCACCTCATGGTATTGGAGTTTTCCAAACCAGCTAGTAGTCCCAGCTCCTACTGAAGTCTCGGAATGATAGACCCAAGGTACGAAGCCGCTTGTCCCTCCGGGGGGCAAGGAATATCAACCGAAACGTGAAAGTATGAGTCTGGAAACATATTTCATAACATACTACATTGAATATTCACCTCTAGATTTGCTGTTTCAACTACTTAGTTCAATTCTCGTCTCGGTTCGCTGCTTCACAATCCACCCCCCTTTGATTCTCCCATGAAAGAAACATGGATATGGGTGCCATTGATATCCCAACATAGGCATTAACTTACATTTACAGCTTGGACTTAGTAACTGCACGCTCAGACCCCTCGCTTAACTCACTTTTGCCATAGAAGTTGGGTTTACTTGCAGCACACATTCTATAGACGGTCTTGCCTATCTGTGCTGCCATCACTCAGGTGGCAATGGCACGTATAACTTAGGCATAGGAAGCAATAGCCGCAGTCCACATAACTTAGGGATATCTTGGGCCTATGGGCTATCAGTACATTGATTCTATGACTTTGCTCTCTCAGGCCAATACCTTAATGACCGCCATGGAGGGGGAGATTTCTATTGCTATTCATACTGTCGTTGCTCCTATAGGATGGGATTGATAGATGCATTTATGTATTTATCCTAATACCATTATGGATTTCTCGATCTTAATGGTGAGAATTAGGGAGGTTCGTTCACTTCGTTTCCTCACCCCTGCTACTATTATTGAATTCTTTATCTTGATGATGATGGAGCTTGCTACTGGTGGTGTGTGATTGAAATGAATGAGCGTGTGAAGCGTGAGCAAGTGCGGGAGGGGCTTAAGCTTGAAAAATCAGGCATGGGTAAGCGGGATGAGGCGGCTCCGAGCGCCTCCCATAATGGACTGCCTGTGTTTCTCTGTTGCTAGGGCTCTAATAGAACCATACTTGTGACCTACGCTAGTACACATTGATTTTGACTAGTTATTGATGTACTAAATCCGAAGCGAGGGCAAACATAAGGTTAGATTGTTCGGGCTAGCCTTGCGGTAGTACACGTCGGTTGATGGAATGTGTTGGGATAGTTTTCAGAGTTTACAAGGCAACTTGCATCGGTCAAATATTGACGAGATTGATTGGAAGAGCGCTAGTAGGTTCAACAGCTATTAGTATAAGGTGGTTCCGAGGTACCTTATATTGACTAGTTGTAACAGTGGGAAAGGTAATGAATTGCAATGTTCAGTACAAAGCAGCTGAAGCGAAGGTTTACTCGGGGTAAGGCGGTCCCATCGGATCCTTGCTGGACTAGTCTCGTTCCCCAGTAAGTGTCTCTTAGACCTAACCATAACCCCCTGTTTGCAGTTGTTCGTCCCGGGCTGAACCAATTGATCTCATTAAGAATTTATCCTACCTTAATCCGCTCCCAACTCAAGATAAGGTGTCCCCTTCGTTGAACCCTGGATTGAATGGGAGTAAGGCAAAGCTCGCAACCTTAAACTTCAACTACTGTTCGACATACCTTGAACAAGTATGTGGGACGGATTGAACTAATGGATTCTTTATTGTATTGTAATGGATGCACGAGTTGGGAATCGGTAACCTTCCCCAGTGCCACTCGTTCGAACTCAATAGTGGGATGCTAAGATTGAGATAGATAGATGTACAGGCATCTAGCATCAAGAGAAGTTGTGAATGTGGAGTGGATGAATTATTGAAATGATTGGCTTTCCCTGCAACCGCAGACCGGCGAGCCCCAAGATCCTTAGCGAAGAAAGCGGTCTACATAGTCTACGGACATCAATCTCATCGGTTAGTTACCCATTATTCGATTCCGAGTTCTATCAACGGATTCCACGTTTCTCCGCAAAGGTCACGATTGGTGTTTTTCCCATGAATTACGGGTCCTCGATTTCCGTAGTCAATCTAGTGGCTTTTAGCTCCTCGAGATTGAACCTTGCACTCGGAAGCGCAAGACCCTCCGGACCTTGTGTTGACTCATAATCTTTTTATGTTTCTCTTTTAGGCAATATTCAGATGCACTTAAGGTGCACTTAAGGAGGACGACCAGCGAGGGGGGCAGGTCAAAGAATATCAAAAGCTAGATTTGCTTTCATCCAAATTCCAGGCTGGTCCCACAGAAACGAACGGACCGGCCTTAGTAGTAACCCATTGAACTAACTAACCTTGGACATAGAAACCAAATGATCCAACCAAGGAAAGAACCCACTATTGAAGAAAGACATTCTCTTACTGACGCTAACGAGGCAATAGTCCTCATTCTCCCAGGGACGGAAGCTCAAGGAGCACAACTTCACATCTCAATAAAGGGGGCACCGTCCACTACCTCTCTATAGGCTAAGGCTAAGAGCTACATGGGGACATAGCGTTTCACTTTGACTCTCTCCATATTCTCTACTTTACTGAATTACCTCACCCCTCTTACTTACAACAACGATCTTTTCATCTCTCTATCTATATGGCTGTACTTTATGCTACTAACCTTCCCATTGTCACCATAGTAGTGGGTGTAATACTTATGAATTTTCACTGAATTCTGACTAAATCAAATCACATCAATTCTCAAGTTCCATAGGTTTGCTGCTTTTATACCTATGGAATTGACCTTCCCGGGTTGCCGCTTTTTCCAATTGCCTTTACTATAATGGATAGCCTGACTCACCTATAGAAGTTACCTTGGTTTTGTTGTAAAAGGCCTACATTACTGATTTTGACCTATACCAACTTTTGCTGTATAAATGGAGTGACTCGCAGCACACATCTTATATAAGGTCTTACCTACAAATGGGTGGGTTATAAATACTGAGCTGGGTAGACCGCTTAAGAAAGTTGGCTTATTTACAGGGTGACCAAGTGCATCCAACCTTTTTCAAAACACTCCATTTAATAGGGTGACCCAAGCATTGCGTTTACCAGGGGTCCAAAGATTGGCTAGTGAAATGATCGGACGAATCCGGTGTGACCTTGCCCCGGCATACGTCGGACTCTGCGTCCCAACCGCTCCATACACTAGGTTTACGTATTTTCAATTACCAGATTATACGCCAGCTTATGTAATCTAAATGACCGTAATTGAGGGGGACAATACTTGAGGAAGGAAGTCTCACTTTTTATTAGTTCAGTAAAAGAGAAAGAGAAAGAGAATGCTACCTGGACTGCTTAACGAACGCTTCTTCTTATACTTTTGATCAACTCAGTAAATAGAAAAAGGAATGCAATCTGACCCTCACAATTGGTTCATTTATTCGTGTTTGTACTAAGGGTGATATCGAAGTCTATTATATATGGTGCATCACTTTTAGTCATTGACATTGACAATAGGTAACGCTGGTTTGTTCCTCGAGTTGGATGGATCTTTCATGAATTTGCCCATTGAAAGCGTGGTACGGCTGGTATGGCTTGCTGGTATGGTTGGATGGATGGTCGATATTTCGTACCTTATTTCGTAACTCGCTCCTCTGTCTAAGTGACCGATGCTAATCTGTTACCGTTGGTCGTTCATTTTACTTATTGGGTGGCCCCTATCAAATAAATAACTAAAAAAGTCACTAACGTACCTCTCCTTATCAGTCGAGCCAATGGCGGCCTTATTAGTCGAGCGTGCTACGCACCCTGACGGACCTCTCTTTTGGGGCCCCTCCCTCAAAAGAGAGCTGTTCCTCTCCTCACATGTTACCTCACCCTGCCGGGGGCATGATGGCAGCCTTTATAGTCAAGCCTGCTTGCGCATCCTCACCATATGAATAGTGAGCCCCTAACCGGACGTTGGTCGAGCCAGCTTTCGCTTCCTCTCCTTCACCTAGCTTTCAATTAAGGGGCCTGACATGAAGTAGTTGGGCTAAAATAGTATAGACAAAGAAAGATATCTGTCCTGTGCGCACTTATTTCCCTGGCACGCTAACTCATATATAACGTATTTACATATCTCGGGTAATAGGGGGATAGCATAAAGCCAAGGAGATAAGTGCATAACTCCAAAGATCATTTGGCGAATACCGGCCAAGGAAATAATTCCACTATATCTAATTTGTTTGAGGGAAGATAGATAATAGTATGTATAGGCTTTCCGAACTAACTATTGGCCTGGCTTTCAATTAAGGTGCCTGACATGAAGTAGTTGGGCTAAAATCATATAGACTTTCAGAGAGTTGTGTACTTATCTCCTTGGCTTTTTTGGGGGTACTTATCTTCTTGGTCTCCCTGGCTAGATATAGAATCAAGAATATAGAGCACGCTCACTCAGGGACGGAGTCACTCACTCATTCCCATGCCCCCCCACCCAATAAGTAAATTGAACCAGTAGGATGCGTAAGCATGCTCGACTGTTAAGGAGAGGGGCTCGACTGCTAAGGAGAGGGTTTACCTTTCATTTCAGGACCTTATCTATCTCCGTTCCCAATCAATCACTATGGAGACGTATTCCACCTTACCCAGGGGGAGAATCATGAAATGAAAAGCAGACCGACCCCCACTTCTCTTATTTTCTCTCTTACTTATGATCCATCCCACCCATCCCAATCATTTCGAAGACGACTCTGCCGATCCCACCCAAGCAAGAGAGAATTTAGAATCAAGTCCCCTCCGGAATTTCCTTCCCCTTCGTTCTACGTTCTTGACCGAAATGGATCTTGTCAAATATTCAACATTTGCTATGATCATTTCTCTCTCAGGTATTCGGGGAATCTTCCTAAATAGATGAAATATTACTATTATGTCAATGCCAATTGAATCAATGTTACTAGCTATCAATTCGAACCTTTCGGTATTTCCCGTTTATCCGGATGATATGATGGGTCAATTATTTTCTTTATTGGTTTTAACGATGGCAGCTGCGGAATCTGCTATTGGGTCGGCCATTCCGGTTATTACTTTCCGAATTCGAAGGACCATTGCAGTAGAATCTATCAATCGCATGAAGGGTCGAGCAGCACTAATTATTATATTATTAGTTAGGAAGAAAAAGTTGCTTGTTCCCCGCTTTCTCTCCCTCACCCATATGATGGGTGAGCGACTACGTTCCTCTCCCGTTGGTCGAGCCATGCTTACGCATCCTCTCCTTTTAGTCGAGCGTGCTAACGCACCCTCACCATATGATGGATGAGCGATAAATCGATGGCGGCCTTTATAGTCGAGCCTGCTTCCTTGATGCTTATTGGGTGGGGGGCATATGATGGATGAGCGACCCCTATGAAGAAGTAAGGGCCCTCACCCATATGATGAGTGAGCGTTAAAACGATGGCGGCCTGGACAGTCGAGCATGCTTACGCACCCTCACCATATGAATAGTGAGTGACTCTGTCCCTCACCCATATGATGAGTGAGCGTTAAAACGATGGCGGCCTGGGGGTCGAGCGTTTGTTACCTCACCCTCACCATATGAATAGTGAGTGACTCCCTCCCTCACCCATATGATGAGTGAGCGTTAAAACCCTCACCATATGAATAGTGAGTGACTCCGTCCCTTTGGTCGAGCCAGCTTTCGCTTCCTCCGACCGACGAACAAATATGAAGAAGTATACTCCTCCGACACAAGTGCATATTCCAAAGTTCCCATTACATTGGCTTCCGCCAACCCAACCAACAGTGAAAAAGCGCCAGCCCCATCCATAGGGGCACAGCTGTTCTATTTCATTCTATTTTATAAGTCAAGCGGATTTCTCCCTATTATATTCGTTCCTTAAGTCAAGTACGAAATGATATAAGCGCTTTAGCCAGCCTTGGCTTGGTTGGAATGTTGATGTTTGGGAGGGAGGTGCTTACTTAGGGGAGTTATGTTTCTCTCTGGGTGGGAGAGAGAATAAGTACGCAGTTATATTATAATAGAATGACTGAGGTGTTTATCCACGAACCCTCACCATATGAATAGTGAGTGACTCCGTCCCTCACCCATATGATGAGTGAGCGTTAAAACCCTCTATTTTGGGAAAATAGAGCGATAAATCCCTCACCATATGAATAGTGAGTGACTCCGTCCCTCACCCATATGATGAGTGAGCGTTAAAACCATCTATTTTGGGAAAATAGAGTGATAAATCCCTCACCATATGAATAGTGAGTGACTCCGTCCCTTGCCTGCCGGGAAAAAAAAAGAAAAAAAAAGAAAAAAACAATAAGAAATAGAACTACAGTTTTTGATTGAAACCATCATGCATGAATTTGAACAAGCGTATCAATGCTAATAAGTGTCAAAATCGGATCTGGGATACCCTTATATATCTGTATCTATATCTATATCTACAGAAGACTGGAGAAAACCGGACTCCATTTGATGGAGCTGGAAGGTCACTAAAGCTCTGGCTGGGCACATACATTTGGATGGATCACTAAAGCTCTGGCTGGGCACATTACATTTGGCTGGCTTACCTGATTTGGATCAGGTGGGAATTCCTCGGCGGAACCCGTTGAGATCCCTCCCCCAGTGATCGAATCCTAGAGAAATTTATGGATGGCGGGCGGGATTCCTCTTTCCCCCGATATTCAGTCTTTCTCTGTGTCTGTCTGTACGGGACCTCTTCTCTGCGGATGGGTCTACTTCCGTCTCCATCACTGCAGGTGGTTCTATATAAGGATCTGGGCGGGGTGATGTCTGTCGAACAGACGCTGGATTGATACATTCATTATAGGCTTAGTCAACATGATATAGGAGGACATAGGAACGATCCCACATCTCGAATTAGCCGGGTCGTTCGATTCCATTTCGGACAACCAGCCAAAGAGAAGGTTGAAATCAAATCCTATGTGTCCCGTCCGTGTAACTAATAGGAAAGTCCCAGTACCAAAGGAAGCAAGACCATAGCTTGGCTCAGTTTCTGGATGTAAGATAATCCAGCTGACGGGGTAGTATTTGAGAGCGTTGATTCATGGATTGAAATCTCTTTCTGGTGTTGCCCTCCCTCCCTCTAAGCTCTATCCCCCTGGTCTAACCTGAAATCCGCTCAAAGATGAATGGGGTTAATGAGACCCACCCAACCACGCATAAACAAAATAGCTAGTGACTGGGACCGCCCCAAATACATAAAGAAGAAACGAAAGCTTAATCGCTGAGGCCTACCACCTATCTATGCCAGTTGTTTGTTCGACCCAAAACCCTAACTAAATATCCCCAACCGGTTGGTTCAACCCACAAACAGGGCTGCGGTTCCCGATACCTCTCTCTCCCTACAGGGTCTTACGTGAATGGGTAGCTCGGATGGTTTTATAAATCCCAACTAAACGCTTAATGGGGAGTTCGGGGCTATAGAATTAAGGCAATAAAAGCCCGATCGGCCTGTGAACTCTTTCTTTTCTGATTTCGGGCTCCGCAGGACACCTTGTGGACATCTTCACCACCTCTAAGCTATCTGACCTACATTGCTATAAGGGTGGGTGGGGCCTGTAGTGCTAGTTTGAAGGGTGGAGCCGTATGTGCATTTACTTACCGTACTTCTTCCCGTAGTTGCTAGAAGGGCGGGGACATACAGCGCCGGATGTGCATTCCCAACATGCTTATTGCTTTGCTTTAATACCGAGAAAGAGATTCAATATGTGATGGAGTGCATTCACTTAACGAACTTCTTCCCGTAGTTGCTAGTTAGAAGGGTGGGGCCAGCCAGTATTGCATTCACTTAGGGTGGGGGGGGTCTCTAAGCTAGCTCTCTTTACCTGCCTCTACGCTAGCTGCCCTGCCCTGCCGCAAAGCGCGGTTGATTCACTTAACCATGAACCCCAATGAACCATAGTCTCGAGAGCGATGCCTAAGCCCAGCACACCTACTCTATCTTTTTTCTTTCACTGTCCCCGTCTCTGCTTCTGCTGTCATGGTGGCTCCTGGCGTAGCTGCTGCTGAGTCAACCGAATCTATTGGCTGGCGCTGGATCAACAAATGTTGAAACGGCTTAAACTACTGCTTTAGGCTCTGCTACTGAAGTAAAAAGAGAAAGATCAGAAACGACTGAAGCAACGACTGCTACTGTAGGCTATGACTCTGGATATGCTTCTGGATCTGCTTCAAGCTCTCGACCTGGTTAAGATGCTGCGCTTGCTTCTGCCACTAGAGGATCTGCACCTGAACTTGTGGAACCGGATGTCACTAGTGAATCTACGTATGGAACTGGGACAAGGGATGCAAAAGGGTATGGCTCTAGATCACGAAGGTACGAATCTGCCTATCGATCTGGCTAAGATGATGCCTATGAGACTACTGGTACTAGTGCTGCTACCTATGCTGCTGTAGGCTATGGGTCTAGATTCATAGGTTCTGGATATTGATAAGCCTACTCTCTCTGGGTCTGGGTCTCGATCACGAACAGCGTAAACTGGATATAGGTATATAACTACTCCTGCTACTATCTAAACTACTCCATGCTCTACTGCAACTGAGTATGGATCTGCTCGTGCAACTGGATCGACTCAGTCAACCGATGAACCAACCTGACCAACCGCATAACCAACTGGGTCAACGGGCTAAGCTGCAGTAGATGCGCCTGGGACTGGGTATGTATCTGGATCATCACCCTCACTAACTGTAGAACCCACTGCTGAACCAACGGAATAATCTACTGAATCAACGGAATGAACTAGAAGGTGTGCTGCTAGGTATTGATCCGTATCTGCGCTTACCCATGATGCACCACCTACCCTTGCTTATGCACCTACCCCGACTAGGTATGGGTATGGTTCTGCTACTGTACACTAGGGCTCTGTAGGCTGGTGCCTTTGCCTTTGCTTCTTCTGCCCATGGCTATAGGTATGTACCTGGACGAGATACTAGTGTTGCTACTCCTGCTCATGCTCATGGGTAAACAACTGGTGCTAGTGATATGTATCTATCTGTACGAGATGCTACCTATGCCTTAGCCTCTGTAACCCATGTGCCTTACTCTGACACTAGTGGGGGTGCTAGTGATGCCTTCGCTCTAACTACCTCTGCATCTGCATCTGCCTATTTCTAGCTCACTCCGATGCTTGAAATGCTACCCATGCTCCCCCGATTGCGGGATGGTACATTAGCCGAGAGGGAGGGTTGACTTTGATCAGATATCATTGAACTGCTGGCTTGCTCGGAAGGCATTCTTGCTGGCTGGGAAGGCATTCTATGGTTAGTTCCTAAAGTGAGTTTCCCACCCCCGGGCATGGCTCTTCCCCTTCCATACCTGAAGAACTCACTACCCCAGTGGGTTTAAGAATCAATCAAATCACTCAGCATTTCACATTATATATGATTTTCTTTTTTGCTTTTTTCTCCAGGCTCTACTATACTATATTCATGTTATTCGTGCCATTCTTCTACATTTTTATGTTCACGTGGATAAATACTACGTAAAGGTGCTTCCTTATATAGATATAGCGGGCTCTCTATTCTCTTTTCTTGCCCATGATTGGCTTTCTTTGGACGTCAAGAAGGGCGAGTGGCGTGAAGGGCGGGCATAGAGGATTGGATGGAGAATGGTCTAAAATGAAGGAATGAATGTAATAAGGAAGGCTTGGCTGGAGCCTGGGAAATCTCCGTTTCTGCTCGGAATCATGCATTACCAAGGGGGAACTGGAGGAACAACATAAATCACCCCCTCCTTGGGACGGAGAAAGAGGATGGGCCGGCCAACCCGCCCAACGGAACAATCCTTTTCAGCTTAATTAAGTAAGAAGGTGATCACTGGCAGGAAGCGAAGCACACCCTCTTTGCACATGTTCTATCAGAGGCGGCTACTTGCTTTTTTTATTGATAAAGTGTGCTTGTTTCTTTCAGGTCCTGAGAAGGAGAAAGGACCTGAGGAAAAAGAACGAAATAAGGGGCTGGCTCGCTCAGAAGGAAGGGGAAGTGAGAGAAGGAAAGGTCCTGTTCGCGGTCCTGAGAAGGAAAAGAAAGGACCTGAAGCTAAGTAACTCGTAGATAGGGGTTATGGAGCTCTTACCTTCCTCTTGAAATAACACGCCTTATATTTATTCCCCTTGCTTTCAATATGATACGCCTTAATTCTTCATCTTTCCTTCTGAAGTATGATAGCCTGATTCCTCCAATAGCTACGCCTGCCTTAATAGCCCTTCTTGGATTGGTGGGAGCTCCTACCTTATCTGTCGCTATTGACTTCCTTGCACTAGGAAGCGCAAGCCCCTCCGGGACCTTGCCCTTCCTATTTCTTCTTTGGCGGCTTCGCCCCTTCTTTTTTGCATGACCCAACCGAGCCAGGAGAATCATTTCTTTGTGGCAGGGCGGCTTGTTTTTGGCTCACTTTCGCCATGCACGGTTTCACAATCCAACATGTAGAGCATAGCCCACCTTCCTTCGCAGCGGTATCATACAGAGAAAAGTAACTTGGCCTTGCTTGCCGGCCAAGTCATCTCTTTCACTAGGCCTTACTTGCTTGCCAGCCAAGTGCTGTATCTCTGAGGATTTGATATTTCGCATTACTTATGAGATTATGTCATACCATATTTGTGATTCTTTTGGGGTGAAATCAATGTCATTCCAATGCAAGGTATTGTACCCTTCCTTTCCCTTCTCATTTTCACTCGGTATTCCAACCAATCATGAAACTCAACCACCAGGCATACCACCTAAGCATCACACCTTAACTTACGAGCATGCAAGGCTAAGTCATATAGAAAGCATCCAACCTACGTGGTGGCTACTTCTGGTGCAACCCTTCAAATATCGGGAAGTCCCTTCCCTACCTGAGCTACACACCCGCTCCTTCCTTCCTTCTGTGGAAGAGGCAAGTAGGTAAATGCTTTTAGGTGCATCCCCTCCCCTTCCCAACAGATGGAAATCCAGTCGAGCACATTATGAACTTCGGACTGTAAACCTCCTGACTCTATTATCGAAAGGATATGACCATTTTCAAGAGCGAGCTTTTCATACCACCTGGAATCTTATCCGGTCTTAAAGATGACTGGGTGCGACCGGCGCCCTTCTGACCGTGCCGGGCAGAGGGGTCAGGCACCTAGCACTCCCGAGCAGTGACCAGAAAGAAGTCCTCCTATTCATCTTTCCTGGACAAAGTGGAAGAACAAGCATTGGCGGCCACCCCTACTCTCCCCTGATAAGTACCGGAGGGTGCGACCAGAGCTGCTGGACCTTTGGAAGGAAAAGCTCTTAAAAAGATCTTGAGGCCCATTATACAGAAGAACGTGTCTTGGGTGCGTAGAACTTATATAAGGTGAATGGGGAGTTTGGAAGTAAGTCCTACCTAACTACCCTTCCGAGAAGAAGAGAATCGAGTTACCCCTCTCCCCACTGACTTCATGGGTTGAGTGCAGCTCTAAAAGAGGACCTTAGAATTCTTGAGGAGTCGAGTCGATCATATACGTATTAACAACGACAACCGATCGTTCGCCTTTTAAGCTCTCTCCAAGTTATAAGATAGAGAGGTCGCATCTTTTAAGATCTCTGCCTCGCTTACAGGAAAGAACTGAAAATGAATGCCCTTTATATAGTATACATAGAAAGGAAAGCATCACTGGCGGGACCTTTTTTTCCATGACTAGCATGCGAGAATACAAGCATCACCGGAATACGAGCAACGCTAGCGGGATACAAGCATGCACACCCTGCACACCCTTCACTAGTGGTTAAGCACTACTGGAATCAATCAAGCTTCAAAACATCCATCACATACGGAATAACAAAATAGCTTCTCCATACGGAAAGAGACCCCCTGAAAAAGCATCACAAGCATACGGGCATCACTAGCGGGAATAATAACTAGGAAGAACAACCAGCACGAGAGCATCATTAGCATATAAGAATGCAAGCCCTTGCACGCCTTTAACCGGCATACGACACCCCCGTCAATAACGCATTGAAATGTTTGGTGCCCCGACTTCCCCTGCAAGGGATTAATGGACTCAGACGTTTTTATATCTATCACCCTGTAGGACCTTAAAAAATCCTGACCAACCGTGAGAGCATTCGAGATTTTCAAATCCCTACGCCTTTGAAATGATCACTAGAGCAACTAACTATAACTACTCACTAGAGCCTCTTGGGGTTAGTTAAGGTACCGGTATGAATTCCGTTTCAGAGCTGGTTCCTTGATGCTTATTGGGTGGGGGGCATTGGTCGAGCCTGCTTACGCATCCTAAGTTGACTTATTGGGTGAGGGGGAACCTAGCGTATCAGTTATCAATTCTACCTGCTCAAACTGGTCAATTCAAGAGTGAAAGGGTGGCGTTACCCTATATTGGGCCCCTACCCCTTTATAGAGACTCGCTCATCCCCATACGTCATGTTATATTCTCCAATTTCCCAGTTCAAGGTCCAAATTAATGCATCATATCAATTGACTAATCGATACGCCATCTTTGCTTACTTCATTTCCCATCCATTTCATCGAGGGAAAGGAAGGGGTTACCCATCCCAATCATCCCAATTGAGAAGGGTAACAAAAGAAATGTACCTTAGGGAGATGTACCTTAGAACAGAGTAAATTGAAGAAGAGGTACAAGGGTTGATGATACATTGAAGAGTCAACAAGGTGGCTAGATAAAGGGGGAATTCATCCCACTGGAGTAAGGGGAAAAGTAAGTGGTTGGGGGAACCCATCCCACAGAAAGGAGGCTGTCAGAGTCAAAGGGGTAACCCATCCAAATCTAAAGCGAGAAACCCCAAGTTGCACAAGTAGACCAGGGGATAGGGTAAGGTGATGAGAATCAAAGAGGAAAATAAGAGCGAAAACCACGGACAGGTCTTTCAAAGACCGACAAGACTAACCAACTAAAATCAACTACCAAACCATAGTAACCCCAGACCAGGCCATGTGAGAAATGGTAAGATGGAAAAGGCATTAGGGGCCAACCCCTAATGGACTGAAGGCAAGATCGCGTAATAACCAATCCAATCTAGCAGTACTTAGTGTGAAACGATATTGAAGCATATGCGCATTAATGAAGCAAGTAGAATGACATACATAACATGAGAAAAACCAGGGCATGTGGCTCCCAATGTAAGGCACAGGCCTCATGAAGACGGGCAAGGTGATCAATTCTCCTCTAATAACCTGGCCTCTAGTGGAGTGGCTGCCCCGCCTCACTCCTTCTACGCTTTCTGTCCCGCCTAAGCCTCTAAGTTCTCAGCCTAACTCTATATCCTTCCTTCCTCGGAAGTATTCTTATGTATGGACTATAGCAAGTGGAATGGAATAACAGGGGGAAGAGAATGGGTGGTGGGTGTGTGCCTATTGATTGCGCGGTGACTGGGAGAGCATATGAAGTCCAATCTAGTCAATCTCCAAGTTGGGACGGGGAAGGAGACCCTGGCTGGAAGCTCTCTGTCCAAGTCATAGTAATAATCACGTGAAAAAATAGTCACTGGAACCTGGGCTACCTCGCGAGCTGGTTGTTGGAGGTGGTAGGCCGGTAGAGATTAGAACCTGCTGAACATGATTGATCCAAACTCATTCTGGACAAGTTTCGTGGGGAGAGAGAAGGGAGCCCTTTCATCAAAGAAAGAAATGACCCATCTCTCTTTTCAGCCAGTACCTTATATTATAGAGGTTATTATTTCATTGTCCCATATTCTCTAAAAAAAGAACATGAAAGTATGAGATACATGAATGATTCTTTTTTCTGTCCCTTGAGTGAGTATTAGAAGTGTTATATGTATTCTATTTTATATACGTTATTATGAGAGTAGAACGAGTATGAGATACGAGTAGTGAGTATGATAAGCTTTATATGAATGAGTCCCATACTTCCAACAACAACCTTGAGTTTATGATTCTGTCTTCCCTACCTTACCTTGATGAGTTAGATATGATTATCTACGTTATTATGGGATTCCTCCGGGGTATCTATGGTTCCCTTCGGGGCTTAATAGTATCTGTCTGAGTCCCCTGCTTACTTCCCATACATACATTGTACTAAGCTTCTGACATACATTCTGATTGGATCCCCTTCGGGGTTGTCTTTCTGTGCCCTCCTTCGTCGGGGTCCCTTTCTTACCTCTCATAGCTAGTGAGCCTATGTGAGTGAAAGAAGCCTTATATGTAGTTTGATGAGTCCCCTACTACCTTTCTTAGTGAGTCTGAATGAGTGGCCCGGCCGGGCGGGTATTTCTCCTTCCCTAGCCTTCTTATCTAAGCTTCATGAGTGGGTGTATGAGTGAAACTACTACTACCTTCTACCTTCTATTCGCTGTTACCTACCCTATCTGTACCTATCCTTCTTAGATCGGTGTTTTGGCTTCTACCTCATCTACCTCATACATTAAGGAAGAAGCTTAGAAGGAAGACTCTATCACTCACATAACAAAGCCATAAAGCCAGCCAGTCATAGCTGGTCCCGAACGTAGCATTTCGTATCGATCTTCTCGGCTTTACTAGCCCCACATACTTGACTGGCTTTATGTTTCCGAACCTAGCTATTCCCGAACCTAGCATTAGTTTGTGAGTGTGAGCGTGTGAGTGAAGGAAGGCAACTTATTGAATATCAAGGTTAGGCCAGGTGTGGGAAAGAGTAGGAACAATAGAAACAATATGTTCAATTATGATTAGATTAGGGAAAGTCAACACTATTCACCTGTTGCTTATAAGTGGTAGTATTGATGCTTACTCATCTTAATTGATTACTCTTAGTATTAGTATCCAATGAACACCATTAATTGCATAGATCAATAGGTAAATCTTATCTGTTCTACTCTATTACCTTTGTTCCATAATATATGGATATGTGATATTCAATTAGGTAGATTACGTAATGACTAGTCTCTTTTTATTACACTATAAGCTATTTCCATTACTCTGTACTAGTTAATGATAGGCGTATTATGAGTCATTAGTATACCTGTAATAGTAGATGCGTATAACATGTTCAGACATTGAAACCAGTTGTTATCATGGAAGTTGCTTGTAATCAGTATTGAACAAGAGCTTTCTTACAGTTCATAGTAAGTAACATGTCAATGCTAATGATACTACATGCTTAGAAAGAGTAGTCATAAGCTATACTTCATCATGCTAACACTAGCTCTATGTGATAACCATTGACTCATACTAATACTTTACCCTATGTATGATATGGAAAGCTTGGTTCTACTATCCTTGTTTACTTAATACTAGTTACTCTTATCCATAAGTAACTCCATATCTATTAGCTCCTTAGTATTCATAGAGCTTACTAAGACCCTTTCATTGAACGGCTTCTCAATAATGACAGAGATAAGCAGCTTGTTACGTTTCATTAGTGTAATCATGTCACTGTTCATATGGGTTGTGCTTTGATCTCACTAAGAGCTATCTTGATATCATGGATTTGCTTACCTATTAGTCGTATGATTTCACCTATCATATCTATTAGGGAAAACACGTCCATACTTATCTATGATTACTAGTATGTGTTTAGTACTGATCTTGTTATACCTGTACAAGCTAAGAGTCATGGGCATAATAGCTTACATTGGTTCCATATTCAATAGGATAGCACTACTTATAACCACAACTTATACTTGCGGTAATTGTATCCTCTTGCTTAATGGTATAGAACCTTATAACTAGTTTGAATACTGAGTAAGCTCTACGTCATTTATATGGAAATACAGCTTCATAGTACTTACTTGATACGTGTTGTATAATAATGGTAATCGAGCCAATCTATGAATCAATAGAGTATGTAAGTAGAATGACCGTAATCACTGACCTGTAGTAATAAGGAGCTTCCATATATAGTGAACATAACACAGTTTACCATACTTATACAGGTTAGTACTAATACCATTCTAACAACTGATGTCAAATATACAACACCTATTACACCATAAGCATTACATATGACAAGCTTAGTGATTGCTTTGAGTTCATACTAGTTGTGATATCAATACTAATATGATGGAGTTCATTATCGTAATCACGTCATTATAAGTGTTGTTTACTGTTCTACTTATTCAGTAGAGAGATAAGCTTAGGGTGTTATGGTTTCTATGAACCTATCGTATATATTAGGCGATAATCGTGATATGTTATAAGAGCTTAGTTGTGTGATTGATTACAAAGAATACGTGATATGGTTACATGCTTACTATTGGGTAAGCTTCATATGTACATAACATGAAACTTAGATCGGTTAGATTAAGCATAGTAATGAAGCATCACAATGGTTTGAATAGGGCAATTACATCACTCATAGGAGCTGTATTACCTTAGCTGCTCACATTACTCCTATAATAGTATGATATATATGAAATCGTTCGAACGGTCATCCCTTAATAGATTTCTTTTTCCTTACGGCCAAAACATACCAAAACATACCAAAACCCTCCAACAAGCGCTACTTCCGCTACCTACCGTAAGGTAGAGGACCCACTAGGACCTATGCCAGGCTATGGGCCTACCTATGCAACCAATAGGGCAAGAGGGTGAGCCACCCCTATGGTGTTTGTGGTCTGCTAGATCTAAACTTTGTCGTCCCCCATCAAGTGGGATATACATATAGAATATCTCCTTTACCATATAGTAGAGTAAGTGTCGAAAGGGTCTCGAAAGTCGAGGTTCGGAATGAACTAAGACACTAGCGTGCACCCCACCCTTGAGTCACTCGCCCGCTAGGGAGGGGTTTAGAGGATAGCCGTAAGGTGGGCGTAGGGGCCACCCACCAATTACCATCGGCTTCAAGTGAAGTCACTCGACACCATGTTGTGAAGGGTGAAACCAGGGCTTTTACACACTTAGATGTTAGCGTTAGGCTTCGAAGGAGTAGAGTTTCACAACGATATGCCTGTGCCAGCTGCCTGAAGGGTCAAGGTCTTCAAGGCACTAGGTCGCTTGGCTACTTTACTAACTACCATGAGGGAGGGAGTCATTCATTATCCCTTCCCCACTTACGTTGTCAGATGATAACTCTCACCATTAGATACCTGGGAAGAGCTTCATTAACTTCTTAGATACGAAATAGGACTGAGTGAGGGTGGGTAGATATAATCTAGAGTATAGTGAGTGCACAAGTACCAACTGGATGGGAGATCATATTGGCATACTCCCTCCCCATTCCCCCATGCAAGAATAAGGAGAGGAAGGAATAATCTCATTTGGCATTCATTCTCACAGAGCCGGATGTGGCTATCCCTTTTGTTTCATTCTGGCCCTTATTTATTGAGATCCGTAGATCACGCTTCCTCCCTATGCTCTCCCTGGTCGTATGTTTAACGTAGGAAATTCGGAAATCCGGATTATTGGAGAGGATTGGGGAAACCCCAAATCCCACCATGAATGACGAACTCCGTTACCCATATGATAGCGCGGCGCTAATGAAGTGAGATTGACTAAGCAGTAAATTGAAATTCATTGCTCGACCAAAAGGATGCGTAAGCAGGCTCGACTGTTAAGGAGAGGACCTTTAGGTGCTCGACTGTTAAGGACCCTTCCGGCCAATTCGGAATTCCTTACCGAGTGAGTAGGAATGACCATCTTTTCTGCCTGCCTGCAGGGGCAGAGCCGATAGGGAGAGGATGGATAGTTCGTTATTAGATAATAAGACTCTCTCTGTCATAACCGAGTAGATCATCTATATCTAGATGAACCACAACTCCGAGAAAGAAAGTGCAGAAATCTAGCATCTCTACACGAGCGCCGGCACCTCCCTACGCTGGTGCCTTTAAATGCTTGCAGAAGGAATAAGAATCTCATTTATCTGTCCGCCTCATTGATGACTCACTGTCTGTCGGTCGGGGTTCGGTCGGGCCGGGAACCAGAAACAGTCGAGATTCCTTACGGTCGGGCTGGGCTGGACTGCTTGAGTAAGTGAGCTCACTCTCCGCCTGCCTCCTTAGTAGCTATAGTTTTCCTCCCTTCGGTCGGGTATGCGTTTCATTGTCTAGTATTATTTCAAGAATCTAAATAGCATAACTGTCATACATTAGCTGTTGGGTTCCGCTTACTGTCTGTTTCCGGAACCTACTGTGCAGGCCGTCTGGACTGGCCGTCTGTAGGGGCAAACACCAGTTCCATTCATTCCGGGGCTGCTTAAGAGTTGGACTTACTTATTTCAGGTCCAATGGCGCCGATCCAAAGGACCAAACCCCTAACCCACCCGGCCCATTGGTGGGATGGAAACCCCTAATGGTGACAACCGGTAGGATTCTCATTTTCTTAGTTCGTTAGCTAAGTGAAGTAGTAAGAGATAGAGATGTTCCTTTGGATTGATCGCTAAGGTTCACTCAACAATACCACTAAACCCAGACTCAACCCTATCTTATGGGATACCCAATAACCCACGAATTCTCCGTCTCCAGACGCCTTATCCAGACCGGACGAGGTGTAGTCGGTCTTATGCACCTTGAGTGCTAGGACAGACAGAGCTCCATTTCATCGGGCAGGCAGGGGACAGATGGTTCCAGAAAGAAAGGCTGTTTGGCTAGCTTTGTCTGACTGTATGTCTAGCTTTCTTTCTGGCTGACTGGCTGGTTGGCAATAAAGAACTCGTACTTTCACCGGCCGGGGAACTATATAACCCCAGCCAGGTACCCGGATTTCCACCTCGATCAATATTCACCGGATAGCATTTATACCTACTGCGGAACTACTACCAGAACTTCTTAGATTGGAGGGACATTGGTTGGCACTTTGAACATTCTTATTACCTTTTTAAGCCTACCCACTTGATTACTCAAATTAACGACCTAACCTGTCATGTTTCCTTTACCACTCCGTGCCTCACCCTACTTTCTTATTAGACACACTTGCTTGGGTTAGCACTTAGAACCTTAACTATTAACCCGCTACGCCCCTGCTGCCTGCTTCTCTTCACTTTTACTACCAACCTCTAGTGACACCTTACCCCCCCACTTAGTCCCCACACTTACTCGTTGGACGACGGGGCGGGGCTTCCCATAGAACCTTTTGGTCGGACCGCCTTTATGACCCAACCTCAGGAATCTTAGTGGGGTAGTAAAGTAGAGTAGAGTAGCACTATCGAGCTCTTGTCGGGGGGACGAGCTTCACCCGGTCAGCCAGATACGACGATTGATTCATTCACACAGCACCCTATTCGCACAAACCCCAGCTACGTTCAGTGCTTCCAGAATCAAGGAATGTTCAGGGCATACCCACACACAGGAGGACAAGGGTTGGTGCATCCCCATCCGGAAGGTTTATGACATCCAGACCCAGACTAGACCATTGCTTACTTCGATTTCAATACATACGTCGCATCCAACACTATTAGTTCTAGACCAAGGGTTAGACATACGGGCTCACTTCAATACAACAACCAACAAGCCAGACTATACGTTGTTGCCCACAAAGAACAAAGTTGACAACACAGAACATATAGGTTTATTTAGATTTCTTTTTTCCAGTGGAAATTATGTATATGAACCCAGATAAACAATAGGCCGTTTGCTTTATTAAAACATGCATCTGAGATGGTAGGTTGTTACCTTCACCGTCACCATTTTCTCTGCTCCCTTCTTCGCCGTGTTCCCTCTCCGTTGCTGGTTTCTGTTGGAATGGAATGGGATTGGATTGGATGGCATGCTTGGATGGACTGGATTTTATGGCTGGTCATTTTCTTCTTGCTCGATCGTCGGGCGAGGTTCTTTAGCCTGAACCTCCGCCTCCTTAAGATGCAAGAATAGGAGAGAAAGATGTGAAAACCTCTGCCAAGGATGCGTAAGCAGGCTCGACTGTGAAAGGAGAGGATGCGAAAGCACGCTCGACCACCGGGAGAGGTAATGAGCCAAACTCAGAGGGCCCTTACTTCTTCATACCCACTAACCGACTAGCTCACTCTAAAGGATGCTACAGCAGGCTCGACTGATAAGGCCGCCATCACCGGCAGGGTGCGTAAGCACGCTCGACTAATAAGGCCGCCATCGGCTCGACTGATAAGGAGAGGAGCGTTACTTCCCATTAAAGGAAAGAGGCATGAATAAAGCCAGCAGCCAGCTCTCTTCTCATCAAAATGGTACTAACAAGCAAGCTCTAAATTCAAGTAATAATGGTACTATGCATCCACGATTCATTCATTGATCCATTCATCCCTCGCTCGATCCATCCACAATTGCCTCTTTGTCTATCCTGTCCCACTGATACCGGTTCGTGTATCTTGAAGTAATCCTTGTGGCTTAAAAAGGTAATACAAATTTTTTGAAAAGTGCCTACCAAAAAGGCACTCACTCAATATCTAAATTTTAGGAGTAGTTACTTAATTCAAGAAGGCAGTTACAACAATCCAATGAAGGGTAGCTGTCCAATTGCCTGCCATTCCTAAAGTAGGTTGATCAAGGTGTGAAAGCAATGTTCTAAGTGCCCAAGCAAGCCTTCCTTTCCAAGATTGTATAGCTGTATTGAATCTATAGGGCAGTTCCTACGCCATGATCCCACCACAATGGTAGATCGTTTTAACTGGCGAAGAAAGGCCCATATGACAGGTCAAAGTGTCTACCCAAGAAGCCCTTCTTGAAAAGACAAGGGGTCTGGCGACTCAATCAAAGTAGCAGTTCCCACGATCCCACATGGTAGCTATAAAACTTCCATGAATCGAGTAGGGCCGGGGGGTCTTTCCTAAAAGCAAGAAGGTGTGGTTCCGTGTTTTGATTCTGGAAGCACTGAAGTAGCTGGGGTTGTGCGAATAAGTCGTAAAGTAAAGAAGGCAAATAGGAAGGTATAGCCCGCCCGATATGACATATAAATCTCAAAGGTAGTATGGAGAAATCACCATATATAAGGCCAGATCTAAAGCGGTGAGGCACGAAAGTGATAAGTAAGATCCAATAAGAAGTAGAATTAAGAAGATCCCTATTCAAAGGTGATTCATAAAGAAGCTAAATAAGAAGGTTCTTAGATGCTTCAACGCACAAGTTGTAGCTTTCAAATTGTAGTTGTCAAATTGAAATTCCCTAGGCTCAAGCTGCCTAGCCCTCCCTAAAATAAGCAGGGGCTGTATCTATTGTTAAGTAAGTGGATTGGCCTGAATAATGACAAAAGTCAGCCTGTCTAACCCCACCCCATCTAATAATCTAATAAGTTCCGGCAGTAATTCATGAATAGGGCAGTTCCGATCCAATGATCCAACAACTGAGTGGTCTAAAGCAAGTAAGGAGAGTATAGGTGTCCTAGTGGTACCCCTGAAGTAATAATATGTAAGCAAGTTTTGGTTTTGTTGTCCGTGCAAAGCTCTGTTGAAGCCCGTGCAATCGCTAAGTTCAGGTATCTATATATATAGTATCAAGGGGTTGTAAAGAGTCAAGTTGGTAGCAGCAGGTCAAACACAAAGTCTGGGTGTAGGCAGGTGCGCTAGCAAAGCAGTAAGTAAGTTCCAACCCAAGCGCTCCAGATATCATAAGGTAGTAATCCAACATGGCTTTTTCTTTCTACGCACTGACTTTACGATCCGCAAGCAAGCTTCCCTCTTTCGTAGCGACCTCTGACGTTGTGCCTGCTACAGTGCCCATTCTCTTTCCACGCGAACTGGCCCATCTGCCTGACATACCTATTCTTGCTACCCGGCAAACAAGTTACCCTCACATTGAATCGGATCAGCCTTTATAGCGTGAATCTTGCCATCTTTCATGTCAATCATCTGTCTTAGTCCATTTTCTCATTTCAAGCCTAATGTCAATACCGTGATCGTGCATCTGACCATCAAAGCTATAAGGTGAGCTCTTGAGAACTTTACCTATCTCTAACTTGATCAACTTGGCCCTCTCTAAATGGGTTACACCTACCTGCTTGCTCTTTTACGGTGAGAAAGCAACCAACCTTCATTGGGCCAGCAGGTTCATTAGTATGGGATTTCCTTTATTTGTACTTTATGGGAGCATGGGAGAATGACTTACATAACTGTTTTATTTCTTTCAAACTTGAAAAGCCAGAACGTATTATGAATGAGTCATAGAGTGTATGATGGACGAGTCACAGGGCTACGAGTCAAGGTTGAAGTGGTTATATAATGTGCTAAAATGGCCCGCTATCTATATAATAATTGACGGGTTTCATCTTTCACTTCAAGTTCCTTTTCCCAATCTTCACTTAAGCTCCTTCGCACTCAAAGTTGGTCTTGACAAAATATAACCACCTTTCTTCGTCGCGTAAGTAGGACATATCCCTCACCATATGAATAGTGAGACCCTACCGGGCCTACTGGGCCTTTGGTCAAGCCTGCGTTAGCATCCTTCGCCTACTATATAAGGAGGAATAAGGCAGACTCTCCTTCAATCATTCATTCATCCAAAGGAAGATGATGAAGCTTAGAGGGTAGGGAAGATAAGCTTCTACCTCTCATCCGTTCAGCTTAGAAGAGAAGGTAGATTATGAAGCTTTACCTAGCCTCATGCCCCCTCTTTCTCCTATGCATGGGCGGAATTGCACGTGTGTCAATTACCCTTCTACCCATCTAACCATCCATACCATCCAACCCATCAAATGAAGTGAACCATTGGAATCAATTTATGGCAATCATTGCATTGGATCACACACCATTGACGTTCAATGCGGTTGGCCAAATGAGTGAGACGGACCGGTCGACTGACCTATTACAACCCTGTTGAGCAAGTTAGTGCTCTCCCTATCAAGGAAGGCTGATTGCTCACCCAAGAAGGATGATTAAGCCATACCATAGAAGGAAAGGCCCGAAAGGTCAGAATATAGCTCACCCAAGAAGGAAGGCAAGGCAGGTAAGTCAGCAAAGAGATGACCACAAACTAGGAAGAAGAATAAGTGAGGTTCTGATGTGGATCCACTCAAGAAGGATGGGTACGAGGAAGCATCCAGGAATGAGAGGGCCTCAGGGAAGGAAGGTTGCCTACCTGGTGGGCTACTGAACGGAGTCGTGCCAACTTTCAAACTGGAGAAGTACCCAATCAATAAAAGAAATGACAAAGCAATAAAAGAAATGACAAAGCAATAAAAGAAATGACAAAGCAAGATGATCGATCAATAGTCGAGTTCCAATCAAACCTACCCCTTTCTGAGGCTATTGACAGGTGGGATGATGTGAGTGAAGCCAGGGCCTGCCAATCAGATCTTGTGTTGTTATATAATTGATTGTAGTTTGTTCCCTGGCCTGACCGAGAGGGAAAATCCCCCCCAACTATTTTCTTCTGCGCTCCCACGATTGCCGAAGTCAATGCGAAGGCCCGATCCGCGTGAGCGGTTATGATCTCTTGAAAGGCTTCCCCCCCCACCGAACAACAGGGCCTTATGGAATAGATCCTGGCCCTTTTCGTGCGCGGGCTTGGCTCCCGCACCAACCTTTGGATGGGGCGCCATTCAACTGGTCCTTCCGCGTCGACTTTGGTTGCGGTTTTTAGAACCGACATGATTCTTCGATGCAGGAGCTTGTGACACTACCTGGTCACCGTGGTCAATGAGTTATGTGATGAATTCCAATTCTTGTCATTTGTCATTCCAATTTAGGTAATTTGGAATGGAATTTATGGATGCGTAAGCAGGCTCGACCATAAGGGTGAGGTAACGTGTGAGGAGACGAACAACTCTCTTTTGGGGCCCTTCACCAAATAAGCACCCCATACGAACCCACTCTCCCGACCAAAGAAGGGGGAGGGGCCCCAAAAGCCGCCATCAACTTGAAGAACAACAGGCCTCCATCGCCGCCATCAAATGGATAGTCATTTTTTGGTACCTTTCCCTCGGTCAATTCCATATATATTTATATATGATGCAGCGGGTTGAATCCAAAATTGGAATCTTCCTGCCTTTTTGTTCGTTTGACAGTCTTAGGTGCAGGTAGGTTCACTATCACCGCAACCTTTGCAGGGTAAACTAGAAAACCTTCTCTGCAAACTATATGGCCCAATATCTTTCCAAAGGGGACATAGAAAATACATTTCTTCACACTAAGAGAAATCTGCAACTATCTACATCGGTCAAACATGAGCCTGAGTAGTCCTATATGCTCCTTCAGCATACTGTACACAGTCCAATCATCCATGTAAACCTCCAAAAACTTATGAATGAACTCGCGTTGCAATAACAATCCTGGAGAATACAGTAGGGGCATTCTTGAGCCCAAATGGCATCACGTTATAGGCAAACGACCCCCACTCTATAGTGAAAGTAGTCTTCTTCTTATCCTCTTCTGCAATTCTGACCTGATGGTAGCCTGATTTCCCATCTATGGAAGAATATGCCTCCTTTCCTGCAACCTAATAATGTAACTCATCGCTGAATGGGGTCGGAAAAGGATCATGTATGCAAGCAGAGTGAAAAATTATGAAATCAACAAAAACTCGAACATCTTCAGAGTTATTCTTACTCTATATCACAATGGGCCTCACCCATTCGGCTTCATCTACTGGTAAAACCAAACCTGCAGCCAACATTCTGTCAATTTCCTTGCTCTCCTTTTATTGAGTAAGCATTTCGCACTAAAAATGACCAGTTCAAGGCTTTGGAGTTCATACACACTTTACTCTCTGACTTTGCATCCACCTCCCTATCAACTTGACTTGTATCATTTCGGTGACTATAGAGAATAAAGAGCAATCGAGTGTTTCTTCTTTTAGAACGTATTGATTTACAGGATAACATAAAACAAACTCCATAGAGCAGTTATAGAAGTCTTATATAGCTCAGATGATTAGCAGTAATTAGTAATTAATAGGGATAGAGTGGTGGGAGAATCACTCCATAACTAGGAAATTCAAGAATGAAAAGGTGGGTGGATTATGATGGAGAGTCTAAAGAACAAGACCTATCAGATACCTATTGAACAACATATCCAGGATTGTATGATAGTTATGTCTTTCTTAAGACAATATTCACACAGATCAAAATGCATTGGACTCAGGCTTGGACTTTAAGCTAGTCCATAAGGTTACAAGCAGGGCTAACTAGACTAATAAGCTTGTTGGGATAATTGACTGGGCTGGAAACAGTCACTCCTAGAAGCTCTAGATTGCACCTCTGGTAAGTGCATTAAGTATAGTTTGTGCCAAGTCGATAGCCTGGTGTCGCTTATAGCCTTGTTCTTGCCGGGAGTACTTGTAGTTATCATTGCCAAGAGAAGATAAGAAGGGAGTTCTTGTCGGGAAGAAATACTTTCCCCCATGACTTACCGAGACAGAACCCTCGCTCCTACAAGACCTACACAGACAAACTGGATACACACAGATTAGAGAGACTTACTGTGCACACACACATATGGGATATATACGTATATATATACTGAGATATATAGAGCATAGCATAGAAAATATAGTATCTAAAGAACAAGTGCCTGGGTACGTTAACATATGGGTACGGTAACGGTACGGCACTAGATCAGAACTTACACCCTGGTCTCCGCATAGCCCATGCCAACTGGTCACCAGTCAGCCGATAGGAGATCATAGCCGCCGATAACACAGAGTTGGTCCTCCTTGACTTAAAATCAGTGTTGCTGATAGTTGCTAGTCATTCATTGTTGATAGCCAATAGTTGCCAGGAGTACTTGCCAGGAGTCTTGATTGAAGGTCAGTGACACTCATAGTCAGTTAGCATTTACATAAATGCACTTTATCATGCCCTAGGTCGATCTCCTTCGGACCCTCGACTTACTAATTAATAGGTCACTCGACCGACATAGGAGGTCGAGGGAATCCTCTCCCTACCGGTCGAGTGCATAAATGCTATCTCCCAATGGGTCGATATTCTTCGGACCTATTATATAGGTTGAGGGAGATCCTAAAGGCCGTTCCTATTTTATCTGCTGATCTCTTTCAATGGAATTTGCCATGGTGCACTAAGTTACCTACGGAGGTATGCATACGGTCCGGGAACACTTTAGGGTGAACACTGGATGGCGGATCTGATGGATTTGAGAGATCTGAATGGTTGATATGATAGATCTGAATGGTGGAATGATTGCTGCTATGGATCTAATAGATCTGAATGGTTGTTTTGATAAATATGAACGATGGAATTGATTGCTGTTACTGCTGCAAAACCTGACTTGCTAGATCTGATATGGCAGAGATTATGTGTGATCCAGAGATAGAGAAGGGAACTATGGTCTCCAAGAGTGTCAGGTGCTACAGATCGCAATATACATAAGGGTTTGACAATAGTACTCGACCCAATTTTTCAGGGCATTAACCAAGGAGGATCAACTGTACCCTTAGGCGTACAACCCGACTACCCTATCGTACGGGCAAGTAATCTCTCCAAGTGCTGTTCTCGCTGTACTGTAGCAGCAAGACAACCAACAGTTTATCTATGGCGAGGTTTCAAGGGAGCTAGGGGGCTTCTGATATACCTAGAGGGTACTGGGAAGACAGTCTGTGTGTGGTTCTGTCTAATGCGCTACTACTCAAAGGGGTACCCACAGGGGTTACAAGGGAGTCCAACAAGTGTGACCACCTCTTGTATTTCCTGCATGCATGCCTCCCCAAATCCACAGGTTTATGCGCTCAACGACAGATCCCGTGGTTTAAAAATGCCAGAACACGTCTCTAGCCAATTTTTTTTTTTGCTAAAAAATGGAGATCCCACCGGCCCTGGAAAGCGCTCTGATACCACTTGTTATGCTCTTAACCTGCAAGATGATACCAGAATACCAAATATGTGAAGAAATATACCCAGAACATAGAACAGTGAGAAATAAAAAGAAGTATTTATTATTCAGAAAGCAATGTTCAATTGCCTCTTCAAGGAGGCAACCTCCAATAGAGCAGAGTTCGATTACAAAATAAGACACGATGCTCCTTGAGGGGAGTCTCTATCTTTTATATAGGATTCATACATGCAATACCATGGTTCTTATTAATTCCATCTCTCTAATACCATGGCCCATTTGCAATAATTGTGGTCCCTTCATTAAATGCGGGTTAACCACTTACAATTATTAATATGGGCTTTATTGAATCTTTACTTAACTATAACTATGACTCGATCCTATTACATAAATAAGGGGGTTAGGGTGGGACCCTAATAGAGAGGTGTGCAATGGTGTGAGATGCATGGAGTGTTGCAGCAGCTTAGAGGTCAGAGAGGGAACACTTGTCAGCAACAGTTAGAGCTTCAGCATCAGAGTATGTTTCTAGCCCAACAGAGAGGTTAGTTGGGAGTTGTTGTTGTTGTTTTTTGTTTTTGTTTTTTTTGTTTGTTTTTGTTTTCGAGAGTCGCTGGAGTACCCACACTTGGTAGAAGTGTTGCATGCAAGAAAATCGAAAGTAGATAGAAAGGCAAGTTTTCATGATAGAGAAGAGGACATCACCTCAGAGGCCTGGGATGGTAGAGAGGTAGTTGAAGCAATCAAAGATGATGATCTGGATTAGTTTCTCAGAGGATGAGCAACACATTCAGCAGGGGGGTGATGATGAGCCCCAGAAATGGGTAACTATATGGGCTCATTTTGCCTATTATTCTCATTTAATCCACCATTCTTCATATTTTTATGCATGCTTTTGAATATATTTATGTTAATTGTGTGAATGGGAATAGTCACTTTACCACAAAGTCTAATATGTGCTTATTGCAGATTTTTGGACATTTTTGGACCAAGATCAGGCATTTATGAGCAAATTGGCAGCTAAATACGAAGGAACAAGGTTGAGGATTTGTAGGAGGGGTGTCTCCTGCTCTAAATGACCCCTTCCTCGAGTTCTCCACCATCAGCTCGGAGTTCAAGATGAAGCTTTTCTTGTTGAGAGGGAGTGTTGAAAATGGCAACAAGAAATGTTAAAAATAGAAGTGATAAACATAGCACTACTATAAATAGCAGTTTGGGTACCAGTGCTGGATTGAGAAATAGGGAATGAAAAATGGAAGTGATAAAAATAACATTCTATTTTTAGCAGTTCAGATGGATTCCTATTTTAGTCAGTCCCTGGACTAAACGTAGGAAGTAAAATTCGAATTTGAACTTAACAACTGTTTGAAAATAAATTAATTAATTCACCATGAGTTAATTAGTTGTGAAAAATCAAACATGAAGTCTATGTGAGGACATGCAACAATTTCTCTATTAATTGAGGAATTTATCCATCAGTTAAAGAGATAAGGATGAGTTCTAATTTGAGTAGTAATTAGTTGGCTCAGTTAACTGAGTCAAGTCCAGTTAGATTGATTTAAACATTTTGTTTAAATTAAGTAAGTTCAGTTAGTTAATGCATGATTGCATATAACTGCTGCACTTCAAATAACTGAATATTCTCTCATGAATAACTCATGCATGTTAGTTTAGACAAAGACCCAGTTGAGATCAAAGAAGGGACAATGTACTATCAGTTGGATGAATATTTTTCCTATAAAGGAAGCTCATCCATGATGAGGATTTATCTCCTTTAAGACTGCATAGTTGGATAAGAGGTTAGTGAGTGTGTGCAGAGGCCAATTCACACAAGTGGCTACACTGGACCACAATCAAAATTGCGCAAAGAAATAGGAGGCTTGGAGGGCAGACCTGAGGTTAGAGAGAGGCCTTTCACTATCTATGAGCAGCAGAGGTATTACAGAGAGAGAAAAATAGCTTTTAAGCTGATTCTTTTTGTAATACTGACTATATTTCCACTTGTATGATAATACAGAGTTGGGGTTTTAGGTTGAGGCTTTCCCTAGGTTATATATTCTGTGTTATGTGTGTTTGATTCCTTCTTATCCGTTATATGTGTTCTTAGATGTTGCTCATGTTTGATTAAAATTTCCGCTAAATTGATTGTAGAAGTAGATCAAGTATTTTGCTTTAGTATATTGCATTATCAGGTGATCTACAGTGGGAATTTCTACATGACCCTGGGCATATGGGAGCCCATACAACCTCAATTGGTAGGTGATAAGGCTCTAGCAGCGGGAGTAGACGGTGAGATCGACCCCCGACCACATTAACTACTCGTAAAATCTGACAGACATTTGGGAGCCTAGCTGGTGGGGGCAAGCAATTATCCCCGACCCTTGGCCACATCACTCCATGCAACCACCTACTCGATGGAAAAGGTGACAATGCTGGCGGGGGCAGACTATTGGCCCCAGCCCTCAGCCTAATGGCACACCATGTGGCCCTAGTTTTGCGCCTATGACGTTATTGGGTGAATTAGCTAAGCGAAAAAATTCACCGATTGTAGTATAAATATTTGCCTCCCAAAATGTTCAAAGGGTGAAAATGTAGCATAGTTTGGAGGTTCAACCAATTCGGAGGACGAATAGCAAAGGAAACTTAGGAGAGCCATAACTTGATGACTTTTGGTCTTTTTGAGCCCAAGAAGAGCCCAAATAGGGTTTTTTAGGCATTTCGAATCCAATGGAAGCGTCTGTTTACTAATTGGATCACTTATGGAATGAATTTTTGTAGGATTGAGTCTTTGAGTGCAAGGGACAATCAGTGGCTTGAAGCAGTTCTGAAGGATTTTTGAGCACAGAGAGGACCTTGTAAGGGTTTTCCAACCTTCATATGTTATATGTAGTAGCTATGACTTCTATGGTGCAACTGATCTTGTTTGTATTTTCTCGCTATGTGTTCTGAGGAAAGCTCTTTTTATTACTTCAATGTGGAGTTGTTGTACATGTTATGCTCATTTTCAGATGGAGTAAAAGGTCTTGATGTGAGAGCCTTTTTCATGTTGAATGTTTATGAA
Source organism: Pinus tabuliformis (assembly GCA_031772625.1). NCBI lineage: Eukaryota > Viridiplantae > Streptophyta > Pinopsida > Pinales > Pinaceae > Pinus > Pinus tabuliformis. Next base: position 4,582,518 of record CM062814.1, on the reverse strand, counting down.
TGGCTGTAGGTGGCCATACCTTTTAGAGTGAGAGTTCTTTGCAGGAGAATGTTTCCTTGAAGGGGAAATAAGCCACTCATTTTGTCAACACATTTCATGCACTCTTTTATCATTGAAATCTATTGAGCGGTCTAGCTATGTTAGCAAGCCCGAAGATGTAGCCAAGGAGGGGTGAACTCCATCATCAAATTATGTTTTGTCTTTCTTCTTGATTTCCTTTATGAGTTAAATGTGGATATGATGCTTGTTTAAAGTTCATATGAAAACTAACTCATCGTCCTTGAATAGAACATAAAACTTGTTTACATAAGACCCATTTTTGTTTACTTGCAAAGTATCAAAGGGCGATTAAATTTTAGGAAGGAGAAGTTCTCCTCCAATTTCAAATCAAACTTAATTTGCATTTTTTATAGATCCATAGATATTCAATGTACGTTACAAAACAAACATTTAGTCCGAAATAATGATTGTTGTGTTGAACTCATCTTATGTTCTTTTCTTGAATTTCTTTCCCAAATCACTTGTATAATATTTTTAATAAAAAAATTAATATAACCTTTTTGTTTTTATTTTTTCCCTCTTAATTCCCTTTTACTTGAGTGCTTATGTTTTATTAAAAAATCAACCTTTTCCTTTTAAAAAATACCACTTGGATATTTATTTATTTAAATAATCCCTTGCACTTTGTACTTCAAATTATAATTATATATATATATATTACACTTTATAATCTCCTTTTATATATCTATATATAAAATGTCTTTTGGTAACTTTGGATTAAATTTTTATTTAATCTTTAACTTTATATAAGATTATGTTAGCACATGTTGACCATTTCTTTTTCTTTAATTGAATTTGATTTTATAGTTACTTTAATAATGATACTTGTATAATTTAACGTAAGGTAATATTTCCTTATGAGGCACCAAACATATGGCTAGCTTGAACGTCACGATTTATTTATTTATATATTTATTTTATGTATGGATGACTATAAACACTCACGAAAATGTGGTGTGGATGGAACAAATAAGCAAGAAACAGGTGCAAGATGGGTATATGACGGTTGGGTGTGAATGTTGGTTAGTGATGGTGACAAAATATGCACATTGGTCAGAAATGTGGAAAAATTATTGTGCAGAAGGTCGATCCTGTTCTTTTTTGCACACATCACAGATTAATCTAGCAATTGCGAGGGATGAATTTTGTAATGGTTCTACATCTAGTGTTCATATGGTAGCATAATATACTATGGTGCACACAACAGAATATTCAATGATGGAAGCGAACACTATAGTTAAGGCGATTATAAATAGGACGAGCAATGGAAACATAATTGTAGGAAGCGAGGCGGAATGGTTGATGCTATGTGGAATTTACAATTGTGGACAAAAGTATCTTCCCTAGACCTAGTGAACTGGTATAGAACAACAGAAAGCAAAGAATATAAAGTTCCCCTTAGAAAAATTGGAGAATGGAAATAGGTTTACTTTAGATTCGTCGCAAGATTTTCTATCCTCTCTGCTTGTAAGCTCCAATCATAGCTCTGATTGCTATAATTAGAACCTGAACATACAATCAACGCAAGCCAAATATATATGACATCTATGTAACATTATCCAATTACTCTATTAAATGGATCAAAAAAGCATTGAAATATATGAATGTAAACATCACATAAAACATATAGGAAAATGATATACTCTTTGTATTAATATGAATAGGAGAGAGTTTACAACCAAGAATAGTAGCCGATGTTGTAGATATCTCCCCAATTTGACTTGTCCTTCCTTGTCATAAATCACACCTCAATGTCACATTAATGCATAAAGATGATGACTATGTTAGATTCAAGGCAACAACATGAGGGTATGATTGGTCTCGAAAAGCCAACCTTGATGTTGTAGATGTATGTAAATTTATAGGAGAGTGTTGTAGTTTATGAATTCTTATCCATTTACCAATATAGGCTTGAGATCCACTCTTGATGGAAAGATGAGCTCAAGGGATAAGAGGTCAAATATCCAAGGTAGGATCAGATAGGATTCAAAGTTCTTATCCAAGGTAAATGGTTGAAACAACTCCTGGATGCTTATGGAAGAGGAAGCTTCAGGACTCTTTTTTAATTTCCCAAGTTTCTGGAATAAATGCACCCCCAACAAGGGACAACTTGTTGTTGATCAATGTTGGTGCATAACTAAGAAAACTAATGCAAAACACAGGTCCCTAAAGGCCTAGGGTGCGTTGGGCCTTAAAATCACTAATTTGAAGTTGTCATACCCAAAAACTCAGGGATTTGGGAGATTCATGCCTAGGTCTTTGTGTAGGGATGATGAGAAGGTGTTCATGGATAGTGATTGATCTGATTTCCATGCCTATTAACCAGATGTGAAAAAATTTCCTATAGAATATTTGCCCCTAAAGCACAAAGTCAGAAACAATGGCTGATGACTAAAGTGATTTACCTTGTGACAAGTTCGAATTAAGAAAAACTAGTCAAGATCATCATTTGTTTTTTTAACAAGATAAGGTACTTATATATTAAAAAACATATAAAGAGGGACAATTTCCAATTACATATGCATGAGGTAACACAGTAGAATTGGTGCAAAATGGGCTCGCAGTCCCGATTTCCAATTCACTGTTCATGTTTCTTGAATTTTGAAAGACATACTGGCTATATTGCCGGAGGAACTGGCCTAAAAGAAAACAATATTTACATTGCATGGAGAGTTAACTAAGGAGTCACCAGAATTGGTTAACAGAGTCATATGGGGGCTGATCTTTCTTGTCACTATGCTTGGTGGATGCTTCACCTTGCACACTTTGGTTCAGAGTCCTGATGTAACTGATTGCTTCTTCTAAGTGGTGGCATTTCTCTTTAAGCCCTTCAATTTCGGCTTTCTGTTTCTCAAATTTCTTTTTCTTTGACTTGTTCTCGGACTCGACTTCAGCTTTGAGTTCGTTGAAGTATTTTATGAATCGTGCTATCATAAAGCAATGTGCCTTGCAAAGAGCGCAACTGCTGTTGGTCTCAATCCGATCCAAGGGGTTATCAGACATTGTTGAAGCTAGTGTGATTAACTCCTTGTGCTTGATTCGAAGCTTGATCTGCGGTCTTCTGAAGGGAAAAGGGTGAAATGCAGGGATTATGAGGGCAGTTACTAGGTGATTCCAACTGTTCAAAACTCTATTGCAGGCCCAGGGAAGCTTGGATTGCAGATGGGGCAAGAAACTGTAGGTGAGAGGGCTGGCGGAAAGGGAGGAGATACAATAGTAATTAATCAGAGAAAAATAGGGGACAAAGACAAAAGACACAACAGTGAATAAGAAAGGGGTGGAGTGAGTGGAAGAATGGAGACAAGATGAAGAGGGAACCAGCAAGATAAAGACTATCACCACGAAACTTGATGCAATCTGATCCACAGTTACATGCCAAGAGTTAGTGAAAAAATAATTAAGGTAGATACAATCAAAGGCAATACCTCTCTTGATAGGCGGAAGAGGAGAAAAGACGCTCCACCTCCAACCAAAACCACTGCAACAAAATTTGCTCACAGTGAGCTGCCAGATAAGGAAGTAGCAAGAAACCGCTTTGGAAACTTTGACGAGCAGAGGGCGATCCCCGAACTTGTGATCACAAACACTGATTCTCGAGTGTGTCCAGTGAGCCCCATGCTGCTTATAAGCCAGATCGATCACCGTTTTCTCGTGATTCTGATCGCCCTTCTCGAGATTGCACTTGCCACAGGAATCATTACTTCTTTTGCCTGTGCAGACTCTACTGATTTTGAGATGACTGGAACCAAACTTTTGCATGTCCTTTGAGCAGGATTTTTCCGAATCCAACATCCTATGCAGATCATCACTTGTTCTGCAGATTCTCCACACTGATCTAAGGGGATGATCAGAGATTTTGTCAGACCTGAGATAAGAGGTCCTCCATTTATTTTGACTGTGGGGTGTTGTATCCATTTGACTGAAATGACTGGTGGTACTATGTGACTCAAACCCATCCAAGGGGGATGGAAAATCAGGGGATTGATTTTTCATAAATATTATGGAGGTCTTTTACCTGCCCGACCGAACTATTCACTGCATTGTTGGCAAGGGAGTCAGCCTCTTGATTATGGATTCTCAGGACATGTTTTAAAATTGATATTTCCCAGCTTCTTGGTGTTCTCCAAAATCCTTTGTTTGATTCTATTAAGAGCTTGATTGTTAAATTCTCCCCCTGTTTCCATCGCTGCAATGATTATTGCTGAGTCACCGATTACTACTGGGTCTTTGGCTTGGAGATTTTTGAGGATGCAAGTGCCAAGAAACAAACTGTATGCCTCCGCTTTATTATTTGTCATATTACCAAGCCCCCATTCATAAGTAGAGATGAATTTTGCTTCTTGATCTAGAATAATTCCCCCTAGCTCCTACTTTACCATTATTGTTTTTAGAGGCCCCATCGAGACGGAGAGTGTATTTCTTTTAGTTTTGGATCCACTTTTCAATTTCCTTTTAGCTTCCCATGAGCTTCTAGCCTTTATTTCTTCCCCTTGTCTTAGCTAACAATTGCTTATTCACCGAGCACACCAAAGGAATTTATTATACCATTCCTTTTCTTCTTTCTGCCAGTTATTTTGGTCGACACTGAACACTGAGTTAGAACTGATCATTTCTGCCATTAACCCCCAATTTTTAGCCAGAATGAGTCCTCGGTTAGGCTTTTGATTTTTGAAAATACAGTTGTTTCTAGAGAGCCATATTTTCCAGTAGAGAGTAGATGGGAGACATTTCCATATTCAAATAATACTAGATTTACTTTGTTTTGTGTATGGGTAGCATTTCTCCCAATTCTTGTTTAAAGTTGTGAGTTGGCCAAAATTATCCGTGGGCAACTTCAGAGGGCTTATAATTTGTTGCCAACAGTGCCTTGCAATGGCACAATCTAAGAAGAGATGTTGGTTGGTTTCTGTTAGCCTCCTATTCCAATAGGTGTCATTTTTCATGATTGACAGTGGAAGTGCCAAAAATGTTCATTTTTCCATGCTGCAAAAGTTTCATTTTTGAAGGATTTCACAGTTAAGGGAAGGCCAAACAACTTAATCTTGGCCTCCCTAGGTTTAAATTGCTTGTTTTAGAGATAGAGAATAAATATCTGTCCAAACTGTTTAATCTTGGCAGATTGTTAGATAGGTAGAGAAGCTAGGGTGCCCAACAGCTTAATCTGAGCCCCTGGAAGAAATAAGGGTAGATTTAGATAGAAGGATAGCTAAAAGAAAAAGAGAAAAGTTGGGTTTGCTAGTCCAAGTGCACCCATCCAAAAAGAAGACAAATTGTTAGTTAAGTAGGCTGGGTAGGCAGTTTTGAGGTGGCTGAATGATGAATCGTGATCAATTTTGTGTTTTAAAGTGTTAATCTACTTCAGATCACAAGTGCAAGGCAGTGTTCCCTTGGAGCAGCTCAAGCGAGGCATGACTAACTTCCCCTTCTTCCTTTTCCCCAATCATTCACTAATCTCCCCTAGGGATGTTAAGATCTGCTTGGCATCACTAAAGTTCATCATTCTTCACAAACATATTGCCTAAGTAAAGGTCTACTTTGCTTAGGGGTGCTCATATTTCTTCTATAAGTCCTATTTCCCCTTTGAAGCCTAAGATTTCTATCCTTAGCGCTTTTCTGATCAAAATTCATATTAACTGCTAACTTATTATGTAAATCCCTATCTATTTCCCCTTCCCCTACTAAAAATATGATAAGAATCCCTCTATATACATATCCCCTCCCTCTGGTTGAAAAATAACCATAAATATGCCTTGGGAATTACTAAGTTTGCTTGAAACTTAGTAAGAATCCTCATCTTGCCTCTTTAACCATCTTCCAATGCTTTGGACCCTTTCCAATGCATAAAATCCCTCCTTTGATGAATAAAAAGCCCTCATTTCTTCATAAATTTCCCCTCTAAGGTGTTTGGACTCCTTCCAAAGCACAAAAACCCCCTTCAAATGCTATCGGACCCCTTCCGATGCATTAAGGACCCTTCCTAAAGCTTAAAAACCTTCCTCCGATGCACTAAAACCCATCTCCGATTGCAAAAAGCCTTTGCCGATTGCATTAACCCTTGGCCGATTTATAATGCATACCTCCGATTCAATTCCCCCCCTCCGACGCGATATCGCTGTCGGAGGTCGCAGCAAGTGTTGGCCCATATATATGTGCTCCTCGAAAACCATTTCGCCGATGCGAATGTCGCAATCGGCAGTCGCGCGGTATATATGCCATGTTTTATGTCTCCGGCCCTTCCTCCCGATGCGATATTGCTATCACACCCGAAAGCATATCGCATCGTAATCCTTTCCCTATCGCAATCTCCACCTTTATTATTATACCCCGCTTTGGCGTAAAACCTTGTTTTTCCATAAAACTTGGTTTTATCGCAAATTTTGGCTTTACCGAAAAAACCCCTTGTTTATTGCAATTTATGCATATATCGCATCGCAAGCCCTCATCGCTATCGCAATATCGCTGTCGCGCTTGTATAAAGGCCCATGTCCATAGCCCTCCGCCGACGCGATATGCTGATTGCGCTTCCGCCGTCCAATTAACCCACCTATCCAACGCTCCATATTACATCGCTTGCCCATATCGCTTCACTCATCGCTATTTGTTTAAGCCTTCGCCCATGCCACCCCCAATATGCGATCGCCGATGCGATATTGGCGGTCGCTATATCGCAGTCATATATATATATATATATATATATATATATAAAGACTCCAACCCCGGTCCCCCGCCGATGCGATATCGCCGATCTCCTCTCAGCCGTTGGATCTGCCTTTGCGCGATCTAACGACCCGGATTTAATCTCTGCTACAGTGATCGCTCCCGCCTGTAAAGTCATGTTTTTTCCTATGTAAAGTGTTTTTTGCCTTATAAAGGTAAAAAGGCTATTTTTCTGCATATTTTCAGTCTGCGCCCACGCGCGCTTCCAGTTCAAAGGAAGCATGATCATTTCTTCAGTCATTTTTGATTGCGTCAGCCCAAATTTGCTCCGGACAACGAGCACGGCCTCAGCTCAGCCATTATGAGTATCCCTTATTTTTTGATAATATTTTGATCGGCCAGCACTGAAACACTTCTAAAGCTCGCAGAAAGTAATAAAGAAGGCATTAACAGTCACATCTTGCCATAAAGTGATAAAGCAAGGGTGATTTAGCAGAAAAGGAGTATCAGATGCAGCATTAAAGTGTATCAGTCCAGTTAAAGAGTATCGGTTCAAGCGAAGCGTTAAAGAGTATCAGTGGAGCAGTTAAGCCACATCAAAGGAGCATTTAAGAGGATCCAACAAAGTCAAGAGTATCAGTACCAGAGTTAAAAGCCCATAAAAGCCAAATCAGATCACAGTTAATGAAAGCAGAGCCGAATAAGAGCAACAGATCAGAGATTAAAGAGCAGTTATTGCTCACAGTCGACGCAGAGCCACCAAGGACGCCTTTCAAGCCAAATTTTGATGCGGCTGCCTCCAGCGTAGCAGTAGCTAGATATTTTACATTACTTGCAGTAGAAGTTAGGTTAATCTAGATATTTTTTCCTCAGGTCTTCTCCAAGATCTTGTTTGTAGATATTTTGCTTATAAATACCTCCCCAAGCGATGTATTGAGGGTTGGTTGTTGTTGGTTTGTAATTCATTTCTGAACTGCACTATAACTCTGTGAATATTCTGAATAAAAGGCTGCTGGAATGCATTGTTGCTGAACTCTGGATGTGGGATTGATGACAGGGAGCTATGTTACAGAATTCTTGAATCATTCTGTGGATCAATAAGTCTTTCTCTTACTTGTGTCTTCAATTTCTGTCTTTCTATATCATACATGTTTCATAATCTAAATATCAGGGAAAAGGAATAGCCCAGAATTTACGTAACTGTAATCTGTGTTCAATCTCTGTTATTTTCTATGTTTTCTTCATAATTAGCACAAACAGTGAATACTTAATTGCTCCTGTTTCCCTAGTTATCACATCTTGATTGCAGGCTAAGAAATCCTTAATTGCTTCTTGGTCTTAATCATTCACTTTCCCTCTGTCAGATGAAGGATTCTTAGTTTCCCTTCACCGCTGACCCCATTCCATCTGACTTCAACTTGCAAATTGTTCCATGACTGATTCCCTGCTCTGTAGCACCTCTTTTTGTCAAAGAAACCATATCCAGCTCATCCTCATGGACTCCATTGCCCAATGGACTGAACTTCTTAGATTTGCACCCTGTTCCATTGAATGACACCATCCATCCAACCAAACTTAAAACAAACTCCGTACTTCATAACTAGCCTAAAATCTCCCCAAACAAAGCTAAATCATAAAGAGAGAGCCCTCTCTGGATGCAGGTAGGCTAGGACCTGCATCTAAAAGATTGGTCTGTGGTTACCTCGGTTGTATTCCCTTAGGAGTCAAAGGGAAAAACCTGAGTGATAATAGTTTCCTCCTCCTTCTAGCACAAACAACATATGGATGGCCCTTGTATCCCTTTTTTCCGAAGATTTTCAGTAGTGAGGATTTTACCCTTTAGAAGGGTCCAAGCAAAAACTTTTATTTTTGGAAGACACTCATTCTTCCAAACTGCTGTCCGAAGGTTCCAATTTTAAAGGTTATTGCTAGGTTGGAGGAACTTATATCCGGACTTCACTGTAAACTTTCCTCTGCTTGGGTCCCAAACATAGCTATCCTGGTTTGTTTTATTTATTGGGGCTGCTCCAGTCAGCGTTGTCTTCAAGTCAGCCCACTGGTTTTTCAAATTATTTGGGAGAGGAAGGTCCTTCCATGCAGACCAGCTGTTTTGATCCCAGTCAGAAATGTCATGGAGAGAAGTTATACTTTTTGCATCCATCCAATTTTTCAAGGATCTATACTGCTGGCATTGAATTCGAGGTGCAGATCCCATTATTCTGTCAGTCCATAAATCTGTATCTTTTCCATTTCCAGGGCTCTTTGAAATGTGATTTTTGATTTAAGGGATGACCTTCTTAATGGGTTTCCATGCTTGAGTGCATGGTCTTTCTGAGATCAGATCAGTGAGAATCTTTGAATGCTATCCATTGAGATATTTCTTTAAAAGAGCCTCGACCCACCAACTGCCTTTCTTGATTAACATACGCCAAACAAGCTTAAAGCCCATGGATTTGTTTGTTAGACTTGGAATCCTGATGGAGATGCCTCCTTTTTCAAAAGGGAGGGTCACCTGTTCCCAGCAAACCAAACTGATTTTTTTTGTGTCTTGCTTCCCTCCTTGCTAGAGGAATCCTCTCATGATTAACTCCATTTGTTTATGGATGCTGGCAGGAGCCAATATTACAACATACTGATAGATAGGTAGAGCTGATAGAAGATATTTTATGAGGATAGTTCTACCCGCTAGGTTTAACCACATTAGCCCCTAGCTTTAGAGTTTCCCTCTCATCTTTTCTATCTGTTTGCTCCAAGTCTCGGACTTGACCCCTTCTTTTGCCAAAGGTAAACTGAGGTAGGAAAAATGGCTCCAGTTCCGTTGGACCGAGATGTCCATAATTTGGGAAATCCTTTGCATTACTTTTGGCGAGACATTCCAAGTATAGATTCTGCACTTCTTATTGTTGAGCAACCCCCCTGAGACAGCCAAAAAATCTTCTAAGATTTTCTTGAATCTCCTGGCTATGATACTTGAGGCTCCTCAATTAGGAGTGTATCATCAGCAAAGAGAGAATGATTGATTTCTTTTATCCCTCGCGCTATGCTGATGCTAGTTATCTCCATTTTTTCCTTTGATTTTCAAGATGAATGCTTAAAGTTTCCACCATAATGATAAATAGGAAAGGGGAGAGAGGGCAACCTTGTCTCAATCCTCTAATACTGCGAAGGTAGCAGCTGGGCCTTCCATTGATCAGTGGGGTTGTCCATGGATTTGAAATACATTCCATTATAATGTTGATGAACTTGTTAGAGATTCCAAACTTCTGTAGAACTACCACTAAAAACTGATGACTGACCCTGTCAAAAGCATTAGCCATATCCAATTTGATGACCATGCCTTTTTCATTTCTTTGTATACTGCTATGTATGGCTTCCTGTACAAGAATTACATTATCCGTTATCTGTATTTTAGGGACAAACCCTCAGTTCTCTGAAAAGAGACTGGGCAAGATCTTTTTCAACCTATTAGCCAGGATTTTTGTAACAATTTTATAGGAAGCGTTACAAAGAGAGATGGGTCTGAATCGATCAAAAGAGAAGGGGTTTGGATCCTTGGGGATGAGTGCCAAATGAGAAGTTTTTGTGTTTTCTCCCATCTTGTTTTTTTTGAAAATGTTTTTAACAATTCCGACAAAATATTTCTTTGTTATGTCCCAATGTGTCTTGTAGAAGGCTATGGTAAAGCCATCTGGACAAGGAGATTTATCCGGATGCATGCTCCACGTTGCTTCTATTATTTCTTCCTCAGTCACCTCCTTCTCAAGCTCATTGTTTTGCTAGCCATTGAGTTTACAATCAAGATGTTGAAGGAAATCAACGCTGTCCGGAGGATGAACATATGATGATAAGAGGGATTTAAAGTGATTGTGAGTTGCTTCTTTGATTTCCTCCCACTCCTTTATTTCTTTCCCTTCAGCTAGAATTCTATCTATTTGGTTGCCAACTCTTCTAAGCTTGAGATTGTTGTGGAAGAAGGAAGTATTTTTATCTCCCGCTTTCAGCCAGAGGCACCTAGATTTTTGTCTCAGCTCCTCCTCCTCTTGTCTATTCTGCCTGTATAGTTCCATAAAAATTTCTTTTTCATGGACTTGTTCTTCCTCTGTTATTTGTTGGTTTTCCTTTTCCTGGCTCCATTTTTCCAGATTTTTATGCAGCTCAATTTTTTTGTTTTTCTCTACTAGTGCATTCTCTCTTGCCCACTTTTTTGTTGCTGCTCTTAGAGTTTTTAGTTTGGATTCCCATAAAAAATGAGGGGAACCAAAAACTTCAATTTCCCAGCTGTCCTTTATGATCTTTCTAAAATCCTCCTTGCTGTCCCAATTTTTATTGTATTTAAAGGGGATTGGCCCTTAGTTTTCGAGTCTATCTAAAATCAGAACCACTGGCTTGTGATCAGAGGCTGTGGCATGAACAATATTGCTTTTCATGGATGAGAATCCTGCAACTATACTCTCTTGGATTAAGATCCGATCCAATCTTTCTTTAATATTTTGAGTTCTGACTCTTTTATTGCTCCAGCTAAATTTCCCATTACATGGAGGAATGCCAATGAGTTTATGGGCTTCTATAATTTCTTCGAAAGTGGCTCTTGACGGGTCATTGAGATATTTTCCTCCCATCTTTTCTTCAATGTTCCTTATTAAATTCAGATCACCTCCCAAGACTAGCTTGCTTCTTTGGCACTCTTGCAACTCTGTTTTGACAGAGTCCCAACATAGTGCTTTGTCCCTGTAATGGTTTGGAGCGTAAATATTTAACATTGTAAACTCTTCATTTGTGGTTTTATTTTTGAGATCTGTTCTAACCCACTAGTTATTAAGTTTTTGACTAGTGAGCTCCCACTTCCCTTTATTCCATATCGTGCCTATGCCTCTTGAAGCATCAATTGAATCTGTCGCTGTTCCTTCAAAACTTTTTTGTTTTTTCATTAATTTTTGAAAATCTTGACTGGACATCTTGGTCTCTTGGATCAAAAAGATATCTAGCTATTCTTGCCTGATAATATCTCGGGCTACGTTGGATTTTAGAGAGGAGCCCAAACCCCTGCTGTTCCAAGAGACCAAAATCATTACTTGATTTTTGGTGGGCCCCGCTCTTCTCTTTCTGCTTTTCCCCACTTCCTCTTTGTTTGGCCAAAAAAGAATCCATTGGTTGTTGAGTACCTGTGGCCATTTCTTTAGCTGTTGTTTCATCTCTTATTTCTTTATTCGACTTCCTCCCTGCTTTTTTTGGTTGCTCTGAAGTGTTGTTTGATTCTTTGACTTTGTTTCTTGTGAGGATTCGGTCTATAGTGGGAGGAGGGGATGGGAAGTTCTGAATGGGAGAGTGTATGAATACTAGAGATTTGTCTTGAGAAGGAGAACGAGGGGATGAAGGTTCTTCTTCTTCCAAGGATTCGAAAGGATTTGATGATGAAGGTAATGGCTGGGCCGTGATGAGAGGAGGTGTGGAGGTAGCAGCTAGGTTTTCAAGGGGTTGTTTGGGATTTGGACCTGATTGTTTGTTGTTTGTTTTCTTTCTCTTGACTTGTTCCCATGTGCCATGATTTACTTCTACATTATCAGCCATTTCAGTTTCTTTTAATTTGCTACATTTATTAGCGAAATGACCGTATTCATGGCATAACTTACATTTGAACGGGATTTGCTCGTAGTCTAGCTGCTGAATGTGAGTCCACTGGTCCACTTTGATCTTTATTGCTTCCGGAAGGCCCTTCCCCAAGTCTACTTCTACACAAATCCTGGCATAGGCATGCATATTGTCCTTTGGTTCGCATCTGTCAATGTATTTTCCAACAACATTTCCTATTGCTTTGACCGATTCGTCTCCCCAACAATGGAGAGGGAGGTGAGGCAAACGAACCCAGACCGGCACTGCATTAGGGACATCCATTTCTCGATCGAAATCTAGGGACCATCTGTTCAAGTAAAGGCCTCTTGAATCCATGAAGTAAGGGCTGCTTCTGAATATAAGGTTCCGATCTTCTTTGGTTTCAAAGAGGAACGTATAGTATCCCCTACCACAAAATCTTATTGCTATTTTTCCTTGGATATTAGCGCTCCAGTTGCGCTCCACCCATTTCTAAACAGCTTTGGGGGAGGGCCACAGTCCAGTGAATTGACCAACCAATCCTCTTTTAGCTAGAGAAATAGCTGCTTTCCTTGGTGGGATTGGAGGTAAGGAAATTTCTGGGATATTGGCTAGTTTTGTAACAAATTTGGATGCTGTAGGCTTGATTATTGGTGCACCATTTTCTGAGATTAATGAAGCAAAAGTCGTGGCTTGGTCTTCAGGGTCGTGTAGCAGAGGGGACTCGCACCCTACCATGAGGGGCGAGAGATGAAAGAGGAGGCCAGAAGTGGATTTGGCACGGGAGGGAAGGCAGAGCCCGAATGCAGGGATACCAGGGACGCTACCAGGGGCTGCTAGGCGAAGGGCCTGTAGGAGGCAACGGGAACTGAGGATGAGTTAGGGCTGTGCGTGAGAGCTCCGGTTTGGAAATTTCTGAGATCATCATTTGTTACAATACATTCTCATCATGACATCTTTGTTGAGGGATGCATACCCATGTTCCACACATAAGCTAACATTACCTGTAAAATGATCAAAAATTCATGTCCAATGATGACAAAGTGTGGATCCATGATTGGATGACTGTCTGTGTGATCATAGCCATCGTGCTTTTTAATACTGTATTAATCATTAATGCGCATTCATGATGGATGGAACTAGATCCGGGGTCTTCTATCTTGTTCAGGTGATCATTTGATGTACAAGTATAACCATGTGAATAAAGGAAATGAACTTGAAAATGGTAGACACCATCTGCTTACTAGCCAATGATCGAAGTTCTTAACATACGCAAGACCAACCATCGATGATGTTAATGGATCTCAAGGTACAATAATACAATATATATGGTGTGAATGAATGAGTTGAAGTTGAACACCACATAGAATCTTTCGATCGAAGGCCAATGATGAAAACTTGTCACCGAGAGTGAGGAAACATTCCATTATTGTATACAAGTTCCAAGGTAGTGAAAGAAGAGTTTCTAAGTCAACTTCCTAGATAATGAGCTGATGTCAATAGGAAGCAACCCATCGTAGGAGAGACTTGATGTATCCTCCATCAATGACCTGAAATGGGTATCATTATTTGAGACAAAATGATGTTGAATTGGTTCAGGAATGAATGAAGGCTTAAGAATATCATAGCAGAGATAAATTGAATGACTTCTCTTGAACATATTGACGACACTGAATGGTGTTGGTAGAATTGAGCCAAAACCAAAAGCGGAGGCTTTGATATTGTGCGATGAAACAAAATACAAGCATATTTCCCAACCTGATAGCCACGAAGATGAAATGGAAGAGTGTCATGTTCAAGAGTGACTTGTTTCCATTAATAGGTGGAATATCCCATTTTTCAAATTTCCCCAACCATTTTTGGTTAGTACCTATTTATTTTTTAACAAGCTTGAGGAGGATAACATATGCTTGATTTGTAAGTTCATCCTTTAGATGAATCTCTCTGAGTATTTTTAATGAACCTTGAGAAGGATTGGTTCGGTCCCACCATGCTCGACAAGTCCATCACTATTTCATGCTTTTATTAGTCCAATGAAGGTAAAAATCGACATCTTTTTCATGTTTAGAGAGTTTGAAAAAGAGGCAAAAAAGAAAACTCCAAAGATTCCTTTTCGTAGATAGTCTCTTGAGTTTGAAGAGGTAGAAAACAATACTCAGGAGAACCTCTTAGCCATGTTCTACTAAGGTATTCATTTTTTGTAGATAGTCTAGCTCATTCCAGAAAAGGGTTAAACTTATACTAAGTAGACGTCTTTTCATTTAATTTAACGAGTTCGAAAAGAAAATTGCTCAGCTATATTTTCATATTTTGGGAGTCTAAAAAGAGTTGAAAGAGGATTCCAGGGGGTTCCTTTTCGTAGGTTTACAAAGGCCGTAAAGTGATAAAAGTATGCTATGTGGTCAAAATGATATGTTTCAATTCAGACATCATAAAATTCGTTGAAAAATTGTCAACCTGATCAAACACCACCAAAAGATTAAAATACATATTTCATGATAAAATTGAATCATATTTAGGTCAAAATATTAAAATATTAATAAAATAATGATGAAAATAACCATAAAGTAGCTAAAAGGTAACTCATTTTTACCATTTAACACTTTACCTCTTTGAGAGTGAGTTCTAAGTGTTTTTTCCCCCAATCTTCTGTAGTTTATTGTGACCAATCCAGTGGATCATTTCGAGCATCATCACTTCCAGGTAGGAGCTATAACCTTCCTCTTTCTTTTCATGCATCCATTTTGTGATTTCATGCAAGTTTTTTCATTTTTTGAGGGCCTTAGGGCTCTAATTTCTTGCCCTAGGTCCAACGCACCTCAAAAAAGTCAAAATGAGGGATGAACATGAGGAAAATACACTAGGTAAGACGTTACAATGCATTTTATGCCCTTAGGGGGGTGCATTGAGCGCAATTCCCAAACTTGTTTTGCCTATTTTCCTTAAAATTTATCTAGTTTTTTATATGAATCTTGTACTAATGATCCTTCTTGTGATGTTTCAAGTGTCTATTAAAACAAAATGGGTTTATTATGGAGGGAAAGAGAACATGACGAACAAGATTTAACTACAGCTAATGATCTTTCCACTATTTAGGCTTTGAGAGGTTATAGACTCTTGAAATTCTTCTAGCTTCTTGGTATGAGGCAATAGATGGAATTGTTGAGGTATCTTGTTTGTGCATGGGATGTTCATGCATAAGAATTCAGACTTGGTGCACATTTGCTTGAAATATAGGTAGAATATATATTTTTCTTAATTGGTCTATTAAGGTGAGGTGCCCCCATCTGTTTATTTGGTTCTAGGAGTGGTGGAGAGATAGTCAAGGATTATGTCAGTGCACTCTATAGACCGAGATCCAAATCGACTAAATATGGGAAAAAATACATCAAGAATGTAGTCTGTTTTCCTCTAGGAACAATCATGTTTATCATTTCTGAATTGGCCGGTAGTGCAACTCTACATGTGGCCAATAAGTCTCATATGCAATATGCTCTAGAGTGTCTGGAGCCGACATTATTCAACTGGAGCAAGGGAGTACTGGTAAAAATGAAGGAGCAGTTGACCAAGGCAAAAGTTGGATGGTTAAAGAACTTTGAATATTGTTCAATCTTGATTTATTTTTCCTTAGAGCGGATTTCGTTGCTCAAGAAACAACATATTTCGCTCGAGTTCACAGATTCAAGAGTCCCACAGATGAGGAGGTGGGTGATCTCATGTCTAGACATGCAAGTCTATCATCGATAAGTTTCACACCAGTATTCTTCAGATGGTTGTGCATGCAACTCATTATGATAGAGGAATATCCATATGTAGGGATGGATTTCCATAGAGACCATGACCTTGTGCTTCATGATGGCAAGCAATGGGGTGCCATAGGTAAAACAATAAACATTTTGATCATTTTTGGATTTTAAGTTTTACATTTTTTTTTTATGTATCCGATACTAAACTATTGATTTGTACACATGAAAATATTAGACCCATTTGACCTGTGGGTTCCTCTTATATTCATCATGCAGGAGACCCACAACAGGCACCAGTAGCAGTACAAGTTGCTATAACAAGATTAGGGGTACTACAGGATCTCAATGTGGTCGAGACCCTTGCAGAGGTTGAGCATCACATGGAGGGGTTGACCCATGGCATAGCCGAGACTAGGTTCAATGCGATTGCTATGAGACTGCAACGACATACTCTTGACATTCCTAGCCGTATCAACCGACTATTGTGAAAGATGGCTCATGTAGTGGCGTGCTATCATGAGCACTATTATTAGTCTACTAGGAGGATTATAGCCATAGTTTAACTACATGTATATTTTAGGCCGCATGGCCATATGTGTCTCGGCCACAATTTTTGTAAAACCAAACTTTGATATATCTATATCTATATCTATATATATATATATATATATATATATATAGATATATAGATATATATATATATATATTATAGATATATATATATATATATATATATATATATATATATATATATATATATATATATATATATATATATATATATATATATATATATATAGTGTTTCTTATGGTTCTATTATCTCTTTCAATATACATGATGTGTATTGAATTTAATTTACATGTGTCACAAATGTCTATCTAAAACATGATTAACCAATGCATCTGTCAATGTGTTTAGATTTCTAGAAATATGTTGATATTCAATGAAATAAAAATATATATCCAGAAGGTAAACCCTCAAGAACATACGAATCATAGTTGTACCCCTAACTGAATAGATATTAGTCAATTGTTTTACTACAAGTTGTGAGTCGAGTCTTATAACTATATGATAGATACCATGGGAAATAACATCAGACAACAATTTGATCACTGGGATATACTCAACAATGTTATTGGTAGAGCGGCTGATACAAATCCCTTGTAACTCACTAACTCTCCATTTGGAGCATATATAGCCCATGTTGTGGAAGAAAGGTTCTGAGTACTATGACTAGCACAATCAGTATAACCAACATATGGTTCAAGGGATGCCAACATCTACAAACCAAATGTAAATATAATTAATATAAATCATAGGAAACTTCGAAGAGAACACGCTGCAAACACACTCAACACACCTATATACTGCATGTACATAGTGCATTACGAAAAAACTCAAGCATAATATTTCTTAAGGTACATCCCATTTCTAGGTTTTACCAAGGGAACTCCATCAAAATCAACATGCTCATATGTCCCTTTAGCAAGAACACGTTTGACAATGTATGAACCTATCCACATTGGCTCGAACTTCCCCAATCCTAATTTATCAGACTCTTGATCATATAACAAAACAAGGTCTCCCTCTGAGAATACACGTGGCTTCACACTCTTGTCATATTGTGCCTTGATACATTTCTTATGGGCTTCATTAGCCATCGCAGGATCATGTTGGGTTTCATCTAAGCATGTCAGATGTAAGATACATTCCTCTTCCACAAAAGTGGTAGGGAGGAGTTCGACAACAAGTTTGAGAGACAAAATTTCACATTCGATTGTAAGGATTGCTTCTAGACCATAAACCAATTGGAATAGTGTGAACCTAATAACATTCCTAATAGAGGTTTGATACGCTCACAAGGTCTCATAAAGGATAATATGCTATTCTGATTTGTGGACCCCTATCATCTTTGAAGAATCGTTTTGAGAAATTTATTATTTGCCTCAACTTTCCCATTAGCCTAAGGGTAGTAGGGAGTGGAACTATCATGGGAGAGTCCCATCTTGGTAGTTAGTTCAGACATCATGTCATTGTGAAAATGTTTTCCATGGTCCATAACTATAGCCAGTGGAACACCAAACCGTTCAATGACATGGTTAAAGAAAAAGAGAGAATTTGTTTCATTGGTATTATTGTATGTAAGAATCACCTTGGCCCACTTGGTAAAATAGTCAACCACTACAATGATGATCACCTGCTTAATTTCCAAGCCTGTACAGTCAACTAGTAAACACTTGATGATTGTAATGTGCCTTTTCCTTCACTCTAGCTAGGCAATTCGAATTCCATGTATCTTTGGGCTATTTTTAGCTAATTGAATAGTTTAATTGAGAGATCACTGAGTTAACAATAGTTCTACTACTCAACTGAACTTCAATTGACTCAATTAATTACTTGATCTCAGTTAATTGAGTTCAACTGAACTAGATTACTAAATTTGAGCAGTTACTACATGAACAACTCTACTCCAAGCCTATAACTCGAATTTGCTGACTTAACTAGTAGACAAGGTCATGTTACTCTAGCTAACTACAATCCAAGTCATCCTACTGATGTGGAAAATCAATTTACTCAAATTGACTAAGGCACAAGTCAAATTGAGCCTCCTTGCTACAATTTCTAACATCTCCAAGTGTTGTCGTTGCTACAATACCCTCTAAAATTTTGATATATTGAATTTTGGAGCCTACCATCTATCATATCAAGTGTCACTTTTGGTCATTGAGTGTTGTTTCATGTTATTTCATATGTTTTAAGTGTCCTTGCTTTGATTTAAGTGTCTCCACATAATCGAGAACATCCACAATGTACTTCACAATCTTAACACACTTTTACTCACAAAACGACACATTTTCGTTGTACTTGCACATACTTTGTCCGTTGTACGTGGAGAGTGTTTGTAAGATGGCGTTTTGATGTATATTTCTTAATATTGGGTCCTGCCTAATTTTTACTAGTGAGTTGGTATGTGTCACACTCAGTTTTACTCCTAACTCATTGTGTTTTCCATGTTTCATCTCCCATACTTAGACAAATTTTGGTTTCTACAAGTTATCCGAGTTGAATCAACTACCGGATTTAACCAAGATCTTTTGCTTCCGTGATGTAGTTAGAATTGATTTTTATAAGAGAATAAATGAACATATATGCATGCTTAATCAAATGGAAGCATAATGACTACCAGCTAGTCATAAACAAGAGAAATTGATAACGAAGTTCATCCAGTGTGGACTACGCCTCCAGGCCCGGTGTCAAGATGGTGTTGGCCATTTCATTCAGTGCTGGAAATGGTGAAGATGTACATGGACTATATTTTCTATCATACAAGGACATGTTCCCTCTACATGAGTGGAAAAGTCTCTCCATGAGACGTTCCGCTACAAAAACTATCACTCACAATAGACCTCTTATTAGCATGACATAATCTTACACATGGTGACAATGAGTATCCTGCCATCATGGCATCAAAGGGATCTCAACCAAAACACCCATGGTGATAATGAGTATCCCACCATCATGGAAACAAAGGTATCCTAATCAAACATACATAACAATTCATGATGTATACATCTCACATGCAATAGACACAAATATTTTGCATCATACATCAAGAAGGAATTGAAACAACCTAGTACATCTCACAGCAAATGATCAAAGAATTACATGAAAAAAACACTTCATATACCTCAAATATTGTGTTATCTTAAGAATGGAATACTCAACTACTGGATCTAAATGAACCATCGAAATCGTGGTGTCACATGGCATAAGATTGACTGTCTACACTCTGAAATATGATATCGTCACTCCAATTTGGAAAATGGCCAAAAAATAAAAGGCTCAATTGTAAAAACTGACTACACCACTGAATTTGTGTCGTTGAGAGGTGTAAAATCGACTATATATTTTCTGAATTCTAACACTGGAAAAATCTGGGCGTATAGGAATCTTTTAGATTCCCTCATGATTCTCCAAAGATTCCCTCCTCTGGGTTGACTGGAGATCTGCAACTCAAATAAGAAAATCGATCTCGCCATTGAGATCCTTGCTGAAATTTGAGAAGAATGAGTATAAAGTTGGATGCATTCTAAGTCTCGAAGTTTCAGTCTCCAAGGAATCTGGAAGATTCCCTCAAGATTCTCCTCTGCTGGGAGTCTGCAAGTCCTATGCTCAAGGGGTGAATCTGACCTCTCCATTGCATTCCCTATGAAAATCTAAGAAAAATGACAGTAAAATTGATTACAATATGACAAAATAATTTTTTACCTTCCCAGAGAATCTTCACGCATCAAGGAATATTCTCTGAGAATTTGGTCTCGAAATGCGTGCCATCATGGTTCCACCTTCTAGAGCTACAAATCATGGTTCCGCCTATCTGGAACACTGCCCCTACATGGTTCCACTATTCTAGGTTGTGCTCCTCTCTCGATTCTCAAATCTTCTCGGCCCTCCTGTGGAAATGAATTGAAGGCTTATATGGTGTTCATGGGCAGAGCTAAAAAGGACTGAGCCCATGGCTCATTGGTGGGGGAGGAATTTAGGAGGGTGGAGGTCGCAGTTTCGAATCCCCGCCTCTCCAAAAAAATGGTGCGTTAACCTTTTTATTCACGTAGTTTGTAACAGTTTAAGTGTTATAATACAATGTGATGTTGGTGTAACCATTGGTGTTTTGTGTTAAAGGTGTGGGTGCCCGAGCGGGGGGGCCGGCCGTTTCGGCCGGGTGGGTTCAAACCTCGCCGCCCATGGAATAAAAAGTGGCAACAGGTGGGGGAATGGGTCAAGTCCACTGGAGGTGGCCCGCCCACCCCAAGATATATATATATATATATATATATATATAGCGCCCGAGCGGTGGGCCGGCTGTTCCGGCCGGGTGGGTTCAAACCCCACCACCCACGGAATAACAAGTGGCAACAGGTGGAGGTGTGGGTCGGGTCCACTGGAGGTGGCCCGCCCACCCCAATATATATATATATATATATATATATATATATATATATATATATATATATATATATATATATATATATATATATATATATATATATAATGTTTGCTATGCAGGTTGGGGCCAGCAGGGGTCACGGCTTGTCGACCCATTTTTTAATTAAAAAATGTTTTAACATATATATATGTTATGTGAGGTCCGATAGAGGTGGCATGGGTCATGGCCCACCACCTATTTTAATATATTTTTTTGTTTTCACGTAAACCATTGATTATTTTCAAATTTTTCGAAAATAAGGGATATTGGGCAATTTAAAGAGGCCACAATTTCACCTGCTTTCATGAGCTAAGTTTCCACGCTGGTTGACGGTATATTTGTAGGACACTTAAACATGGCCCACTGCCCAACTTTGACTGCAATTTTGACTGGCTCTATCTCCTCCATACAATCTTGGATTTGAGTGTCGTTTACACCGTTGGAATGAGGGCAACGAGCACTTCGATCTGGTACTTGTTTGGAAGCAATCTAGCCATTTTTAATTTTGACCATTTCTGAGCTCCCTTGGGTTTCCTCATGTGTTTGGAGCCACCTGGATCAACAAGCCTATCCACTAGGAAAGGAAGAGAGCACAACACACTCCTAAGCCTTAGGTGACATCTCCTTATTTGTTGAGGATGCACCCTATGCCCAGGCTAAGCCTTCTATCCCTCTTGAGTGCACAACACACTCTCTAGCCCCAAGCTCTCCTTGTTCTCCCAAACTATGCTCTTCCTTAAGCTTATCACCCCAGCTGAGCACATGGCAAACTGAAAATGAACATCAAGCCTCCCTTGATCCCTGACATTGTGCCCTGCACCTTCCTTGTGACTCAAATCTCCTCAGTTGAGTGCATGGTGCATCAACAAGCATCTTTGAGCCTTCTAGTCCCTCAAGACTACACCCTGCCCCCTCCAACCTCCCTCTTCTTAGTAGAGCACACAACACACTCTCAACACTCAATACCAAGCCCTTGTCCCTTGACAATGCACCCTGCGCCCGAAGAATTTCCCTTCCTTTCCTGAGCGCATTGTTGATTCATAGTTGAAAAGTTTGCATGAAATATGATAGAATAGGAATTTTTCCAAGCCAATGTTTGCTTTCCATGAATGATCTTACTCTCAAGTGTTACCAAAAAACACGGCAAGGAGGAATGAGAAGATCTGTCAAAGAAAGCAACACAAAGAAACATTCAAGAACAAATAATACATGATGGATACAAGTGAAAGAACATCATATTTCTATGACCAAAGTGATCCATGAAGACTCCATATATCTCAAGAACCTTCAGAGAGTAAATGACAACAACAATGACAAATATGCATCAAGAGTTGGAAACATAAGTGACATTATCATCTCTTTTAAAAGTCCATATCACAAGTCACTATGAGTCCAAGTGATCAATATTAGTGACTTATTTATTGTTGTCACATCAACATGTGAAAGTAATAATGTAATTATTGTAAATACAAAACACGTGGAAATCCAAGAGCCATGTTTGAACAAAAGAGAACCTCAAATTGCATATTGCCTCAAATTTTGTTTCTATGATATCTAAATTAATGGTAAAAAAATAATAAACCAGATTAATGAAATTTATCGTTATCTCTATTAGAGTCCTATAATAATATGATTCATAATTTTGAATTGACTATGGTTAAGTCTTGTAATATTGTACATACCTTTGCTTTCTGCAAATGTTTTCCATATTAAAATTAAAAAAATGTGAAGAGGGTATGTCCTAAAAGAAATATCAAAGGACAAAAAGAACAAGAAAAGATAAAAAAAATGAAAAAATATGAACCCCAAACAAAAACAGATCATGAAAATGTGCAAGTACAAGTGCCACTACTCTTTAATTTATTGTCTAAAATAATGGTTGTGTGCAGCGTGCCATACATGCCACAACCCATGATAATCAAACTGTTTGATCTTGACTACTTCATGCCTTAAATTTCCTGTTTATAGTTAGAGAATAAAGATCTGGCTAAACTGTTTAATCTTGGCAGATCAGTAGATAGGTAGAGAAATAAAATGTGCTCATAAGCTTAATCTGAGCCATTGGAAGATATAAGGTTAGAAGTAGATAATTTACTTTTCAAAAGAAAAAGGAAAGGGTTTGCTAGCTTAAACACACCCAACAAAGTGAAGAAAAAATGTTAGGGTAAGTAGAAGAAAGGTTGCAGAAATTACAAAGTTGATTGAAGCATAATAACATCTATCATGTTTAATCATGTGTTTCAGTGTGTAGGAGTAGTTATGAAAGTAAAAGGATGCTTATAAGCTAATTTGGTTAACTTCCCCTTCATTTCATTTCACCCCCAATAAATACTTACTAATTTCCCCTTTTACCCCTTCATTTCTTATGAAGACACCTTTTCCCTTCATTTTCACCCTTTCCCCTTGGTTTCACACATTCCCTAGCAAATTAGCCTCCAAATTCTTTCCCCTACCCAAAAACCCTTTTTCCCTAGTGTGAAAGCCCTTTTCCCCTTAAAAAAAATCACTTTCCCCTTGATTAATTTCCCTAAATTTCCCTAAAAACCATAAAAAAAAACCAATAAAACCATTTATTCTAAGTTTTATCCCCCCCCACATTATTAATTAAATATGAAAATATCATTTTCTCGACAAACTTGTTTAACCTGCCACCCTGGTGCAGTAACTAACCCCGCTACATAAACCCCAATAATTATATCTTTAATATGTAATTACTCATAAATTAATTACAAATCAATTGTAATTAACCCTTTGGCCCCGCTAATTTCCGTCGTGCAACTTCACCGCATGACAACTGTCCGATCTGCCACCCCCAGATTTGATGGTGTGCATCCATATCACGTCCATTCACCTCCCGAAGTTTACCTGCCCGAGAGCACGCGATATGAGCGGTTTTTCCCAGGTCCCTTTCGCCTATGTGGCAGCACTGCATTAAATCGCGTGCTCACGGGAAAATACCGCCCGATGGCCAAAAGTGGTGTGATGGCCCCCTAAACTACCTCTCGTGTAAGCCAAAACCATCACTGTTCATTATGATTTTCCACGCCAATTTCTAACCACTGCCAGTTAAAAGGCCACAGACCCCCATTTTTACCCTTTTTGCTCAATGTTCTTTGCGAAAGCTTCCAAGCCTTCCTACACAAACCTGAGTTTCTGCAACCGAATTCAACCGTCGAGTACCTTCCGAGTACACCCCGGACACCCAATTTAGCCATCCATATCATACCTGAAGCCACATTAACCTTTACGTCCGCCATCAAAACCAGTTTGTAGTCTGAACCTCAAATTCCAGGTATTTTGATAACAAACCAGAAACGACCCTCTCAAATTCAAGAATGTACAGTTAATTCAAACATTAAAGTAATTGAATTTAATTAATTTCCCTTGAATTGAGAGTATTTCCTGTTGAATACCCAAACCCCTATCCTGCAAACTGCCATTACCCTATCCGTTGGGTCCCTATAATACTAGTGATTACCCCATTACTATTGTAGTTATACCCCCTATTTATATTGTTGTGCCCCTATTACCCCCATATTGTTATTTCTGTGCCCCATAGAATCCCTCTATTGTTATTTTTGTGGCTTTATATTATTATTGTTAGGTCGGCTGGATTATATTGTGACTCCTTAGACTCCTATATATAGAAAGGAGGTTTTGTCATTTGTATCATCGAAGAATTGTTCATTTATGTAATGTAAAGGAGGTTGCCCCCTCGAAGAGGCTGAATTATAAGGCGTGGATCTCTCTTTTCTATCTTTTTGTGAGCTGGTTTCATAACATTTGGTATCAGAGCTTTGGATTCTAGGGTTTTGCTGCTCCAAACAGGTCATCGTGGCATTTTCGCTATAACTTTTTTTCTATGACGTTTCAGAAGTTTAAAAAAAAACCCATTTGAGAAGAAATCACGCTGAACCTTGGGTCCAAATTTCAAAGCTTTTCGCGCTATATTTGCGGAGATATGATCTGAGGAAGTTGGTCTTTTTTCAGACTCCTGAATTACATTCAAAACAAGTGACCTGGGGAAAATCGTCATAACTTTCTCTCTGGGGATCGGATTGAAATTTCGTAAGAAGGTACAGAAAGAGGACGGACTGTAGTTTTTTGTATGTTTGTTTCAAATTCAAAGGTTGAAACAGGGACTCGTGGCACGTCGTACAATTTCGCTCTACTGAACTAGTCTAAAAGCAAGTCACTGTGGGAGATTTCACATAACTCTTCCTTGGAGAATCCAATTTGGCTCAGAATTGTGGCATTGGAAAGAGGACGCAGAAGGCTACTACAGGTAGCAATTTCAGAATTTGAGGATCCGAAATTACAGAGATACATCAGATTCAATATCAGGCTTCTATAAAGTGAAAAAAGGTGTGTAGTTTTTTTTTTAATTTTTGTGTAAGCTTGGTTTAACGGAATTCAAAGGGCATAGTAAAAATTATTATCGGTAACTGATGCCCCGAGGAAAGAAAATGCAAACACCTAGTAAGGAACCTGAAAGCTCTAGCATGACTCATGAAGAAGAGGAAGAAATGCTACATGATATATCAAAATTACAAGAACAAGTGCAACAAATGTCACACTCACAAAAGCTAACAGAAGCTAAGATAAGTGGCGTGGAATCTAAGGTAAATGGCGTGGAATCTAAGATAAAGGCATGGAAGCTAAGATGGATGGCATGGAAGCTAAGGTGAATGGCATGGACACTAAAATTGATGGCATGGATGATAAGATGGATGAATTGAAGAAGTTGCTACAAGAAAGGGTCACTAATAGTGAAAAGGTAGTAAAGGAAACTCATGATGAGAACAAAAGAAATGTTAATCATGATTCCATAGAATCTAATGTTGGATCGAAGACTCACCATGTTCCAAAAATCGATATGAGGAAGTTTGATGGCAAGGATCCCGCCACATGGATATTACAGATGGAGCAATTCTTCGATCTCAATAATGTGCAAAACACACAAAAGGTACGTATGGCAACTTTATATTTGGAACCAAATCAGTTTGTATGGTATCAATGGCTTTGTTCTCGTAAACAATTTATCACTTGGGCAATTTTTACAGAAGAATTGATAGCACATTATGAGGATACAAAAAGCAACACTTTTTTTAGCCAATTGATAAGTCTCAAACAAAAGGGTTCAATAATGGAGCACATTGAGGAGTTCCAAAAATTGAACATAAGGGTAAAAGATATTCTAGAGGAGCATAGGATTGATGTGTTCATAGGGTCTTTAAAGGATAATATCCAACATGATGTGCACCTTTGGGAACCTGATTCATTAGAGAAGGCATTCAGGTTAGCAAGAAAAATGGAAAGCAAAATTATGGCAACTAGGAAGCATACCGTTCACAACTATAAAGACGGAAGTGTTGTTGCCCATAGTCTTCCACAACCTACAAGGTTGACACCACAACAATTGGAAGAAAAAAGAGCAAAAGGGCTTTGTTACAATTGTGATAGCAAATACACAAAAGGTCATAAGTGTGCTGAGAAGAAATTATTCTACATAGATTGTGAAGAGGAAGAAGAAAAGGAGCAAGAAAGGTCAAAAGAAGAGGATATATTCCAGGAACAAAGCCTAGATGAAGAACAAATAAATCCGACCATATCTTGTAATGCATTGGCGGGAATTACCACTCCTCAAACCATCAAGATAGAAGGACAAATCAAGAAGAAAAAGGTAATAGTGTTGATTGATTCAGGAAGCACCCACAATTTTATTCATTGTAGGGTAGCAAAAGAATTGAATTGCTTCCTATATCCAGCACCAGAGTGTCAAGTGATGATTGCAAATGGAGGAACAATAAATTGTTCTGGAAAGTGCCATAATATCAAGCTATCCATGGGAGAATATGTATTGACTAGCCCAATGCTTTCCATTCCAATGGGAGGTGCTGATGTTGTACTAGGAGTCCAATGGCTACAATCCTTGGGTACAATAGCTTTTAATTTTCAAGAACTTTTCATGAAATTTTCTGTGGAAGGAAAGGAAGTTGAATTAAGGGGTATTGCAAGGAAACCAGGAAAGATAATCAGCTCTAATGGCATGACAAAGCTTCTAAAAAAGGAGCAAAGAGGTGTAATTGCACAATTATGTTCGCTAGATGTTTCCACATTGGAATCATCTATTTCTCCAGATCTCCAAAAAGTCCTGGACAATCATTCCAAGGTATTTGAGACTCCCAAAGGTCTCCCACCTATGCGTGATCATGATCATGCTATTCATCTGATTCCAGGAAGTGTTCCTCCAAACATCAGGCCGTACAGATATCCATATGTCCAAAAAAGTGAAATTGAACGTATGGTTGCAGAAATGCTAGAGGCTGGTATAATTCAACCGAGTCAAAGTTCTTTCTCAGCTCCAGTAGTATTGGTGCACAAGAAGGATGGATCATGGCGCATGTGTCCAGATTATAGGGAGCTCAACAAGCTCACTATTAAAGATAAGTTCCCCATTCCTGTTATTGATGAATTACTGGATGAATTGCATGGATCAATTTACTTCACCAAGTTGGATCTTCGTTCGGGATATCATCAAATCAGAATGAAGATTGAAGACATTCCGAAAACAGCATTTAGAACTCATGAGGGTCATTATGAATTTTTGGTCATGCCTTTTGGCCTTACCAATGCACCTTCAACATTTCAAGGTTTGATGAATTCAATTTTCAAACCATTCCTTAGAAAATTTGTGTTAGTATTTTTTGATGATATACTAATCTACAGCAAGTCTTGGAAGGATCATGTTGAACATGTTGACAGGGTGCTACAACTATTGGAGGAGAAACAATTATATGCAAAAAGATCCAAATGTTTCTTTGGAGTCCAGGAGGTGGAATATTTGGGTCATATTGTATCTCATGAAGGAGTTAAGGTAGACCCTAGCAAAATTAAAGCCATTAAGGAATGGAAAATCCCCACATCCATAAAGCATCTGCGAGGATTTCTCGGGTTGACAGGGTATTATCGCAAGTTTGTTAAGAATTATGGGAGAATAGCAGCACCTCTAACAACATTATTGAAGAAAGATTCATTTTCATGGACTTCGGAAGCAACAAAGGCCTTTGAACATCTTAAAGAGGCAATGTGCCAAGCACCGGTCTTAGCTACGCCGGACTTCACAAAAACCTTTATTGTGGAATGTGATGCTTCAGGAAATGGAATTGGTGCTGTTCTAATGCAAGATGAAAGACCCATTGCTTTTGAAAGTCGTCCAATCAAGGGAAAGTTTTTAAACAAAGCTATTTATGAGAAGGAAATGTTGGCAATACTCCATGCACTTAAGAAATGGCGACCCTACCTAATGGGAAGACACTTCAAGGTAAAAACGGATCATGATAGCCTTAAATACTTTTTAGAACAAAGATTATCCTCTGAAGAGCAACAAAAGTGGGTCACAAAGATGTTGGGTTATGACTTTGAAATCATCTACAAAAAAGGGAAGCAAAATGTGGTGGCAGATGCACTCTCAAGAAAGGATGAGGATGTGGAAGCATTGTTGTGTGCCATTTCTATTATCCAACCAGATTGGATAAACGAAGCAAGGGAGGAATGGAAGAACGACGAAGAAGTGTGGGCACTTATTCAAAAGCTACAACAAGATTCCAGTACTTCTGATACATTTAGCTGGAAAAATGATTCGTTATGGTACAAAGATCGCTTATACCTCTGTAAGAATTCCCAGCTAAAACAAAAGATTCTTATGGAATTGCACACTTCTCCCTTAGGAGGGCACTCAGGATTTTTAAAAACTTACCACAAGGTTAAGAAGGAATTTTTTTGGGATGGCCTTAAATCAGATATTCAAAAGTTTGTGGCGGAATGTTTGGTTTGCCAGCAAAATAAAGTTGAAACAATTAAGACACCAGGTCTATTACAACCTTTATCCATTCCAAGCCAACGTTGGGAGGAGGTTTCAATGGATTTTATCACAGGTTTACCCAAGTCTGAGGGAAAGAGTGTCATCATGGTGGTAGTTGACAGACTTACCAAGTATGCACACTTTTGTGCATTATCACATCCATTTAAAGCCAGTACAGTTTCTACTGCATTTATGGAAACAGTTCAAAAGCTACATGGAAACCCAAAGATTATTGTAAGTGACAGAGATCCCATTTTCACTGGAAATTTTTGGACAGAATTATTTTCTTGTCTTGGTACTCAGTTAGCTCATAGCTCATCTTATCATCCTCAATCTGATGGGCAAACTGAGATAGTAAACAAATGTTTGGAAGGATATCTTCGTTGCTTTGTATCTGATAAACAGACACAATGGGTCAAATGGTTGCCTCTAGCTGAATGGTGGTATAACACTTCCTTCCATACAGCAACAAAAATGACCCCATTTATGGCACTTTATGGGTATCAACCACCATCCATCACATCATATTTAAGAGAAAATTCTAAGGTTCAGGCAGTGGAACATCACATCGAACATCAACAACAAGTCCTCCAACTCTTAAAGGATAACCTCGTGTTGGCACAAAATAGAATGAAACAACAGGCAGATCAACATCGCAGTGAAAGAAGTTTTGATGTAGGTGATTGGGTATTCCTACGGCTACAACCATATAAGCAAATGTCCCTAAAGCAAGCTAAGAAGGATAATAAATTATCACCAAAGTATTATGGTCCGTACAAGGTGTTGGAAAAGATTGGTACTATGGCATACAAATTGGAGCTTCCTGCAGCTTCTCGATTGCACCCAGTTTTCCATGTTTCATGTTTAAAGAAGGTTATAGGTGACAAGCTCCCAATTCAAACAATATTGCCAGAACTTGACGAGGAAGGAAAAATTATATTGGAACCGGAAGCAATCACAGAAACAAGAACTCGACAGCTACGAAATCGATCAATTTCAGAGTATCTTATCAAGTGGAAGAACTTATCCGCTAAATATTCCACATGGGAGGATGAGAATTTTATGCAGAAGTATCCAGAACTGCTCAAGCGTTGAGGACAACACTTTTTTGAAGGAGAGGGGCATGTTGGGTCCCTATAATACTAGTGATTACCCCATTACTATTGTAGTTATACCCCCTATTTATATTGTTGTGCCCCTATTACCCCCATATTGTTATTTCTGTGCCCCATAGAATCCCTCTATTGTTATTTTTGTGGCTTTATATTATTATTGTTAGGTCGGCTGGATTATATTGTGACTCCTTAGACTCCTATATATAGAAAGGAGGTTTTGTCATTTGTATCATCGAAGAATTGTTCATTTATGTAATTTAAAGGAGGTTGCCCCCTCGAAGAGGCTGAATTCTAAGGCGTGGATCTCTCTTTTCTATCTTTTTGTGAGATGGTTTCATAACACTATCACTGCACCTAAGTTTTCAAAACCTCACTCCTTCAACCTGTATAAGTCTGATTCCCACATTTATCCTAAAGATGGCTGCCCAGACCTCTCTAGATGTCAGACTTGTGTCAATCCCTCACCTAGACATTGACCATTTGGCCCTAGCAGATAGGGATTTCTAAATTAAAGACACTCCTACTCTAGGCCATCTTCTGAAAATTCGCTGCTGGAGTAAGGATAGGTTCCTAAACCATGTAGATGACATTCACCTTAGGGAATCTAATTTACCCAAGTACACATTCCCAGAAGTTCACCCATTCCATGATATTGTACATTTTTTTCATGCCTGCTATTTCCCAAGCCAAAGGGCTATTGTGGCACCAGACCAACAGTTGCTATTCACCATTACTGTTGAATCCATCAACCAGATGCTACAAATCCATCCTAGCACTAATCATACCCCTCTTTCCATTGGAAACCTATTGGACCTGTACATCACACTAGACCCAGTCAAAATCAAGCAAATTTTCCAGAATTTCATCATTAAGGAATGCCATACTCCTATAGACACTCGACCCTATGCTGCCACCATTTTTTCAGAGATTGGAAAGTGCATAATCACCATGCTCTCATGCATCTTAGGATACACATCAGATGATCATGTGGATGAGGTCATCATGGCCTTCCTTTCCATTTTCATTCTAGACAAGCCTCTTGCTATTATGTATGATTATGCTCAGTTCATTGTAGATAGAATGCATGAACAATTCACCAGAATACCCACTAAAAGAGTTTTCAAATACTCTTTAGTGTTGTTTTATGTGTTTTTGCATTACCAGATAGACAAGTTCCCTGTGAGGATCCAGAAATTGGACACCAAGGGAAAGGAGAGATCAGTCATCTACTGGACACCCTTGGTCCATAAGTTTTCCACAACATTCACCTACAAAGACTTCATAAACTCCTTTGTGTACCCAGTCATGAACATGCTGACTTCAACTGCTCAACCCAGAATCAGCCAAGACATCAAGAGGGTAGTGCAATTGGCCAAGAAAAACAAGGTGGTAGATTGGTACTTGTACAAAGACCACACTGAGACCAGAATTTATGGCTGTGAGCTAGCCCCCTATAAGTTTCCCAAATACCTCCCTATGAGGATATTTTCTCTTGAATACTTTAGAAAAATCAACAACTCTGATGAGGTCCACTTCCTAGCTTATATGAAGAAAACCCAGTTCAAAGTGAAAAACCAAATGGGCCCATTCATTTGCAACAACAGAGAGGCTAGACAAGAGACCGATAGGTTACTTCAAAAAAAGAAATTTAGAAACAATTTCATCTGGCACTATGACCCTCATGGGGTCATAAACAAGCTCAGACTCAAGGTCAAGTTGGGACCTTACATCCACCACCGACGACTTGACATTGAACAATTTGCTAACCAAACTGAGTGGATGGAGAAAACATTGATTGATATGGACAAAACAGTTGTGGATGTTGAGAACACACTGATTGATCTAGAAAAGAAATTTGACCAGAGCTCTTTCCTGCAGGTTCCGGAATTACAAGAGCCAATGAACATTCCTCCTCTCATACATACCTTATCCAATGAGGAGAAGAATCCTAAGAGGAACAGGGAGGAGGCATCCAGCTCTAGCATGGAGACTTTAGATGAATTGTTTAAGCTAAATGAGCGGCTCAAGTTGAATCCTGTGTCTGAACATGAGGAGAACATTGCATTAGAGGAAATAATTGACACTGAGGCAATGGGGTAGAGAATTAAAGAAACAACTGAAACGACTGCATCAGGTGAAATAGAGTAGCCATCAACCTCCAATACATAGATGATAGAGAGACAACAAAGTATGGAGGTTTCTTCCTTTGACAGGCTAGCTGACAAGGAAAAGGATATCAAAGACAGATTCAAAGAGATAAAGATGAGGAACGAAAAGTTGAAAGCAGAGACATATGCCAAATACCTCAAGCTTACACCACCAAACCAGAACAGATTGATGAGCCTTTGAAATCAAAGAAGGAAAAATGCAGGTGTCATTTTTGCATTCCACTGTATAGAAACCAAAGACCTCAGCATATTACAAAAGACTAATTTTGAGGTGTTGGCTAGGGATGTTCATCCCATTGATCAGATAGAGTTTCACAAGCACGCTGGAGAAATGATTTACTCCACCCTCACAACAAAGGCCATGACTGTTTGCAAGTTGTAGGATTCATTGGACAATGTGACAACTCAATACAAATTGGAGAGGGCCTCTTCACAGGCAAAAGACACCAGAATAAAGTCCTTGGAGGACTTGGTCATTGAACTAGGCCATGACCCAAGTGATATTAAGGCTGTTGAACAACTAATCAAGAAGAAGAACGAGGATATAGTAGCCCTCAAGAAACAGCTCAATTTGCCTCATTTACGGCACCCACAGACCAAGGAAGTCCTGGAAATGCAGACCAATCATGAGGGAATGATGGACTTAGTGCTGTAGCTGAATGAACAGTTAAAGGAGATGGAGAAAGAGTTGGATAGCTTGATTCAGCTCAAACAAGCTAGTATTGATAATTCTCTTGCAACTGTCATTCCAAAAATGACCACAACTGTACCTTCTACTTTGGCAGCATCATTAGCTCCCACTGCTCCAATGGCCACTGCACTATCGACATCTACACCAACTACATCAGCAACAGGATCAACAACAACAACCTCCATAGGTGATGAAGCAAATAGGCTGGTCAAAGCAATGGAATCAATGTCCATTCAGACCACTGAGATGAACAAACTTAAGTAGAAAGTCACCAGCCTAGAGACAGATTGCAGACTTGCTTAGATCATGCATAGAGAAGAACATCAAAAGGCTACAAGGTTGAATGAAAGAATAAAAATCATGGAGAAAGAACTGAAACTGAGTGAACCTATAGGTAAGGCTAAAGAGCAACTGTGGGCCAATATCATTGACTCTGTCAATGATTTTTTGAAGAATTCTTCGGCGAAAATCACATGGAGAAATTTCTGTCGACGCGTTTCGAACCAACCAGTGTGGTTCATCGTCAGGACAAGTTGAATGAGCAGATCAGGCTATGCACTTTAAATAGACAGGGCAGAATATTCAATGACTCAGATTCCTCGATAAGGTCACAACTGAAAAGACACCAGCTAAATTTGACCTGATAACGGCTAGTTTGACCATGATAGGGTATTACTTTATATTATTTATTTTAAAATAACAGTTAATTAATATAAAATAAAATAAAACAAATTAATTTTAAATAAACCTAAATTAATGTATACAAGAAACTCATAAATAAATAATTTCAAAAATCATAATTATTAAGATTAAGAATCAAATTAATTATAAAAATATTAGTTAGTTATAACGGCTAGTTTGACCATGATTATTTATTTATTATTATTATATATATATATAAATATTGTATCTAGAAAATTCGGTTATTAATATAGATTAAATTAATATAATTAATTTCAAATATATATACATATACTATATTAGAAATATATAATAGCATAAGTAAAATTAATAATAATAAAAATAAATCATTTCAAATAAATTAATTAATAAGAATAAAATTAATTTAAATTGCTCGATAAAACTCCTAGTTAGTAATATAAATTCTTCAAAAATGAGAGAACTATAAAACTTAATTCAGAGTAAAAATAATAATAATAATAATAATAATAATAATAAATAAATAAATAAATAAATAATAATCATTAAAAATTAATTAATTAAATTAATTTTTGTAGATAAATTAAGTTTAAATTAATAGTCAAAGAGTCTTAAAAAAAAAAATAAAAATTACCAAATTCAAAATTGATGAAACAAGGAGAAAAAGAAAGAAAACGACTAGGAGGAGAGGGCTGGGATCCAGCAACTGCTGATCTTCCAGCCATCCTCTCTATTGAGATTGTTCGGTCTTTTTTCAATCTCCAGGGCTTCCCTGAATTTCCGGTGATGGAATTGCGTCACTCTAGCAATCACACTAGCCTCCTCGATGCAGACATGATGGTTAGTTTTCTCCACATGCTCTGCTAAAGCGGAAGACTTTGTTCTCATATGTTTGAGGTTAGCTGCGTGCTCACTAATCCTTTGATTAATGGAGCAACCAATCTCACCAATATAGGGGGTCCCACAAGAACAAGGAATAATATAAACCCCTTTCATGTCCTTAGGGTCGATGGGATCCTTCACCGATCTGAGGGATTTACGAATGGTGCTGAGAGGTCTAAAAGTTGCAGGGACATTATGCCTCTTAAGGACCCTCGCAATCTTATCTGTGGTCCCCTGAACATTCGGAAGAAGGACACTAGGAATCTGCTCTTTAGGCCCTCTGTTGGTTAACGAATTCTTAGTTGCTTTGAGGAAAGCCTTATGTCCCAAGTGTCTACTATAACCGTTATCAACAAAGACATTAAGGAGGTGGGACTTCTCTTCCTCGAAGCCCTTATCATCAGAGATCCTTAAGGCACGAGTTGCAAGGGTGTTGAGAACCCCCAACTTCTGGGCCGGTGATATTTGGCCATCCATCCAAGTTATTTTTGAACAAATTGATTTAATAAAGTAGGCCACATAAGCCATTTAGAGAGTCAAGGAAGAACTTGGAGATATGCCAAAGGAAGCTACAAGAAGCATCCACTTCCTAAACTCCAAGAATAAGTATGAGCTGCAAGAACTTGAGATACCTGACAGGACAGGTACAATTTTGGAAGTCATAAAATTCCTCACTAAGAGGAATTTGATGTTGAACTTAGAAGATAAGTGTCAAAACATGCAACTAGCCTTTGATAGGTTCATGGTTAATTTTGAACTTTTGAAGGAAAAGGGATTACCTAATTGTTACAGGGAAAAGTGTCTACTCAGAACTGCTTATCCCACTAAGGTGTGATAGCTACCTTAGAAACAAACACAGTAAAGCTACTTTCATTTTTCCTTTATAAAGTATAGATAGAGAGGAACAAAGAAGACCAACCTCTATCTTGCGCTAATCTCCTGGTTTGATTCCTCTCTTCCTTGATAGTCTTTTGCTACTTGTTCCCTTGCACGCCCAGCTTCACAGAGTACCTGTAAGATCACAGTAGCATAGCACTATACAAAGACATACATCTATAATCATAAACAATCTAGGATCAGATGTAAATTGACCATACAAATGCAACAAACATAAATGACACAAGAGTATGGAGGAAAACTTGAATAGCTTTTATTGATAAACAAGAAAAACCAAGAGGAGTTACAACAAGTTGTTCTGACCCAGCATCAACCTCTCAGCAAGGAAGCCCCTCTTCACCTCATACAAAGCTTAGATCACCCAACAATCTGATGTTTGTCTCAAGAAACCAACAACAATTCCTTACAATATGCAAAATTCCAGCCTCTGGATCTCTGGGATGAGGGATCCATATATAGATATCTGTAATGGAGATGAGTCAGCTTATGATTTGATTAGTGTCTTCTCTCTGATAGTTCTTGCTTCCACTTGGAGATTGATGATCTCTTACTCATCCTTGGTCGAATTCAGAGAGGCAAGTGTCACAGGAGAAGTTTCTGGAAGCTTCCGTTGCCTCTCCACCTTGCGGAATGACACTGCCATTTGTCATTTCTCGGCCATCGCACCCCATAGAAGGGATTTTTGAAATGCAACACACCCTCACAGTGTACTTAGGTGAGATGCAAAGCACCTGGCGTGTGGAGCAGCTGAAATGATCCTGTTTTGACCAATTATGAGCAGTTTTTCATGGAGAACTTCTGGGAGAAGCTGTAATTAGTTGACCTTGTTCCTTTAGGGGTTAGAACAACACTTTTAGGGACTTAGGAGCCCTTGGTTTATGGACATTTCATGCTTGGGGTTGTAGTGCCCAAAAATGTCTATAACAGTTGCCCTCTAAAGCATGAGGTCGTTAATCTTTTGATGTCGGGTGAAATGCTTTATTATGAGGATCCGAAGTTTCAATCAAGCTGGGAGGAGACCTGTAATAAGATACAATACAATACATTATCTTCATAATATTTTCATGATCTAGCTGAGGCGGGCATTCCCATGCTTAGCTTTATAAATTCAATTTCATGTACATAAGACAGACAATCGTCTGAGTGTAGACTGATGATTCTGATAGAGCCATCATCCCTTTGATTGGATGATTATCTGTGCAGCAATGATGTACATTTGATGTCTTTATTTCCTTGAATATATATCGCAGCCCGGATGGATGAAACTAGATCCGGGGTCTTCAATCTCGTTCGATCTTCACTCGAAGTACAAGTCTATCCATGTGAGAGATGTTCTGGAGTCGAACATGGAAAGACATCGCTTGATTACCAGCCAATGATATAAGCTGTTAACAAGCGCGAGAGGAATCACCGATAATGATAATGACCCTCAAGGTACTGCAGTACAATTCACGTGGTGTGAATAAAGGACTTGGCGTCGAACACCACGCAAAATCTTTCGGTCGAAGGTCATTGATGTAAACCTGTCGCCAGAACTGAGAAACTTGCCATTGAGGCATGCAAGCTTCAAAGTACTGAACGGGGTGTTCCTAGATCAACTTCTTGGATAATGAGCTGATGTCAACAAGAAGTGATCCGTCACAGGAGGGCCTTAATGAATCCCACATCAATGACACGGAACGGAGCAAATGATTTTAATGGAGGTGAAAATGATCTGGTGATATAAGGTTCAGGGTGGCAGTCATGAAAGAATGAAGTATAAATGTATTGTAGTGGGTGAGACACAGGTGAATTCTCTGAATGACTTCTCTTGAACATATCGGCGACACTGACGTGATGGATTGGTAGCATTAACCCCGAATGCGGATGGTATGATGGGACCATGGTGATGTGACCGGTGAATGAAACAACCCAACCCGACTTGGATGCGGAGTGAAAGTGTCATGTTCAAGAGCGACTTGCTACCAACAAAGTTTCTTCAAGTTTTCTTCCCAATTTTCCTCAGTCATTGCTGACCAGTACCTCTTTATTTTTATCAAGCTTGAGGAGGATAACATATGCTTGTTTTATAATTTACCCTTCGGGCAAACCCATCGCTATGTTTTAACGAGCCTAGCGATAGTGAAACTCGTTCTCGTCTATAGACAAGTTTGTCGCTATTAAAATTTTAACGAGTTTAACGACAAAGACAACTCGGTCCTTTTCAATTTTAGAGAGTCTGAAAAGGAACGTAAAGGAAACTCCAAAATTCGTTTTTTGTCATCTAATCCCTTAAGTCCGAAAAAGTATAAAACAATACAGAAGGGATGAATTTTTGATACTTTTAACGAGCCGAACAAAACAAGCGCTCGATCTTTTTGTGTAATAATCCCTCAGGTCCAAAAAGATTGAAATTTAGAGGAGGGATAGCACTTCCGGTCCCTTTAACGAGCTGGAGAGGCCAATGGCTCGGCAATCTTTTCATATTTTACGAGTCAATTGAAAAAAGCTTAAAGGAGACTCGTTTTTTGAGGAATGAGTGATAAAAAGGATTGTAACTGATTCCAGGTAAGGTTTGGAATTTTCCAATCACGGCAGTGTTACAAGGGTGGCTAACATGATCACTCTTTGCAGCTGTTCCTCAAAATGGGTAAACAATCAAATGGAGGTGAATGATCGGCCAATGCAAAAGTGGAGGTGATGGTGCAAACACGACCAAGGCTTTAACGGCTGAAGTATTACATTCACGATGGTTATTTACCGGAAATTGGTTCATTTTTTAATGAGCTTAAACTCTGGGGGAACATGTGCTCATTGCTTATGTTTATTTTTTAACGAGCATGAAGTCCGCACTAAAACTGCTTGATTAATCCAGTCGTGTGATAAGAATGTCTCATATATAAAAACGACAACTTTTAGAGTTTTGCCCCACATCCTTTCTTTATGCAAGTTAGGAAACGACCAATCCTACGAGTTTAAAGGGTTAGAGGACCTACAAATTTAAAAAACTAAATAGTCTCTCTTCGCTTGCATGCCAAAAGGTTTGCATGCCCCCAGGTATAAAACAGAGTTTCAAGGTTACCCCTTCTTCTTTCCGTTAAAACATTTGTTTTACCGGGAGAGGTCTACCTCTTACACGTTACCAAAGATTGTTCTATTTACGGTGTAAACAAAACACTTCTTCAGCGATGTTTATCGAAATAAACAAAGGTGAGTGGCGATGCTTGCCAACCCACATAACTTTGACAAGAGAATCTTATTCCAAAATAACAACCTCTTCCAATCACGGACGAGAGTACAGACTAGTCATATTCTCTCGCAGAAACCTACCCTATACCCGAAGTTTTCCTGCCGAAGCAGACCAGGGTGCATGCCCCCTGAGTTTCAGTCATGTCCCTCGAATTACTCGCGCTCATCGGGCGGACGGACTGGAGGTTGAGACATTTCTTGCGTGAAAAGACCATTCAGGAATGGTATATGACTATTTGCTCTATGTGATCCGGCAAACGAAAGCTGGTCTACGAGCTTGACCACTCTTCCTTCGTGCGGAAAACACATTACTCTAAAGAGTGAGGAGACAATCGCTCCCATGCAATAAATATAGTCTTTCCCAAGGAGTAGATTATAATCTAGGGGTCCTTGAACTACCATTACGTTCATTTGAACGGTTTTTCCTCTCAATGTTATGGGTACATTGGGAAGGATCCCTAACGGTCGACTGGTTCCTTTATCAAAGCCTGTTAGATTTTTCATCTCAGGCAAAAGCGATGGCGAACCAAGCGCTTTCCAAGCAGTCGAGGAAAGGATACTCATAGAAGCCCCTTCATCTATGATGGTACCAGTCATAACCATTCTATATATTTGAACAATGATTCAGAACGGTACACTAGCTGGTAAACGGGGTCTGCCTAGTTGATTCCAATCAAAGGAGACAACTAGGTTGCTTGGAGGTGGGACCGAATAGACGGTCGGGTATGACTCTGATGAACTTCCTTCCTGCGGTAAAGGAACGGGTAGATTGCCCCCATGTTTGTTGGAGTCTGTGCTTACGAAAAGAATTTGGACGGTGTCATCCTTTTTCTCTTCGGTGATTGTATCATCTGAAGATGGAACCTCTGAAGGCAAGACCGGGTCAACTGCCACCTCGACCTTTTGACTTTCGTCTGGTATGGGTTCAGATGGTTTGTCTTCAATGATAGATGCTTCAGCCGACCACCTGAGCGGGCCAGCCGGATTTTCAATTAGTGACGGACTCGGCAAGAGTTTTTTACATCCAGGAGGAAGTCGTAACGGTGAAACTGGATGATCGTCCAAAACTCTTTTAGCCTCATCTAAGAAGTGACAACGATGGATGGCATGATCACCTTTGCACAGTTTACAAGGAAATCTATATTTTCTTTTTGTCCTGGGGATTCACTTTCACTAGTCGACGGTGTGTTTTCAACATGATCACCAGAGGTTGATGACACTGGGTTGTGCAAATGAGGAGACCAGTCCCTTAAGATCCGAGGGATGCAAGGACAATCTCTATGATAGTGGTCTCCTTTGCAAATGACACATGGCGATTTAGGCTTGGTCGGTGCAGTGTGTGGATTTTCGCTAAACGATGCTCGTTTGCCCCCATTCGCTTTTGGCTCCTTCTTCTTCTTCTTTTCCTTCTTCTTCTCAGGTACTTGGCTTTTGGCTTTACCAGCCCCATCAAGCGAAGAGGAAGGAGGAGAGGAAGAATTGGAGGAAGTAGAAGGTTGGTGGGTAACTCCGGAATCGTCTAGTTGCTGACTTGATTGTTCAGGAATTGTGGTGTTCTGAACGACAGAGGTTGACAAGAGCCATACAGGCAAGCCGATTGTCAGTCCTGGAAGCGACAATGTGGCCATATGGGGCACACCAACATCTCCCTAAGAGGAGAAGGGACTAGGATTTCCTCCAAGGGGAATTCCTTGATTGGTGGATTCCATTTCCTCAACCCAAGATCAACATAGGAAAGGGTAATGAATATTCCGTTTAAAATAAATTTTAGACGCTTTGACACAACTTGTTTTTTCAATTTTTAAGAGTCGAGAAAAAACAAAAGATGACTCTAGTCTCCTTCGATTTTTAATGAGCCTGAAGTGACAAGTGCTCAGATGGACCTTTTCTGTTAAAGAGTCTGAAAAGGAACGAAAGGGACTGCTATGGAAATCTAGGTAGAGGGATTACCAAACCAATCGCAAAACTGCAGAATACTTTTTACGGTACGGCAGTCAATCTTCCCGAATGCTGTGTTCAGTGCATTGCGATCGATAGGGCGGCAGACACGGCTTCCTATGGATAAAGGATAAAGCCTATTGCGGTCTCCCAAAATATACTCGACGGTACGTGGGAGCACAAGTCCGTACTGGCACTTATCGTCTCAAAGTGGAGGAATCACCCAACCATCAGTGAGAACAACAATTACCAGGCTTTACGACACCGGAATACGTCTCTAGCCTAGACTTCTAAATGTTGTGCATTAAGTTCCAAAGCATTGTTAGATTCATTGAATTTATTTTATAGTTGATCTTGTTTATGAAGTTTTCCTTTCAGGTTCACCGCGAGATGTAGATGTAATTCCTAAAATGCAATCTAAGATGATAAACAATCTTTTTATCTTCTTTGTGCAATGAAAATCCTAGCTACTAAGGAAAGAAAGACATAATCCTTTCACAAAGAGCAAAGAGCACACTCTAAATGCACTTTCCTAAATCAAACCAATCAGACTGTCTAAATGCAAATGCACATGCATGTATTTGTTTTCGACTTTCTTAGTATATGAATGATAAGAAGAAATTTGATGCACAAATCTGAATTTCTTTTCAAGCGACAAATATCAACAAGTTTCTTTTCGATCAAAAATGGAGATGATCGCAACACCTTACGATTTTGAAATGAATACTTGTTTTGACACTAGAAAAATTACAAATTCAGACAAAAAACAATAGTAATGGGATAATCGACTATCAACAACAATCAAACTCTTTCCTATGATTGAAATCAACACTTGCGACAGTTTCAAATCAAAGGACGACAGTACGATTACGCTACTTTTGCAAAGGAGAACTGAAAATGACTCAACAAACACACAAAAACATTTACAGTTCTTTTGTACAAAGGAGGCGGAATAACATCAAGGAAAAGGGGTTTCAAACAGACATATACTGATCACAGGCAGCAAAATTCATGAATAGAACTGGAGAGAATGAACCACAAAAACCAACACTACACAAAGCCTAGTCTGATCAGTGCACCTGTAACACAGGGAATTTGAAATGCAGCGCACCTTCTACACTCGGGAAGTGCGCTGAATTTCAGATTCTCAGAATAGTACATGCGCTGGGCCAAAAATGAGACTTTGCTTGGGTTCTGAGTCACAGTTTGCAGTTCAGTTCAAGGGTTTTGGCCGAGCAAAAGGTAATCAGTAATTCAACAATCAGGGGTAGATCTAAGGAGGATCTAAGAGCTATCACAAGGGCAATCAGAGAGTTTGTGAATCAGTTGTTTAAATCATAAACAGATCTTGGAGATGGATTGAAGTGGCATTTATCTACTTTGCATTTGCTATGGCAAACGCAGTTCGAATGCTACCTGGCACGACTTCAGACTCCGTCTGTAAGTTTATGAAATAGACAACAAGGAGGATAAACAAACAAACTAATTCGTCCCCAGTGGAGTCGCCATTTTGTTACAGGGAAAAGTGTCTACTCAGAATTGCTTATCCCACTAAGGTGTGATAGCTACCTTAGAAACAAACACAGTAAAGCTACTTTCGTTTTTCCTTTATAAAGTATAGATAGAGAGGAAAAAAGAAGACCAACCTCTGTCTTGCGCTAATCTCCTGGTTTGATTCCTCTCTTCCTTGATGGTCTTTCGCTACTTGTTCCCTTGCACGCCCAGCTTCATAGAGTACCTGTAAGATCACAGTAGCATAGCACTATACAAAGACATAGATCTATAATCATAAACAATCTAGGATCAGATGTAAATTGACCATACAAATGTAGCAAACATAAATGACACAAGAGTATGGAGGAAAACTTGAATAGCTTTTATTGATAAACAAGAAAAAGCCAAGAGGAGTTACAACCAGTTGTTCTGACCCAGCATCAACCTCTCAGCAAGGAAGCCCCTCTTCACCTCATATAAAGCTTAGATCACCCAACAATCTGATGTTTTTCTCAAGAAACCAACAACAATTCCTTACAATATGCAAAATTCCAGCCTCTGGATCTCTGGGATGAGGGATCCATATATAGATATCTGTAATGGAGATGAGTCAGCTTATGATTTGATTAGTGTCTTCTCTCTGATAGTTCTTGCTTCCACTTGGAGATTGATGATCTCTTACTCATCCTTGGTCGAATTTAGAGAGGCAAGTGTCACAGGAGAAGTTTCTGGAAGCTTCCATTGCCTCTCCACCTCGCGGAATGACACTGCCATTTGTCATTTCTTGGCCATCGCACCCCATAGAAGGGATTTTTGAAATGCAACACACCCTCACAGTGTACTTAGGTGAGATGCAATGCACCTGGCCTATGGAGCAACTGAAATGATCCTGTTTTGACCAATTCTGAGCAGTTTTTCATGGAGAACTTCTGGGAGAAGCTGTAATATATTGACCTTGTTCCTTTAGGGGTTAGAACAACACTTTTAGGGACTTAGGAGCCCTTGGTTTATGGAAATTTCATGCCTGGGGTTGTAGTGCCCAAAAATGTCTATAACACTAATCCCTTAGTTATAAATGATAAGTTAATGACACATGAGGATTAAAATAAGAAGATCAGGGAAGTGGCCAGAGAACAGGTAATCACTTCATCCATGAAGGGCTTACCAACAGGCAAAGTATTGTATCAAACTTTTGAAAACTTGTTTTACCTCCAACATGAGGTAAAACACCTGTTTATTAATAAGCTAACTTTTGCCAAGTATATAGAGGCAGATGAGATATACCGAAAAATTCTCAATATCCAATTACCAAATGAGGAAATATGGGAAAAACTGAATGATTTAATGTAGGAAAAATACAGTAAAAATATAAGTCTATGGTAAAAAGTAAAAGATCACAGTAAAAGGATATTGACTGGTCAACAAGGTTAAAGTGTATCAGATGAAAGGTTAAAGTAAAGTAGAACATCTAGCGTGAAGACCAAATAACCAACCGGCTTAAAGGGCAAAAGATCAAAGAGCAAAGCCAGCAGAACCTAAATAACAAGGACAATAAGCAGCAGTTCAATAATTGTCTCTATCTTCTTGCATGCAGATATTTATTTTTCCTAGATTATTTCTTAAATGCAGTTTGAGATATTTTGTAATTCCTTTTTGTATAAATACTTCATAATTCGAAGTATTAGGGTGGATTATTTTACATTTGTGGAGTTATTTTGATCTTAAAACCTAAGGGTGATTTTACCACTTTCAAGTCAATGGACTGGAGCAAGTAATAAAAGCATTTCGCTACAGGATTCATGAGATGAGATATTTGCAGTGAAGTATATTCTTTGTTTGATTTTGTTACCTTCTTATGTGTTTCATAATCTTAAATGTGTTCTAAATTTGAATGAATTAACTGGAGATATCACTCAGAATTTGTTTAAGTACACTCTGTTTTGAAAATTTAGTCATTTACATGTTTTCCTCTGATACCTGGATTTGAGAACGCTTAATTGCTCTTCCATCCCGGTTGACTTCTTTTATTCCTTCCAGAGTCCAGCATAGGGAACCCTTAATTTCTCCCTGGATCTGATTTAAAACCATTTCACCATTTAGCCTTTGAGATTTGCAGTAACTAACCTATCTTGCCCTATAGACACTGTTTTTAGAACTGAAATCCATTCTTGTTTGTTTGACATTCGACCCATAGCCCAATGGTAAAAGCAAACCTCTATTCATCTAAGTAAAGTGATTCCACCACCCAAATTCAAACCAAAACCCAAGTGCAAACAATAACTAGCCTAAAATCATCTTAACCAAAACAAAGTTAAATTAAAAGAGAGAGCCCTCTCTGAGTATCAGGAAGGCTAGGTCCTGATCTCCAAAACTGGTTTGTGGTTACCTTTGACTTTTCTTCCTTCTTTAAATTCAAAAGAAATATCAGGGTGGTAACATAATTGGTGACCATACTGGGGACTTTGATCCTCAGTCTCATAAAACTTTAAGGAAACCTTAAATTTAATCTTAAGCCCCTTAAGGTCATTTTTATCAAGTTATTGTTGAAAAATTCATAAAAACAGTTAAAAAAGTTAAAATTCTATCTCCCAAGAAGATTCACTATACCAGGGAAAATCGAGATCCAAACCCTGCAACTATAGTTGATGACCGAGACAGAAT
The DNA here is from genome assembly GCA_031772625.1 of Pinus tabuliformis. Classification (NCBI taxonomy): domain Eukaryota; kingdom Viridiplantae; phylum Streptophyta; class Pinopsida; order Pinales; family Pinaceae; genus Pinus; species Pinus tabuliformis. Next base: position 4,537,880 of record CM062814.1, on the reverse strand, counting down.
TCTAAGAAAACCAAAAAATGAAGAAACTCAAGCAAGTAGTAGCCAGTTAGTCAAAGCAAACTCACTCCTTGAGGAGTTGTCAACTTTAGAGGAAATCCCTTTTTATTTGTCATTTGACCTCTCATTATTTAGAACTAAATCTGAGAATGCCATCCATGAAACAGTGTTAGACCCTAAGTTTACTCAACTTATTGAATCAAAAAGGGTTACCCATCCAGATTTAGATAAATTTGTCTTGGACACTTTTGACAAGTTAGAAGCCTTGACCTCTACATTGATAAGCAATATAGATAGTGCTTACCTTCAATAATCTGTTGAACTAGCTGCCCTTACTGCTGCTGCCTCTAAAATTTCTGCATAGTCTTCACTCACTATAAATACACCTTCTTTTACCATAACCTCACCAATAATATCCACCATAATCCAATCCCCTAAACCAGTAATTCATCAACCATCCTCACCATCATCTAGTTCACCTCCATCCAGTTCAAGTCCTTCCTCAAGCACCAAAACTTTACCCCTAGTCAAACCAGAATCATAGCTATGGAAAACCAATATGCACCTCTAGTTTTACTTGCACAACTCCATGCCATGCCCCCAACTTATCAGAGTAAAATCTTCCTGTTTGATGCTACTGGTCAATACACTTCCCAACAACATGTAAACAAGATGTCTGATTTTTTTGAGTTGCATGAGATAGATGAAGCAGATGTCCAAGTGAGGTTGTTTACCCAAACTTTAACTAGGGATGTTAAGAAATAGTTCAAAGCCTTTCCTGCCAACCATATAGCAGATTTAGCTAATTTTCATAGATTATTCATTGATAGATGGGAGACAAAAAGAAAAACCCTCTGCAAATACTTTATGAATACGACAACATTAGAAGAAATCCTAATGAGTCAGTTCAGGACTATTGCACTAGGTTCAATAGTATCTACAATGCAATTCCAGCCAATATTAAGCCTCCACCTGACCTAGCATTAATTAAATTCCCTGATGGTTTTGACACTGACATGTCATACCAGTTAAGGGAAAGAAACCTTGAAACACTGGAACAAATGAAAAGCAATGTTGTTAGTGTAGAGGCCAACCTATTAGCCAAGAAAGCCCAAAAGAGAAATGAAAAGAAAGTTGTATTTAAAGAGGAAACTTCCACTTCATATAGAAAGGTAGATATTTTAGCTAAGAGTTTAGAGAGAATAATGGATAGATTAGAGAACACGGAGAGGAAAAATAAATGGGAGAATCAACAACCACCCCCAATAAGAAATCCCGATTTTAGGAAGAACCCTAACACTGGAAAACCGCTATACCAGATCAACATATTAGGCCCCCCTTCCAATAAAACTATGCTGAGGGTTCATAGAGCCATGAAGAAGAGAATGACACCTAGATTAACTTACCAGAAATCAAAGATGAAGATACTATTTTTCTTACTCAAGAAGAACAGGAGTTATATATGCTGCAGCAGTTGCAGTTAGAATCTGGTGAATCCTTTGATTTTAAACAGGGATATGAGTCAGCTATATATGAGGTACACAAACAATATAGCTTAAGAAGTAAAAAGAACAATGAGACTCCCATTAAAAGATCCATCCAGACCCAGACTAAGATAATAAAAGAAGCTCCAGTTACCAAAGTGTTACAAATCCTCCCTAGGGGAACACCGGAGACTTCTACCCCTAAAATTGTAGATATAACCTCCACTGAAACTCAAACAGAGAAAATTACTGAAATCAATCAAAATAAGATAAATCAATGCAAAATAGTAGAAACACGAGTTGAAATGCCTAGTACTGAGAAATAGGATAAGAACACACAAACTGCACATGTTAAGGAAGATCTAATAAAACAAACAAAGCTCAGCTCCCTTTCAACATCAAAACTGAAATAAAAAAAAATAAAGATATCAGTTCCCTTGATTGAACTAGTAAAGAATGAATCCTATAGGTCACAGATAACTGAAACTTTAAACATAGGAGAGGGAGAGCATGTTGTTAACTTGAATGATGATCATCCTGAATCATTGTTTGGCCCTGAGGCCAATGGTATTCATCAGCAAGGGGGAGTTCCTCCTTTCTACATTAGCCTTAACAATCATGACAAAATATTGCATAATGCTATGGTAGACTCATGGGCATCCCATAATTTGATGCCAAAGGCAATCATGGAGATACTTGAACCTATACATTACCAGACCGTATAAGGATTTTTTTCCTTTTGACTCTAGCCAAGTTAAATGCCTTGGTTTGATCAAGGACTTATGTGTAACTCTTGTCCAGTGCCCTGCAAAGAGTATTCTAATGGACATAGTAGTTGCATACATCCCACCCAAATATGGAATGTTTCTATCTCGCTCATGGGGAGAAAAACTACAGGGATCCTTGCAGTTAGATATGTCTTATGCCACCATATCTATTTTTGGCCAACCAAGAAAACTATATAGAGAGACCTTGATGAAATACATGGTGAGTAGTGATGAAAAACCACAAAACTTTCCCATATACTCCATGCATTCAGATATGGACTCTTTTATCTTGTACAATGCAGAACATGACAATAAGGAAATCACAACTCAAGAACTAAAATACAAAACAATTGATAGTAAGAACATTTTTCATGAGTCCCTATGGCATATGGAATTTGATGGATTTGTCAATAGGTTAGGTGTTGGTGTAGGGGTGTGGATCCATAATATGGACAATAATCATACTGAGGGACATGCTTTCATATTGAACTTCAAGTGTACCAATAACATGGCTGAATATGAAGCCCTAATTCTACGGTTACAATTGGTTAGGAAACATGGAGCCAAAAGAGTTTCCATCATGGGAGACTTAGAGCTAATCATTAAACAAATTAATGTTGAATACTCTGTAAACAATCCCGGACTTGGTAAATATAGGGAAACTATCCTAGACTTGATCAAAGACCTCTTGGAAACAAACTTTGCTGCCATTCCTAGAAAACAAAACATGCAGGCCCACAATCTGGCCACTTTTGCTAGTACCTGTAAATTGACATTTCAACCCAACCATCAATACACTACAGAAGTTAGACATAGGCCTGTTATACTAGATAACCTATAGTATTGGAAAATTTTCTCTCAAGATTCTTAGATTTACGATTTCATGAACAATGAAGGTGAGTTTCAAAATTTTAAGATAGATACAGACTGTACAATAGACAATAATATAGAAAGTAACATAGATGTAAATATTTTAGATATAGCTAAACCAACTAAATTTACTAGAGTAGAAATAGATAGTTTAGAGAATGTAGATATTGAAGAAATAATGAATGATGATTCATAAATTCTTAATCTGAAAAATAATATTTTGCCTAAGGGATTAGTCCCTTTAGAAGATTTGTTTGACTCTAATGATGTAGCTAGGAAACCCAAAATGGAACCTTTTTGAGTTGACATAGAAGAGTGTAACATAGGAACCGAGGATAAACCAAAATTCATTAAAATATAAAAAACCTTACCTCTAGAGGAAAAGGTTAAATACATCAATCTGTTTAAAGAGTTCCAAGATGTATTTGCCTGGAGTTATGAAGACTTAAAATATTATGACACCAGCATAATCCAACACAAAATACCTCTAAAAGAAGATCATAAACCTTTCAAACAAAAAATTAGGAGAATAAAACCAATTCTTATGCCGTCTATTGAGAAAGAAGTTAAAAGAATGTTTGATGCCTAAATTATAGCCCCCATTAGATACTCAGATTGGATTTCAAACTTAGTCACTACTAGGAAAAAGACTGGTGAAATTAGACTTTGTGTATATTTTAGAAATTTAAACAAGGTCTCACTAAAAGATAACTATCCTCTACCAAAAATGGACCATGTCCTACAGAGGGTAGTAGGCTCATCTAGGATTTCACTGTTAGATAGATTCTCTGGGTATAACCAGATCTTAGTTCAATTAAAGGAGCAGACCAAAACTGCATTTACTACTCCTTGGGGTACCTTCATGTATTTGAATATGCCTTTTGGATTAATGAATGTAGGTGCCACATTTCAAAGAGCTATATATATAGCTTTTTCCAAGGAGATCCATGAATTCCTAGTAGTATACCAAGATGACATCATAGTCTTCTCTAAATCTGACAATGAACACTGAGACCACCTGAGAAAAGTATTTATCAAATGTAGAAAATTTGAGATTTCCTTAAATCCCAAAAAGGCACTCTTTGGTTTAGAAGAGGGAAAACTGTTGGGACATATCATATCTAAATATGGGATTAGAATAGATCCTTCTAGAATAGAGGACATTTTGACCATTACTCATCCTAAAAACATTAGAGAGTTACAATCATTTCTAGGCAAGATAAACTTAGGAGATTCATTTCAAATCTAGTAGAACTGATTAGAGAATTAAATAACATGCTAAGAAAGGACTCAACACTTAAATGGACAATGGAGGCCAAACAATACTTTGAAGCCATCAAAGAAGCCTTAACCAAGACTCTAGTCCTGATAAGTCTTGATTTTAACAAGGATTTTATAATTTTTTTCTTTTGCTTCAGAACACACCATTGCAATAGTATTGCTGCAAAAGAACAACCAAGGATAACAACCAATTGCGTTTTTTAGTAAATACTTAAGAGATGCCACACTCAAATACAATATTATGGAAAAACAAGCATTAGCTTTAGTAAAGGCTATCAAAGACTTCAGAGTATACATTCTATATTCTCACATTATTGCTTATGTTCCAAATTCTGTAGTTAAGGACATTTTGACAAAAAATGGGCCTGAAGGGAAAAGAGGCAAATGGATTGCCACAATATTGGAATATGACATAGAGATAAAGCTAACTAAGCTTATCAAAGGCCAAGGTTTAGCCAAATTCATGGCTGAATCGAACTACCAGGTCCTTGATATAAACTTCATTAGTGTCCTTGATGATAAGGAAGAGATGGCGACTCCACCAATCAGTGAACCTTTACCTGATTCACCCTGGTATGCAGATATTATATTTGTATTACAAAATTTACAAGCTCCTCTTGGTTTAACAAGAAATGAAGCTATATTTTTAAAGATGAAGTCATTAAAGTATTGTATCATAGATAATGCATTGTTTTGGAAAGAAAATAGCGGTATTCTTTTGAGTTGTTTACTGAAAAATGACGCTAATAAAATCATGCAAGAGTTTCATGTAGGGGATTGTGGATGACACTTGCGTTGGAAGAATACTACTGACAAAATCCTGAGGGCTGGTTTCTACTGGTCCACTTTGTTTGCAGAAGTTAAGAAACATGTGACCTCCTGTCATAGATGCCAGATATTTGAGGGAAAGAGAAAACTTTTACCCTTGCCTTTTAAACCAATTTCTGCTGAAATGCCATTTCAACAATGGGGGTTAGAATTACTTGGAGAAATACACCCAGCCTCCCTAGCTCAGAACAAATGGATTATGACAGCTACTGAATATTTCACCAAACGGATAGAAGCCATCCCTTCTAGACAAGCCACATAAACTGTCATAATCTCATTTCTAGAAAAGAATATCCTGTCAAGATTTGGATGCCCCCAGAAGCTCATTATTGATAATGTAGTTGCCTTTAAATCCAAAAAGATGATAGACTTCTGTAACAAATACCACATCACCCTTGGCCACTCCACTGCCTATTACCCTCAAGGTAATGGACTTGCAGAATCATCTAATAAAAGCCTGGTAAATATCATTAAGAAATTGTTGGAAGATAACAAAAAGACATGGAACAAGAAGTTAGTCAATGCCTTATGGGCAGATAGACTGACTACTAAGAAGTCCATTGGAACATCACCTTATCAGCTGGTATATGGGATGGATGTTGTTTTTCCATCATCTTTAGGAGTACCAGTGATGAAGATCATCCAGGAATTACAGGTGGAACCAAATGATATTCAGAGAAGAATAAATCAGACCATACACCTGTAGCAGACCAGAGAAGAAGTATATGTAAAATCATAGGTAATCCAGGACAAAATCAAGAATTTTTTTGATAAAAAGACTAAAGCAAATGATTTTTACATAGGAGATAAAGTCCTTAAGTGGGATTCAAGGAGAGAAGACAAAGGCAAGCATGGAAAATTTGATTTTTTGTGGCAAGGGCCTTATGTCATTTATGGTTACAGGGGAACAATGCCTTTTTCTTGAGAGAGATAGATGGATCAGATCTACCAGGAGGACCTGTTAATGGTAGAATGTTGAAGCATTATTTTTCCACTGACTAATAATAGTTCACTTTACTTTGCATCATTGTACATAACATTGCAGAGTGTATATTGGATTGGATGGTAATACTTTGAAGTTGAAGCCCGAAGAGAAGGCCTTGAGCTTTGAAGTATTCACTATCATAACTATCAATAAAGCAGAATCACAGAAGGAAAATTCACAAGGTAACTACATTCACAATTCAAAGGCTACTGATCTTTAGAGTTCTTGACATCTCACCATGAAAATCCATCCCCATGTGGAACCACTATTAGAGTACTATAACAATAGGATTCATAATTTTGAATTGACTATGGTTAATTATTGTAATATTGTACATACCTTTGCTTTCTGCAAATGTTTTCCATATTAAAATTAAAAAAAAGTGAAGAGGGTATGTCCTAAAAGAAATATCAAAGGACAAAAATAATAAGAAAAGATAAAAAAATGAAAAAATATGAACCCCAAACAAAAACAGATCATGAAAGTGTGTGTTCAGTCAATTTAGTGTCCTAAATTGCTACATAAATTATCAATCTGGGTATTATAAACTGATGAATTGTAGTGCACTATATGTGCTAGATGACCCTTTCTTACCTCACTATTTCTGAGTTTTATGTTTGTTTTGGGGTTTTGCTCTTTTGATTCCTAATGTTTTGCAATGTAATTTACAAAATCTTAATCTACCGCTGCTTAGAATCTAGAGAAATGAAGTGAGAGTTAAAAGTGCTTTTAGGCCAAATTTGGAAGTAAAGTTTTTAAACAAGAAAGTGAAAACAAAGCCTCTCTTCTTGCTATTATGATTGTTTCCAAAACATGAACTGAAAGAACTTTTAAAACTACTATCTACCAAAGCTTAAATGAGAAAATGAAATGGCAGTTATCTATGATAATTTAAAAACGAAATACTGGAATTAAGATTACCTCTACTGTCTAATCTACTTGCAGAATTAAAGCTTAATGAACAACTGAAGATGAAACTGCAGCTAAACTAAGTGAAAAACTAGAAATGAAATTGCAACTATTCTATTATGAAAGCAAGGCTAAATGAAGTATTGTTGTGACTCAACTACATAATTAAGGGAGAACGACCTCCTTATGATAACAATTTTGAGAGATTTCATTCTTCATCATTCTAAGAAAAGTAAACATGAAAATGCAAAGAAAAGACTCATTCATAAATAAAACATTTCACCACTTAGTCTCAGGATTAACCATCAACTGAAAGGGTTCTTGGAAATATCCATTTATATCATGAGTTAATAAACTAATAAGAAAATGACATTGAACTGCTTAACTCAAAAACTAATGAACAACAATTGGAATGAAAGACTCATTCATAAATACAACATTTCACCATTTAGTTTGAGGATTAACCATCAACGAAAGGCTTTTGGAAATGTTCATTTATATTATGAGTTACTACAAACTAATGAACAACTTAATTTAAAATCTAGAAAACTAATAAACAACAAATAAAATGAACTAATTTATGCTACTAAAATCAACTTGAAACTACAGTTAAGAGACTAGAAAGCAATGAAAACCAAAGGACTATTCTACGCTGAAATAAAACTACTCTAAGTTAGTGAAAAATGACATAAGCTGCATGATACACAGAGTTAGAAAACGATTCAGAACATGATGAAAAACACACAGTGAATTTACAATTAAACTAAAAAGACAAACAATAATAAAATGTACAGAAATAAAGTGTACCCTTGACCACACAGGGGCCCTCTGCAAGGTCTCGGATTATCAACACGAAATCAACACTTCACAAACACTTTAGGTATCCATTGAAAACAGAGTTCTTATATTAAAATAGAGCACTGAGTTTCTCACACTACAAAGCGGAAATATGCACTATTACATAAGAAAAAATTTGAACTTGTTTTGCGTTCTGAACGCTAGTATTTATAGGAAAAAATACAATTGTTTTGATGAGAGAAGTCATCTACAACAAAACACATAGACATGTAATGTATGTGGAATTATTGTCTTTGGTTGCCTTGAAACATAAATCTTCTAATAGTGGCTGTTGGATTCTGTTTGTGTAGGTGGCAGATGAGGTCCTCAGCTTCAGGAGACTGCCTCAGATCCATTATCGAGAATCGTACAAAAACAAAGTTATACTAGCCATAGGTTTCTTCCATTGAATTCCCTTTGATCGGGGTCCTCCTCATCGATCTTGGCCAAATGTATAGGATACCATCCATGCTCTGATGTTTTCCTAGCTACCCATGTGGTTCTTTTCCTCTCTTGACACCTTTAACCTAAAAAAGCATGGAGATAGTTGTGGAATAGCCAGTTAGCTGTAGAATATGGCTGCGTGCCGTAGCTGAAAAAAAAAACCTATTCAAATAAAAAACATAACAATATAACTTGTAAATCATTGAAATATAATCCTTGAGGCAATGTGTAATGGATTTTGATGATTGAGGATGCATTTTTCATGGAAAAGCAAAAATAAGGATGAGAAAGTTGCTTAAGAGAGAGGCAGTTTTGGAACTCAACATACCCCCACTACGAGACTATTGCATGTCCCCGTGCAATCAAAATTGTAAACACCCTCCTTCTACTACATCTTCTCTGAGACTTCAGCCAAAACATACAACCTTTTCTTGCTTCTCTTTGCTGCAACTGCCATCCTAGGCTTCCTCATGAAGAATCTATATTTGAGGTTAATGACAACCCGGTTTAGCTTCCTATTTTTCCTCTTTAATTTTATGTTCTTCTTATACCATAGTCCCAAATGAAGCATGGTGTTATCATGAATGATCTTATCTAGCTTGTTTTGTTCTTTTAAAGCTTCATTTTCCTTCTGAATATGCCTTTTTAAGACCTCTAGCTCATAGATTTCCTGCTCAAGTGAGCTAATCAAAGTCTCTTGTGATGTAGCTGGCTGCTAAGGGTTAGATGAAGCCCCTTGATCTACTGATGTATTATTTTGCTCCAGTGACTCAATATAATCATAAATCTGCTGTTGGATTGGGTCAATCCTTGGAGAGACTCTCTTTGGGCTGCTTTCAAAGTTTTGTTGAGGAGAGTGATGCGGGCTTTGCTCAAATGAGATGTTATCTTGGGACTGAGTTGGAGTTTTTTCTCCCAAGTCTATGAACTGAGCCTCTATTGATTTTGCTTTCTTCATTCTACCCTTGAGTCTAGAACTTCTACTCAAACTTTGTGAGCTTATGATTTCTTCCTCTACAACCTATCTTCTTTTCCCCTTCTCCTTCTCTTTCTTGAACTGTTTCTTGATGTTGCCTAATCTCTTAGAAAGTAATTGCTCATCTTATGATGAAGGTGTTGAAGGCCCGAAAATCGGGTCGACAACAAGGGGGATACCCACCCGGTCCGGACCTTGGTTGGCAGCTCCTTATCCGTTTGGTATAGCGGGTCCGACTGGGGATAATGGGACCAGTTTCCCAATCTAAGGGGTGTGTGTGTGTGTAGAGTTGAATGATGCTGATCTAGGAGTATTTTAAGCTAATTTAATTCAAACTTCTAAGCTAACTCTATGCTATTGTAATCTAATAAAGGAAAAACAACACATCTAATCTACACTAACCCGAGGTGTATTTCTTCTATTATGCGATCTAAAAAGATTTCGAACAATAACTGGTAATAAAGATCATTCAGCTATCATAAGAATAGAAATCAATTAAGATAAACCATTCTGCATAAAAATTTAGGCAAAACAGTTGTGAACATCATATCGCATAATAAGTTATTCATATATCAAGCACAAATAAATGAATCCACCGTACAAAAGTGCCAAATAGTAACCCACACATTCATGCATTAACATATAAACAACTGAAAACTGCATATCACTTCAAGAATATGAACAGAAACAGGTCAAGAGATAAAAGTACCATTTATGACTGGTTCCACTCATAAGCTTCAAGCAATAACGATTTATCTCTACTTGTTCTAACATCTACTAAAAGTACAAAAGTGCAACATCAGTAGCAGACATTAAATGCAAACATTGATAAATCGCGATCCGTCCATTCACCAAAAACCCCCTCCGAGGGTGCAAAAGTGCATGTTCTGAGGACAATTTTTTTTACAAATTTCGGACCCTTCTCCAAATGCCTGAGAAGGGTTTAAATACTGCTAACTAATTAATCTTAATTACATAAATTTAGGACACGGTTTCAAATGACCGCCCTTCTACTAAAGCAAATTATTTCTAAAAATTGAATCTAATTTCTAACCGTTTCTGTATTTGCTCCTTAGTGCTGTAAGCAATGCAACATTCTCCTGGGAAGAGTCGGCTGGTTGTCTTCTCCTTTCGTTTTAGTTATGAAAATAGAAACAACAAGAGCTGGCACCGCTTTCTGACAAACTGGAAGATATTTTCCTCTGGCTTGGTGTATTCGCTGTGTGTATACTTGGTAATATCCCAAATTTCTCTCAAACTGATTGTGCTGTTGCTATTTCGGTTTCTGGCCTGGCGAATGACTGAGAAAGTTAGGGACTTTGCTCTCTGAACAATTTTCTGTATTGAAAACTGCTTCCGTTCTTTGTTCCAGGCTTTTCTGGTGCGTTTTCCTCCTTTAGCGTTTTTCTTTTTGCTTTACCCAGTCTAAGCTTCAGGATCTTTTGAAAACATGCTGCTTTTGTGCGCCTTTGACTCTGAGTCTTGGATAGTCTATTTCCATCAGTCTCTGTTGAGTGATACTCTGGAATCCGTGGTCCTGCTACATGCGGCATCCGTTTGCGAAGGCATTTCTTCTCTGTTCTCCGAGTATTGACGCTTTCCCCTTTTCCTTAGATGTTTCCTACACATTGATTTATATTAGTTGTTGTCTTACAGTTTACGCAAAGGAAAAGAGTAACGACGAAAATATTGACATGAAAGCTTTAAGCTCTAATGAATGCATAATCATGACACTCATAATGAACTGACTCTTCGAAAAACACAACACAATCCTTCTCGGTTACTTTGGCGTACAATCATTAATTTCTTTTTTAGGTGCGCGCCCAATTTTGGTCTGCAGATAGCTTTCCTTGAACGCTGTGCCGAGGAACCTTTGCGATGAGTGATTTCTGCGACTCGCATTGCAGTGTCGAGGATTGCGTCGTTTAAGATGTGTTATTGCAGGATTTGATGATCACATTCATCGCAGATCGCAATGTCGCAGATCGCAAATATCGCAGATCGCAAATAATTATAATCATTGTGTGCTGCTCATGCGATGTTGCGATATGCGACGTCGTATATCGGTTGTCGGCGATTCCTTAAGCTTTTCATTTGAGAGAGCTTCACAACATAAGCGATGCGATGAATTTCGCGTCGCTTCTTCGCAGCTCATTATGCGCATAGGAAAATGTCTCGTTCTCTCCTCGCGATGCGATATAGCTTTAGGGAGTCAAAATACAGAGTTTTGATATAAAAGTTTTTTTTTGGATTTTTTGTTAAGGGTCCCCATTTTCTTGGTGTTATTGCTAATACCAATCAAAGAGGGGGGTTGTTGGTGACCACAACAATGGCGATTCACTGTGAAGAACCAGTTATCTCTATTTTTCTATTGAATTTCAACTTCCGAAGCAGAAAGATTTCCATATATCTAAATTTTGTTATGGCCAGATAGAGTATATTATGCCTTATCCTAGCATTGATACTTCGTCTCAACCTTTTCATATTCCAATCGTTTGTTTCCTCAGGCTTAGTTCTTGTATTCACACCAGACACTACTTGGTCTTTTAAAGATAAAATAAGGTCTTCTCTGCGTGCTGGCCTTTTAAAATATGCTCATTTGTCGTAGGTAGAGCCTCTGCTGCCCGCAAGTGTCCATAGCCTCGACAGGGTTACCTGTTACCCAGCAATGATCCTTTATCCTGCTTGAGGTTATTTACAACATTTCAGAGGAAAACCCCTTCTTGACACTTTTTCCTTTTTTATTCTCTAAAGAACAATGTCTTGGTTTGGTGGCCAAATTATGACACAGTCATTCACTTGATTTACACTTTTGCTGAACAAGCTAGCTCGTGATGAGACCCCTTGTCTTTTGATTGCAACAATCTTGAGTCGTTGCCCTGTTTTGGTAGACAGTATTGGCAAAGTCAGCAAGTTATAATATCTGTGATCATGATAAGCCGACTCGTGATGAGACCTCTTATTCTTTGAGACATAGTGTTTTCTTGGATTGTTCTTCTGAATGCTGCGATTTCCTTTAGCAGGGAGGAAGTCATTGTTTTTCCTTAAGAAAGCTCTGGACGACAATAATAGAGTTTGAAAACAGCAGCTTTACAGAGAATATTTATTTTATTATTGATACCTTTCATTGTGCTGATATAAAACAATTTTTTACCAAAGGTTGCTTTCATCAAATTTTTGAAGTTGAAACTAGCATCATGTCTAGGCTAAAGTTAACTCTACCTGTCAATAATAAAAATCAGATCTTTCGAAAATTTTTGCTACTTGTACAAGCGAAAAGCTCAAAATCTGATAGAGAATTGGTGTCTTTTTCATGAACCCTTTTAGTGACCATCTACAACTGGTTTTATTTATAAGAAAAAGAAAACAAATAAAAACTAAAACTATCCTACAAAAATAGAAGAGTGATCTTCTATGGAAAATATTTTTTAAGAATCTGTCCATTAACAGGCAAAGAATCTCTTCTACCTGCTAAATCCTGCAACACAAACGTCGATGGGCCTATGACTTCTACAATCTGAAAAGGGCCAAGCCACAGTTTCTGAAATTTCATATGTTTTCCCTTTTCTTCATGAGCCTTATCCCATTTCAAAACTAAATCTCCCATCTGAAAATTTTTTCTGGTCATTATGCTTGAGTCAAAAGAGGATTTTATCAGCGATTGGTGATGAGCATGGGTTTTCTTAGCTTGTTCTCGTCGTTCTTCTAATTTAATTATTTCCATTTGTCTTAGTTGTATGGAGGAGGTGGATACCTCATCGATGTGTTGTACTAAAGACAAAGAGGGAATGACTAAGTGGGTTGGAAGAACCACTTCTTTTCCATAAACTAAATTAAAGGGAGAAGTGCCGATTGAAGCTTTCTTCGTTATTCTATCTGCCCATAAAGCATTTACCAACGCTTTGTGCCAATTCTTTTGGTTTTGGTCGACTGTTCTTTTAATAATTCTAATCAGGTTTTTGTTTGTTGATTCAGCCAATCCATTACCTTGCGGATAGTAGTTGGCCGAATATTTCAGTTTGAACCCTCTTTTAAGTGCAAACTCAGTCATTGTATTTCCAGAAAAGTATGAAGCATTATCAAATATTAAGGCCATTGGCAATCCAAACCTAGTGATTATAAATTGATCTATGAATTCAATAATGTTTTCAGAATTAGCTGTCTTGAGAGGAACTGCTTCTACCCATTTAGTGAAATAATCTGTTGCCGTGAGGATGTACCTATGCTGCTTAGAAGAGTGAGGAACGATCTCACCTATTATGTCCAAGCCCCACTGGCTGAATGGTTGCTCGATGTTTACTGGCTGTAGTGGCATGGACAGTTTCTTTTGTTTCCCTGCAGCAGTCTGGCAGACTTGGCATTTCCTCACGTAACTGTGTGAGTCTTTGAACAATGTGGGCCAATAATATCCTGCACGTAAGATTTTATGTGCAGTAGCATCTCCAGCATAGTGTCTGCCTGCTGGCCCATCGTGGAGTTCCTGCAAAACCTTTTCAGCTTCAGTTTTCTCAAGACACCTAAGAAGCACAGAATCATAATTTCTTTTAAACAGAACATCATTTATGAGCTGGTATTGTTTAGCTTTCAACCTCAGAGCTCTTTTCTTGGTGTGATCCAGGTGTGATGGAGCATACCCATTCTTAAGATAATAAATGGTGTCAGCATATAATGATTCTGCATCGTTTAGGCTTACCTCATACGTATGTACCTCGTCAGATGAATTCTCAGGAATTTGCGATGCTCCAGCCAACATTTTGCAGAAGCCTTGGCCTCTTACAATGTTTGCTGGTTTGACATCAAGATCGTATTCTTGTAAAGCGGTGATCCAATTTGCTCTTTTTTCGCCCACATCCTTCTGTATTAGAAGGTTTCTTACCACTGGAAACGGTACTATGACTTTAGTATGGGCTTTAAGTAAGAAAGGTCTGAAATATTTGATTGCTTTGAAAACAGCGTACGCCTGTTTCTCTACGTCGGAATAGTTGAGTTCAACACCTTGTAAATTCGAGCTAAAAAATGCGATTGGAGCTTCCGCTTTCTCTTGATTTGTTTGAGTTAGAATCGCGGCATAAGATTTTTCTGAGGCAAATGTGTATAAGATAAAAGATTCTGAAAAATTCGGGGTTGCTAAAGATGGAGCGTTAATGATGGCTTGTTTTATCAAGTTGAATGCTTCATGCTCATCTTGTCCCCATTTAAAATTTGAATTCTTTTTTATCATATTTTGCAAAGGAGAAACAATACATGAGAAATCTGGGACAAATCTCTTCACAAAATTAATTTGACCAAGGAAAGATTGCATGGATTTTTTGTTATGAGGCATGGATATTTCAGAAATTTCTTTGATTCTGTCAAGTTCAATGTGAATGCCAGATTTTGACACTATGAATCCTAGAAGTTTTCCTTCACTTAATGCGAAAAAAGGTTTCTTCGGGTTAAGTGAAATCCCATACCTTAAACATCGTTGAAATATTTGTTTCAAGTCTTTGAGATGGTCGCTTCGCTTCTTGGAGTACACTGTTATATCATCCAGGTAAATCACTACAGATTTATTGACTAAACCTTTGAATGAGATGTCCATGGCTCTCTGAAATGTAGCGCCGCATTGATCAAACCAAATGGCATCTTCTGATATGCGTATGTGCCCCATTTAGTTCGGAATGTGGTTTTTAACTGATCATCGGGATGCACCAGCACTTGATTGTATCCTGAAAATCCATCCAAAAAAGACATTAATTTTGAGCCTGCTACTGCCTGTAATATCTGCTCCATAGGTGGGAGGGGAAAATTGTCTTTTTGACAGGCTTTGTTGAGATTTTGGAAATCAATACAAATTCGAATATCTCCGTTTTTCTTTCTAACGGGTACCATATTAGAGACCCATTTGGAATGCGTGACGAGGAAGATTATTCTGGCTCTCAACAGCTTATTTAGCTCAGTTTTTATCTGATTTTCTAAATTGGGGTGGATTTTTTTGAGCTTCTGTTGGACAGGTTTTTCATTGTCAATCATCGGGATAGTGTGTTGAATGATAGAAGTGTCGTATGTTTTCAACTCATCGTAGTTCCAGGCAAAAACATGTCTGTATTGTCTCAAAAGACGGTTGTATGCTAATTTCTCTTCAGGTGCTAGGCCGTGGCCTATATTAACGTTTTGTGGTTTCTCATCGGTTCCTAGGTTTACTAAATCGTAGTTCAGAGTCGAACTGTAAAGTTTAGCATTGGTAGACCTTTTAAACCGACTTTTCAAATCATATAAGTCTTCTAACTTAACCACTGACCTAGGTATAGCATTATCAGTGCTATGCTGTTGTATTTGATGATCGTGATGGTCTTCGTCAATTATTTGATTTGAGTAGGATCCTTCAGAAGTGAGGAAATTTACAATGTCTGGATCGTCATTGAATACTCTCCGGTTTGTAATGTTGTCAGGGATGGATGGTCTAAAAATTAATTCTATTGAGAATCTATCTGGACTAAAATCTTCAGAGGGAATAAGTCTAGAGGCTACGTTAGCTAACAGGTCTGCGCTCGTATTTTGGAGTCTTGGGATTGACGAAATATTGAATGCCATGAAATGTGTAGTCAGATCTTGAACTAAAGATTGATAGTGCTTCAAATGACCTGATAGGCAATGTATGGTGTTACGTACCTGTTTGACGACAATTTCAGAGTCTCCGAAGACTTGAAGGTACTTAACGTTCAACCCGATTGCTTTGTATAGGCCTTGCACCAAGGCCTCATATTCCGCTGTATTGTTTGTGCAATCGAATTCAAGTCTGCACGTAAGCATGGTCTTATTTCCGTCTGGGCTAATCAGAACGCATCCTGCTCCTACTCCCTCGTTAGATTTGGAGCCATCAAAATATAATTTCCAAAACAAAGATGTATTTATAGAGTTATCTAAAAAATTAACACACTTCGAATCATCAGTTTGGGAAAAATTTTCGACTTGGGACAAAACTGAATTTTCTAAGTAAGGTGAGGTATGAGCATTAAAATTGCCGAGGAAAGAATCTACCGAGTAGTTTCCTATGATGCTGCTGTTGTATGCTATTGCTTCATTTTCTCCCTCCAATTCTGTCACTATGTACTTCTGGTGTAACTCTTGTTCAACCTTTATTTGATTCGGTTTACCATTGTAGGGTAACCACATGTGCGACTAGTCGGTTGAGAAATATCCATGGAGTTTTTCGGACCAATCCCTGTTAAGAATTAAGCCATAGAATTCAGGGATATCAGCTACTAGAATGTCAATAACCTGACACACCTTCGGGTTAGATGACAATATTATGGTCACTTGATTAAGTTCACCAATCACTTCGACTTAGGATCGATCAAGCTGAACTATGCGCACTGCGGATTTTTGCGGTTGAACATTCAACTTGGCACATATTGATCTGGGTAAAATATTCGTTGAAGCACCAGAATCTACCAAACAATTGTGCACGTTTTTGTTGAAAATTTTGTAAGTGAGAAGAAAAGGGGGAGTGTGAGACCTTGATCTCCCTCCAATCAAGGCGATGTCATTTGGGTCAATCTTATTGATCGTGTTGGTTGGAGGTCTTCCCATGTTGTGGGAAGCTACAGCTGTAGGCAAAGATGTAGTAGGCACGACATGTAATTCTTTCATCATTATCTTCTGTTGATGTTTCAATTTGCTCAACTCATAAAGAGTGATATTAGCCCTAGTCTTTTTCATGTCATCAATAATGTTATACTCCATTTCATTCGACACAATCAGTGTTCTTGATGGAGGTGTTTGATATGGTTGGACTGGGCTAGATTGAGTCGCCTTAGCGGTTGTTTTCTTTGTTGCAACTTTATCTTTTGCTGCAGGGCTTGCGCCCTTCTGCTTAGGGGTAGTTTGGGGAGGATCACGTTGATTTTTGCTTCGTGTATTAACCGGAAATGCTTCTTGATCTTCTTCTTGTGGGAGGATGAAATCCCACATTCCTTGTAGTTCCACAACTTCTTCGTTATCGGTCTACCCTTCAGTGGTATTCTCTTCTTCTTCTTCTTCTTCGGATTCGACGTTTGTGATAGCGTTGGGCGGTTTCACCTCCATTGAAGGATTTCTTTTAAAAGCTCTGTAGGGCTTTGAGGATTAACCATCAACGAAAGGCTTTTGGAAATGTTCATTTATATTATGAGTTACTACAAACTAATGAACAACTTAATTTAAAATCTAGAAAACTAATAAACAACAAATAGAATGAACTAATTTATGCTACTAAAATCAACTTGAAACTACAGTTAAGAGACTAGAAAGCAATGAAAACCAAAGGACTATTCTACGTTGAAATAAAACTACTCTAATTTAGTGAAAAATGACATAAGCTGCATGATACACAGAGTTAGAAAATGATTAAGAACATGATGAAAAACACACAGTGAATTTACAATTAAACTAAAAAGACAAACAATAATAAAATGTACAGAAATAAAGTGTACCCTTGACCACACAGGGGCCCTCTGCAAGGTCTCGGATTATCAACACGAAATCAACACTTCACAAACACTTTAGGTATCCATTGAAAACAGAGTTCTTATATTAAAATAGAGCACTGAGTTTCTCACACTACAAAGCGAAAATATGCACTATTACATAAGCAAAAATTTGAACTTGTTTTGCGTTCTGAACGCTAGTATTTATAGGAAAAAATACAATTGTTTTGATGAGAGAAGTCATCTACAACAAAACACATAGATAGGTAATGTATGTGGAATTATTGTCTTTGGTTTCCTTGAAACATAAATCTTCTAATAATGGCTGTTGGATTCTGTTTGTGTAGGTGGCAGATGAGGTCCTCAGCTTCAGGAGACTGCCTCAGATCCATTATCGAGAATCGTACAAAAACAAAGTTATACTAGCCATAGGTTTCTTCCATTGAATTCCCTTTGATTGGGGTCCTCCTCATCGATCTTGGCCAAATGTATAGGATACCATCCATGCTCTGATGTTTTCCTAGCTACCCATGTGGTTCATTTCCTCTCTTGACACCTTTAACCTAAAAAAGCATGGAGATAGTTGTGGAATAGCCAGTTAGCTGTAGAATATGGCTGCGTGCCGTAGCTGAAAAACAAAAAACTATTCAAATAAAAAACATAACAATATAACTTGTAAATCATTGAAATATAATCCTTGAGGCAATGTGTAATGGATTTTGATGATTGAGGATGCATTTTTCATGGAAAAGCAAAAAGAAGGATGAGAAATTTGCTTAAGAGAGAGGCAGTTTTGGAACTCAACATACCCCCACTACGAGACTATTGCATGTCCCCGTGCAATAAAAATTGTAAACACCCTCCTTCTACTACATCTTCTCTGAGACTTCAGCCAAAAAATCCAACCTTTTCTTGCTTCTCTTTGCTGCAACTGCCATCCTAGGCTTCCTCATGAAGAATCTATATTTGAGGTTAATGACAACCCGGTTTAGCTTCCTATTTTTCCTCTTTAATTTTATGTTCTTCTTATGCCATAGTCCCAAATGAAGCATGGTGTTATCATGAATGATCTTATCTAGCTTGTTTTTTTCTTTTAAAGCTTCATTTTCCTTCTCAATATGCCTTTTTAAGACCTCTAGCTCATAGATTTCCTGCTCAAGTGAGCTAATCAAAGTCTCTTGTGATGTAGCTGGCTGCTAAGGGTTAGATGAAGCCCCTTGATCTACTGATGTATTCTTTTGCTCCAGTGACTCAATATAATCATAAATCTGCTGTTGGATTGGGTCAATCCTTGGAGAGACTCTCTTTGGGCTGCTTTCAAAGTTTTGTTGAGGAGAGTGATGTGGGCTTTGCTCAAATGAGATGTTATCTTCGGACTGAGTTGGAGTTTTTTCTCCCAAGTCTATGAACTGAGCCTCTATTGATTTTGATTTCTTCATTCTACCCTTGAGTCTAGAACTTCTCCTCAAACTTTGTGAGCTTATGATTTCTTCCTCTACAACCTATCTTCTTTTCCCCTTCTCCTTCTCTTTCTTGAACTGTTTCTTGATGTTGCCTAATCTCTTAGAAAGTAATTGCTCATCTTATGATGAAGGTGTTGAAGGCCCGAAAATTGGGTCGACAACAAGGGGGATACCCACCCGGTCCGGACCTTCGTTGGCAGCTCCTTATCCGTTTGGTATAGCGGGTCCGACTGGGGATAATGGGACCAGTTTCCCAATCTAAGGGGTGTGTGTGTGTAGAGTTGAATGATGCTGATCTAGGAGTATTTTAAGCTAATTTAATTCAAACTTCTAAGCTAACTCTATGCTATTGTAATCTAATAAAGGAAAAACAACACATCTAATCTACACTAACCCGGGGTGTATTTCTTCTATTATGCGATCTAAAAAGATTTCGAACAATAACTGGTAATAAAGATCATTCAACTATCATAAGAATAGAAATCAATTAAGATAAACCATTATGCATAAAAAGTTAGGCAAAACAGTTGTGAACAACATATCGCATAATAAGTTATTCATATATCAAGCACAAATAAATGACTCCACCGTACAAAAGTGCCAAATGGTAACCCACACATTCATGCATTAACATATAAACAACTGAAAACTGCATATCACTTCAAGAATATGAACAGAAACAGGTCAAGAGATAAAAGTACCATTTATGATTGGTTCCACTCATAAGCTTCAAGTAATAACGATTTATCTCTACTTGTTCTAACATCTACTAAGAGTACAAAAGTGCAACATCAGTAGCAGACATTAAATGCAAACATTGATAAATCTCGATCTGTCCATTCACCAAAAACCCCCTCCGAGGGTGCAAAAGTGCATGTTCTGAGGACAAGTTTTTTGACAAATTTCCAGACCCTTCTCCAAATGCCTGAGAAGGGTTTAAATACTGCTAACTAATTAATCTTAATTACATAAATTTAGGACACGATTTCAAATGACCGCCCTTCTACTAAAGCAAATTATTTCTAAAAATTGAATCTAATTTCTAACCGTTTCTGTATTTGCTCCTTAGTGCTGTAAGCAATGCAACATTCGCCTGTGAAGAGTCGGCTGGTTGTCTTCTCCTTTCGTTTTAGTTATGAAAATAGAAACAACAAGAGCTGGCACCGCTTTCTGACAAACTGGAAGATATTTTCCTCTGGCTTGGTGTATTCGCTGTGTGTATACTTGGTAATATCCCAAATTTCTCTCAAACTGATTGTGTTGTTGCTGTTTCGGTTTCCGGCCTGGCGAATGACTGAGCAAGTTAGAGACTTTTCTCTCTGAACAATTTTCTGTATTGAAAACTGCTTCTGTTCTTTGTTCCAGGCTTTTCTGGTGCGTTTTCCTCCTTTAGCATTTTTCTTTTTGCTTTACCCAGTCTAAGCTTCAGGATCTTTTGAAAACATGCTGCTTTTGTGCGCCTTTGACTCTGAGTCTTGGATAGTCTATTTCCATCAGTCTCTGTTGAGTGATACTCTGGAATCCGCAGTCCTCCTGCATGCGGCATCCGTTTGCGAAGGCATTTCTTCTCTGTTCTCGAGTATTGACGCTTTCCCCTTTTCCTTAGATGTTTCCTGCACATTGATTTATATTAGTTGATGTCTTACAGTTTACGCAAAGGAAAAGAGTAACGACGAAAAGGTTGACATGAAAGCTTTAAGCTCTAATGAATGCATAATCATGACACTCATAATGAACTGACTCTTCGAAAAACACAACACAATCCTTCTCGGATACTTTGGCGTACAATCATTAATTTCTTTTTTAGGTGCGCGCCCAATTTTGGTCTGCAGACAACTTTCCTTGAACGCTGTGCCGAGGAACCTTTGCGATGAGTGATTTCTGCGACTCGCATCGCAGTGTCGAGGATTGCGTCGTTTAAGATGTGTTATCGCAAGATTTGATGATCGCATTCATCGTAGATCGCAATATCGCAGATCGCAATATCGCAGATCACAAATATCGCAGATCGCAAATAATTATAATCATTGTGTGCTGCTCATGCGATGTTGCGATATGCGACGTCGCATATCGGCCGTCGGTGATTCCTTAAGCTTTTCATTTGAGAGAGCTTCACAACATAAGCGATGCGATGAATTTCGCGTCGCTTCTTCGCAGCTCATTATGCGCATAGGAAAACGTCTCGTTCTCTCCTCGCGATGCGATATAGCTTTAGGGAGTCAAAATACAGAGTTTTGATATAAAAGTTTTTTTTTGGATTTTTTGTTAAGGGTCCCCATTTGCTTGGTGTTATTGCTAATACCAATCAAAGAGGGGGGTTGTTGGTGACCACAACAGAAGGTTCAGGAGTATTTTTATGGATTTCCTCAACTTTTCTTTTCATATTTCTCCTCCGTTTTGTAAGCTTTATGATCTCTGTTAATGTTTCAGAGAGAGGCTCTTCTTCACTATTTTATTTTGATGAAGTTGTAGGAGTGTTTTGAATTGTAAGACTGGTTTTCCTTCTCCTACTCTTTTTCACTGAACTTCCTTTTGGTAATTCTGGTGGATTTTGGAGAAAGTTTCCGATCAAAAAGTTCTCCCATGTGTCTCCTACACTCTTTAAGTGATATTCAACTAGAATTTTTATGAGACCATGGTGATAAAGATGAGGTTCTATGTCTTCCATTTTCTTTTGAACAGTAGTGGCCATTCTCCTTAGACTATTCAATAGAAAGAATGGGAGATTGATGGTTCCATTTTCAAGAAAATTCATCAACAATATTATGTGATATACATACATGGAACCAAATCTACCCTCACATGTGATAAATTTTTGCAAAATCAATAGCATGCTACTCCATTTACCCTTAAGTGCAGAGATGGGAATTCCTCTCTTAAAAATTGAAGTGTCCATACCTAGGTTTTGGAGAATGACTTTCCAAGTTTCATCATGGAATTCTTTATTCTTGAACCACCTCTCTCCAACCTTTGGTAGCTCGGTTGCTGTAGCAATGAAAGACTCAGTCATTGTAAACTTTATGTCACCAATATCCACATCCATCCCATCAAACAATCTAGCAAATGAATTGGTGATTTCTTTGTGATGACCATTGAATTTCTCAATGAAACTTAGCCAACTAGATTTCTTCAACATCCCTTTCAACTGAGGATAACCTTCCATATATTTCACTCGTATAGGTTCTGTTCTTACAATGAGAACCATCACTCATTTTCTCTGTTTTTCTTAAAATTCCTCCACTTTCTATGTGTAGAAGACTGTGTAAACAACAGTGGTATATGGAAGAAAAAATATTTATAGATACGAGAATGAAATAACAGAGTAAAACATATAGGGTATATGAAACAGGGAAACCGTATGTGTGAAATAGTGCAAAGGATGTATGGAATGGAGTGGCTACACACATAGACTGTGTGGAAAAGAAAGTAGTTGCTTATACACAAAGAGGATCGAAAACATAATGGATGATTATGTGCTCAATGTATCCGAGTGCTTGTATACATAAGAAGGCTGCGGAAGTAAAATCAAGGAACTCGGTGTAATAAAGGAACAATAAGGTTGTGAAGTGCCATATCCCATTGGGTTACATTATGTAATTAGCTGTTAAACAAGTGTGATGGAGAAGTACAGTGAATCATGAGTTAAAATCGAAGATCAAATCATGAGACCGTTAGGCATTAAAGTCAGAAGGCATGGTGGAATAATCATGGCAATCAAATCACATGATGAAAAGTCAAGGAGTAGTGTGATTATACAAATTATACAACTTATGTTTTATATTGCTATTTGAAATAGGTTTTTGTTCTTACCTCTAGAACCATACCTTTCTGCTTGCTAACCTTTTGTTGTTTGCTTTTTCAGGTGCTTAGATGTTGATGTGTCTTCAAAAAATGTTTTTCCTCCTCAAATACCTGCTTATAAAATTTATTATGAACTGGCCTTTTCATTTTTTTGAGCTAGTGATCAAACTGTTACTGCGGAGTCAGATTGGCTGCAGAACAAGATCAGCTGCGAAACTGGAACAACTGCGGAACATGATAACAACTGTGGAATGTAAAATAGAGAATAAAATGTGACTTTATGAATGAATGAAATGGATATGACTATGTGGATGAAAATATGATGAAATGGAAATGAAAAATGGATATGGAAGAAATGATGAAGAAGAAAAATTTATTAGTGGAATATGGTGGTGGAGTGGAGTGAAACTTGCAGAAGTAAAACATAATGAAATGAAGTAAAACAATGAACTTTCAGAATGCATAATGAGTCACCATTTTTTGGAAAATATAGGGTGTCAGAGTCTTTTGATTTTCACCCTGTATTTTTTGTATAAGCATGCCGATCAGTGATTGGTTTTCAACCTTATACAATTTATTTATTTATTTTTTTATATGATGAAAAGAAGAAAGACTAAGTTGGTGGAGAAGAAGGATTCTTCTTCACCAACTTCATTTCAGAATTATTTTGAAAGATATTGATGAACTCCTCCTTTGAGATTGGTTTTTGATAAATTTTCAACCTATGACCATTCACAAGGAGAGGAGTTTGATTCTCATCTATTGTTCTGATTCTTACTACTCCATTACTGAAAACTTTTTCAATCTCATATGGCCCAAGCCAATGAGTTTGAAACTTTCCTTGAAAATACTTAAACTTTGAATCAAATAACAGTGCCCAATCTCCCTCTTGAAACCTTTTGTCCCTGATGTACTTGTCATGTCACTTAGCCCTCTATTGTTGAACTAGACCAATCCTTTGAACAAATTCTTGTCTGATTTCATCAAGTTCATTTAACTGCTCCAGTCTATGCTTTTGAGCTTCTGATAAATCCATCCCCAACTGGACTACCATCTTGAAAGTTTTAACTTGGAACTCTATGGGGAACAAGACTTGGTTTCCATAAACAAGTTCATAAGGTGTATGTCTTATTGTGTTCCTCCATGTAGTTCTATAGGCCCACAAGGCTTTAAGAATCCTTTTTTCTCAATCTCTTCTATGTAGATGCACAGTCTTGGTGAGGATTCCTTCAATCACTTTATTTGTAGACTCCACTTGACCATTTGCTTGTGGACAATAGGGAGTGGATTTCCTATGCTTGATCTTGTACTCTTCCATAATCCTCTCCATCATTTTGGATGTGAATTGAGTTCCTTGATCTGTCACAATTTCTCTTGGAACACCAAAGCGAGTAAAAATATCCTCAAAAAGAAAACTAACTACATATTTTTCGTTAGCAAAAAGTAATGCTCTAGCTTCTACCCATTTGGTGACATAATCAATGCATACCAATATATACTTTTTCTGGTTGGATGGAGGATTAATAGGTCCAATAAATTCTAAAGCCCATTTTTCAAAGGGCTCGATAAGTACTTGAGGTTGTAATGGAATTTCATTTGAGGGAGCAGGTTTCCCTACCCTTTGGCAGCTGTCGCACCTTCTGACATATTCTTTAGCATCTCTGAAGATGGATGGCCAATAATATCCTAAAGAAAGGATTCTATAGGCCATCCTCTTGTCAAAAAAGTGTCCACCACACGACTTGTCATGACATGCTTTGAGAATATTAGGCATTTCATCTTCCTTGACATACCTTCTGATCATAATATCTAGCCCTGTTTTATACAATTCGTTAGTGATCCATGAATATCTTGCACTATTTTGAATAGTTTTTCTTTTCTCTCTAGGAAATAAATGTGAAGGTAACTTCCATGTAACCAAGTAGTTAGCAACATCTGCAAACCAAGGAGTTTGAGTAGTTACTGCAAATAGATATTCATCAGGGAACTTATCCTCAACCAGAGAGTCTTCTTTGATATTCTGAATCCTGGACAAGAAATCAGCAACTGTGTTTTGTTTTCCAGGTCCATCTAGCACAGTAATGTTGAATTCTTGCAAAAGTAAAAGCCATCTTGTAACTCTGCCATTAATAATAGGTTTATTCATCAAATATCTAATTGCAAAGTGATCTGTATGAACAAAAGTTTCATAGCCTATTATATTGTGTCTAAACTTGTTAATTGCATGAACAACAACTAAGAACTCTTTTTTAGTCACATTATAATTCAACTCAGTAGGATTCAAATTTTTACTTGTGTAGTAAATGGCATAAGGAATTAAATATTTTTGTCCCAATACAACTCCTAGAGCTGTATCTGAAGTATCTGTAGAAATATGGAAAGGAAGTTTCCAATTTGGTCCTCTTAAGATAGGTGCTTCAAATATTTTTTCTTTCAAGGTTTCAAATGCTAGTTGGCAATTAGGATTCCACTTGAATTCACAATATTTTGTAAGCAATTTGAAGAGTGGATATGCTACTTCGGTAAAGTTTTCTGTAAACATTCTATAATATCCTGTAAATCCTACAAAAATTCTAACATCTTTTTGGCAATTTGGAATTGGTAACTTAGAGATGACTTCAACTTTTGATTTGTCTACTTTAATCCCATCTCCTGAAATGTGATGTCCTAAAACAATACATTTTGTAAACATCATAAAACATTTTTCATGGCTTAGTGAAAGGTTTGTTTCCTTACATCTTTTAAGGACTTTTTCCAAATTTTCCAAAGAATCTTCAAATGTGTTACCATAGACTGTAAAATCATCCATATATACCTCTACACAATCAAGTATTAGATCAGAAAAAATTCCTAGCACTGCTCTTTGGAATGTTGCTGGTGCATTACATAACCCAAAGGGAAGCACTCGGTAGGAAAAAGTTCACCATGGACAGTAAATGTGGTTTTATCCTGATCCTCAGGTGCTACCTGAATTTGATTATAACTACTAAAACCATCCAAGAATGAGAAATACTTTTTACCTGCTAATGTATCTGATACATGATCTATAAAGGGCAAAGGAAAGTGATCTTTCAAGGTTTCTTTATTCAATTCTTTGTAATCAATGCACACCCTCCATTTCCCATTCTTTTTAGGCACAATGACCAAAGGAGAAACCCATTGGCTATCTGAGATTGGGTAAATGAAGTTTACATTGAGTAGTTTTTGGAGCTCTTCTTTCACAATCTCCCTAAGATTTGGATTCATTCTTCTTTGAGGTTGTCTGATTGGTCTACTGTTTTCCTCAATATATATATGATGGATACAAGTCTTAGGATCAATACCTTTCATGTCAGTATACTCCCATGCAAATGCAGCAGAATGTTTTTGTAATACCTTGGTTAGCTCTTCTTGTTGTTGTGTCTCCATGTTTTTGTTTATGTTCAATGTTCTACTTGGAAAAATTTCAATTGTAGAGCTACCAAATTCTTCCATAGAATAGAGAGACATCTGCCTAGATGACAAGTATTCAACATTAGATTTTTCCTGAAATTGTGCATGATCGTATTCTGAAGATGTTTCAAAATTTTCCAAATGTGTTCAAAATTTGACTATCTTCATTAATTTCTGATATAGTAAAGATAGGTTGAATAACATCTTCATTGTCGATCCATTCCTTGTCATCTATTTCTGTGATTGATTTTGCTGGAGGATACAAAGTAAATTTCTTTGTTGAATTACCATAAGAAATGTACATGTCACCAGATCTACAACTAATAAGAGCATCAGCTGTGGCCAGCCAAGGTCTTCTTAAGATGAGTCGGTGTCCTCCTATATTATTCTTCAGAGTTAAAATCATGAAATCAACAGGATATTCCAAGGAATCTAAGGAGACTAAAATTTCTTCTAGCACACCATCTGATTTGATTACTGATCTATCTGCAAGTTGCAGTAAGGTAGGTGTGTAAAGAAGGTTAGGAAGTATAAGCTGCTCCATATTCTATCTACTCATAATGTTTATTTCTGCCCCTAAGTCAATCAATGTGTTTGGAATTTCAATCCCATTTATGTGTGTCTTGACAATTGGACTTCCTAGATCCACATATTTTTGCATGGCAATCTTTCCCATCATGATATCTGCTATCTTTCCTACCCAGTGAATTAGTTTTGTTTCTTTTGGTTTTCTTCTTGGTCTTTTGATGCTCAACTCCTTTGTTGTCTTAGATAGAATATGAATTTCTCTAATGGCTTGTAACAAAGGAATATTGATACAAAAATTCATCAATTCATCTATGAAGTCATAATTGGGCAACAAAATTTGTTTTTCTACTCCTCTATCAATTTGTAATCTCTCAGGAAAAGGAGGTGTAGAAGTAGATGCGGGTTGCCCAATTATAGGAGTTGTGTTTATTAACTCATTTCATTTTTATTTTTGAATGTCTTGGTTTTGGAGGGATGTTCCCTCAAAACTTTTATTTACTTTTAGAGAATCCTCCTTAGAAGCATCTTGTTCTTGAATATCTATAAAAGGTTTTTCCTTCTCTAATATCATACCAGATCTAAGTTGAACATGATTAAGATCTAGAGGAGCAATCATGTAAGTAGGAATTTGTTGTCCTTCTATCATACAAGCATTCTGAGGGTTTTTATTATTGGGGTTTGGCAATGGTTGGGTTGGTAGTTGATTTGTTTTTTGTTGGAATGGAAGTAAGAGTTGAGGATTTTGACTTTGTTGTGGAAATGGCAATGAAAGGTGAGGGCTTTAATTTGGAAGTTGTGGTTGCTGATTTTGCTGCTGATTTTGTGGGGGGGGGATAGCTCTGATAATATGGAGGATATTAATAATATTGAGCAAATCTCCCATAAGGATTTTGTACCGTTTGTGCCCATGGTTAAGATTGATACTGATTTTGAGGTTGAGGCCAAGGTTGCTGCCAATAATTCCAGTTTGTGGGGGCTAAAAATACATTATATTGTTAAATCCTTGATTTTGTTGCCCTTGCCAAGGTCTTCTTGCAACAAAACAAAGAGGTTCTATAGAATTTGGGACTGTTTCTTCTTGAAAGACAACCTTAAGACCTGGGATTGAAGGACAACCCTTGGTCTCATGACTTTTTGAACAAATCATACAAGTTTCTACAATTTTTACATCTAGAGGGCATTCCCTTAGAGCATGTTTCTTTCTGCATTTTGGACAAAAGATGGCTAAGGCATCAGCCTCTGTTTTCTGCGTGTTTTGGATTTTGAGGTGTCTAGATGTTCACTAAGGCTCCCTAAAATGTCAGTTTTAAACTCATCAAGAATATTTCCAATTTCTACCCTACTTACAGATCTGGTTGCATATTTGTTTGCTCTAACAAGAGAAGGATCTCTAGATCCTTTCCTAGTTTTAGATTTCCCTCTTGAGAGATGGACACATAGTTCTGCTATGTCACTCAATGGAAGTTGAGAGATGTCTCCCTTCCCCATCATGTTAAGAATATCTATCCATTCATCTCTAATGGCCTTTAACAAAAGAGCTTTCAAAGTTTCTTCATCTAAATTGTTCATTTTTTCTCTTTTCAAATTGTAGTTGAATCTCTCAAGCAAATCCTCTAAGTTTTCATCTTCCTTTTGTATCATTTTGAACACTTCATCCTTATGATTGGTAAGCATACAATAATCCAAACATCTATCCAAAAATGTCTGTTTCATGTCATTCCAAGTTCTAATTGATTGAGTGACTAACCCCATAAACCATTTCAAAGCAACCCCTTTTAGTGTTGAAGGGAACAATTTGAGTTTTTAAGAGTCTTATAGATAGTCATAGGTTCTGCACAAGACTTCAAACTCAAACAAAAATGTTTCAGGGTCCTCACTTCTCAACCCATAAAAGTTTGGGAGGACAGATGGTGAAATGTTTTTCATTGTTGTATGTGTTTCCTCATCTACTATGGGGAATCCAAATGAGTTATCTATTACCCTATTTCCTTTGCCTCCTCCATTGTTACCTCTACCTCCTCCATTGTTTCCTCTACCTCTCCCTCTACCCCCTCCTCCAAACAGTGAGAATTCTCCATCTTGTTCTTCTTCTACCATTATCGTTTCTCCAGAGTCCTATAGTTCTTCTATTAATGGATTATGGGAGAGAGTTTCTACTTCTTCTTCTTCACTAGGTATTCCTACTTCCTCAACTACAATAGGCTCCCCTGTAGAAGTGAAAAATGTATTCTCTCATAGGCTTGTTTTAGTAGATGAAGTGGGAGAATCTTCTAACTGAGTTGATTCCCCTTGAATTCCAGGAATTCTAAGGTTGGGAGTATGAGTCTGGGATGGAGGTGTATCTTTCCTAACTCTTGGTGGAGTAGGTGGAGTTGTGAAAATCGAACTTCTACCCCTAGCTATAAATCTACCCCTAGAATCTCTTTCTCTATGCATGTCATTGTTTTGTTTTGTTGTTTTTATTATGAATGTAAGAGATAAGGCTACCTATTTACACTTCCTTAGCAACGGTGCCAAAATGTTCAGTCAATTTAGTGTCCTAAATTGCTACATAAATTATTAATCTGGGTATCATAAACTGATGAAGTGTAGTGCACTATATGTGCTAGATGACCCTTTCTTACCTCACTATTTCTAAGTTTTATGTTTGTTTTGGGGTTTCGCTCTTTTGATTCCTAATGTTCTGCAATGTAATCTACAAAATATTAATCTACTGCTACTCAGAATATAGAGAAATGAAGTGAGAGCTAAAAGTTCTTTTAGGCCAAATTTGGCAAGAAAATGAAAACAGAGCCTCTCTTCTTGCTATTATGATTGTTTCCAAAACATGAATTGAAAGAAATTTTAAAACTACTATCTACCAAATCTTAAATGAGAAAATGAAATGGCAACTATCTATGATAAATTAAAAAAGAAATACTGGAAATAAGATTACCTCTACTGTCTAATCTACTTGCAGAATTAAAGCTTAATGAACAACTGAAGATGAAACTGCAGCTAAACTAAGTGAAAAACTAGAAATGAAATTGCAACTATTCTATTATGAAAGCAAGGCTAAATGAAGTATTGTTTTCACTCAGCTACATAATTCAGGGAGAACGACCTCCTTATGATAGCAATTTTGAGAGATTTCATTCTTCATCATTCTAAGAAAAGTAAACATGA
Organism: Pinus tabuliformis; assembly: GCA_031772625.1. Taxonomy (NCBI): domain Eukaryota; kingdom Viridiplantae; phylum Streptophyta; class Pinopsida; order Pinales; family Pinaceae; genus Pinus; species Pinus tabuliformis. The sequence goes on along the minus strand of CM062814.1, from coordinate 4,507,666 downwards.
AAATGCAAAGAAAAGGCTCATTCATAAATAAAGCATTTCACCACTTAGTCTCAGGATTAACCATCAACTGAAATGGTTCTTGGAAATATCCATTTATATCATGAGTTACTAAACTGATAAGAAAATGGCATTGAACTGCTTAACTCAAAAACTAATGAACAACAATTGTAATGAAAGAATCATTCATAAATACAACATTTCACCATTTAGTTTGAGGATTAACCATCAATGAAAGGCTTTTGGAAACGTTCATTTATATTATGAGTTGCTAAAAACTAATGAAAAACTTAATTTAAAATCTAGAAAACTAATAAACAACAAATAAAATGAACTAATTTATGCTACTAAAATCAACTTGAAACTACAGTTAAGAGACTAGAAAGCAATGAAAACCAAAGGACTATGCTACGTTGAAATACAACTACTCTAAGTTAGTGAAAAATGACATAAGATGCATGATACATAGAGTTAGAAAATGATTATGAACATGATGAAAAACACAGCGAATTTACAATTAAACAAAAAAGACAAACCGAAATAAAATGTTCAGAAATAAAGTGTACCCTAGACAACGCAGGGGCCCTCTGCAAGGTCTCAGATTATCAACATGGAATCAACACTTCACAAGCGCTTCAGGTATCCATTGAAAATAGAGTTCTTATATTAAAACAGAGCACTGAGTTTCTCACACTACAAAGCGGAAATATGCACTATTACATAAGCAAAAACTTGAACTTGTTCTGCATTCTAAACGCTGGTATTTATAGGAAAAAATACAACTGTTTTGAAGAGAGAAGTCATCTACAACAAAACACGTAGACAGGTAATGTATGCAGAATTCTTGTCTTCGGTTTCCTTGAAACATAAATCTTGTAATAGTGGATGTTGGATTCTGTTTGTGCAGGTGGCAGATGAGGTCCTCGGCTTTAGGAGACTGCCTCAGATCCATTGCTGAGAATCATGCAAAAACAGAGTTCTACTAGCCATAGGTTTCTTCCATTGACTTCCCTTTGACTGGGGTCCTTCTCATCGATCTTGGACAAATGGATAGGATACCATCCATGTTATGACGTTTTCCCAGCTACCCATGTGGTTTGTTTCCTCTCTTGACACCTGTAACCTACAAAAGCGTGGAGATGGCTGTGGAACAGCCGGTTAGCTACGGAATGTGGCTGTGTTCTGTAGCTGAAAAACAAAAACCTATTCAAATAACAAACATAACAATATAACTTGTAAATCACTGAAATATACTTCTTGAGGCAATGTATAATGGATTTTGATGATTGAGGATGCATTTTTCATGGAAAAGCAAAGGAAGAAGGATGAGAAAGTTGCTTAAGAGAGAGACAGTTTTGGAACTCAACAATGTGCAAGTCCAAGTGCCACTACTCTCACGACTACTCTTTACTTTAATGTCTAAAATAATGGTTGTGTGCAACTTGTCATACATGCCACAACCCATGATAGTCAAACTATTTAATATTGACTACTTCATGCTTTAAATTTCCTATTTATAGTTAGAGAATAAAGATCTGGCCAAATTGTTTAATCTTGGCAGATCAATAGATAGGTAGAGAAATAAAATGTGTTCATAAGCTTAATCTGAGCCATTGGAAGATAGAAGGCTAGAAGTAGATAATTTACTTTCCAAAAGAAAAAGGAAAGGGTCTACTAGCTTAAATTCACCCAACAAAGTGAAGAAAAAATGTTAGGGTAAGTAAAAGAAAGGTTGTAGAAAGTACAAAGTTGATTGAAGCATAAGAACATCTATCATGTTTAATCATGTGTTTCAGTGTGCGGGAGCAGTTATGAAAGTAAAAGGATGCTTGTAATTCGATTTGGTTAACTTCCCCTTCATTTCATTTCACCCCCAATAAGTACTTACTAATTTCCCCTTTTACCCCTTCATTTCTTATGAAGATACCTTTTCCCTTCATTTTCACCCTTGCCCCTTCGTTTCACACATTCCCTAGCAAATTAGCCTCCAAATTCACTACCCTACCCAAAAACCCTTTTTCCCTAGTGTGAAACCACTTTTCCCCTTTAAAAAAATCGCTTTCCCCTTAATTAATTTCCCTAAAAACCCCAAAAAAATCCATAAAACCCTTTATCCTAAGTTTTATCCCCCCCGCATTATTAATTAACTCTACAAATATCATTTTCCCTACAAAAATTGTTTAACCTGCCACCCTGATGTGGTAAACTAACCCTGCTACATAAACTCCAGTCATTATATTTTTAATCCCGTCATTACTCATAAATTAATTACAAATCAATTGTAATTAACCCCTGGGCCCCACTAATTTCCGCCCCGATTTCCCATCGTGCAACTTCATCGCGTGACAACCGTCTAATTTTCCACCCCTAGATCTGACGGTGTGCATTCATATCGCGTCAATTCACCTCCCGAAGTGTACCTGCCCAAGAGCACGGGATATGAGCAGTTTTGCTTGGGCCCCTTTTGGCTACGTGGAAACACTACATTAACTCGCGTGCTCTCAGGAAAATACCATCCGATGGCCAAAAGCAGTGCGATGGCCCCCTAAATTGCTTCCCCGCGTAAGCCAAAACCATCACTGTTCATTATGATTTTCCGCGCCAATTTCTAACTACTTTCGGTTAAAAGGCCACAGACCCCCATTTTTACCCTTTTTTCTCAATTTGCTCTACGAAAGCTTCCAAGCCTTCCTGCGCAAATCTGAGTTTCTGCAACCGAATTCAATCGCTGAGTACCTTCCGAGTACGCCCCAGACGCCCAATTTAGCCATCCATAGCATACCTAAAGCCACATTACTATCTGCGGCTGCCATCAAAACTAGTTTGCAGTCTGAACCTCAAATTCCAGGTATTTTGATAACAAACCAAAAACGACCCTCTCAAATTCAAGAATGTACAGTTAATTCAAACATTAAATTAATTGAATTTAATTAATTTCCCTTGAATTGAGAGTATTTCCCACTGAATACCCAAACCCCTATCCTGCAAACTGCCATTACCCTATCACTGCACCTGAGTTTTCAAAACCTCACTGCTTCAGCCTGTATAAGCTTGATTCCCACATTTATCCTAAAGATGGTTGCCTAGACCTCTCTGGATGTCAGACCTGTGTCAACCCCTCACCTGGACATTGACCATTTGGCCCTAGCAGACAAGGATTTCCAAATTAAAGACACTGCTAGTCTAGGCCACCTTCAGAAATCCACTGCTAGAGTAAGGATAGGTTCCTAAACCATGTAGATGACATTCACCTTTGGGAATCCAATTTACCCTAGTACACATTACCAGAAGTTCACCCATTCCCGGATATTGTACATTTTTGTCATGCCTACTATTTCCCAAGACAAAGGGCTATTGTGGAACCAAACCAACAATTTCTATTCACCATTACTGCTAAATCTATCAACCAGATGCTACAAATCTAGCCTAGCCCTAATCAGACCCCTCTGTCCATTGGAAACCTATTGGACCTGTACATCACACTAGACCCAGTCAAAATCAAGTAAATTTTCCAGAATTTCATCATTGAGGAACGCCATACTCCTATAAACACTCCACCCTATGCTGCCACCATTCTTTCAGAGACTGGCAGGCACATAATCACCATGCTCTCATGCATCCTAGGATACACATTAGATGAGCATGTGGATGAGGTCATCATTGCCTTCCTATCCATTTTCACTCCATGTAAGCCTCCTACTATTATGTATGATTATGCTCAATTCATTGCAAACAGAATGCATGAACAATTCACTAGACTGCCCATTGAAAGAGTTTCCAAATACTCTTCAGTATCTTTTGATATGTTTTTGTATTACCAGACAGACAAGTTCCCTAAGAGGATCTAAAAAATGGACACCAAGGGAAAGGAGAGATCAATCATCTACTGGACACCCTTGGTCCAGAAGTTTTCGATACCATTCACCTACAAAGACTTCATAGACTCCTTTGTGTACCCAGTCATGAACATGCTGACTTCAACTACTCAGCCCAGAATCAACCAAGACATCAAGAGGTTACTGCAATTGGCCAAGAACAGCAAGGTGGGAGATTGGTACTTGTACCAAAACCTCAATGAGATCAGAATTTATGGCTGTGAGCTAGCCCCCTATAAGTTTCCCAAATACCTCCATATGAGGATATTTTCTCTTGAATACTTCAGACAAATCATCAATTATGATGAGGTCCACTTCCTAGCTTATAGGAAGAAAACCCAGTTCAAAGTGAAAAACCAAATGGGCCCATTCATTTGCAACAACAAAGAGGCTGGACTAGAGGTCGACAAGTTACTTCAAAAATGAAATTCAAAAACAGTTTCATCTAGCACTATGAAATTCATGGGGTCATAAATAAGCTCAGACTCAAGGTCAAGTTGAGACCTTACATCCACCACCTACGACCTGACATTGAATAGTTTGTTAATCAAATTGAGTGGGTGGAGAACACATTGATTGATATGGACAACACAGTTGTAGATGTTGAGAACACATTGATTGATCTAGAAAAGCAATTTGACCAGAGCTCTTTCCTGCAGGGTCCGAAATTACAAGAGCCAATGAACATTCCTCCTGTCATACAGACCCCAGCCAATGAGGAGAAGAATCCTAAGAGGAACAGGGAGGAGGCATCAAACTCTGCCATGGAGACTTCAGATGAATTGTTTAAGCTAAATAAAAGGCCCAAGTTGAATCCTGTGTTTGAACATGAGGAGAACATTGCATCAGAGGAAATAATTAACACTGAGGAAATGGGGCAGAGAAGTAAAGAAACAGCTGAAACGACTGCATCAGGTGAAACATAGTAGCCATCAACCTCCAATAAATAGATGATAGAGAGACAACAAAGTATGGAGGTTTCTTCCTTTGACAGGCCAGCTAACAAGGAAAAGGATATCAAAGAAAGATTCAAAGAGATAAAGATGAGGAATGAAAAGTTGAAAGTAGAGACATATGCCAAATACCTCAAGCTTACACCACCAAACCAGAATAAATTGATGTGAGCCTTTGACATCAAAGAAGGAAAAATGCAGGTGTCATTTTTGCAATCCACTTTACAACAACCAAAGACCTCAGCAGATTACAAGAAGACTAATTTTGAGGTTTTGGCCAGGGATGTTCATCCCATTTATCAGATAGAGTTTCACAAGCAGGCTGAAGAAATGATTTAATCCACCCTCACAACAAATTCCATGGCTGCTTACATGCTATAAGATTCATTGGATAATGTGACAACTCAATACAAATTGGAGAGGGCCTCTTCACAGGTAAAAGACACCAGAATAAAGTCCTTGGAGGACTTAGTCATTGAACTAGGCCATGACCCAAGTGATATTAAGGCTGTTGAACAGCTGATCAAGAAAAATAATGAGGATATAGCAGCCTTAAAGAAACATCTCAAGTTGCCTCATTTACAGCACCCACAGACCAAGGACTTTGTGCTACAACTGAATGACTAGTTAAAGGAGATGGAGAAAGAGTTGGATAGCTTGATTCAACTCAAACAAGCTAGTATTGATAATTCTCCTAAAACTGTCATTCCAACATTGACCACAACTGTACCTTCTGCTTTGGCAACATCATTAGCTCCCACTGCTCCAGTGGCCACTGCATTACCGACATCTACACCAACTACATCAGCAATAGGATCAACAACAACAGCCTCCATAGGTGATGAAGCAAACAGGCTGGTCAAAGCAATGGAAGAAATGTCCATTCAGACCACTGAGATGAACAGACTTAAGGAGAAAGTCACCAACTTGGAGACAGATTGTAGCCTTGCCCAGATCATGCATAAAGAAGAACAACAAAAGGCTACAAGGATGAATAAAAGAATAAAAAGCTAGGAGAAAGAATTGACACTGAGTGAACTTATAGGTAAGGCTAAAGAGCAACCGTGGGCCAATATCATTGACTCTATTAATGATATTTGGCCATCCATCCATGTTATTTTTGAACAAATTGATTTAATAAAGCAGGCTACAGAATCCATTGAGAGAGTTAAGGAAGAACTTGAAGATATACTAGAGGAAGCTACAAGAATCATCCACTTCCTCAAGTCCAAGAATAAGTATGAGCTGCAAAAACATTGAGATACCTGACATGGCAGGTACAATTTTGGAAGTCAGAAAAGTCCTCACTAAAAGGAATTTGATGTTGAACTTAGAAGATAAGTGTCAAAATATGCAACTAGCCATTGACAGGTTCATGGTTAAGTTTGAACTTTTGAAGGAAAAAGGATTACCTAATCCCTTAGTTATAAATGATAAGTTAATGACACATGAGGATTACAATAAGAATATCAAGGAAGTGGCCAAAGAATAGGTAATCAATTCATCCATGAAGGGCTTAAAATAGGAAAAATATTGTATCAAACTTTTGAAAACTTGTTTTACCTCCAGCATGAGGTAAAACACCTGTTTATTAATAAGCCAACTTTTTCCAAGTATACAGAGGCAAATGAGATATACCGAAAAATGCTCAATATCCAATTATTAGATGAGGAAAGATGGGATGAATGATTTACTGTAGGAAAAACACAGTAAAAATATAAGTCTATGGTAAAAAGTAAAAGATCATAGTAAAAGGATATTGACAGGTCAACAAGCTTAAAGTGTATCAGATGAAAGGTTAAAGTAAAACAGAAAACCCAGCGTGAAGACCAAACAACCAACTAACTTAAAGGGCAAAATATCAAAGATCAAAGCCAACAGAACTTAAATAACAGGGATAACAAGCAAGAGTTCAATAGTTGTCTCTATCTTCTTGCATGAAGATATTTCTTTTTCCTAGATTTCTTTTGTAATTCCTTTTTGTATAAATACTTCATAATTCGAGTATTAGGGTGGATTATTTTACATTTGTGGAGTTATTTTGATCTTAAAACCTAAGGGTAATTGTACCACTTTCAAGTCAACAGACTGGAGCAAGTAATAAAAGCATTTCACTACATGATTCATGCGATGAGCTATTTGCAGTGAAGTATCTTATTTGTTTGATTTTGTTACCTTCTTTTTTGTTTCATAATCTTAAATGTGTTCTAAATTTGAATGAATTAACTGGAGATATCACTCAATTTTTTTTTAAGTACACTCTGTTTTGAAAAGTTAGTCATTTACATGTTTTCCTCTGATACTCGGATTTGAGAACCCTTAATTGCTCTCCCATCTCGGTTGACTTCTTTCATTCCTTCTAGAGTTCAGCCTAGGTAACCCTTAATTGCTCCCTAGATCCGATTTGAAACCATTTTACCATTTAGCCTTTGAGATTTGCAGTAACTCACTTATCTTGCCTTGTAGACACTATTTTTAGAACTGAAATCCAATCTTGTTTGTCTGACATTCGACCCCATAGCCCAATGGTAAAAACAAACCTCTATTCATCTAAGTAAAGTGATCCCACCACCCAATTTCAAATCAAAACCCAATTGCAAACAATAACTAGCCTAAAATCATCTTAACTAAAACAAAGTTAAATTATAAAGAGAGAGCCCTCCAAAAGTGGTTTGTGGTTACCTTTGACTTTTCTTCCTTCTTTAACTTCGAAAGACATATCAAAGTGATAACAATCTCTTTCCATTAAGAATAAAAAACATTAACATCTACACCATCAAAACACAATTTTTTTATTATCCTTATAGTTCATGGTTTCTATAAATAATGAAATTTAAGATATCCCTATACCAAGTCTCACATTTAATTTTATGAAGTGAATTGACACATGGCATTAATCGAGAAAGACAAGAAGAAGCCTGCTTGGAAAACAAAGGCCCATACGAATACAATTGCAAGGCGTTAATGATTTAGCTACATTTCTACTTTTAAAAAAATCTAATCAAAGAGATTTAACATAACAATCGCAGGGACTTAATGATTTAGCTACATTTCTACTTAAAAACAATTATAATCAAAGTGGTATTGATATTTATGTTTTTTTATTAATAAGAAAGTGGTATTGATATTTATGTTTATAGGTGTGTTTATTTTGAAGTAAAAAATTGAAAATTTAATTTAATTAATAGTAATTAATAAATTATTGATAGATATTTAATTTTATAAAATATTTTTAGTAATAATTAAGATATAGGTTGGAATTTATTTTAAGAGTAGTTATGTTTTTTTTTACTTTTCAATTTAATTAAAAAATGTTATAAAATTAAATTCAAATAGAATTTATATAAAATATTTTATTGTGAAATGAGTTGCGGTTTTTTTAGCATGTGGTACTTATAAGTGATGATATTAGGCCTAAAGTGTTGTAACAAAATTTAATTACAAGTTATGTTAAGTCTCTTCCTTTTCATGGAAGTGTCATTTTGTTTGGCATGGGAAAATTCTTTGCTAGCCAAGTCGGTGTAGTGGTTCCATGGGTTTTGATGGTTTTTATGGACTTGCTAACAAGCTATGGAATATAAGTATCAAAGTGATAAGTGTCTCGATATTTAGTAAAATTTATGAAGCATTTAATTTATATTGTTGTGCTAATTGTAAATAAAAATCAATAAAATAGATTAATAATAATTTATATAATGTGACTATATTCATTCACATTTACAAGATCATTTTGACTCTTGTTATATAATTATTTTATTTAAAAAAATAATACCATTTTTATATGACTATTTTAAAATTTTTACATAATGTCTTTTACGTTTTTAAATTTATATTAGTGAGTAAAAGCTATAAAAAAAAAGTAATATCTGACTTTTAAAATTGTTAAAATGTGTATTATATGGTATTAGAATGGGGCTGTTTTTTCTAAAATAAATTAGTGGTATACATATTGGAGGTTAATTCAATTAAAATTTCTCCTTTTGGTAAAGGCTGGTGAGAGAAATATTAATAATATGAATAGTTATGTATTTATGAATTATTTTATTAAAATGAAAAATAAAAATAAAAAATAAATATATATATCTATATATATATAAATTCTCAATAAATTATTAAAAAAAAAATAATGAAAATGGCTATAAATGTCACAATAAATTAATCTAAAGATGCAAATGTTTTTTTTATTAATTTATGCTTATAATAAAGTTGAAACAATATATTATAAATAACATTTTCAAAAATAAATTTTAAACACACTTAAAATATTGGTATCAATATACAGGAATAAAAAAACAATATAGAATATATAAAATGCTAGGAAAAATGATATTTACAATATTTAGTTAAATAAAGAGTTATTTAATTTGAAAATATGGATTTAGAAGGGTAATAATATTTAAATTTAAGGAAGTAAAAAGGAATTTAAGAATATTCTTTTATATCTTATAAATGTAGGTATCATTCAATGAACCCCAATCAAAGATAAAGACACTCATAATATTTTATTTAAATTACATTAAATTATATCTGTAATTTTTTGTTTTAAAAGAGCTCATTTAACTTGGATAGAAGAAAATTTTGGAAGCAAATATAGTAAAATGGCATGGCAAATTTAAGGGTTAAAATTTTTAGTTTGTTGTATTTATTTCTAAAAATAATTATGTTTTTTATTTAATTTTATGATTTTTTTGAAATAATTAATTTTTTAAAACCATATATATAAATATATAAATATTTTTATTATTATATTTGAAAAAAAAATAATTTAAAAATTACTATTTTAAAAATTTAAATAAACTTTTAAAAATGAGCATTACTTATTAAAACTTTTACATTTTAAAATTTTACATTTTAAAATTCAACATATTTTTTGTAATTTTTATTAGTAAGAAAAATCACATAAAAATAATTTCCGAACACATTTACATGGATAAGACTAGTGTTTATACACGACAACTACATGTATAGGATGGTACGATTGTGGTCGGATAGAAAGTTGCTTCAACTCGACTTCACTTCACCTCTTCTTAGTTCATGAGGTTCAAAATTTAGACATGCTCCTTTGCTCTCCTAAACATACAATTGAATGCTTGAGTTGAGTGGCTAGAAATGCTCCTTCTCACATCTATTTATAGTGCATTTGGACGCTAGGTTAGTGCTAACTTATCATTGGCCAGGCCAACTGGTGCAATTGTAGAATGTATAGTGAATATTTAAAAATTCATTTGTCTTCAACTGTGAGGAGTTAGAAGGTGTGCCATATATGATTTGGAAGGACTCAAAATAATCTTTCCAACCATATATCCTATGCTCCCCTTTGATCTAGGTAGTGGAGTAAAAATGCCTTCAAAGATATGGTATTCAAATGGGGCATGCTTGTACTTTGGTTGGGTCATCTTGACAAGATATTTCATATCTCCTCATTTCTATGAAACTAGAGGAAGTTCCATATATCGTTGGAAAGGTCTCAAAATGTGTTATTTGACTATGTAGTTTCCTCTTTCATCTAGACATCCTTTGACATCAATAATGACAATTTTCAACAATATCCCCCTTTGTTATTGATGGAAATAATTTGATATCTTCTTATTTCGATGACTGCTCCCCTATATGCATTCTCTTCATACTTCTTATTAGTTGATCCCACTGACTGCATTCTCTCCCCTTTTAAAATTAATAGAAAAGGGTGCTCCCACTAAGTTTGTGCTTCCTTTCCTGAGATAAAGGAGAGATCGCTCCCAACTTCTGACTAAGATATTCAAAATTTTCTCTAGGAAAATGTTTGGTAAAGATGTAGACAATTTGTTCTTTGGTGCCAATATATTCCATCTTGACATTTACTAAATTCCTTGTTTTATGAGGAACTTGATTGGAATATGCTTTTTTTAGTGCATTACAAGAAATTTTGAGATATTTATTCCATTAATGTTGTAGAAAACAACAATGGTTTGATCATATTCCAATTTTATTTCCCATAAATTTTGTTGCATTTAGAGAACTTGAGTATAAAAAATTATTGCTACTATGATTTGGCTTCAATTTTAGAAAAAGAAATTGATGATTGCTTTCTGCTTGACCAAGATACAAGGAAATATCCTAAGAAAATCCACTCCCACTAGTTCTTTTTCTATCATCGATGCTACCTTCCCAATCAACATCTATGTATGTTGTTAATGTGTAATACATACTCTTGGGATACCAAATCCTCAAATCAAGAGTTCCATTCAAGTATCAAAATGTCCTTTTTACCACTTTCATATTGGATTCCTTTGGTGCTGATTCAAATCTTGCAACCATTCCAACTACTTGCATAACATATGGTCTCAAATTTGTCAAAATATTGTAGACTCCCAATCATAGATCTCTAAAGTGTTGAATTGATTTCAAGAGATTCATCATCCTTGCTTATGCAACGGTAATAATAGGGGTACTAACTAGTGCACATTCTTCCATTCCAAAATACTTGAACATCTTGTGGTATTTGGTTTGGGAAATGGATATTCCTACATTGATTTGAGAAACATGTAGTCCAAGGAAGACGGATAATTCTCCAATCATTGACATTTCCTCGGAAAATTCATGACTCATATCATCATAATTGCTTCCAAAGATGAGATCATCCACATTTACAAGTGTACTCAATAAGTTTTCATTTTCCATATCTGTATATATTATTTTTAGCAACCTCTCTTTAGAAACCTTGTTCTTGAAGATAGTGGCCTAGTTTGGCATACCAACCGCTTGGAGTCTACTTTAACTCATAAATAGTTTTTTTCAATTTGCACACAGTCTTTATTTTTGAACAAGTTGAAACCTTCTAGTTGTTTGATGTATACTTCCTCCTTTAAGTCTACATTTATAAGGATTGATTTAAAATCCTTTTGACACCCAATCATAGGGATTGGGTGAACAACTGTAAATAGTGTAAATAAATAATAGAGAAAATGGAGAGTCATCGGGAGATGAAACTCAACAGTCACTCCCTCATGTATATAATAATGAACAACCTAAATGAATAATACAATCTCATTTTTGAGGAGTTACCTCCTGGCTTGACATGGTATCAAAACCAACTCTATTTTTAGCATTCCTGCCTTTGTAACTCCCTTTCTGCCTATTTTCCTATTCTGCCTATGTTCTACCGATATTTCAGAACTCACATCTCTGACTGTACTATGGTGCGATGAGTGCATATTTGGTGATATCGCATAGGTTAATGCTGCACCAATTATTTCAAAAACCGCCCTCTCCAATTATTTCGAAAAGCATTCAAGACTGGATTGTGTTGTTATTCTCCGGGCGTTCAAGACTGGACTGTTGCTTAATACGCAACGTTCCCATTCACAACGTTTGGCTATTTCTCACCTGGTAACAATGTTCCATTACAACTTGTTTGCAACACTCATATACGCAGCTTGTTTGCAGCACTCATATTTCTCACCTAGTAATAGCGTTTCATTATTTCTCACCTGGTAATAGCGTTCCATTGCAGCTTGTTTACAACACGCTCCCATACATATGTTGCTCTAATACACTACTCCCATACATACGCTGCTACCATACATACGCTCCCTCTATACGCTGCTCTTTTCCTCTCTCCTAGCTCCAATATGCTACGCTGCCAATATTATGCTCTCCAGTATTGCAGTAGACTACGTTGGATGTCAAATATTGGTCCTGCGAGAGGTTCAAGGAGGAAAACACACTCAAGCATCTCCATTATGGTTTTATGTTGTTTTGAACAAAACCTCTAAGCTACTTCTTCTTTGTTTTTGAATAGAGAAGATGGAGTCCTTTAAAGCCATGCTGGAAGATGATTTTTTTTACCAGAACTGCATTTTTATCAGTAATGCATTTTTGACCAGAACTGCATTCTTGATCAGAATTTCAATTTTCTCTTGAGAATATTGTTATTATAGTGCAATTTTTTTTTATTTAAACACCAAAAGTGAAAATAATTTATATATTGACAGCAGAAGTATATTTTTTTACAGTTCACAGTTTTTTAAAAATTCACTCATTAATATCTATTGTGGGAGTGGTCCTCAATGGGAAGGAAAATTATCCTGAGTGGTCTCGAGAAATCAAACACAATCTCATTTTTAATGAGCTGTGGAAAGGAGTGTGTGTTGGAGACAGAGACAAAGAGCCAGAACAACCTACCTCAGACAAGGAATTCACCATTTGGGAAAATAAGAACAACAAGGCTTATGCATTGATTGCATCATCAGTAAATGAGGAGGTGAGTCACCATATTTCGCCATTTTCAAATGCTTTCGAAGCCTTACAAAAATTGAAGGAACTCTATGACTCACTCTCTGCACTGAAGTTGTTCAAATCATGATTAAATTGTTCAACCTTGAATTACAAAATGATGATCCTCTTGCTCTTTCATTAGAAGTAAAACCTATTATGCATGATATCAAATCACTAATGTTGAACTAGAAATTCCTCTGATAGATTTTCTCAAGGCAATTTATCCCACTTACTCAAATTATCTCAAGTCATTGCAAGCAAATGGAAACGTCAAAGATATTACCTTTGACTCCCTTCTGAAAAAATTTACAGAAAGAGAGAAAGAATTTGGGAAGAAGAAGAGGCTGTGTGTCCTGCACATAGAGAGAAGAATCTTGCTCAAGATTCTTCTAGAGGAAGAGTGGTTGAAGAGGAAGAGGAATAAATTTCAGAGGTAGGGGGGCAGGCACTCTCAAGGAGAAAAGTCAGATTTTCATTGCCTATGTTGCAAAAGAGATGGATCACATGATGCATCCACATGCAAGCTGCCTTGGGACAAAATTGAGTAGGAAAGAAACCAACCCAAAGGTAAAACTAAGGACAAAGAGAAAGGTAAAGCACCTAAATCCGCTTAATATGTTGTGGTACACTATAATATTGGAGTAAATGAAGACTTATTTAATGCTTCACTTGCTTCTTGGAAAAATGATTGGTTGCTTGATTCAGGAGAAAATTGCCACATGACTTTTAGAAGATATTTTTTGAAGAATTTACTGACAATGTTGATGGAGCAGTATACTTTGCAGACAAATCAAAGCTCAAACCATCGGGGCTTGGCACAATCAGGCTTAAATTGCTTGGTCTTCCAGACTTTCTTCTGCATCATGTTTTATATCTCCCACAACTGAGGAGAAACTTGTTGTCCTTAGTCCACATCCGCTAGCAAGGACACTCCATTCATATGTTTTATGGCAAGGTTGAGGTGAGAAAAGCATTAGACAACTCACTTGTCATGACGGGGATAGAAGAAGAAAGGCTTCTCAAGCTGTAGGGTACCTTTTTTCGTGCACAAAATTTATCATACAATTCTGATTATGAAGAAGGTACATTTCCATCAAGTTTATTATGGCATGCTAGATTATGACACTTGAACTATTACAACCTCCACTTGTTGAAGAAAAATTGTGTTACTGGTTTGCCTACAATTCCTAAGAAAATTAAGCAATGTGATGCTTGCATTATAGGAAAGCATAGCAAACAGTCTTTTCATGATTCACATTCCAGAGCACATAGAAAACTTGAACTCATTCATTCAGATTTATGTGGTCCAATGCCTGTTCCTTCTGCAAATGGAAATAAATATATGATGACATTTATCGATGACTACACTAGAATGTATTGGGTTTATTTATTGAAGAATAAATCTGATGCTTTTCAAACATTCAAGAACTTTCATACATGGATTGAAAATGATGCACAATCTCATATTGACTCTATTCGCACTGATAATGGAAAATAATACACTTCAAATGAATTTGAAAACTATCTTCGCCAACATGGGATCAAACATCAAACAACTGTGCCTTATAATCCCCAACAGAACGGAGTAGTTGAAAGAATGAATAGGACAATCTTAAATATGGTGCACTCCATGATGTTTTTCAAGAATGTAAAATTGATGTTTTGGGCTGATGCAGTTCTATGTGTTGTATATGTAAAGAATAGATGTCCATCTAATGCTATTAGAAACAAGGCTCCTTATGAAATGTGGTATGGGCACATTGTTTCTGTAAAGCATATCAGGATCTTTGGTTCCACATGTTACGCCTTGATACCATAGTCTTATCACTGTAAGACAACTCGCATGGTTCCAAAGTTTTTGTGTTAAACATGGTCAAGTCATTTTTATGTTTTTAGAGTCTAAGTCATAGGGTTAGAGTCTCATTTCCATCATCAAATAAAGTTCAACAAACTTGTTTTTCCCCTTATGGATCCCATATCATGTTTAAAGTTTCATGTGTCTGGTCATTTCAAACTTTTGAATGCACTACGAAACTGTCTAGGCGTTTTCATAGTGCAAAGTCCTGAAATTACACTACCTGTGCTACAAAATTGGGGATTCGTAGTTAGGTATTTTCGTAGCGCAAAACCCTGAATTTACACTGGATGCGCTACGAAATCAGGGATTCGTGTTCAATCTTGTCTAGCTATCAAATCCACCAGAATTCATTAAAATTTCATCATCAGGTGTCAGTCCATGAACCTTACCTCTCACATGCAACCATTCATATCCATCATTAGATTCGTTAGGGGTCATTTGTCCGCAGTCATTTCAAATTTCAAAAAAAGGAAAGGGTTAGTTGATCCTGGTCATATCCATGTTGATCTTGGTCATATTCATGCAAGAGACACTTGATGCTCTTCTTAAGTTCGAAGTAAACATGCCCAAGGTGAACAGAGACCAAAATTCTTCCGTAGGCTTCAATCGAGGCAGCTCTTCATCAAACTCAAGTGAGGCAGCTCTTTAATTAAGCAAGGTAGTTTCTTCCAGGGTTTTCTATCTACAAAGATTTCAAAGGAAAATGTCAGAAGAAAGAAATAATCACAGGTCAGGCCTATGTCTGAGAACTGAACCTAAAGGCTTAGATGCTCTCACAAAGGATAAAACAGTGGAAGAAGCTTTCAAAAAAGTAGGTTGCTGGAGGTTCTGTGAGAAACTACAGGGAGGACATAGCCAGGTGACCAAGGAATTTGCTCTAAATTTCACAGGTTTACATACAAATATTGGAGTGTTAGAATTGCCAATTTCTCCTGAAGTGATATCTTTAGTCACATAAATTCCTAGATGTCAAGAAAATTGGTTTAAGAATTTCAAGTTTGAAATGGAACCCTGCAAGATATCCCTGAAGCTAGAGTTTGTAGACACAAATTTATCTAAAGTAGTGCCAAGGGGTTATGTGAAAGATTCATATGCCAACTTACTCTCATGCATACAAAGGTATTTCACCTATGAAGGAAGATACCACAAGGTGTATTCTTATCATTTCAAACTCCTATTGCATTTCACTGGGATAATATCTCTAGATCTACCTTTATTTCTATTTTGGAGCTTAGGCAACATGTCTGATAAAATACAATTGAAGAAAGAGGCATGTGAAACATCATTGCTCCATCATGGCTTAGTTAAATTAATTGTCTTGCATGAACTTAAAAAGGTAGATAGGGAGTGGTCTTCATTTCTCTTTATGTCTACTTAGCCCTAGGGCTAAGGAAGTATCATCACCAGTGATTAGTCACCATGCAGAAGAAAGGTCAAGCAGGTTTGTTAAACTAAAGGCCAGAAAGCAAGTTAAGGAGCAAGTGACTGAACACCATTGGCTATTCAAGATACTCCTCAACGTTCACAGAAGAAGAAAGTTCAAATTAAGAAAGCAACATAAGAGTAGTCCATTGGTGAAACAATACAGAGAAGGGTAACTAGAAGTCAAATAGCCAAAGAAAAGGGTTAAATAGTGGTCACTGATGAAATCCCAACCTCAAAGGGAAATTTGAATGATCTTCTTCAGACTATTGACATTGAAGAGTCCCCCCTGGTCCAAGTAGACTTCATTGAATTAGGTGAGAGCAAGTAAAAAAAGATGAAATCCTCTAAAAAGCTACAGTTTGATGACGAGGTTTCAGAATTTTTTTTTAGGCCCAGAAGGCCTGTGACTAGGCAGTCCAAAAGGTTACAGGAGGTAGAGCTGGAGGTAAGTGAGACAGGAGAGATATCGGGATTCTATGAAGAGCTCGTAGTTCCAGTAGTGCAACCATCACTCATGCATGAAGATGATAGAAACAGAGCAGTCGATACTCAAGAAGAAGAAAATAACTATGAGGAAGTCAAGAGGAAATTGAAGCTTGCTAATCTTGAGATTTCCCAACTTAAGAAAAGAGCAAGGAAACATGCAATTGAAAAATCTAATTTCAAAAGAATAAAGACCATGTGGGAAGATGGAAAAGTTTCAAAACTTGAAGTAGTTAGCAGGGACGCTCAATACTTCACATGGATTGTCCCTACAATCAAGGAAGCAAGGTATATCAGAATAATCAATGACAAACTAAGAACTAATATCAGGGTAATGAAAAGACAAATTGAAGATCTTGAAATTCAGTTGAGCAAGCTTGGAGGTCAGCCTCAGCACAAATGAACAAGAAAGTAAGTGATGAAACCCTAATAACAATTTTGTTTGAAATAAAGACATTATTTTTTGAAGAGGTTTCAAGGACAGGTGATGTTAGTATATATGGCATATGTACATGATGAAACAACTATGAAGAATCCTTATAAAGAAAATTTTTGGAAAAATAAATTGTGTAAATTGATTCACATAGCAGTTTCGTAGCGCGCTACGAAACTGCTGTAGGTGCAGTTTTGTTTTTTTTTAATCAATCTTCAAAAGAAAGAAGAGGTTATTTTTGAAGAAGAATGCTGCTGCAGAAATTTAAGGAGATCATTTGAGAAGGTTTAAAGCCTAAGTAAAGAAAAACTCAATGAATGAAAGATATATGCAAGAACTAAGCCTTGCACTACAAAAACAACAGTTTATTTCATAGCACATCCAGTTTGACTTTCTTCAGGCAACTTCAAGGAGTTTATTTTTGGCACAAGTGTAAGAGCAGGGTTCTATGGCTAATTCAACGTGTTATATGATTAAAGGGGCTATTTTGGTCAGCAGGAGATTCGAGGAACATCATTGAAGACCAAGACTGCATTGTAGGGACAATTTCCTAGTTTTCAGGACAGATGAAGGAGAAATTATTGAAGGCCAGTAGGAGGGTTATGGACATCACCAAGGTCGAAGTTAAGGAGGAGTAGCTGTCAAGTATTAAATTTAATTCCTAGTTTTGGTTTTTATTATCATAAGAAGGAGTTTTACTCCCAATTGTATTAGGACTCTAAGACTATTAGATAACTGCTACTTGTAATTAATAGTCTGTTTTAGGTATGAATAGGTGTCAAGATAGGAAATTCGAATTCCCCTCATGTTGGATCAAGGAATCCAAGATTGTAATGATAACTCTATAAATGAAGAGACATGGAATGCCTCAGGGTTGGAAATTTTCAAAAGAAACAATCATACTGTGTTATTGTGGGAGACTGTTTTTATGTTAATACAAAGATTTTGGCTTCACTACTCAGGATTTAGAGAGAGTTTTAATGTTTGATTTTCTCATGGTTTTCTTCATTTACTCACTTGCAGTGGTATGAACACATGTTACTTAGAATTCATTGACAATTCTCTAACTTCCTTCATGTGTTTATAAACTTTGTTCCTTACATTATGTCTCTGTTTTGTTGATATATTAAGATTCTTTATGCCCTGACTTCCATGTTAAGGTTATCTTGCTGTGATACTGAAACATATTCTGACTCCATAAGCCCAATGGATGTTTATTGATTGTGTTCAACCATTTATACTTTTTCACTTGTTTTTTCCATAGAGTTAGCCATCTAATCCTTAAATTAAAATCTTTAACCTAGTGAGAGAGCCCTCTCAGGTTGAGGAGGCTAAGCCTCAACCAAAAGTTTGGTTTGAAATAGTTACTCAAAGTCTTCCTGATCAGTAGCCTATCAGGGGCTGATTTTGTGATAACAAATAGAAACAAACTTGGTGCAAGGAGTCATAAGTGTATCTTCCTGGGGTATTCAAACACCTCCAAAGAATACCATCTCTATGATGAAGTCAATATAAATTTTGTTGTATCTAGAGATGTAATCTTTCTTGAATCATCCAAAACTGACATTGTTGTTGAGCAGCAACTTGATTGCTTGGATATATTCACAAATGAAAAATCATTTCAAGAATTTGATAATCAGATTCCACATCTTGAAGGGGGGATTCCTATACTAGATCAACCTGTGGAATCTTCTTCTAAAGGACTCTCTCCCCCGCATGAAACTCCAACAACGGATGATAATTTGAGTGATGTGATTGACAAAATTGGGAGACTCAATCTTGATCAGTACCAACTCAATCAATAGAGCAACCTGAACCATCTCAGAAAGGTCCCCAAAACTGGCTGATAAAGAAACTTGAAAGTGTTCATCCTGATGAGGTTGGAAAGACAGGAACTAGAAATTCAACGCGGCAAAATGGAGGTGATGTAGATGACTCTGATTCACCTATTGATATGGATGTTTCTTATGATTGTGAATTGAATTTGTCTATAGATTTTGAACCAAATTCCTTCAAAGAAGCTACTTCTCATGATGAATGGAAAGAAGCGATGCAAAAGGAGTATGATGTGTTGATAAAGAATGGCACTTGGAAGCTGGTTGATCCTCCATTAGGAACCAAACCAATTGGCTGCAAGTGGGTCTACAAGAACAAGTATAAAGCTAATGGCTCACTTGACAAGCACAAAGCTAGGCTTTTGTCAAAAGGTTTTGCATTTAAGGAAGGGGTCGATTATGAGGAGATTTTTGCCACCACAACAAAATGGGCTCCTATTCGGACACTCTTTGCCCTAGCAGCTCATAACGGTTGGAAAGTCCATCAAATGGATGTAAAAATTGCTTTATTTAATGGAGATCTAAAAGAGAATGCTTTTATGTCCCAGCCTGAAGGATTTGCTATAAAAGGACATTGACATAAAGTATGAAAACTTGTGAAATCCTTGTATGGCCTCAAACAAGCACCATGAGCATGGTATGAAAAACTAACTGATCATCTTTTGAAACTCAATTTCAAACATTATGATCTTGATGATGTAACTTTGTTTGTCAAGAAAGTTGGAAAAATAGTTGTATATATTGTGGTATATGTAGATGGTATTTTGATGATAGGGAACAATGAGAGCTACATTGCATCCATAAGTAAGGAATTGAGGAAAGGATTTTGAAATGACTGATTTGGGCCATGTTCATTACTATCTTGGTATTGAAGTAACTCAACATTCGAAGTCCATATTCCTTTATGAAAAGAAGCACATTGGATATTTGTTGAACATGTTTGGCATGGAAGAATGCAATCTTCTCAGTACTCCAATGGATCAAAACTTAAATCTCACATCCATTGAAGGAAAAGAATTTGAGGATGCAACAAAGTATACACAACTTGCAGGAAGTCTGAACTACCTGACTACTACCAGACTAGACATTTTGTTTGCTATTGGAATCCTCTCCAGGTTTATGCAAAAGCCTTGTGAGGGACATTGGTTTTCTACAAAAAGAGTTCTAAAGTACTTGAAGGGAACTCAAGACTTTGGAATCAAGTATATATAGGTGGGCCACTTCATCTTGATTGGATACTCTGATTCAGACTTCGATGGAGACAAAGAAATTGGGGTATCTACTTCAGGTTATGTTATGAGTCTTGGATTAGGAACTGTCTCCTAGAGATCACGCAAACAATAAGTTCTAGCAGATTCCACAATAGAGGCTGAATATGTGGCAGTAGCCGAGGCAATAAAAGAAATTGTGTGGCTCAGGAAAATTCTGGAAGATTTGCAGGTAAAACAAGTACATTTGACTCCACTCATGATTAACAATACCTTGGCAATAAAGTTGGCCAAGAACACAAATTTCCATGATCAAACGAAGCACATCAATACAAAATATCATTTGATTCGAGATCATGTTGAGGCCAAAACAATCCATCTTCACCATTGTTCCACTAATGAGCAGAATGCAGACATCATCACCAAAGCGCTTGGAAGAGAAAATCTTGAAAGATTCAGAACGATGCTTGGACTCACCAACATCCCTTCAAATTAAGGGGGGGAATGTTGACACCTAATCATAGGGATTGGGTGAACAACTATAAATAGTTTAAATAAATAATAGAGAAAATGGAGATTCATCAAGAGATGAAACTCAACAGTCACTCCCTCATGTATATAATAATGAATAGCCTAAATGAATAATACAATCTCATTTTTGGGGAGTTACCTCCTAGCTTGACACATCTATTTGATAAAATTTGAAGCCTTTCAAAAATGAAAATGGAAAGAACATTATGATTACTTCTAGTCTAGTAACTAGAGTAAAAGTTTCTTCGAAGTTAATTCCTTAAATTTGTGCATAGCCTTGAAAAACAAGTCTTGCGTCATTTTTTATAATTTTCCCCTCTTCATTCATCTTTATTTTGAATAACCACTGAGTGCCAACTGCATTTTTATCTGTTGGTCATGGCACAAGTTCCTAGGTTCCATTTTTCTCAATTTGATTCAGTTCTTCTTCCATAGCATTTACCCAATATTTGTCCTTACAGGCTTATGCAAAGTCCTTTTGCTTTATTATGGATAGCAAAGAAAGATTATATTTTCTTTGTGAATTGGTCATTCTTCTCTAGGTTTATATTCTTGCATCAACATCTCAAATTATTTCGTTCTATGGGATATTTTTTTGCACAAATTTGAAATTTGTCTTGGATGCAGATTGTTATTCCATTTCTTGTTCTTCCTTTGTAGTAATTTCTTCCTTGTCCAGGTAGATTCTGTCTTTTCAATTCTCATTTCTTTATTCTACTTCTTTCATTGGTCAAGCTTCATCTATTCTTACATCAATACATTCCACAAATTTGTGTAGTCTTTTGTTGTAGCATTTGTAATCTTTGCTCCTTGTTGAGTATCCAAGGAAGAATCCGTTGTCTACTCTAGAATCACTATTTCCAAATTTATGATAATTTATCTTAATGTAAAATTTGATTCTAAAAATTATGAAATACTTAACTGAAGTTGCCTTGTCTTTCCATAGCTCATATGATGTCTTGTTGATGTTAACTTAGAGTCGTGCTATATTCATGATCTAAATTGTTGCAACAACTGCTTCTTTCCAAAACTTATATCATAATTTGGCTTCTAGAAACATTTTTCTCATTGTTACTTGTATTGATTTGTTCTTGATTTCCATGACTCCATTCTATTATGGAGTTATTGCAACTGAAAGTTGTCTCTTAATTCCATCCCTCTCACATAATTTATTAAAATCAATTGAGGTGAATTCACCTCCTCTATTTGATTTTAGGCATTTGATTCTTAGATCACTTTCATTTCCAACTAAGGCTTTCAATGGTTTCAAGGTATCTAGTACTTCTGATTTTTCTTTAAAAGTTGAAACCCAAAACATTTTAGTATAATCATCAATAAACAACATAAAATACATTTCACCCTGCAAGGTTGGTGTTCATGCTAGTTCACATAGATCTGTGTGAATAAGCTCTAGTGGCCTTGATGTCGAGCACTCATTTAACTTGAAGCTCACTCTTGTTTGTTTCCCATGTTGGCAAGATTCACATACAAGGCTTGTCGATTTTGAGATATTGGGCATATGTCTCACATCTTATGTTATGTTAATTTGTACCAAATTGTCAAAGTTCAAGTGTCCTAGCCTTTTATGCCATAACCAACCCTTAAGTGTCTGTCCAATGTAGCATTTTTATCCTTGAATTTCACCAATAATATATACATTTCTTTGAATCCTTATCACTCAATCTCACTAATATTATTGAATTCGTCTTCATTATTTCACAATCTTTAGCATGAAAAGTGAGATCATAACCTTGATCGCACATCTAACTGACACTTAAAAGATTATGTCTGATTCCTTCAACGTACAAAACATTTTGTGCTTTAGTCCTACCATTTTCAAGGCTTACAGTACCTTTTCTAGTGATTCCTGTAGACACATTATCTCTAGAAGGCACATTTACTCCTTTTTCTTCTTTTATATTAATAAATTTATTTTTATCTCTGGTAATGTGAGAGCACCCACTATTAATAAACCACTGGCTTTGATTGTTTCGAGAATACATAACTATACTACATTTTTCTATTTGCGGTTCTTCTTATTTTCTCTTCCAAAAACCTTCTCTTAATCTTGTAGGATAATGTCATGCCACGTGTCTAAACTTTTTTTCATTTATAACACTCTATAGTATACTTGGATAATGGTGCAAATAAATTATGATTTTTAATATCATCGATATCTTTTATTTTGATGTATACAAGTTTATTTTTAGAGGTTTGATGAGAATCTCTTTCATAATCATTTTTCACATAAGCTTTACATATATTTCTTGATGACCATTTTTTTTTCATGAAAAACATTGACCCAACAAAACAATTTGATACTTGGTTGTGTATAGTTTCCTTGATGGAATAGTTCTTCTGAAGCTGATCTACTTTGGAGACAATCCAAATCTTTGTTGTTCCTTGTCCCTTATCATATTTATTCATACATTGTGAATGGACCCCCTGAGAGGTTTAGCACATATTTTTGGTGTATCAGAGTTTCTAGACTCCTCCCATCTCCTATCCTTACTCTTGCTGAGATTGGAGCTTTCCGGTTTTTCTTCAACTTCCTTACTTCGTGACTTATGTTTGCATATTCTTTCTATGATGTCTCACCGATACAACCAAGACTGGTCTTGTCATATGGTTATCTTTGACTATTGAGAGCACCATCCATATTTTGAGAGTTTTTCATATTTTTTGTGTGCTTATCTAGCTTATTTTTTGGATTCCTAATTTGTGGCTAAGAGCAATATATATCTTCTATCATCATTGGAATCATATTCTTCAAAAAAAAATCATTATCCTCTTTGGAATAAAGTTTTTTATTTTTCGAAGATTTTCCTTTAAAAACCTTTATTTTTGGTTCTTCATCATCACTATCTTCCATGTAAGGAAACTTAGTAGCAAAATGTCATATATTACCACAGTTAAAATATATGAGAGGAAAATTACCTTTGAATTTGGATTTTCTCATTAGTTTTCTAACCAGCTGAGCCATTTTCTCAACCTGTGGAATCTTCTTCTGAAGCACTCTCTCTCCTGCATGAAACTCCAACAATTGATGATACTTTGATTGATGTGATTAACAAAATTGGGAAACTCAATCTTGATTCAATCCCAACTCAATCAAAAGAGAAGCCCGAGCCATCTCAGAAATGCCCCCCAAAGTGGCTGATAAAGACACTTGAAAGTGTTCATCCTGATGAGGTTGGAAAGACAGGAACTAGAAATTCAACGCTGAAAAATGGAGGTGATGTAGATGACTCTGATTCACCTGTTGATATGGATGTTTCTTATGATTTTGAATTGAATTTTTCTACAGATTTTGAACCAAATTCATTCAAAGAAGCTTCTTCTCATGATGAATGGAAAGAAGCGATGCAAAAGGAGTATGATGCGTTGATAAATAATGGCACTTGGAAGCTGGTTGATCCTCCATTAGGAACCAAACCAATTGGCTGCAAGTGGGTCTACAAGAACAAGTATAAAGCTAATGGCTCACTTGACAAGCACAAAGCTAGGCTTGTGTCAAAAGGTTTTGTATAGAAGGACGGGGTCGATTATGAGGAGACTTTTTCCCCACAGCAAAATGGGCTACTATTAGGACACTCTTTGCCCTAGTAGCTCCTAACGATTGGAAAGTCCATCAAATGGATGTAAAAACTGCTTTATTTATTGAATATCTAAAAGAGAATGTTTTTATGTCCCAGCCTAAAGGATTTGCTATTGAAGGACATTGACATACAGTATGAAAACTTGTGAAATCCTTGTATGGCCTCAAACAAGCACCGCGAGCATGGTATGAAAAACTAACTGAGCATCTTCTGAAACTCAATTTCAAACATTATGATCTTGATGATGTAACTTTGTTTGTCAAGAAAGTTGGCAAAATAGTTGTATATCTTGTGGTATATGTAGATGATATTTTGATGATAGGGAACAATGAGAGCTACATTGCATCCATAAATAAGGAATTGAGGAAAGGTTTTGAAATGACTAATTTGGGCCATGTTCATTACTATCTTGGTATTGAAGTAACTCAACATTTGAAGTCCATATTACTTTATCAAAGGAAGTACATTGGAGATTTGTTGAACAGGTTTGGCATGGCTGAATGCAATCTTCTCAGTACTCCAATGGAACAAAACTTAAAGCTCACATCCATTGAAGGAAAATAATTTGAGGATGCAACAAAGTATACACAGCTTGTAGGAAGTTTGAACTACCTCACTACTACCAGACTAGACATTTTTTTTTCTATTGAAATCCTCTCCAGGTTTATGCAAAAGCCTTGTGAGGGACACTGGTGTGCTACAAAAAGAGTTCTAAAGTACTTGAAGGGAACTCAAGACTTTGGACTCAAGTATACATAGGTGGGCGACTTCATCTTGATTGGATACTCTGATTTAGACTTCGATGGAGACAAAGAAATTGGGGTATCTACTTTGGGTTATGTTATGAGTCTTGGATCAGGAACTATCTCCTAGAGATCACGCAAAAAATAAGTTCTAGTAGATTCCACAACAAAGGCTGAATATGTGGCAGCAGCTGAGGCAACAAAAGAAATTGTGTGGCTTAGGAAAATTCTGGAAGATTTGCAGGTAAAACAAGTACATTTGACTCCACCCATGATTAACAATACCTCGACAATAAAGTTGGCCAAGAACCCAAAGTTCCATGATCAAACGAAGCACATCAATACAAAATATCATCTGACTCGACATCATGTTGAGGCCAAAACAATTCATATTCGCCATTGTTCCACTAATGAGACGATTGAAGACATCATCACCAAAGAGCTTGGAAGAGAAAACCTTGAAAGATTCAAAACGATGCTTGGACTCACCAACATCCCTTCAACTTAAGGGGGGGAATGTTGACACCTAATCATACAGATTTGTTGAACAACTATAAATAGTGTAAATAAATAGTAGAGAAAATGGAGATTCATCGAAAGATGAAACTCAACAGTCACTCCCTCATGTATATAATAATGAATAGCCTAAATGAATAATACAATCTCATTTTTGGGGAGTTACCTCTTGGCTTGACACATCTATTTGATAAAATTTGAAGCCTTTCAAAAATGCAAATGCCAAGAACATTATGATTACTTCTAATCTAGTAACTGGAGTAAAAGTTTCTTCGAAGTCAATTCCTTAAATTTGTGCATAGCCTTGACGAACAAGTCTTGCCTTGTTTTTTATAATTTTCCCCTCTTCATTCATCTTTATTTTTAAAACCCATTGAATGCCAACTACATTTTTATCTGTTGGTCATGGCACAAGTTCCTAGGTTCCATTTTTCTCAATTTGATTCAATTCTTCCTCCATAGAATTTAACTAATGTTTGTGCTTACAGGCTTATGCAAAGTCCTTTCGCTCTATTTTGGATAGCAAAGAAAGATTATATTTTATTTGTGAATTGGTAATTCTTCTCTAGGTGTATGTTCTTGCATCAACATCTCAAATAATTTCGTTCCATGGGAGATTTTTTTGCACAAATTTGAAAGTTTTCTTGGATGCAGATTGTTATTCCCTTTCTTGTTCTTCCTTTGTAGTAATTTCTTCCTCGTCGATGTAGATTCTGTCTTTTCAATTCTCATTTATTTATTCTACTTCTTTCATTGGTCAAGCTTCATCTATTATTACATCAATACATTCCACAAATTTGTTTAGTCTTTTGTTGTAGCATTTGTATTCTTTGCTTCTTGTTGAGTATCCAAGGAAGAATCCATTGTCTACTCTAGAATCAAAATTTCCCAATTTATGATAATTTATCTTAATGTAACATTTGATTCTAAAAATTATGAAATACTTAACTAAAGTTGCCTTGCCTTTCCATAGCTCATATGATGTCTTGTTGATGTTAACTTAGAGTTGTGCTATATTCATGATCTAAATTGTTGCAACAACTGCTTCTTTCCAAAACTTATATCATAATTTGGCTTCTAGAAACATTTTTTTTATTGTTACTTGTATTGATTTGTTCTTGATTTCCATGACTCCATTCTATTATGGAGTTATTGCAACTGAAAGTTGTCTCTTAATTCCATACCTCTCACATAATTTATTAAAATCAATTGAGGTGAATTCACCTCCTCTATTTGATTTTAGGCATTTGATTCTTAGATCACTTTCATTTCCAACTAAGGCTTTCAATGGTTTCAAGGTATCTAGTACTTCTGATTTTTCTTTAAAAGTTGAAGCCCAAACCAGTTTAGTATAATCATCAATAAACAACATAAAATACATTTCACCCTGCAAGGTTGGTGTTAATGCTAGTTCACATAGATCTGTGTGAATAAGCTCTAGTGGCCTTGATGTCGAGCACTCATTTAACTTGAAGCTCACTCTTGTTTGTTTCCCATGTTGGCAAGATTCACATACAAGGCTTATTGATTTTGATATATTGGGCATATGTCTCACATCTTATGTTATGTTAATTTGTATCGAATTGTCAAAGTTGAAGTGTCCTAGCCTTTTATGCCATAACCAACCCTTAAGTGTCTGTCCAATGTAGCATTTTTATCCTTGAATTTCATCAATCATATATACATTTCTTTGAATCCTTATCACTCAATCCCACTAATATTATTGAATTCGTCTTCATTATTTCACAATATTTAGCATGAAAAGTTAGATCATAACCTTGATCGCACATCTAACTGACACTTAAAAGATTATGTCTAATTCCTTCAACGTACAAAACATTTTGTGCTTTAGTCCTACCGTTTTCAAGGCTTACGGTACATTTTCTAGTGATTCTTATAGACACATTATCTCTAGAAGGCACGTTTACTCCCTTTTCTTCTTTTATATTAATAAATTTATTTTTATGACTGGTAATGTGAGAGCACCCACTATTAATAAACCATTGGCTTTGATTGTTTCGAGAATACATAACTATACTACATTTTTCTATTGGCGGTTCTTCTTATTTTCTCTTCCAAAAACCTTCTCTTAATCTTGTAGGATAATGTCATGCCATGTGTCTAAACGTTTTACATTTATAACACTCTATACTATACTTGGATAATGGTGCAAATAAATTATGATTTCTGCTATCGTCGATATCTTTTATTTTGATGTCTACAAGTTTATTTTTAGAGGTTTGATGAGAACCTCTTTCATAATCATTTTTCACATAAGCTTTACATATATTTCTTGATGACCAATTTTTTTCATGAAAAACATTGACCCAAAAAATAATTTGATACTTGGTTGATTATAGTTTCCTTGATGGAATAGTTCTTCCGAAGTTGATCTACTTTGGAGACAATCCAAATCTTTGTTGTTCCTTGTCCCTTATCATATTTATTCATACATTGTGAATGGACCCCTTGAGAGGTAGCATATATTTTTGGTGTATCAGAGTTTCTAGACTCCTCCCATCTCCTATCCTTACTCTTGCTAAGATTGGAGCTTTCAAGTTTTTCTTCAACTTCTTTACTTCGTGACTTATGTTTGCATATTATTTCTATGATGTCTCACCCATACAACCAAGACTGGTCTTGTCATATGGTGATCTTTGACTAATGAGAACACCATCCATATTTTGAGAGTTTTTCATATTTTTTGTGTGCTTATCTAGATTATTTTTTGGATTCCTAATTTGTGGCTAAGAGCAATATATCTCTTCTATCATCATTGGAATCATATTCTTAAAAAAAAGAATCGTTATCCTCTTTGGAACAAAGAATTTTATTTTTCGAAGATTTTCCTTTAAAAACCTTCATTTTGGGTTCTTGATCATTACTATCTTCCGTGTAAGGAAACTTAGTAGCAAAATGTCATATATTACCACAGTTAAAATATATGAGAGGAAAATTACCTTTGAATTTGGATTTTCTCATTATTTTTCTGACTAGCTGAGCCATTTTCTCAACCTGTGGAATTTTCTTCTGAAGCACTCTCTCCCCCGCATGAAACTCCAACAACGGATGATACTTTGAGTGATGTGATTGACAAAATTGGGAGACTCAATCTTGATTCAATCCCAACTCAATCAACAGAGCAGCCTAAACTATCTCAGAAATGTCCCCCAAAGTGGCTGATAAAGAAACTTGAAAGTGTTCATCCTGATGAGGTTGGAAAGACAGGAACTAGAAATTCAACGCGGAAAAATGGAGGTGGTGTAGATGACTTTGATTCACCTGTTGATATGGATGTTTCTTATGATTGTGAATTGAATTTGTCTACAGATTTTGGACCAAATTTCTTCAAAGAGGCTACTCATGATGAATGGAAAGAAGCGAGGCAAAAGGAGTATGATGCGTTGATAAAGAATGGAACTTGGAAGCTGGTTGATCCTCCATTAGGAACCAAACCAATTGGCTGCAAGTGGGTCTACAAGAACAAGTATAAAGCTAATGGCTCACTTGACAAGCACAAAGCTAGGCTTGTGTCAAAAGGTTTTGCATAGAAGGAAGGGGTCGATTATGAGGAGACTTTTGCCCCCACAACAAAATGGGCTACTATTCGGACACTCTTTGCCCTAGCAACTCATAACGGTTGGAAAGTCCATCAAATGGATGTAAAAACTGCTTTATTTAATGGATATCTAAAAGAGAATGTTTTTATGTCCCAACCCAAAGGATTTGCTATGAAAGGACATTGACATAAAGTATGAAAACTTGTGAAAGCCTTGTATGGCCTCAAACAAGCACTGCGAGCATGGTATGAAAGACTGTTATGAAACCAGCTCAAGAAAAGATAGAAAAGATAGATCAATGCCTTAGAATTTAGCCTCTTCGAGGGGGAAACCTCCTTTACATTACATAAATGAACAATTCTAGGATGATTCAAATGACAAAACCTCCTTTCTATATCTACGAGTCTAGGGAGTCACAATATAATCCAGCTGACCTAACAATAATAATATAAAGCCACAAAAATAACAATAGAGGGATTCTATGGGACATAGTAATAACAATATGGGGGCAATAGGGGCACAAAAATATTAATAAGGGGTATAAATACAATAGTAATGGGGTAATCACTAGTATTATAGGGACCCAACATGCCCCTCTCCTTCAAAAAAGTGTTGTCCTCAATGCTTGAGTAGTTCTGGATACTTCTGCATAAAATTTTCATCCTCCCATGTGGAATCTTCAGCGGATAAGTTCTTCCACTTGATAAGATACTCTGAAATTGATCGATTTCATAGCTGTCGAGTTCTTGTTTCTGTGACTGCTTCCGGTTCCAATATAATTTTTCCTTCCTAATCAAGTTCTGGCAATATTGTTTGAACTGGGAGCTTGTCGCCTATAACCTTCTTTAAACATGAAACATGGAAAACTGGGTGCAATCAAGAAGCTGCAGGAAGCTCCAATTTGTATGCCATAGTACCAATCTTTTGCAACACCTTGTACGGACCATAATACTTTGGTGATAATTTATTATCCTTCTTAGCTTGCTTGAGGGACATTTGCTTATATGGTTGTAGCCGTAGGAATACCCAATCACCTACATCAAAACTTCTTTCTGTGCCAACACGAGGTTATCCTTTAAGAGTTGGAGGACTTGTTGTTGATGTTCAATGTGATGTTCCACTGCCTGAACCTTAGAATTTTCTCTTAAATATGATGTGATGGATGGTGGTTGATACCCATAAAGTGCCATAAATGGGGTCATTTTTGTTGCTGTATGGAAGGAAGTGTTAGACCACCATTCAGCCAGAGGCAACCATTTGACCCATTGTGTCTGTTTATCAGATACAAAGAAACGAAGATATCCTTCCAAACATTTGTTTACTATCTCAGTTTGCCCATCAGATTGAGGATGATAAGATGAGCTATGAGCTAACTGAATACCAAGACAAGAAAATAATTCTGTCCAAAAATTTCCAGTGAAAATGGGATCTCTGTCACTTACAATAATATTTGGGTTTCCATGTAGCTTTTGAATTGTTTCCATAAATGCAGTAGAAACTGTACTGGCTTTAAATGGATGTGATAATGCACAAAAGCGTGCATACTTGGTAAGTCTGTCGACTACCACCATGATGACACTCTTTCCCTCAGACTTGGGTAAACCTGTGATAAAATCCATTGAAACCTCCTCCCAAAGTTGGCTTGGAATGGATAAAGGTTGTAATAGACCCGGTGTCTTAATTGTTTCAACTTTATTTTGTTGGCAAACCAAACATTCTGCCACAAAGTTTTGAATATCTGATTTAAGGCCATCCCAAAAAAATTCCCTCTTAACCCTGTGGTAAGTTTTTAAAAATCATGAGTGCCCTCCTAAGGGAGAAGTGTGCAATTCCATAAGAATCTTTTGTTTTAGCTGGGAATTCTTACAGAGGTATAAGCGATCTTTGTACCATAACGAATCATTTTGCCAGCTAAATGTATCAGACATACTGGAATCTTGTTGTAACTTTCGAATAAGTGCCCACACTTCTTGGTCATTCTTCCATTCCTCCCTCGCTTCATTTATCCAATCTGGTTGGATAAAAGAAATGGCGCACAACAATGCTTCCACATCCTCATCCTTTCTTGAGAGTGCATCTGCCACCACATTTTGCTTCCCTTTTTTGTAGATGATTTCAAAGTCATAACCCAACATCTTTGTGACCCACTTTTGTTGCTCTTCAGAGGATAATCTTTGTTCCAAAAAGTATTTAAGGCTATCATGATCCGTTTTTACCTTGAAGTGTCTTCCCATTAGGTAGGGTCGCCATTTCTTAAGTGCATGGAGTATTGCCAACATTTCCTTCTCATAAATAGCTTTGCTTAAAAACTTTCCCTTGATTGGACGACTTTCAAAAGCAATGGGTCTTTCATCTTGCATTAGAACAACACCAATTCCATTTCCTGAAGCATCACATTCCACAATAAAGGTTTTTGTGAAGTCCAGTGTAGCTAAGACCGGTGCTTGGCACATTGCCTCTTTAAGATGTTCAAAGGCCTTTGTTGCTTCCGGAGTCCATGAAAATGCATCTTTCTTCAATAATGTTGTTAGAGGTGCTGCTATTCTCCCATAATTCTTAACAAACTTGCGATAATACCCTGTCAACCCGAGAAATCCTCGCAGATGCTTTATGGATGTGGGGATTTTCCATTCCTTAATGGATTTAATTTTGCTAGGGTCTACCTTAACTCCTTCATGAGATACAATATGACCCAGATATTCCACCTCTTGGACTCCAAAGAAACATTTGGATCTTTTTGCATATAATTGTTTCTCCTCCAATAGTTGTAGCACCCTGTCAACATGTTCAACATGATCCTTCCAAGACTTGTTGTAGATTAGTATATCATCAAAAAATACTAACACAAATTTTCTAAGGAATGGTTTGAAAATTGAATTCATCAAACCTTGAAATGTTGAAGGTGCATTGGTAAGGCCAAAAGGCATGAACAAAAATTTATAATGACCCTCATGAGTTCTAAATGCTGTTTTCAGAATGTCTTCAATCTTCATTCTGATTTGATGATATCCTGAACGAAGATCCAACTTGGTGAAGTAAATTGATCCATGCAATTCATCCAGTAATTCATCAATGATAGGAATGGGGAACTTATCTTTAATATTGAGCTTGTTGAGCTCCCTATAATTCGGACACATGCGCCATGATCCATCCTTCTTGTGCACCAATACTACTGGAGCAGAGAAATAACTTTGACTCGGTTGAATTATACCAGCCTCTAGCATTTCTACAACCATACGTTCAATTTCACTCTTTTGGACATAGGGATATTTGTACGGCCTGATGTTTGGAGGAACACTTCCTGGAATCAGATGAATAGCATGATCATGATCACGCATAGGTGGGAGACCTTTGGGAGTCTCAAATACCTTGGAATGATTATCCAAGACTTTTTGGAGATCTGGAGAAATAGATGATTCCGAGATGGAAACATCTAGCGAGCATAATTGTGCAATTACACCTCTTTGCTCCTTTTTTAGAAGCTTTGTCATACTATTAGAGATGATTATCTTTCCTGGTTTCCCTGCAATACCCCTTAATTCAACTTCCTTTCCTTCCGTAGAAAATTTGATGAAAAGTTCTTGAAAATTAAAAGCTATTGTACCCAGGGATTGTAGCCATTGGACTCCTAGTACAACATCAGCACCTCCCATTGAAATGGAAAGCATTGGGCTAGTCAATACATATTCTCCCATGGATAGCTTGATATTATGGCACTTTCCAAAGAAATTTATTGTTCCTCCATTTGCAATCATCACTTGACACTCTGGTGCTGGATATAGGAAGCAATTCAATTCTTTTGCTACCTTACAATGAATAAAATTGTGGGTGCTTCCTGAATCAATCAACACTATTACCTTTTTCTTCTTGATTTTTCATTCTATCTTGATGGTTTGAGGAGTGGTAATTCCCACAAATGCATTACAAGATATGGTCGGATTTATTTGTTCTTCATCTAGGCTTTGTTCCTGGAGTATATCCTCTTCTTTTGACCTTTCTTGCTCCTTTTCTTCTTCCTCTTCACAATCTATGTAGAATAATTTCTTCTCAGCACACTTATGACCTTTAGTGTATTTGCTATCACAACTGTAACAAAGCCCTTTTGCTCTTTTTTCTTCCAATTGTTGTGGTTCAACCTTATAGGTTGTGGAAGACTAAGGGCAACAACACTTCCGTCTTTATAGTTGTGAGTGGTATGCTTCCTGGTTGCCATAATTTTGCTTTCCATTTTTCTTGCTAACCTGAATGCCTTCTCTAATGAATCAGGTTCCTAGAGGTGAACATCATGTTGGATATTATCCTTTAAAGACCCTATGAACACATCAATCCTATGCTCCTCTGGAATATCTTTTACCCTTATGTTCAATTTTTTTTACTCCTCAATGTGCTCCATTATTGATCCCTTTTGTTTGAGACTTATCAATTGGATAAAAAAAGTGTTGCTTTTTGTATCCTCATAATGTGCTATCAATTATTCCGTAAAAATTGCCCAAGTGATAAATTGTTTACGAGAGCAAAGCCATTGATACCATACAAACTGATTTGGTTCCAAATATAAAGTTGCCATACGTACCTTTTGTGTGTTTTGCACATTATTGAGATCGAAGAATTGCTCCATTTGTAATATCCATGTTGCGGGATCCTTGCCATCAAACTTCCTCATATCGATTTTTGGAATATGGTGGGTCTTTGATCCAACATTAGAGTCTATGGAATCATGATTAACATTTCTTTTGTTCTCATCATGAGTTTCCTTTACTACCCTTTCACCATTAGTGACCCTTTCTTGTAGCAACTTCTTCAGTTCTTCCATGTATGTCTTCAAATCTATCTTCAAATCGTCCATCTTAACTTCTACGCCTTTTTTTAAACAATCCATCTTAGCTTCTACGCCTTTCTTTAAACCATCTATCTTAGCTTCTACACCTTTCTTTAAACCATCCATCTTAGATTATGTTCCTTTTTGTGCAAGTGACACTTGTTGTACTTGGTCTCGTAATTTTGCTATATCATGTTGCATTTCTTCCTCTTCTTCATAAGTCATGCTAGAGCTTTCAGGTTGCTTACTGGGTGTTTGCATTTTCTTTCCTCAGGACATCAATTACCGATAATAATGCTTTACTATGCCCTTCGAATTCCTTCAAACCAAGCTTACACAAAAATTTAAAAAAACTACACACCTTTTTTCACTTTGTAGAAGCTTGAATTGAATCTGATGTATCTCTGTAATTTCGAATCATCCA
Source organism: Pinus tabuliformis (assembly GCA_031772625.1). Taxonomy (NCBI): domain Eukaryota; kingdom Viridiplantae; phylum Streptophyta; class Pinopsida; order Pinales; family Pinaceae; genus Pinus; species Pinus tabuliformis. The sequence goes on along the minus strand of CM062814.1, from coordinate 4,473,151 downwards.
GTTCTGAAATTGTGATCTGTAGTAGCCTTCTATGTCCTCTTTCCAATGCCACTAGTCTGATCCAAATTGGATTCTCCAAGAAAAAGTTATGCACAATCTCCAACAGTGACCTGATTATAGACTAGTTCAGTAGAGTGAACTTGTATGAAGTGCCACGTGTCACTGTTTGGACCTTTGACTCTGAAAAATATATACAAGAAAACTACAGTCTGTCCTCTTTCTGTACCTTCTTACAAATTTCAATCCAATACTCAGAAAGAAAGTTATGACGATTTTCCCTAGGTCACCTGTTTGGAATGTAATTCAGGAGTCTGCAAAAAGACCAACTTACTTAGATCATATCTCTGCAAATATAGCACGAAAAGCTCTGAAATTTGGATTTGAGGTTCAGTGTGATTTCATATCAAATGGATTTTTTTTGCAACTTCTGAAACGTCGCAGAAAAAAAGTTATAGTGAAAATGCCACGATGACCTGTTTGGAGCAGCGAAACCCTAGAATCCAAAGCTCTGATACCAAATGTTATGAAACCAGCTCAAGAAAAGATAGAAAAGATAGATCAACACCTTAGAATTCAGCCTCTTCGAGGGGGAAACCTCCTTTACATTACATAAATGAACAATTCTAGGATGATTCAAATGAAAAAACCTCCTTTCTATATATAGGAGTCTAAGGAGTCACAATATAATCCAACCGACCTAACAATAATAATATAAAGCCACAAAAATAACAATAGAGGGATTCTATGGGGCACAATAATAACAATATGGGGGCAATAGGGGCACAACAATATTAATAAGGGGTATAACTACAATAGTAATGGGGTAATCACTAGTATTATGGGGACCCAACAAAGACTAACTGAGCATCTTCTGAAACTCAATTTCAAACATTATGATCTTGATGATGTAACTTTGTTTGTCAAGAAAGTTGGCAAAATAGTTGTATATCTTGTGGTATATGTAGATGATATTTTGATGACAGGGAACAATGAGAGCTACATTGCATCCATAAATAAGGAATTGAGGAAAGGTTTTGAAATGAATGATTTAGGCCATGTTCATTACTATCTTGGTATTGAAGTAACTCAACATCTGAAGTCCATATTCCTTTATCAAAAGAAGTACATTGGAGATTTGTTGAACAGGTTTGGCATGGATGAATGCAATCTTCTCAGTACTCCCATGGAACAAAACTTAAAGCTCACATCCATTGAAGGAAAAGAATTTGAGGATGCAACAAAGTATACACAGCTTGCAGGAAGTCTGAAATACCTGACTACTACCAGACTAGACATTTTGTTTGCTATTGGAATCCTCTCCAGGTTTATGCAAAAGACTTGTGAGGGACATTGGTTTGCTACAAAAAGAATTCTAAAGTACTTGAAGGGAACTCAAGACTTTGGACTCAAGTATACATAGGTGGGCGACTTCATCTTGATTGGATACTCTCATTCAGACTTCGATGGAGACAAAGAAATTGGGGTATCTACTTCAGGTTATGTTATGAGTCTTGGATCAAGAACTATCTCCTAGAGATCACGCAAACAATAAGTTCTAGTAGATTCCACAAAAGAGTCTGAATATGTGGCAGCAGCTGAGGCAACAAAAGAAATTGTGTGGCACGGGAAAATTCAGGAAGATTTGCAAGTAAAATAAGTACATTCGACTCCACTCATGATTAGCAATACCTCAATAATAAAGTTGGCCAAGAACCCAAAGTTCTATGATCAAACGAAGCACATCAATACAAAATATCATCTGATTCGACATCATGTTGAGGCCAAAACAATCCATCTTCGCCATTGTTCCACTAATGAGCATATTGCAGACATCATCACCAAAGTGCTTGGAAGAGAAAATCTTGAAAGATTCAGAACGATGCTTGGACTCACCAACATCCCTTCAAATTAAGGGGGGGAATGTTGACACCTAATCATAGGGATTGGGTGAACAACTATAAATAATGTAAATAAATAGTAGAGAAAATGGAGATTCATCGAGAGATGAAACTCAACAGTCACTCCCTCATGTATATAATAATGAATAGCCTAAATGAATAATACAATCTCATTTTTGGGGAGTTACCTCCTGACTTGACACATCTATTTGATAAAATTTGAAGCCTTTCAAAAATGAAAATGCCAAGAACATTATGATTACTTCTAATCTAGTAACTGGAGTAAAAGTTTCTTCGAAGTCAATTCCTTAAATTTGTGCATAGCCTTGACAAACAAGTCTTGCCTTGTTTTTTATAATTTTCCCCTCTTCATTCATCTTTATTTTGAATACCCACTGAGTGCCAACTGCATTTTTATTTGTTGGTCATGGCACAAGTTCCTAGGTTCCATTTTTCTCAATTTGATTCAATTCTTCTTCCATAGCATTTACCCAATGTTTGTCCTTACAGGCTTATGCAAAGTCCTTTCGCTCTATTTTGGATAGCAAAGAAATATTATATTTTCTTTGTGAATTGGTCATTCTTCTCTAGGTGTTTATTCTTGCATCAACATCTCAAATAATTTCATTCTATGGGAGATTTTTTTGCACAAATTTGAAAGTTGTCTTGGATGCAGATTATTATTCCCTTTCTTTTTCTTCCTTTGTAGTAATTTCTTCCTCATCCATGTAGATTCTGTCTTTTCAATTCTCATTTTTTTATTCTACTTCTTTCATTGGTCAAGCTTCATCTATTCTTACATCAATACATTCCAAAAATTTGTGTAGTCTTTTGTTGTAGCATTTGTAATATTTGCTTCTTGTTGAGTATCCAAGGAAGAATCCATTGTCTACTCTAGAATCAAAATTTCCCAATTTATGATAATTTATCTTAATGTAACATTTGATTCTAAAAATTATGAAATACTTAACTAAAGTTGTCTTGCCTTTCCATAGCTCTTATGATGTCTTGTTGATGTTAACTTAGAGTTGTGCTATATTCATGATCTAAATTGTTGCAACAACTGCTTCTTTCCAAAACTTATATCGTAATTTGGCTTCTAGAAACATTTTTCTCATTGTTACTTGTATTGATTTGTTCTTGATTTCCATGACTCCATTCTATTATGGATTAATTGAAACTGAAAGTTGTCTCTTAATTCCATACCTCTCACATAATTTATTAAAATCAATTGAGGTGAATTCACCTCCTCTATTTGATCTTAGGCATTTGATTCTTAGATCACTTTCATTTTCAACTAAGGCTTTCAATGGTTTCAAGGTATCTAGTACTTCTGATTTTTCTTTAAAAGTTGAAACCCAAACCATTTTAGTATAATCATCAATAAACAACATAAAATACATTTCACCCTGCAAGGTTGGTGTTAATGCTAGTTCACATAGATCTGTGTGAATAAGCTCTAGTGGCCTTGATGTCAAGCACTCATTTAACTTGAAGCTCACTCTTGTTTGTTTCCCATGTTGGCAAGATTCACATACAGGGCTTGTTGATTTTGAGATATTGGGCATATGTCTCACATCTTATGTTATGTTAATTTGTATCGAATTGTCAAAGTTCAAGTGTCCTAGCCTTTAATGCCATAACCTACCCTTATGTGTTTGTCCAATGTAGCATTTTTCTCCTTGAATTTCATCAATCATATATACATTTCTTTGAATCCTTATCACTCAATTCCACTAATATTATTGAATTCGTCTTCATTCTTTCACAATATTTAGCATGAAAAGTTAGATCATAACCTTGATCGCACATCTAACTAACACTAATAAGATTATGTCTAATTCATTCAACGTACAAAACATTTTGTGCTTTAGTCCTACCATTTTCAAGGCTTACAGTACCTTTTCCAGTGATTCTTGTAGACGCATTATCTCTAGAAGGCAAATTTACTCCCTGTTAGCGCTTGAAATTTCACCTCAGGCTGAGAAAGGTAAACCTCAAGGCAACATCAAACCACTTTGCCTCGTAGCTAGCCCTACGGGGCAGGAGAGGGCTCTCTCCGGTCTATCTCGGTAAAGATCTTCAATTGGTGAGATGACCAATAGGGTAACACTGATTTTAGGCTAGTAAACTGATCAAAAGGGTTGATTTGGGGTTTTTAGGGTTTTTGGTGGCAAATTGAGGAGATGGCAATTTTGGGTGCGGGGATTGGACACAGTTTCTGCAGGGGGTTCTTTGGGGCGAGGTAGGAGACAATATTGATGCCTTTGATTGAGGTGGATGATTAAGAATGACAGATGAGGAGTTAAGGAGAGCAAATAATAACTTTGAATTCTCCTTAAACAGTAGAAAACATTGAAATTAAGCAAACTTAAAAGCAGAGCATGACATTCATGAGTTCTACTTTAACACTTCATTTGCCTAATGTGCAGAAGGAAAAGTAAGGAAATGATTCACATAACACACTTAAAAGTACAAAGAGAAACACACCATCAATATATGTGACCACAAGAATCCCAAAAAGGACTGCAAAACCCTGGTCTTCCTTAGCCAAAAATTGCAGAGATACAATGAATAATACAATGATAGCTTCTCCCTCAAGAGTCCAACCATGAAAATGAGCAAGAGAGTACATAATATAGGCCATCTAACATCTTTCCCTGCCTCTAGGGGTCGAGCTCATCCTTCTAGGATCTGTTTCAACCAATTCTAAACTAAGCACTGAAAACTAGGCAGTCAAAACAACTTGCCTCTATAAGCTAGGAAACCAATTCATTCATTAAATGCAAGCTATTTCATGAATGAATCTTCTAGAATAGGTAAATTAGTGTCACATCAACATGAAAATACATAAATTACATCAAAGAGGGTGAAAAATCCCATCAAAAGTCAAAACTAGTAAAAGCTGGGCGAATCCATGAGCTGTAAGTGAAAAATTGTGAAATTTGCCTGACGGGTCGCGCGCCAAATCCTGACGGGTACGCGCCTTTGAGAGCACTTTTGGGGCACTTTCAGGTGTCCAAATGAGGCAAGAGTAGGCGTTTTGGAAGGTCTATGAGTCTACTTTCCAACCCAACTGGAATTTCGGAATTTGGTGGTCATTTTCCCCTCCAAAATTGCAATCTCCCAAGACTGCTTTCTGTGTCTCAAAAATGTTGCAGAAAGTCATTTTTTGCTTGTTTTTTGACTTTCTGGAGGCCCAAAACTTCATAAAATCTCTTGGAAATGGATGAGCATGTGTAAATTTTCATGAAAAATCCATAAATGCTGAGTTTTCCCGGAACGGAGTTGCCAAATGAAAGGGTCGCGCGGGGGGTGAGACCCGTCAAGCGGAAAAACCTGTGTTTGGCACAAAAAATTCACAAATGACAAAATTTTATCCAAATTTCTTGAAATTTGGGCTGGGAGTCCCCAATCAAGTATCATGCTCAGTCAAAAAGGCTTTGGCCAAAATTTGGAGTGGATCGGGCCTTTTCCGTCGTTTTAGTGCCTTGGCCAACCTCCTTGGATTTGGCGGTTGCAATTTTGATATTTCTCTAAAACCATGACACCTGTGTAAAACGTGAAGGAGGTTTTTCTTTTTTGGCATGTTATGGACAAAAACCTCTCTCAGTTGTCCAAAATTCATCTTTTATTGCTCTGAAACGGCTTTTGAGTGAGACTGATCCCGATGTGTGAAGCAAGGAATTTCGTGGAAACGAAGCGAAATGAAGGGGATAGGGGGCTTCTAAATTCTTGGGGAAATTTTTGGGAGTGGGGAGGAATGTTAGGAAGTAGGGGAAAGTGGAATCGCAAAAATAGAGTGAGGGGAAGGGGTCCAAAAGGGCGAAACACAGGCCAAACCTAGAAAATTGCCAGGTTGTAGCTAGAAACTAGGGTTTGTGCAAAAATGAGAAATTTGGGGGATCTCAGTGATGGGAAGTGTTTGGTAAGGTACTTTAAGGATAGGGGAAAGTGTATGAACATCAGGATACAAGTTTTGCTAATGATTTGACCGTCCAAGAGAAATTGGCTTCAAAACCCTAGGAGAGGGAAATGACCTTGCCTAGGCACAACTGAAAGCATGAATAAGCTGTGAAATGACTCATTAGACATTGAAATGATAGTGACAACCCTATGAATGATGATTGACTCAACTGAATAGTGACGTATATTGGCATTTGGAGAACTTTAGAAGGAGTGAAAGTAAACCCTAGACCCAATGCCTAGTGACCAAATTTTGCTTGAAGACTCACTGAAATGACAAAATTTTACCTTGACACTTCAAAATCACTTTGTAAGAGCACATTTGATCACTGGAGGAAGGCTGGAAAGACTGACACTAACACTCCATTTTCTTCTTTTATATTAATAAATTTATTTTTATCCTTGGTAATGTGAGAGCACCCACTATTAATAAACCGTTGGCTTTGATTTTTTCGAGAATACATGACTATACTACATTTTTCTATTGGCGGTTCTTCTTATTTTCTCTTCCAAAAACCTTCTCTTAATATTGTAGGATAATGTCATGCCACGTGTCTAAAATTTTTACATTTATAACACTCTATACTATACTTGGATAATGGTGCAAATAAATTATGATTTCTGATATCATCGATATCTTTTATTTTGATGTCTACAAGTTTATTTTTAGAGGTTTGATGAGAAACTCTTTCATAATCATTTTTCACATAAGCTTTACATATATTTCTTGATGACCATTTTTTTTCATGAAAAACATTGACCCAAAAAAATAATTTGATACTTGGTTGAGTATAGTTTCCTTGATGGAATAGTTCTTCTGAAGTTGATCTACTTTGGAGACAATCCAAATCTTTGTTGTTCCTTGTCCCTTATCATATTTATTCATACATTGTGAATGGACCCCTTGAGAGGTTTAGCATATATTTTTGGTGTATCAGATTTTCTAGACTCCTCCCATCTCCTATCCTTACTCTTGCTGAGATTGGAGCTTTTAGGTTTTTCTTCAACTTCCTTACTTCGTGACTTATGTTTGCATATTCTTTCTATGATGTCCCACCCATACAACCAAGACTGGTCTTGTCATATGGTGATCTTTGACTATTGAGAACACCATCCAGATTTTGAGAGCTTTTCATATTTTTTGTGTGCTTATCTAGCTTATTTTTTGGATTCCTAATTTGTGGCTAAGAGCAATATATCTCTTCTATCATCATTGGAATCATGTTCTTCAATAAAAAAATCATTATCCTCTTTGGAATAAAGATTTTTATTTTTCGAAGATTTTCTTTTAAAAACCTTTATTTTGGGTTCTTCATCATTACTGTCTTCCGTGTAAGGAAACTCAGTAGCAAAAGGTCATATATTACGACAGTTAAAATATATGAGAGGAAAATTACCTTTGAATTTGGATTTTCTCATTAGTTTTCTGACTAGCTGAGCCATTTCTATATCGGATTCATCACTCGAACAATCACTAGACTTGCATTTTCTTGACATTTTAGATTCTTTAAATGTTGCTTCCATATGTGACAAGTTTTTCGTCCTCATTTTGCATGCAATGATAATTCTATGAAGTTCTTCCATTTTCATATTCTCCAAATCTCTTAAATATTCTATGGAAAATACCTTGACATCAAAATGTAGATGAAGAGACCTGTTTTTTTTTTTAAATTGTTGTTTCTTTAACTTGTTCCCCAAATCCTATGAGAGAATTAACCACTTCATCTACTTGAAGAAAATAAGAAACAACCTCTTCTTCATGATTCATTTTCAGGCTTTCAACTTTTCTCTATAAATATTGAAGCTTTGCCTTCTTTAATTTTTCATCCCCTTCATAGTTGTTTACAAGCTTGTTCCGCTTTAGATAATTCAAACTACATAACTGTAACAAATTCATAATATGGCAAGCCACTTAACATAGATTTCATAGATTTTTCATTTGATATGTAAAAATTTCTCCCATCTTGACCAGTTGGAGGAGAGGATGGGACCTTATATTCATCCATACCCAACTACCAAACTTCAACACTAAGAGACATCAAGTGTGTTCTCATTCTTATCTTCCAAAAGAAACAAAAAGTTCCATCAAAGAAAGGAATTTTGATTTATGTTTCTTGATTGGATGTGGTCCTCTATAATATTTTCTTTCAATTGTTAGAATGTTCTTGATGAAGCCTACTCTAATACCAATTGTTGGAAATGCAGAGAGGGGGGTGAATCAATATTTCATTACTTTTGAAAAATTTTCACTTTGTTAATCTTGAAAAGAAATTCATGTCACCTAATAAATCATCCAAAATTTATGAACACATATGTTAAAGTGAAAATGAAAATTTTAAGAAGAGATAACTAATTTTGTTTTAATTTATTACAATCACTTATGCAAACACCAATCCTCTATAAGAACAAACTTGTAAAAATTGTTGGCTCCAAATTGTCAATAAGATGAGGACACCAATCCTCAGTAAGAACCAACTTACAATAATTATGAGTTCAAATTGTTAGCGATTGAAATTTCACCTCAGGCTGAGAAAGGTAAACCTCAAGGCAACATCAAACCACTTCGCCTCGTAGCTAGCCTTACGGGGCGGGAGAGGGCTCTCTCCGGTCTATCTCGGTGAGATATTCAATGGATGAGATGACCAATAGGGTAACACTGATTTTAGGCTAGTAAACTGATCAAAAAGGTTGATTTGGGGTTTTTAGGGTTTTTGGTGGCAAATTGAGGGAATGGCAATTTTGGGTGCGGGGTTTGGACACAGTTTCTGCAGGGGGTTCTTTGGGGCGAGGTAGGAGACAGTATTGATGCCTTTGATTGAGGTGGATGGATGAGAAAGACAGGTGAGGAGCTAAGGAGAGCAAACAATGACTTTGAATTCTCCTTAAACAGTAGAAAACATTGAAATTAAACAAACTTAAAAGCAGAGCATGACAGTCATGAATTCTTACTTTAACACTTCGTTTGCTTAATGTGCAGAAGGAAAAGAAAGGAAATGATTCACATAACACACTTACAGGTACATAGAGAAACACACCATCAATTCATGTAACCACAAGAATCCCAAAAAGGACTGCAAAACCCTGGTCTTCCTTAGCCAAAAATTGCAGAGATACAGTGAATAATACAATGATAGCTTCTCCCTCAAGATTCCAACCATGAAAATGAGCAAGAAAGTACATAATATAGATCATCTAACCTCTTTCCCTGCCTCCATGGGTCGAGTTCAATATCCTAGGAGTTGTTTCAACCACTTCTAAACTAAGCACTACAAACTAGGCAGTCAAAACAACTTGCCTCTATAAGCTAGGAAACCAATTCATTCATTTAATTTTCACCCTTTTCATGAATGAATCTTCTAGAAGAGGTACATAAGAGTAAAAGTGTCAATAAAGTACAATAATTACATCAAATAGGATAATAATCCACCCCAAAAAGTCAAACAGGGTCAAACCGCGTTTTTCTGAGCTGTACACTGAAATTTGGAGAAGTTTGTCTGACGGGTCGCGCGCCTCTGCCTGACGGGTCGCGCGCCTTTGGGACCACATTTGGGGCACTTTCAGGTGTCCAAATTGAGAAAGAGTAGGCTTTTTGGAAAGGTATGTGAGTCTACTTTCCAACCCAACTAGAATTTCTGAATTTGGTGGTCATTTGCCCCTCCAAAATTGCAATCTCCCAAGACTGCTTTCTGTGTCTCAAAAATGTGGCAGAAATTCATTTTTTGCTTGTTTTTTGACTTTCTGGAGGCCCAAAACTTCATAAAATCTCAAGTCCATTGATGAGCATATGTAACTTTTCATGAAAAATCTGGAAATATTGAGTTTTTGCAAAATGGAGTTGCCAAGATGAAGGGTCGCGCGGGGGGTGAGACCCGTTAATGGAGAAAACCTGTGTTTGGCATAAAAAATTCACAAATGACAAAATTTTCTCCAAATTTCTTGAAATTTGGGCTGGGAGTCCCCAATCAAGTACCATACTCAGTAAAAGAGGCTTTGGAAAAAATTTGGAGTGGATCGGGCGTTTTCCTTCGTTTTTGTGCTTTGGCCAACCGTCCTTGGAGCACCTTCGTTCTCGCCGGTATTTTTGACATTTCTTTAAAACCATGACACCTGTGAAAAAAGTGAAGGAGGTTTTTCTTCCTTGGCATGTTGTGGACAAAAACCTCTCTCAGTTTTCCAAAATTCATCTTTTATTGCTCTGGAACATCATTTGAGTGCGACTTGTCCCGATGTGTGAAACAAGGAATTTTGTCGAAATGGAGCGAAATGAAGGGAATAGGGGGCTTCTAAATTCTTGGGGAAATTTTTGGACGTAGGGAGGGATGTTAGGAATTAGGGGAAAGTGGAATGTCAGAGATTGAGTGAGGGGAAGGGGTCCAAAAGGGCAAAACACAGGCCCAACCTAGAAAATTGCCAAGTTGTAGCTAGAAACTAGGGTTTGTGCAAAAATGAGGAATTTGGCGGATCTAAGGGATGGGAAGTGTTTGATAAGGTACTTTAAGGATAGGGGAAGGTGTATGAACATCAGGAAACAAGTTTTTCCGATGATAGGGCCAACCAAGAGAAGAAATTGCCTTCAAAACCCTAAGTGAGGGAAATGACCTTGCCTAGGCACAACTGAAGCATGAATAAGGTGTAACATGACCCAATGGAACCTAATATGATGATAGAAACCCTCTGAATGATGATAGGCTCAGCTGAATGATGAAATGGACTGACATTTGGACAACTTTGAAAAGTGTGAAAGCAAACCCTAGACCTAATGCCTAGTGACCAAATTTTGCTTGAAGACTCACTGAAATGACAAAATTTGACCTTGACACTTCAAAATCACTTTGTAAGAGCATATTTGATCACTGGAGGAAGGCTGGAAAGGCTGAAACTAACATTGGCTCCAATGGGGATGGTAGCTCCTTGGAGGTGCCAAGAACCTTAGACCTCTGGGAGAGCAGACTAGTGCCTTACAATCATTGGGCAATGGAGTCATTATTTTGAACGGAGAACACAAAACCTTTGACACATTTATTGAATGAAAACTTGACTAAAAAGTGACTGAAACTTAACTGAAACTTGACTCAAACCGACTCGATGACAAATTGAAATGATGGAAACTGAAACTTGACTCAAACCAACTCGATGACAAATTGAAATGATGGAAAAACTTGACTCTAACAAACTAACTCAAGACCTGAACTTAAAATTTAAAACTTGATGGCAGTACATAACTGCCTATGTTTCTTACAAGACAACCTACCATCAAACTATATCATAATGCCAATGTAACCAATCAAGCAGATGCCTTCTTGACTGGTTCTCCCAATCAGATCTCATGATCAACAATAGATACTGGTAACTGGGCATCCAAAAACATAGTTGACCATGATCTCCTTCATCACTGAACATCGCAATAAACACTGTCACTGCTGGCTGCAACAAACTTGCTAGAGGATCGTGAAAAACATGAAGATTTGCCATTGCCACCTTCTGCTGAAAGAACAAGTAATCCTTTATTTCAAATTTTGATCTGCCTTCATCATGTGCTTCAATAAAAGTACGCTCATGGGCTTCAAAAAACTCTGAACAAATGGATGAGCCGATCTCTTCTTGGAAAGACATTTCAACACATGAAACATATGAAGAATCTGAAAGGAAATCCTGAATGTTTTGATCTTCTGTGGTGTGAATGTGTTGTAGGTCATTTGTATATGACATGAGGGCCAGGTTATCATGTTCCTTATTACATTCATCAATCATAAGAGAAGAAACTTCAGATGGTCCTTGAAGCACAAGATGATCATTTATATTGTCTACCACAAATTCATGTAGAAAAACTTTTTCACTTGCTTGAGCAAAGATCTCACCTTGTTGTTCATGAGCTGACTGAATGACCTCCTCATGAAGATCTAGTTCCGGTGAGGTGGGAGCACTTAGATTTGTAACTTCGTTTTCTTCATGCCAGCTGATCTCAACAGCCGAGTTCTTCTTTATAGAATTCAACACAAGGTATTCTTGGTCACCATGATCTAAATTTTGATATGAAATAGCTGAGTTGACTGCATTACATTCTAAAATTGAATCTTGGCTACCTTGCATGTTGTCTTCTTCTGTGGGCAGATCTAAAACAAGCTCTTCTCTTTCATCAATTACAGCCATATGGCCATCTTCAACCTGCTGATCTTGACAAGTATCCTCTAAGATTTCTATGTGCTGCTGAAACGGCTTTTCATACAAGGCTTCCATGATCTCTTCATCCATGAAATTATCATCTTCATAAAACTTCTCAAGGCTTTCAATAAAACTATAGGCATGTTTGCAACAGTCTTGAACTAAATTCAATGATGGATAAGAGTCCTTATATCTTTCAATGAACATAGCATGAAAATCCTTTAAACAATAAATACAAGCAGGCGGCAAACTTTCATACCATGATTGGGCTTCACCTTCCAGAGTGGCCAAGAATATCTTCATCAAGCAATCTTCAGGAAAATCGACCTTGAATTTGCGAATATGCATGTGAAATCTAACCAGATGTAGAGCAGCGTCCTTCCTACCATCATCGTTAAATATAGGCAAATTCCTTGACCAATCTACCTTCAGAATTTTATTTGGAAAACCAGGGATGTGATCTCGGCTCATGGGAGCATATCTTCTTGCAAGCTGATCCATCTTTGAAAATCGCAAAGCTACTGATCTCTCTGCGGTGGAGTAACCATGAAGCACAGGTTGCTGGATCCTTCAGTGAAAGGAGTCGCCAGGTGGATGATTTCAGCCTGTGAAAACTCTCAACCTATCATCCACGGCTCAGAGTTAACAATTATATTGGGATAAAGTGCCAATGAAGCGCTATGTTCACAAGCTCACAAAGATTGACTGAAGCAGCGTTTATCTACTAACGCTGATGTAAAACAAGAGCGTTTTCGAAGGCTACCTGGCGTATCTTCAGGCTCCGTCTAAGACTTATGAAATAACACGTCAATGAGCAAACGATTAGTTTTTTTCTCCCCAGTATGGTCGCCAGTATGTTAACGCTTGAAATTTCACCTCAGGCTGAGAAAGGTAAACCTCAAGGCAACATCAAACCACTTCGCCTCGTAGCTAGCCCTATGGGGCGGGAGAGGGCTCTCTCCGGTCTATCTCGGTGAGATCTTCAATGGATGAGATGACCAATAGGGTAACACTGATTTTAGGCTAGTAAACTGATCAAAAAGGTTGATTTGGGGTTTTTAGGGTTTTTGGTGGCAAATTGAGGGAATGGCAATTTTGGGTGCGGGGTTTGGACACAGTTTCTGCAGGGGGTTCTTTGGGGCGAGGTAGGAGACAGTATTGATGCCTTTGATTGAGGTGGATGGATGAGAAAGACAGGTGAGGAGCTAAGGAGAGTAAACAATGACTTTGAATTCTCCTTAAACAGTAGAAAACATTGAAATTAAACAAACTTAAAAGCAGAGCATGACAGTCATGAATTCTTACTTTAACACTTCGTTTGCTTAATGTGCAGAAGGAAAAGAAAGGAAATGATTCACATAACACACTTACAGGTACATAGAGAAACACACCATCAATACATGTAACCACAAGAATCCCAAAAAGGACTGCAAAACCCTGGTCTTCCTTAGCCAAAAATTGCAGAGATACAGTGAATAATACAATGATAGCTTCTCCCTCAAGAGTCCAACCATGAAAATGAGCAAGAAAGTACATAATATAGATCATCTAACCTCTTTCCCTGCCTCCATGGGTCGAGCTCACTATCCTAGGAGTTGTTTCAACCACTTCTAAACTAAGCACTACAAACTAGGCAGTCAAAACAACTTGCCTCTATAAGCTAGGAAACCAATTCATTCATTTAATTTTCACCCTTTTCATGAATGAATCTTCTAGAAGAGGTACATAAGAGTAAAAGTGTCAATAAAGTACAATAATTACATCAAATAGGGTAATAATCCACCCCAAAAAGTCAAACAGGGTCAAACTGCGTTTTTCTGAGTTGTACACTGAAATTTGGAGAAGTTTGCCTGACGGGTCGCACGCATTTGGGACCACATTTGGGGCACTTCCAGGTGTCCAAATTGAGAAAGAGTAGGCGTGTTGGAAAGGTCTATGAGTATAATTTCCAACCCAACTGGAATTTCTGAATTTGGTGGTCATTTGCCCCTCCAAAATTGCAATCTCCCAAGACTGCTTTCTGTGTCTCAAAAATGTGGCAGAAAGTCATTTTTTGCTTGTTTTTTGACTTTCTGGAGGCCCAAAACTTCATAAAATCTCAAGTCCATTGATGAGCATATGTAACTTTTCATGAAAAATCTGGAAATTCTGAGTTTTTGCAAAATGGAGTTGCCAAGATGAAGGGTCGCGCGGGGGGTGAGACCCGTTAATGGAGAAAACTTGTGTTTGGCATAAAAAATTCACAAATGACAAAATTTTCTCCAAATTTCTTGAAATTTGGGCTGGGAATCCCCAATAAAGTACCATACTCAGTCAAAGAGGCTTTGGCCAAAATTTGTAGTGGATCGGGCGTTTTCCTTCGTTTTTGTGCTTTGGCCAACCGTCCTTGGAGCACCTTCGTTCTCGCCGGTATTTTTGACATTTCTTTAAAACCATGACACCTGTGCAAAAAATGAAGGAGGTTTTTCTTCCTTGGCATGTTTTGGACAAAATCATCTCTAAGTTTTCCAAAATTCATCTTTTATTTCTCTGGAACATCATTTGAGTGCGACTTGTCCCGATGTGTGAAACAAGGAATTTTGTCGAAATGGAGCGAAATGAAGGGAATAGGGGGCTTCTAAATTCTTGGGGAAATTTTTGGAAGTAGGGAGGGATGTTTAGGAAGCATGGGAAAGTGGAATCTCAGAGATTGAGTGAGGGGAAGGGGTCCAAAAGGGCAAAACACAGGCCCAACCTAGAAAATTGCCAGGTTGTAGCTAGAAACTAGGGTTTGTGCAAAAATGAGGAATTTGGCGGATCTAAGGGATGGGAAGTGTTTGATAAGGTACTTTAAGGATAGGGGAAGGTGTATGAACATCAGGAAACAAGTTTTGCCGGTGATAGGGCCAACCAAGAGAAGAAATTGCCTTCAAAACCCTAAGAGAGGGAAATGACCTTGCCTAGGCACAACTGAAGCATGAATAAGGTGTAACATGACCCAATGGAACCTAATATGATGATAGCAACCCTCTGAATGATGATAGGATCAGCTAAATGATGACATGTACTGACATTTGGACAACTTTGAAAGTGTGAAAGCAAACCCTAGACCTAATGCCTAGTGACAAAATTTTGCTTGAAGACTCACTGAAATGACAAAATTTGACCTTGACACTTCAAAATCACTTTGTAAGAGCATATTTGATCACTGGAGGAAGGCTGGAAAGACTGAAACTAACACAAATCTAAACTAATCCTTTAATACACCATAATTTAGACCTCAAATCAAACCTGAACTTTGCCTTCAAGTCACAGGGACTTGTCCTTCAAACTAGGCCTAAACTAGACTAGATCTTCAAATAGCATAACTCAACCCTATAAATTAGCCTTCAAATAGCATAATTTTTGCCCTAAAACTCACCCTTAAAACAATAGTAATCATTCCTAAAAAAATTCCTTCACAGGGACAAAACTCATTCCTCAAATCATAACCGCAACTTGGCCTTAAGATAGGCCTAAAACTCGACCTCTACAGGGACAAAATTCAGTCCTCAAGACAAACTTGAAACTAAAACTTCTCCTTACCAAAACATGGAACCCAAAGAAACTTGTACTTGACCCTAAAAAAAAAATCAAACAAAATATAAACCCTTCTTAAGAACAGTTCCAAAAACCATTTGAAATATATGCCAAAGCTCTTCCACGAAAAGTTGCTTCAAGTACTCAACTTCACTTCACTTTTTCTTGGTTCATGATGTATGAATTTCAGACCTAATCCTTCACTCTCCTAAACATAGAACCAAATTATTAAGTAGATTTGTTATAAATACTCCTTCTTGTGCCTATTTATAATGCATTTGGGTGCTAGGTTATGATGAACTTGTCCACTAGTTGGGTCGACCAGAGAAACTGGTAGAAAGTATAGTGAATATTCAAAAAACCATTTATCCTCAACCATGATGAGTTAGAAGGCATGCCATATATAATTATAAACGTCTCAAAATAATATTTGTAACCATATATCCTATGCTCCCATTTGAGCTAAGTAATTGGAGTAAAAATGCCTTAAATGATAGGATATCCAAATGGGGGCTTCTTGTACTTTGGTTGGGTCATCTTGAAAAAACATTTCATATCTCCTCATTCCTATGGAATTGCAGGGGGTGTCATATATATACCATTGGAAAGATCTTGGAATATGCTATTTGAATATATAATTTCATATTTCATTTGGATTGCCTTTGACATCAATAACAACCATTTTCAACATGGACAAACTGTGTTGCATTTCAAAACTATACATATATAAATAGACGACAAGTGTCATGTCATATTTTTTATTTAACTATAGTGATAATTTGTATTCATATAAAATATGAGCTTGGGGCACAACATTACATCAAAATTTGGGAAAAAATCAAAATGGAAGGCTATTACAAACAATTCTTGCCTTTTCCCACTAAGCTCAAAAGGCTAATCTACAATGAAAGTTGTCCTATTGTATCTAGTAGTTAAGACTTGCTAGAAAAAATCCAAAACATTTGCAATATTTTATGTACATATCAACTCATAGGAGCAGGAAGATCAAAACCATATGCTGGAAACAAATCAATACTAAGAGGGAGGGTGGATCAGTAGTGATAGAAATTATACGTTTTTAAACCTTTTGCCAACTTATTAAACAATCAATACCATAACATAAACAACAGATCAAAACATGTAGGTAGAGCATGGGAATCAAGACATAACCAACATGATAAGAAAACACATAGGAAGCCCCAATTATCTATACATATGTTTGCTAGCCACTACCAGCTAAGAATCCCAACTCCTTATCTTAGAAATCCACCACTTACCAGAGGCCCCACTCAATCATTATGGGCTACCCTTTCATCCATTTTCATATTGGGCCTAGACACAATATCTACCATAAAAAAAAATGTAAATAAACCCAAGCAACACCTCAAACTCAACAATAAACTCATCAACAACATCACAAGCAACTCTCTCTCTCTACTCAACATATGCATCAAAATCTGACTCAATAACCACATACAATCTCATCCATACTCAACACAACTCTCTTCATTGAAATCACAAACAATAAGTCACAAATATGACAATATATTAATACAAATACAAGGAATCAAGTGCATATAATAACAAAACATTCCCTCACACTCTTAACCTCAAATCATGACTACAGATAATATTAGACAACTACAACAAGAAGTTGTCACTATATCCTTGCAAAAATAATAGTGTTAACACAACAACACATTGTAATGCCCACAACCAATCTCTACACACAATGTTAGAAGCACGATGGGCTCTTGGTATCTTTGAATAATGCATAACACTGTCAATACTTTGCTATTATGATTACGGATCAGTATTTTAGCTAAAAAAATGAAAGTACTCAGAATTGCTTCGGACCTAAATGATAGGATAGAGTTCATTGCCAGGATTTCAATGCCACAAATGGTTCAAAAAACTGACATCGTATGCAAAAGTTAGAGCTTCTGAAAGTTTGGTTTAAAAAAAAGTCAAAATCAAAGTTTGACTAGAGTTGACTGGATGCCTAGTCATCATGCAAGGAATATTATCCAGTTTTAGCTAGTGACATTGTGACAAGTATCACCTTCAGATTCGCCAGTTTGGCTCAAAGAAGGTGAAATTTCTTAGTTGGCTAAGGTGGAATTTGATTTTTTATTATTTAATTAAATATTATTATATAAATTTATTATGTTATATTATATAAAATTTTAAATTATACATTATAATATATTATATATTTTAAAATATGAATTAAATATTAATTACAAATTCGAATTCCAAACACGCATATTTCGGTGGCACATATCAAAGTTTCAGTGCATATTATTATATGTTATGCAAAAAAAGTGAAGAGCAGAGGGAGGGAGAATGGAACCCACGACCTCCCTCACCCAACTACATAAAACTTACAATTGCACCAAACAGAGCACATTTGAAATAGGTAGTGCACACATATATTTATTTCCGCATTAAGTGCCGACGGCGGGGTGGTGGGAGCCAACCCTGTGGGCCAGCCCCCACCCCATGTGACCATGCACCCGAATCAGGAGCTAGGGGCCAACACTAAGCGTGATTAGTGAGCCACTAATAAGTTTAGAATTTAATTATTCCATGATTAGTTAGCGGAAATTATGGCAGAGCCACCAAATCCAGAACCGCTACCAAACTTGGTGGACTTAACTGGAGTCTCTCCAGATTTAGCAGAGGTTTTCTAGGAAACAATTGTTTGAGCCATAACTTAATCAATTCTCAGCCAAATTTCGAAAATGAATAGTCATTTTGGATAATTGGCATGCTAGGAACTCATTGGAGCAAGTTTCAGAGGTAGAAGAGGTCATATACATGTGTTTTTGGTCACTTGAAGATTTTTGAAGCCTAGGGCCACCAAGTGTTGGAGGTCATTCCCAGAGAAGCTGGTAACCAAATTGGGTAAACAAATAGTCATTTACGATATATTTGAATGTTTTAAAATAATTGGCATAGGTTCCAAGAGCACTGGATGCATGTAACAACAATTTGAGCACTATTGAAGCTAATACAAAGGCCCACACTATGAAGTTGGACCAAGGAGATGTGGCCCAGGAGGGGTGAAATCCTTCAACAAAAATTTGTGTATTGAGCTCTGTTATTTGTGATTGCTATGTTTTTATATGCTGCTATTTAGCCATTTAAATTCATGCTTTTAATTTCATGCAAAACACTAAATTTCACCAAGTTAGGTGAATTGACAATCACATGCTCATGGATAAACTCTTTATGGATAAGCAAACCAAAGCAAAGAAAATTCATATATGGAAATGATACTAGCACAACATTAACTAGCAATCAATTTCAGATCAAGTTGGTATCAAAGCACAAGGTTGCTTGTTTGATTTGCTTGAAGGTTTTAATAGTTGCAATTGTTGTTATGATTACAAGGTTGAAGTTGCAGAGAGGAGAAGGGAAGCTACGGATAGATAGTTCTGAGATTATGAAAAGAAGGAAGAAGGTTGAGAAATCATCATCCTCACCCAAAGGACCACTCAAGATAGCACCTAAATCAGCTCAAGTTCCATCTCCATTAGTTGAGATAGAAGAGGCATAGATTGCACAAGAGGCTGAAGTGATTGAAGAGGTGCAATCAATACATATTTTTGAGCCTGAATCCATAGCCATTATGTTTGGAGAAAGAAAGCATGAAGGTCCCTCTTCAAAAGAGGAAGAATTCAAGAAATCTTTCTATACTTTTACTAAGATGGTTAAAGTCCTCTATGAAGAGAGGAACCTCAGAATGGTTGGAGAGAGTTCCAAACCTCCATGTGGAGAAGGAAGCTCAGAGGACAAAATAGATGAGAAGAAGGATTCCATAGGGAATGGTGAAATCCACCTCCATCTCCACCATCCTCATCATCTTCCTCATCATATTCACCATCTCACACAACATCATCTTCCACTACCACCACTGCCCATACTCATTCAAAAACCCCAAAAGGAAAAACTCCATTACTGAAATTGGACATAAAATTCGAAATTCCCATGTACAACGGAGAAGTGAATGCATAAAAGTTAGACAACTGGATTCGACAGTTGGAGGTATACTGCAGAATTCAGGACCTTCAAGAAGACGACATAAAGATCCAGTTGGCTTCACTGAGGTTAGAAGGAGCTGCACTAGTTTGGTGGGAAGCAAAGACTCAAAAGGAAATGCGAATCCATGGTAAGATATCCATCACTTGGGTCGAATTTATGCAATTAGAAGACATTTTTATCCTTTAGCCTATATGCAAAAAGCCATTATGAGTTGGAAAAATTTTAGGCAGCTTAAAGGTCAAATAGTCCAAGATTATACCCAGGAGTTTAGGAAAAGGGATTTATTGTTGGGAGTAAAATTGAACTCACAAGACACACTCTTGAAATATATTGGAGATTTACATTCCTATTTGCAGCATACTATCCTTATGTTTAACCCAAGCAACTTAGATGAAGTATGTGTGCAAGCCACACACCTTGAGGCAAGGGGAAAACAAAACATAGAGGAGAAAGGTGAAAGTGAGGGTAAGGGAAAAGAGAAGGGAGGAATATGGAAGGGAAGAAGAATGCAAGTATCAAAAAAGAGAAGGAAAAAATCACATGAAAAAATTGTTCAAAGACTCGCCATGATGAAGACCATTGTTGGCAACTTTATCTAGAATTAAAACCAGATAGATTGAAATCCAAAGAGAAGGGAAAAACTATTGATATAGCTAAAAAAGACTTAGGGTCAGATTCAGGAGATGAGACAAAAATTACAGCTATGGGTTTGAAAGGTCAACATGTTGAAAGTACTAGTTCCTCAATAGTCACAACAACACTCCAAATGAAGACAAAAGGGAAGAGTTGTTCACTGTTAGAGTAATGTTAAATCATACCAAGATTGATGCACTCTTTGATAGTGGATCATGAGAAAACTTGATTTCAAAATACTTAGTTAAAGAGCTTAAACTTGAAACCATACCACATCATAAATGATACCCTTTGGGTTGGATAGTTAAGGATGCTAATTTACAGGTTTCAAGGAAATGAATTTTTAGATTTGCTATTACTGCAAACTTTGTTGATGAAGTCGAGTTAGATGTGGTTCCACTTGAAATTTCTGGAATTATCTTGGGAATTCAATATTTGTATGACAGGAAAGCGATGTTTCATCACTATGAGCACAAATATCATTTTCTTAAAGATGGGGTGACGTATATTGTGAGAGTTCATCGCAAGAAACTGAACATTCTTTAGTTAATGCTGGGAAAATGAAGAGGCTAGTGAATGAAAGTCAGAACTTGACATTGTTGATGATCAAACAAAGAGATGTTTTGAATCATACTTTTCATAAAGATGCTTATATTTGTAATGAGTTGTTTCATAATGATAACAGGTTGCCTTTGAAAGAAGGTGAAAAACATTTGCAGTAGCCAACATTGGTGTTGAGTGGTGTTGGAAACAAGGTGTCGGTGCAAGAAGTTGCAAAGGTCAAAGAGAAGAGGACAAAGCAACGTGGCAAAGAAGGCATGGGTTTCACAAATGTTCATTGCTGGTTTCCAAAAGGCACGTTACAATGGTGGAGAAACTTGGGCAAGAGTCAACTCAAGTACAAGGTAAAAGCAGCTAAAAATTGCCATAGAGACAAAGTGCAAGGTGAGAAAGATTCCAGGTTTCCTTTGATTGTTGACCAAGGTAGGAACAATATGTTTTCTGCAAAATTAGATTGTTGTTCTGCAAATTCAGAAATATTGTAGCATGACAGTGTCAAATACAACAATAGATGGTCATCAGAATCAAGGAAAAATTTAACTTTTTATGCAAAGCTCCAAATGGTGAAATTAGAAAAATTTCAATGGATAAAGACTAGAAGGATGAGGGAATAGTCCCATCATCAACATAATCAGTGATCAAGAGAGCTTTTAGGGTCCAAAAGGCTTCTAGTAGGATCAATATTTTAGCTAAAAAATGAAAGTGCTCAGAATTGCTTCAAAACAAAATGACCGGATAGAGTTCATCTCTAGGATTCCAACGCCGTGAATGGTTGAAAAAATGGACATCGTGTGCAAAAGTTAGAGCTTCTGAAAGTTTGGTTAAAAACCAAAAGTCAAAGTCAAAATTTGACTAGAGTTGACTGTATGCCCAGTCATCATGCCGAGAATATTATCCAGTTTCAGCCAGTGATACGTTGACAGGTGTCATCTTCAGATTCGCTAGTTTGGCTCAAAGAAGGTGAAATTGCCTAATTGGCTAAGGTGGAATTTGATTTTTTATTATTTAATTAAATATTATTATATATATTTTATATAAATTTATTATTTTATATTATATAAATTTTTAAATTATATATTATAATATAATATATTATATATTATATATTTTAAAATATGAATTAAATATTAATTACAAAATTTGAATTCCAAACGCGCATATTTCGGTGGCACATATCAAAGTTTCAATCCATATTGTTATATGTTATAAAAAAAAATGTGAAGAGGAAAGGGAGGGGGAAAGGAACCCACGACCTCCCCCGCCCCACTACATAAACCTTGCCATTGCACCAAATGGAGCACATTTGAAATGGGTAGCATGAACATATATTTATTTCTGCATTAATTGACAATGATAGGGTGGTGGGAGCTAGCCCTTACCCCATGTGACCATGCGCCTGAACGAGGAGTTAGGGGCCAACACTAAGCGCGATTAAAGCATAACTAATCATTTTAGCATTTAATTAATCCATGATTAAGTTAGCAGAAATTATGGCAAAGGCACCATATCCGAAACTGCCACCAAACTTGGTAGACTTAATTGGAGTCTCTCCAGATTTAAGGGAGGTTTTCTAGGAAAAAACTATTTGAGCCATAATTTACTCAATTCCCAGCCAAATTTCGAAAATCAATAGTCATTTTTGGCTAATTGGCATGCTATGAACTCATTGGAGTAGGTTTTAGAGTCAGAAGAGGTCATATACAGGTGTTTTTGGTCACTTGAATATTTTTGAAGCTTAGGACCACATGGTGTTGGAGGCCATTCCCAGAGAAGCTGGTAGCCAAATTGAGTAAAATAATAGTCATTTCTAATAGATTTTAATGTTTTGAACTCATTAGAACAATTTCTCAGAGCATTGGATGCATGTAACAACAATTTCAACACTATTGAAGCTAATATAAAGGCCCACGCTATGAAGTTGGACCATGGAGATGTAGCCTAGGAGGGGTGAACTCCTTCAACAAAAAAATGTGTATTGAGATATGTTATTTTTGCTTGTTGTGTTTTTATATGATACTATTCAGCCATTTAAATTCATGATTTTAATTTCATGCAAAACACTAAATTTCACCAAGTTAGGTGAATTGACAATCACATGCTCATGGATAAGCAAACCAAAGCAAAGAAAAATTTATATCTAAAATGATACTAGCAAAACATTAACTAGAAATCAATTTCAAATCATATAAGAACAATCATAATCTAATATCTCATACATTGTCATGAACTTTGTTATAATCTCATGATCTCTGCAACATCACTTCAATTGACCTTCTTTATATGCATTGTCACACATAAGATCTCACCACCTTTTCAAACACATGCTTCAAGTTAAAATAAAACACTAAATATGACATAGGTATATTTTTCACTTTGTTCATGCACATATTACATAAAATCATACGCACCATCACCAAAACCTCACCCTCTGTAACCTTTTCACTTTTTAGTCATTTTTCCTACTCATGCGCACCATGTCTAAAAAACTAAGAGAGATACACACCATTACACATTTAAATCAACTACCTAGCTATCAAAAACATAGAATGCTAACCAAATCGAACCAATAACACAATGACCAGATCAAGCATTAGATGCATTCCACTAGCGTTAAGACCAAATCAAAGTGTTAGGTTAATGAGTGGGTTAAACACATCACTAGATCAACAAATACTCCAATAATTATTGCATACATACCTTGGGAGACAAACTCAACAATTGAACATGCCACGTTTCTTTAACCACAAAGACCATATCATCTGTATGTTGAAGACTATGTCAAACAATTCAACGCTAAACAATTCCTTGGGAAAATGTAGTGGTATTAGCCCATAGTTTTTCTTTTCTCACCTATAGGAAATGTTGTGGGCATGTAATAACATTGTTGGGCAACAAATCCCCCCATGGTATGTTTTTGGGTCTTGAAGCCTGAATTTTGGTCAAGTGTAATGTAAAGACCCCGCGAAATACGGGCGCAGAGCGTGAGAGTCTAGGGTTGACTGCCCCAAAATAATATAATTTAACGTATGGTATATTGGCCTACCCATGGTCTACGGACCATGGGATTGTATAAATAGAGCGAAGCTCTAAGTTTAAAGCAAGACTTAGCTTGGAGAAGTCATATGGGTTTTGGATGATGAATTAGCTCTAAGTCGGTAAGTCTAAGTCTTGGGTTGTAGTAGTAGGAAGAGGCTCTGCAGCTGAGTGTGCAGAAGCCTAATAGAGTCTGTAGCTGTGTGCCTGGACCCCTGCAGCTGAGTGCGCAGGGCAGATTTTGGAGTGTACTGGGACAGAGAATTAATAAAGGATAAGTTGATTTTGGAATATTCTGTGTCTATGCTTCTGTTATATTTATGCATCTCTTTACAGTTTATGATTGCCCGCACTTGTTATGAATGTTGAATAATTAATGAGAATGTTGGGCCCACATAATTAAGTTAAGATCTATAATAAAATCACAGTAAGGAATAAGGATCTAGACAACACCTCTTCACATGCTTTATGGAGCTACGTGGAAGCAGTTGCACAAGTTGCGAAGGACAGACAGCTGCGCAGAGCAGGGCAAGCGCGAAGGTTCGGTTTGTGAACTTCATAGACTTCATCAAGACATCCCTAGGGTGCAGAAAATTGGTTCCAGCACCCTCCCATACTACCTCATGTGAGACCTTAGTCCGCGTACCGCGGACTGTTTCCGAAAGGATTGGTAGTTTCGAGATTTGTTTGGCTAAATCACTTCTGAACATGGGTCAATCCCTAACAAGCCAACAAGCATGTATGAGGTGATTTCTACAATCACACCATTGCGAGACAACGATAATGTCGTAGTGCCACTAGGTGGTTGTGGCAACTGACGAAAATATATGTTACTTAGCCAATTTTTCCTTTTGTCAATCAGTTTAGATTCTAACCTATGCCAAACAAATACAATCATGATATCAAGTATTATAACCTCTAAACACCTACAACACCAAAAATTCACCAGGAACATGATCCACGACCAAGTTGACATCAATGCAAACATGCCATCTAGCCATAATGCCAACAATCCCGTCCTTTGGAATTAATGGAAACATCCTACAAATACCCATCCATCTACTCTTTCTCTCTCCCCCTTTGGCATCAATGGAAAAGGGTAACATGCCCTGGGTCAGACTAATGTGCTAAAATTCTCCTATAAAACCTTGATTAGAAACCAACATGCCAAAAACTTTCTCAATCATCTTTTCCTAACTAGCCCAACAATAACAACTTGAACACTCTTAATAGAATAAGCATTAGAAACTCATAGTCTAATCGACAATAATAACAACATATCAACTCTAGTACAATGACCATGAACAACTAGCGATAAGCATATCAATGGAGTACTCATGCAATACCAATAATCATGTAGCAACAAGGATATTTGATCTATATAGCAAGAGCTTTACAATACAAGCCCTAGTTCCGGATAACAATTCAACAAGTAACGTAACTACACACAACAACATTCTCTAAAAGTAGTAGCCACAGATTAGTCATCCCGACACAAAGTGTTCTCTAATAGCACCAACAATATTGAAAACCTAAGTGGATCTCAATAATAAACAACATTAGTGAGTGGCCAAAAAATGCATCAAATAAGAAAAAAATTTATTTTCACACAATATATGAGAAACTAGCAAATTAGTATCATAATGGAGTACAAATATCATACAACAATAAAATAATACCTTAATGCATTCCTTCTAGCGGATCTTTTCCTATCGACTACAACTCATTTGCTATGGGAAAAAGATCTAGAGTCCATTTGGTAGTACCTTGGGGTTTGCAGTCATCAGTGGCAGATTCCTTCACTATCAACAGCGGGAAACCATCATTGTCTCCTAATTGATAGATTCTTTCAAGTGTTCGACTTCAGCTTATTCATTCACACATGTTAGATTGTATTGGGTACCTTGAATCCCATTATCATTATCGATGAGTAGTCTCGTGTTTGTTAATGGTAGACCTCAATGACTGGTAATCAAACAATTTCTCACGTGGTCAACCTCAGAGCATTCATTCCCATTGTGTAGAAATGTACCGCAGTGGTCGGTGAAGACCACGGGTTGCATCAACATGTTTTGGTTCACTTGTCAGTTGCTCCTATTGCTGCTAGTTGACACCATCCACCTTATATGTTGCAGTTCTTCACAACGACATCTTATATGCTGACATCCAAGTTGTGATGTAGTATGATTTTACTCCATCATGTTCATTTGGTACTATTGGGATTAGTTTTTGACATTAGTGATTAGCTTCATCCTTCAACATCATTGATCATCTTCTTATTTGTGATATTCAGACATGTATTTTTTCGATCACGATCAGATGATCCATTATGTACTTTCAGTTCCTTTATACTAGTATACATATTGGATCTACTTGTACTTGATATGCAGACATGCTTTGCTTTCTCTGAGCATGGGTATGCCCACCTCAGGCAACAGTTTCTTTCCGATCTCTTTTAATTTTGGTGAATTCCTTCTCAGTCTCAGCATGATTCTTTTCATAAAATTAATACATTTCAGCCATCATGTACCCCTTCTGACCTCATATATTAGGGGGCATCTGTTATAGCACCATTTACCACTCTTGGTATATGTGATGCTTTGTTTATGGCCTAGGGAAACCCCTCCTTCCAGACTTGGTCCAAATATATAAAAAATAGTGTTTTATTCCCTGTATGCTACTTTTCCCTGAGCTAAAAGTGTGTACACGCGGGTCAGTCAATACCTAACCTGCATATATGTATTGAAACACTTAAAAAAATTAAATTTCCTTAATTTTGGGTGGAGTTCACGGATTTTACTTGTTGATTACCTCCTATTGCCTGCGGCCCAACTGTTTCCCAACTAAAAAACTAATTGGGAGAGGTATAAATAGACCTCTATGGGAAGGCCTTAAGGAGGAGAAGAGATAGAGTTATTATACTGAGATTATCCCTGACTGAGTCTAATGAATCCCTGTGCCTCATGCACTTCCCCAAGTTTCAGGAAACCCTTGTTTCCTTGATTATAGATATCCTTCCTTTTGCTTGAGATATCATGGTGTTGGGGATGGAAGAAGATTGTTGAAGGCTGTGATAGGACGAATCTAGAGGATGGTTCTGCTTGGAGCCAGAGAAAGACTCAGGTGAATTCTCTCCATGTTATTTATAACTTACTGCAATAAAATAAATGTTGTCTTGTTTCCGAAATTAACTGTGTCTATGCATCAAATTATGTTTTAATTCATATATGAACGTCATTTTGATGTATGATCAATCATTTGTTTATATGATATAAAGTCAAATTTGTGAATATGATTTACTTCTATACTGCTATGTATGCTTGAATTGAATTATTTTCAGGTTTGAAGAACGTTGGGAGTTGCAGAGGGTCTAAACCTTGTGGGACTTACTCGAACGAAGGAAATTCGATTATGGTCACTCTTACCTAGTTTGATAATATAAGAATCTTGCATGAGCTGTATGAGTATTTATTGTTGTAGTTTTCTTCTGCTCTGTTGGGGTTCTAACCCAAAGCCCTAGGGTGCTTCCACCCGAAACAGTCCCCTCATGGAGGTGAAATCAAAGGGCTATTCTCTGGTCCCTTACTTCCTTTTTTTCTGTAGGTTTTTCCACTTCGCGTAGCTCTGGACATCAAGGTAATTGCATAACCCTTTTTTCACACAATAGAATTTTAATCCAAGTATTCAGAGACTATACGTACTTACCTCGCGGTCCTTTGAGAAAGTGTCGCTCTACCTCGCTATAGCTGACTGATGTATCTACTACGAATTCAATATTGAATCCTCCTATAATCCGATCGAGCTAGTGATCAACAACGCGTGTGATCTTATCCTCCGATGCTTCCAGTCTGAGCACTAACTCTAGGGTCCACACAATAGGATTGTCGAGTTTCCACCTTCCTTGGCTATTGCTAGCTTCGCAATCCACTTGTACATATCAATAGGGAAAGATGCAAAATTTTTTTGTGGATCTCTGTGTACAGATATCGGTCTAACCACTCTTTTTGACAGTCGCAGGTTCATGTTCTCCTATGCCGCAAACTCGTGAATTCTTCTATCTAAATAGCCTTCAATTTCCTTCTTAGTTGGATTCCAATGATACGACATCAAACATATCTATGCAAATTCCGGTCCCAACAACAAAACCATTTATTGGCTTGAGGGGGCCTGACCCAGGTTCAAAGTTAGTTAGCCAAACAAATCCTTGTACTACTAGCCCTTTCAGAAACAGCCTGCGGAGCGCAGACTTAGGTCTCACCCGAATCAGTATGGGGGGATGATGGA
The DNA here is from genome assembly GCA_031772625.1 of Pinus tabuliformis. Classification (NCBI taxonomy): domain Eukaryota; kingdom Viridiplantae; phylum Streptophyta; class Pinopsida; order Pinales; family Pinaceae; genus Pinus; species Pinus tabuliformis. The sequence continues at coordinate 4,445,009 of CM062814.1, read as the reverse complement.
ACCAAGTTCTGCATGATTCAAGAGGATCCGTCAATCCAATTACACAAATGTTCAAAGTTTCATCATCATCATTCAATTCAGTTTCGACAGTGTTGGTTATGATCAGGTTGTTAAGGTAATGTTCATAGGTTTTCATGACGCTAGCAGATATGGTTTAGCACTTGGTTGTCGACTTGAGTTCATCGACAATTCCCCAGGGTTTTGTCGACGACATGTGTTTTTTCGTTCGAAAAACAGGATTGGTGTCGACATAGTTGTATCATCCATCGTAGAGGTTTAACGTGTCGTCCGTGGAATAGGTTCATCATCCGGGTTGTTGATGCAAAGATATCCAGAGTCGATGATGTGCATGGGTTTATCATCGCATATGGGTCTATGTCACATTGTGATGAAATATGTAAAAAGGGTTTTTTTAATTCTATACCAAAAACCCTAAATTCAACATCTTATTCCTAATGACTTAATCCTAAACCTATTCCTAAGATCAAAACCTGTGCCTAAATCCTAACCATTGTCTATCAAGACCTAAACCCTAATGCCTTATGCAAAATACATAGAAAATCCTATTCAAATCCTAAACACCTAACCCTAAGCTCTATGTATCTAATCCTAGTCAAAACACATTGCAAAAAAAAAAAAAAACCTATTTAAAAAACATTACAACCTATATTAATACCCTCAGCCTATTGTAATATTAATAAACATTACAAATAACATAAAACAATACAAATGTTATATAAACAGTCTAACTGTCAACAGACTAAACCACGACGGAGATGCTAACCACAACAAAGCAGTGACATGTGATCAGGACAGGGATAAGTTGTTGGGGCTTGGGAACTGCTATCTTGACTGCGCGGGAACCGTTGGTCTCTAACTGCATCACACAACATGTGAGCAGTTGGGAGGTAACCATCAACCAGATGAAGTTTAATGCAACCGCAGTGGAACCACTGGCATCATAACCATGTGATGTCACCTACTCACATGAGTTGTCCATACATCCGCCCGGTTAGCAAGCTGCTAACTATTTCAGGCTATATTAAAGTCAGTTTTTGGTTTTTATGAATTAAATTGGTTTCCAATTAATTCGAGGACCTTAATAAACCCTAAGGTGTCCCCTGAGCTGGCTAAACTCAAACCAACTCTACCTTCAAGTCATATTATTCACCCCAATTTGAGTCAAAGAAGTTTTAATGTACTTGTAGGTCTATAATTTGCTCATTGAGGAAGAGGAGAGTGGTTTTCAGCTTTTGTATGCAGGTTCTAGAGGGATAGAGGTGATTTTGTTTTTAGTTTTTTGGGAGCATCCAGAGTTAGAATTGGAAACTATAAGCGGCATTAGAAAGCTAGTTCAAAGGGCTATTTGATGATAGAGGTCAGAATTGTGTGAAAGTTCAATCTGAATAAATCACTATGTAATCGATACCTTCTTATCCTTCTTAATAAAACGGTCGCCTATCTTGAAAGCGGACCTGGAGACGTAGTCCATTAGGGATGAACTCTGTAACAAATCTTGCTGTCTGGTATCGCTGTGTTTTCACTAATTTCACTTCTATTTTGCATCTTATTATGGTTTATCAATTGTCGTAAAGTGTTCTGTTCAAGTAGTTTTCCTCGATTTCCATGCTTTCAGTTAACATTCAAACTCATTAATGGATAATAAATTCTACATCAGTTTTTATTATATGGTCACATTTCAAATTATATAATTTGGTATCAGAGTAGGTTGAGTTTGTAGAATGTGCCATTGAATGTTAACCAGGTCTAAGTCGCAATGAGGAGAAGGAATCCTTGAGCAGATTGATCCAGAGATTGGAAAGCGATGAGTCGTTTAGAAATCGACCATGTCAGGAGCTGATGTAGGTGAAAACACTGAAACAAAGATGAGAGAGGAACAATTTCAGTAGGTGTTCTTAATTATGCAGCAGATGTTGGGAGAATTGTATGAAGACAAGAAGGCGAGAGATGCATCTTCTTCTTCAAAGTCATTGAAGAAGGACAAAGGTAAAGGGAAGAATGATAAACCACCTTCACCTCCATCATCTCCATCATCCTCTTCTTCTTCTTATTCTTCCAGTGCAGAATCTAAAACGGAAAAGAAACCTAAGAAAACATCTCTTTTGAAACTTGATGTTAAATTTGAGTTACCTGTTTATGATGAAAAAATGAATCCTGAAAATTTAGATAACTGGATAAAGTAGTTAGAAGTGTATTTTCGTATTAAGAACATTTCTAAAGATAAAACTAAAATTCAGTTAGCTACACTTAGAATGGGGGGAACAACTTTAATCTGGTGGGAAAGTAAAACATAGCTAGATGTCAAGCGTAAAGGAAAAGTCATCTCTTCATGGTCTAAGTTTTTGAAAGCTATTAGGAAACATTTATATCCTTTAGGATACATGCAAGAAGATGTTATTGATTGGTAGCATCTGAGGCAAGGTAAAGGGTAGAGTGTTTAGAAGTTTAATTAGGAGTTCAGAAAGAAAGAATTGGCCCTTGGTATTTCATTGGATACACATGAAACTTTGTTAAAATACATCGACAATTTACATTCATATTTTCAGCATACTTTATTGATGTTTAATCCTGATGATTTTGATGAGGTGTTTGTTTAGGCCATACATATTGAATCAGGTGGCAGACCATTCAAGTTGTCATCTTAGTCATCCAAAGAGTTGGAAACCATAGATTTCAGTGATAGTAAGGGGAAGAACATTTAAGAGAAATAAATCAGCAATCATTTAGAAGGAAAGACCTACTTGTTCTCATTGCCAGAGAATTGGGCATGATGAATCGAAGTGTTAGAAAATTCATCCAAAACTTAAGCCCAAAATGTTCCTTAAGGCAAAGGATGAAAATAAGGCCATTGCAGTAGTCCAAAAATATCTGGGTTTAGATTTAGGTGATGAAGTGAGGATAAACGCCATGGTTACAATGGGTAAAAATTCTGAGACTGGTTCAAGTTCGAAAACTAATGTATCTTCTTCAAACAAAAATCCTCCACATGAGGATAAAAGAGTTGAAATCTTCCACATAAGAATAACTTATAAGCATACAAAGATTAACACATTTTTTGATAGTGGATCATGTTAGGGTCAGTCTTTCCAGCCTTCCTCCAGTGATCAAACGTGCTCTTACAAAGTGATTTTGAAGTGTCAAGGTCAAATTTTGTCTTTTCAGTGAGTCTTCAAGCAAAATTTGGTCACTAGGCATTAGGTCTAGGGTTTGCTTTCACTCCTTCTAAAGTTGTCCAAATGTTGGTCCATGTCACCATTCAGCTGAGTTTATCATCATTCATAGGGTTTTCATTATCATGTCAGTGTCTAATGAGTCATTTTACACCTTGTTCATGCTTCAGTTGCACCCAGGCAAGGTCATTTCCCTCCCCTAGGGTTTTGATGGCAATATCTCTTGGACGGTCAAATCATTAGCGAAACTTGTATCCTGATGTTCATACACCTTCCCCTATCCTTAAAGTACCTTATCAAATGCTTCCCATCCCTTAGATCCGCCAAATTCCTCATTTTTGCACAAACCCTAGTTTCTAGCTACAACCTGTCAATTTTCTAGGTTTGGCCTGTGTTTTTCCCTTTTGGACCCCTTCCCCTCACTCAATCTCCGTGATTCCACTTTCCCCTACTTCCTAACATCCCTCCCCACTCCCAAAAATTTCCCCAAGAATTTAGAAGCCCCTTATCCCCTTCATTTCGCTCCATTTCGACAAAATTCCTTGTTTCACACATCGGGACAAGTCGCACTCAAATGATGTTCCAGAGCAATAAAAGATGAATTTTGGAAAAATGAGAGAGGTTTTTATCCATAACATGCCAAAGAAGAAAAACCTCCTTCACTTTTTGCACAGGTGTCATGGTTTTAGAGAAATGTCAAAATTGCAATCGCCAAATCCAAGGAGGTTGGTCAAAGCACAAAAATGGAGAAAAAGGCCCGATCCCCTCCACATATTGGCCAATGCTTCCTTGAAGGAGAAAGGCACTAAATAGCTCAGCCACAGCACAAATACCAAGAAATTTTGAACATTTTGGGTCAATTTTGGTTTTTTCAGGCAATTTACAGGTTTTGTCCTTTTAACGGGTCTCACCCCCCGCGCGACCCTTTCTCTTGGCAACTCCATTTTGCAAAAACTCGGCATTTCCAGATTTTTCATGAAAATTTACATATGCTCATCCATTTCCAAGAGATTTTATGAAGTTTTGGGCCTCCAGAAAGTCAAAAAACAAGCAAAAAATGACTTTCTGCCACATTTTTGAGACACAGAAAGCAGTCTTGGGAGATTGCAATTTTGGAGGGGAAAATGACCACCAAATTCATAAATTCTAGTTGGGTTGGAAAGTAGACTCACAGACCATTCCAACAAGCCTACTCTTGCCCCATTTGGACACCTGGAAGTACCCAAAAGTGCCCTCAAAGGCGTGCGACCCGTCAGGCAGAGGCGCGCGACCTATCAGGCAAATTTCTCAAAATTTCACTGTACAGCTTAGAAAAACGCAGTTTTGACCATGTTTGACTTTTTGGAGTGGATTGTTATCCTCCTTGATGTAAATAATGTAAGTTTTTGACACTTTTACACTTATGTATCTCTTCTAGAATATTCATTCATGAAATAGGTGAAAATTAAATGAATGAATTGGTTTCCTAGCTTATAGAGGCAAGTTGTTTTGACTGCCTAGTTTTGAGTGCTTAGTTTAGAAGTGGTTGAAACAGCTCCTAGGATAGTGAGCTCGACCCCTAGAGGCAGGGAAAGATGTTAGATGATCTATATTATGTACTTTCTTTCTCATTTTCATGGTTGGACTCTTGAGGGAGAAGCTATCATTGTATTATTCACTGTATCTCTGCAATTTTTGGCTAAGGAAGACCAGGGTTTTGCAGTCCTTTTTGGGATTCTTGTTGTTACATGTATTGATGGTGTGTTTCTCTATGTACTTGTAACTGTTTTATGTGAATCATTTCATTTATTTCCTTCTGCACATTAGGCAAATGAAGTGTTAAAGTAGAACTCATGACTGTCATGCTCTGCTTTTAAGTTTGCTTAATTTTAATGTTTTCTACTGTTTAAGGAGAATTCAAAGTTATTGTTTGCTATCCTTAGCTCCTCACTTGTCTTTCTCATCCATTCACCTCAATCTAACGCATCAATACTGTCTCCTATCTCGCCCCAAGGAACCCCCTGCAGAAACTGTGTCCAATCCCTGCACCCAAAATTGCCATCTCCTCAAATTGCCACCAAAAACCATAAAAACCCCAAATCAACCCTTTTGATCAGTTTACTAGCTTAAAATCAGTGTTACCCTATTGGTCATCTCACCAATTGAAGATATTTACCGAGATATACCGGAGAGAGCCCTCTCCTACCCCGTAGGGCTAGCTACGAGGCTAAGTGGTTTGATGTTGCCTTTAGGTTTACCTTTCTCAGCCTGAGGTGAAATTTCAAGTGCTAACAGATCACAAGAAAATTTAATATCTGAAAATATAGTTAATCAATTGGGTTTGGAGACATAGAATCATCCAAAACCATACCCATTAGGTTGGATTAATAAATCAACTCAGATACATGTCACAAAGTAGTGTCGGTTAAAATTTGCAATTACATCTAAGTACATCGATGAAGTGGAGTTAGATGTGGTCTCAATAGACATATGTGGAGTTTTCTTAGGAAGTCCTTATATTTATGATAGAGATGCAATGTTTTACATAAGAGAAAATAAATATCACCTAAAGAAAGAAGGGGTTGAATTTATTGTTAGGGCAGATAAATTCAAATCAAACTTGGATTTAATTGTTACAAATCAAGTTAAGCAGCTAGTAAGTTCAAGTAAATATGCATTCATGTTTATTAAGGAACAACATAAGGATGATTGTTTGGAATGCAAGATTCATTTTATAGATCAATTGGTCAAGGTGGTTAATTCTTTTCCAAGAAATCTTATTCAGACATGATAAGAAACATGAGATAGATTTAATGTCCTATGAACATCTTCTTAAAGACAGAATGAATCTCAATTCATTCATTCAACTGAAATCTAGAAGCTATCAGCATCAACAGTGTATTGCAGGGAATGGTACATGTGAGTCTAGTCAGAGACTTGTCTGAGACAATATGCTTATTTTCAGTTTCAAGGGTGCAGGTCAGTATTGGGGAAAGTCAGTGTTACATTTCTTTGGTATTGCATCATCATTTCATGCTTTAAAAAGTAATGAAGCCTCTTTTCAAGTGGAGAGGGAGTCTATAAGTTTTCATGACAAAGAACTTTCGAAAGCAGATCTAAAGTTTCCTTATCATAATTTTAAAACTAATGCATTAAGTGAAAATGTTAGTCAATGGAGATATCAGTTAATAGACAAAGAAGTAATGATTCAAGTAAATCAACAATTACTTAAATACTTTCAAAATCAAACTAAGTTGTAGCAGTAATTTCATCATAGTTGGATGAGTTATGTATAGCAAATTCACTTAGTAATCAACCAATAGAAAAGTAAATCAAGTCAAGTAATTGATGTGAAGTCAAAATCAAAGGAGTCTTTGAATATTTCAGTTATTCCAGAAAGTGGATTGTTAATACCCATTAGATTTATTGAACAAAGTTCTACAAATATTATTTTCAAAGATGTTTTTGAATCAATAACTCATGATTCTTTGTGGAAAGAATTCAATTTCCATGTTGATAACAGGTTGTTTTCCCATTGTCGCAAGTTTTTCATACTGCGGATGGAAGAAATAGGTCACCAAATCGAAACATATCATGCTCAGCATCATCAGGGTCATCACTTTCAGGGGATTGATCGAATGCATTGGTACATCGTTAGGTCAATGTGGAAAAAGAGGGATTTCTACCCTCATAGAATATTTTTTTAGTCAAACTTTTGTGGTCCAAAAGCTTTCAACTGGATAGGAATCATCTAGGAGGATCTGTCGATCCAATTGCACAGATGTTCAAAGTGTCATCATCATCATTCAGTGTCGTCGTTGCCTCAGTTCAGTTTCGACAGTGTTGGTTATGATCAGGTTGTTCAGGTAATGTTCATAGGTTTTCATGGCATTCAGCGGAGATGGTTTAGTGCTTGGTTATTAACTTGAGTTCATTGACAGTTCCCAAGGGTTTGGTCGATGACACATGTTTTCTTGTTCAACAAACAGGATTGGTGTCGATATGGTTGTATCATCCATCACAGAGGTTTGATGTGTCATCCATGGCATAGGTTCATCGTCTGGGTTGTTGTTTCAAAGATAATTGGAGTCGACGATGTGCATGGGTTTATCGTCGCATATGGGTTTATGTCACATTGTGACGAAAGATGTAAAAAGGGTTTTTTTAATTCTAGACCGAAAACCATAAATTCAACATCTCAGTCCCAATGACTTAATCCTAAACCTATTCCTAAGATCAAAACCTATGCCTAAATCCTAACTATGGTCTACAAATACCTAAACCTTAATGCCTTATCCAAATACATAGAAATCCTATTCAAATCCTAAACACCTAACCCTAAGCTCTATGTATCTAATCCCAGTCAAAACACATTGAAAAAAAAGAAAAACCTTTTTAAAAAACATTACAACCTGTGTTAATACCCTCGACCTATTGTAATATTAATAAACATTACAAATAACATAAAAAAATACAAATGTTACATAAATAGTCTACCCGTCAATAGACTAAACCACGGTGGAGATGCTAACCGCTGCGAAGCATTGACATATGATCATGACAGGGATAAGCCGTTGGGGCTTGGGAACCGTTGCCTTGACCACGTGGGAATCGTTGGTCTCTAACTACATTGCACAACATGTGAGCAGTTGGAAGGTAATCGTCAACTGGATGGAGTTTAACGCAACTGCAGCGGAACCGCCGGCATCATAACCATGTGATGTCACCTGCTCACATGAGTTGTCCATACATCCACCTGATTAGCAAGCTGCTAACGGTTTCAGGCTATATTAAAGTCAGTTTTGGGTTTTTATGAATTAAATTGTTTTCCAATTAATTTGAGGACCTTAATAAACCCTAAGGTGTCCCCTGAGGTGGCTAAAATCAAACCAAATCAACCTTCAAGTCAGATTGTTCACCCCAATTTGAGTCAAAGAAGTTTTAATGTACTTGCAGGCCTATAAAAGGTAGGTTTGTTCATTGAGGAAGAGGAGAGTGGTTTTTAGCTTTTGTATGCAGGTTCTGGAGGGATAGAGGTGATTTTGTTTTCAGTGTTTTAGGAGCATCTGGAGTCGGAATTAGAAACTGTAAGCGATGTTGGAAAGCTAGTTCAGAGGGCTATCTGATGATAGAGGTCAGAATTTATTATGTGCAAGTTCAGTCTGACTAAATCACCGTGTAATTGACACCTTCTTCCCTTTCTTAATAAAACGGTCGCCCATCTTGAAAGTAGACCCACAGACGTAGTCCATCAGGTACGAACTCCGTAACGAATCTTGATGTATGGTATTGTTGTGTTTTCACTGATTTCACTTCTATTTTGGATCTTAATTATGGTTTATCAGCTGTCGTAAAGTGTTCTGTTCAAGCAGTTTTCCTCAATTTTCGTGCTTTCAGTTAACATTAAAACTCATTAATGGCTAATCAATTCTACATCAGTTTTTAGTATATGGTCACATTTCGGATCACTACACCCTTGAGATGTTTGAGGGGTTAGTTTAGTCCAATTGTGAACACCTTCACGCAAGTTTCTTTGCACACTATCTTGACCTATGAGGACTTCATGATTTGTTATAATCGCCTTCGCGCAGCCCTAACCAAGGACTTAGGTGACTTTGCGATGCCCTAGCAGCGATATGCGCTACTTCTCCAAGTTACACCGCGTAGATTACTTATCTTCTTATAACAGATAGTTATCTTCGCGTAAATAGATATTTTATCTTATATTCACTTTATCAACACATTCATATAAGTTCACACATCATATAAACAATATAAATGCAATTTATATCTGATACATCCCTTGCACAAAATAGGAAAAAGATACACAGAAATGATGTAAAACTTCTCTTTATTACTTCTCCAAAGGTTATAGACTCGACCCACCCTACGCACTCAGCTGCAGGGATCTGTGCACTCAGCTGCAGACTACTAGGCCTCTATGCACTCAGTTACAGAGCCTTCTCCTACTCTACGACCGAAAGACTCGACTCGACACTTAGATAGGACTCAATCCTTCATCATTATATCTTACTAACTTTGGTTAACTAACTTGCAACTTAGAGCTTTGCTCTATTTATACAATCCCATGGTCCGCAAACCATGGGTAGACCTATAATGCCGACATTACATTAAAAAAACAAGGGTGGACAACCCTATGAATCATTTACAATCTTCATGCTTCACGGCCACAAAAACCGAAGTATTTACATCGGATTTGGTCAAAATTTGGGCTTTAAGCCTCAAAACTTGCCTTGGTGGATGCCGCACCCAACAACTATCCTACCCCCTTCATCGATCAAATTATTGATGATTGTGCCAGAAATGAAATGTTTTCATTTATGGACATATTTTCTGGCTACAACCAAATCAACATATTCCCAGCTGATCAACATAAAACCGCGTTCATCTGTCCATGGGGGAATTTTTCGTATTGAAAACTCCCATTTGGCTTGAAAAATTTTGGTGCAACTTTCCAAAGGAATATGTCTTACACATTTCACAATATCAAGTATATTGTGTAACCTTATTTGATGAATTTCTAGATCATTCACTGAGACGGGAATACCATCCAAAGAATTTGAGAGTTATCTTTATTTGACGTCGTCACTACAACATACGCTTGAATCCACACAAGTGTGTTTTTGTGTGTAATCCGGTCGATCGCTAGAATTTGTCATTTCAAAGGACGACATTCATGTCATTACGCTCAAGGTTGAGGCTATTCTGAACTTGCATCCTCCTTCCAATATTCACCAATTCCAAAGTTTGCAAGGGAAGGCAAACTTTCTTCTTTGATTCATCCAGAACTATGCTAAGTTAACCAAAGGTTTTACTTGACTGTTGAAAAAAGGCATCTCATTTACTTTGGATGAAGTGGATTAAAATGCCTTTGATGAACTTAAATATGTGTTGACCCATACACTATTGTTGCATCCTCTCGATTATTGTTGAGACTACTTTTTATACTTAGTTGCATCTGATGCCACTATTGGCATGGTTTTAATTCAGGAAGACGAATTGAATGAAGATCATGTCATATATTACCTAAGCAAAAATCTGACCAAAATTGAAGCGAAATATGCACATGTGGAGAAATTGGCCTTGGAAACCATTCAAGTTATCTAACGATTTTGTCACTACATTCTATTGCGCAAAACTACTGTGATTTCTGATTGTAACCCCATGGTTTATATTCTTACGACACAATTTATGGGGGGAAAGTATTCAAAATGGATAGTTATCTCGTAGGAATTCAATTTGGAATTCATAAAATCTAAATCTAAGAAATTGCTAGTGTTTTCTTAATTTTTGTGTGACTTTCCCCGTACTGAGACAGAAATTGTGGCAGAAGATTCTCTTCCAGATGCATCTCTCTTTCTTATCATAACTTTATATCCCTAGTATTGAAATATCATTATTTATCTTTAGACCCAAAAATTTTGGCCATAACTCAATTCAATTGATTGTCATTGTATCTGGTACCAATCCCAACAATATAATATTATGGCGATACAATTTATCATCATGGTGTCGATTCCATCTTCAGATGATGTTTAAATCACAAGGAAGCCAAAAATTCATTAAATGAATGTCATTCTAGAGCTTGTGGTGGCCATATGTTAGGGTTTTCCACTGCTCAAAATATCATGCACGCAAGGTATATCTGGCATTCTATGTTTAATGATTGTATAATTGTTGTTCAGAAATACCATAATTGTTAGATCTATGATCGAAAAATGTGTGCGCACCTAGCTCCTGTTCACCCAATATTTGTTGTTGGTCCTTTCGATAAATGGGGCATCAATTTCCTTACATGTAAGCCTCACTTAGCCGGGGGGCATGGGTACATTATCCTTGCAGTGGATTATTTCACGAAATGGGCCGAGGCAATGCCCACATATAAGGATGTCAGCGAAACAACATCCATTTTCATATTCAATCATATGATTGCTAGGTTTTGAGTTCCAGAAGCCATCGTCACGAACCATGGTACCCATTTTCGAAGCTTTATGATGACCGATCTTACTACGAAGCTAGGCTTGCTTCATGACAATTTTACTCCATGTTACCTGTAAACGAATGGCCAAGTAGAAGTCATTAACAAGGTTTTAACCACCATGATTAAATGAATTATCGAGATCCATAAATGAGATTGGCATCTGATGCTTTTTCCAACCTTGTGGGCTTAGAATACAAGTACAAAACTTTGACGACCTTTACTCCTTTCCAGCTCATTTATGGTGTGGAAGTAGTTTTACATATTGAATGTGAAATACCATCTTTAAAAACTGGAAATGAATTATTACCATCCACTTCTACCAAGGAGGAACGTTTCATGTACTTAGCATGACTCAATGAGACTCATCGTGATGTTGCATTAGCTAGCGAGGCCCAAAAGAAACGAGTTAAGGCACAATATGATCAAAATGTAAAACCTAGTTCATATGCAGAAGGGGATTTAGTCTTGGTTTATGATCAAGAGCACGATAAGTTAGGCTTTGGCAAATTCAAGCCCATCTGGCATGGCCCTTATGTTCTAAAATGTGTATGGGCAAAAGGGGCCTATGAACTAGTTGATTATAATGAAATTCCATTGGGAAAGCCTAGAAATGGCATTTACCTAAAGAAATATTATGCTTAGATTGTTTAGTGAAGAATTTGTACATTTTTGTACCATATTTTATGTGTGGAATTTTTTAGCAGCTTTTTACAAATTTTCTGCTACTTCTCCTACTTATCTTGTGTTACACATGATTTGCATATGTTGATGCTCCCTCAAACTTACATTGGCTCTGCTATGGCGCTAGTCCTAGTACTCAGAATTTATCTTCTGCAACTTGGATCATTTATTCGCCCACAGATGATTTAGTTTCTATTCATGGGATATGCCTTCGTCAAGAAATGAATAATATTGTAGAGTATAACGCAGTGATTGAGCTATTATTTGATTCCATTTCATTTGGCATTTGTTGATTGATCGTCAAGTTAGATTTTCAACTCATAGTATTATATTTGAATGGTGTCTATTCATTTATAAGTGCTTCAATGTTAAGAATGATTTTGCGGGTTCGTCTCTTGGAAAGAGAGTTTGATTATATCGAATATTAACATATTCTGAGAAATGTAAACACATTAATTGATGCATTGGCTAATTATGTGTTAAATTAGCATTTGTAAAACATTTGTAAAAAAAAAATCAATGCAATATTCATCCTTATATTGTACAAGATAGGCTGAAATAGAAGTAGTAGCTTTCATTAGAGAAATATTTGTAAAAAATGTGGGTTTTACAAAAAATTTTCATCCAAAGACATGAGGCCCCATGGCCTTTATTTTTTGAACATGTCGATACATCATAAAAAATAAAAAATCTATCGCTAAGACTAGTGACTATGCATGATGATGATCATGGTAGTATACAACAATGTGAGCTACTTGTTGTAGCAAGTGACTAATAGGTCCAGAAACCCCCATGGTGTTCCTCTGGTAGCGAAGAGGAAATTCATATATCGTTACATTGGGGATTTTCAGGGTCAACCTCTCAAGGTTGTGCTCTAACTCAGTCAATGCCTCTGCCACATTCAGGTTCGACACTACGGGAGCTACTAGATGATATTTGTGTCTATCATATATTCGTAACCCTGCTGGTCTCGCTGGGGCCACATATGCATGATCATTTCGGATAATTAGTTTTGGATGCCAAAAAATAAAATAAAATAAAATAAAATAAAAAACAACCAAAGTGCAATATTTTTTACCAAGATTGCCCCACTACATCCCAACTGGAAATGGCATATTTGGATCACCTATGTAATCTGTTCCTACATATGGAAATTTTTTTATCATGATAATTTGATTTTCCAGCCACCCGAAGAAATCAGGAGTATACCGTATCGTTGGTCCATCACTACCTCCGTGGCATGCCATTAGTGTAACCCATTTCAGAATGTGAGGGTCATGAGGTCCTCCTCTCTCTATAGCTACCTATGGAGAAAGAAGAGGAATCCACTCTAGAGAAAATGAAATGACAAAGACACCATACCCAAAGTTTTTGAGTTTACCTGTCTTGAATCTAGTTAGTTGCCCCTTCATATTGGAAACTATAGTCTCACTCTAGTTGAATATAGTAGGTTGCAAACACTCTATGGAGATTTGCATTTGAACCTTTGTGAGCAAAATAAGAGCTGCACTACCACATATCCATGCAACAGTGAACCCAATATCTTTCAAAGGAAGCCTCACTATGGTTTTGATGTCGATTCTCCCATCTTTGAGAGTAGCTCCTTCAGTACAATGTTGTATCAAATAGGTGGCATCTGTTTTTCCACCTCACTTATGCCCATATAGAGAAATTTCCACCCCGCAACGTGGAAGCTTGAATAAGAAGTAAATTCCATCAAAATCAATGGGGAGCCTATGGTCTTGTTGAAGCCTCGAAAATCACTATGACAACATGGGGGATAACCACCCAGTCGGGGACTTGAATATCATCCCTTATCTGTTTGGGTTGGTGGCTCTGACTGGGTTTCCCAATATGAAATATGATAGGATGGGGTATGCATTTGATTATAAAAGCTAATTTGATAGATGAGGGTGGTTTTAACAGAAAAATCAAACTATCTATATATATTACTATTACATGGGCTTGAATCAATATTTGTGAAATCTAGATAAATGACTACCCTAAATGATAATGAAGATTATTCAAACAAGAAGTATAAAACTTTTGTAAAAACAACTATTTCAATTAAATATTTAATCGAAATGGTTGATTGTAAAACGTATTGCATCAAATATCTAACATAATTTTTCTTATAAAAAATAAAGAGGATGACAACTCAACTATATTTCAAAAGTGAAGAAATAACAGGCTATATTAAAACATAATTGAAAAACAATGTACATATAGAAGAAACAACTTAATAGTTCATAAAATAATCATTACACAACGATAAAAGTACCCGATGTGAGATGATTTATCCATAGACAATAAAGATGGAATCCATGCATTTTCTCCAAGATCGATCACAAAAAAACAGAAGTGAAATTCTTAGCAAACTTTCTCAAATAAACTTCATGGACTAAATCTTCAAAATTAAATAAAACCTTTAAAAGTAAACAAGTGTATGTTTTTAAAGAGTCTCAAATAAAATTGTCAGATCCTTTTCTAAATACATGAAAGGTGTTTAAATATCAGAAAATATTACAAAAATAGCTAAGCACTAAATTTTGAGGAGTGAAATGACTCTCAGAATCACTGCCAAAAATGAAAAACTAAAATTGGTTTAAAATTAAAAAATATGATCTTGATTGGTGTTGGCTCCTAATTTGTTTCCACTTCTCAAAGATATCTATCATTTCCTGAACTCCTAGAGGTTGCCTAATGCTTATGTTAACTTGTCTCGCATAAACTGTATCTGTTAACGATGGCGTCATATGGATTATAGAATTGGTTAAGCATTGTAGGGCCATCAATTGACCATACGATTTTACCAAGTATGACCAATAAGCTTCCTAATTCAAATGTAACAACTATCTAATCTGTTGTTCTTTTGCTGCAAGAATTTTGTGCCAGCTTGATTGTAAATCCTTGATTTTGGGCAGATACATGGTGAACATTTTTGAATGAACCCTGCATATCAAATATTATCATTAACAATTTCTATCATATTGTTTGATGTTTCACTTGCACTAGAAACTGCCCTTTCAACCTGTTTTATCTATATTTCCCAATCGGTGAAGAGAATTTCCTTGTGAGATTCTTTGACCTTTGGCATCTCTGTTGTTTTTCCCTTTGTATTGTTCTACCATATGATCAAGTTTGAAATATTCTCATCTATTTCCTCAAAGTTGATTTTAGCATCTTTGAATTGACTCACTAATGCATCAGCTTCTTGGCACAATGGACTAATCTCTACTAATTTCTTACAAAATATTGATTGTTGCTTTGATAGAAATGCATTAATTTCTAAAGCTTCTTTGATGTGTTAATCAACTTTTGGGTAATCCTTCATTTGATTTGTAGTAAGTCGTAGCTGTTCGATTTCAGTGTCTTTGGCATTTAATCCTGCTTGTCTTTGAAGTCTCAGGCTTTCGAAAATCTGCTACATTTTTTCAAGCTGTGAATTAATATGTTCTTGTGTATTCACCTTTTCTTTGATAAAATTTTTCACTTCTTCTGCTTTGTCAATTGTTGTAGAAGCATAAGCTCTTGCAAACTGAGATAATTTGGTCAAATTTTTGGATGGATCTATGAGTGTATCTTTCTAGACAACATCCATTGGCTCGTTTCTTGGCAAGCTAATAGAAGTATGGTCAATTTTTCTCTTTTTCCTTCGTCTCTTTATGACTTCCCGATGTTTGGGGCTACAAAAAATATCTAAAGGAGGAATTTCCTCCTCTTTCAAAACAATCTCTGAAGAAGGAAAAGAAGGAATAACTTCGATATCTTTTGAAGTAGTGAGAGATATTTCTGAAGATTTCTTGGGATTTTTTGGTGTTTGACTCATACTCCCATGTGGTTCATTGATGATCTGTTCAAACTGTCCCCATTCCTTTTGCATTTGTTCCTGATCAAGTCCCTTCTCAATATTCTTTTTATAGGAAGGTTCTTTTATGTTTTTCTCTATAGCAGACTCCTTTTGTGATTCAACATCTTGGATTCTTTATTTGCATCCTTCTCTGATACATTAGTAGAAACCCTTTCTTCTTGAGATTCCTGTGAGATTATTTTAAGTAGATTCAAAGGCACATGCATTAACCTTTGGTTCTTGTACTCCTTAAATTTTGCTAATTTAGTTGGATTTAGCCCGAGGGAATCTAAACTCTGTACTCGTAAAAATTGTTCAATTGCTTCAAAAAGATCGTCAAAACAATTCTCCTCATGAATAAATGCCTTAACTTTAACAGTCGAGGTAAAATAATATACGACCTTAATAGGGTCATACTTTCTTTCTTGAAATCAACAATATTTAAAATGTGAATGTGTTTGACTTCAACTTGTGCATGTCTGAAGTCATTTAAACAATAAACACCACATCGAAGTGGAAAAGTGGGTCAGAGAGATTTTTTAGACTCTTTGAGAGACTTGGTTACACCCTTGCTAACTGTCTAGTATGTAATTTCTCTGTCAAGTAATTTATCAAGAACATACCACAAAAGTACATGTGGTGGAGCGGTGCTTCCAAACCATCTCGCCATAGGTTGAATATCA
This sequence comes from Pinus tabuliformis, assembly GCA_031772625.1. Classification (NCBI taxonomy): domain Eukaryota; kingdom Viridiplantae; phylum Streptophyta; class Pinopsida; order Pinales; family Pinaceae; genus Pinus; species Pinus tabuliformis. The sequence goes on along the minus strand of CM062814.1, from coordinate 4,428,623 downwards.
GCCTTGGCTTCTTCTAATAACCTTGGTGCTTTCTTGTCAAAGACAACTTTATTAATAGGGAGCATAAGCCCCTGACAAATTTGATAGAAATGTTCATTTAAATAAGATTTCCGAAGGGATTTATGATATACATGAATTGGCATGGAATCTTGAGGAGTCCACTTCCATCCCATAATTGGAAAAGGAAAAATGAAATACGCAACATCCATGATGTAGGAACACATATAAAATGGAGGAATGGTTCTTGTAGTGACAAAATGGTTCTTCCTATATTTTATGATATGGTGGGCTAAGTTATTTGACAAAACTATGGCCCAATCCATTATTATAGAATTAGAAGCGACATCAATGAGAGGGACCCATTCAATGAAAAATTTGGTAGCATCTACATATCCAAATAATCTACATAGCATTGCGGCAATGTATAAATAAGGTGTGGAAAGAGAGGCTACCAAATACATACCAGTTCTATCCAGCTTGTGCTTGCTAGGATTTGACCTCAATTCCTTTATAACTTCAGAGGGTTCTTCATTTTCAGCAGAAAATTTCTCAACAAATGCTTTATCATAAACCTTGTGCGACTGAGGTAAATGATACATTATTATGATATCCTCTAGTTTAAAAGAGCCGATGACCACTTGCCTTGAGGTCACGAATTCTCTGTCTTCAATATTCACATTTTCAATAACTCATTTCACCATATCATTGTACAGTAAAAATTTTGGCCTAGCTATTATCTTATGCAAAACAAAGCAAGCGACCTCAGGATAAGAAGCATCTGAGGATTGAATATCACCTATCATCACTTCCTTCTAGATTTCTTTCTCGAATATATCATAAATTTTTTTCGAGGAGTCGGCACCACACTTTGGTAGACGAGTTGTATTAGAAAATAAAGGTGATGATTCCAGTACATCTTCAGCCATGGACTGTGTAACCTTTCCCTTATTCATCTTGACCATCAAACTGAGTAATCGAGTCTCTATTATAGTCCTGTCACCACAAAGAAGACAAGAGTGATATTGTAGAGGAGGAGAAATAGAACTATAACGCCATGCAAATATGAAAACCTTATTCAAATTAATAAGACTGAAAAACTTTAATGCACCCGTAATGGTGAGAAGACATCAAATTTTTTGAGTTGCAGAATCATAAATATCCATAACCTGAAATGATATCCGCATAAGATTCAAGTTAACTCACATTAATGAAGTCTATTTCAAATGATCTTTTCGGAGCAGATCATTAAAACCTATGAATATACCATCCTTAATACGTGAAATGTAATTTTAATGACATGTCAATGCGTTTGGATTCTCTCGCAAATCAGTTATTTACAATGTCACACAATATGTTTGATTTCCAATTTTGCAATTTTGTGATTTACGAGATTGTGATCCGAAGGATGCGAACATGTTTTGATATTACAGTGAATTCATTTGTTGGGTCCATCATCATATCGCAATATGTAAAGGAGGGTTTAACATGTTTTATTTCTTTTTTGGGATGCGAAAAGTATGACATGATTTGACTAGAAAGGAATATTCCTAGATGCTGCGCATATCGCAAATTAGTGATGTTTCAAATGGTAATGTTAATTGTTTCACATAAGACTTTTTCAAATGCGACTTAACTACATGGAGCGGGGTTATTGAATTTTTTATTTGGATTTTAATGAATTTAAATCAAATTATTTTCTAAAGGGCCCCCATTTGTTATTTAAAGGACTTTATCAAATGGGGGTTTGTTTTACAACACAACAAGTCTCCAATTATGAAGCATTATTCTTGAACACTCCACTTTCCCACCATCCATTCTAGCAAGTCTAGTTGGGTCTTCATGCTCAAAATAGTGAAAAACATGTATAGGCCACATTTTGTCAATGCATGTATAGTCTCTGGATGGTTTAGAGAATCTATGTCTTGTTCTTCATACTCGCACTCTCTCCACTCCATTTTTTCAGCTTAAAACCCTGCAAATAAACATAAAAGATCATTAGAAACAATCATTGTGAAAATTTACAAGAAATTTGGGTGTTTTCTTTTTTAATTTTTATGCCCTTGACATTGTGCGTAGCCGACTATGCAGAATAGTGTGAATGTGCAGGGTTATCTCCTTAGAAATTGTGCACATCCCGATTTACATTAAAAAACTCAGTCGATGTGCGCAAGCCGATAAGGGTTAGCTGCACACATTGAGGGTGATTTTCAATTTTCAAACCCTCTAAAAAAAAATCAAATCTACCGTGAAATGATAAATGAAAATCATGAAAACAAAGATTTAGGAGAGATGATTTACCTGGAGAATATGGTTCGCAATTTCGTCCAACAGTTTGCCAAAATTTTCCTTTAAAGTTCTTGGTGAAAAATGAGCTTTATCACTCTCAAAGGATAAAAAACACAAATGGTAAAAAGTTTTTACTTTTTGGGTTTCTATAAGTTTTTAGGATTATTAAAATATTTTTTTTTTCCTATTAGTCTTTAAAATCCAAACTTAAGATGTTTTTCACTATGTTTTTGAGCAGTGATATGATTTTTGAGTTCAAGTGTGAAGATCATAGGTTATTTATGGAAACAAAACATTTTGGCATTGAGTATATTTTTATCACTTTTTCAAACTCGTTTAAACTTACGAAAAAGAAAAACCAAGGAGTTCTCTTTACGCCCTTATCACACTCCTTAAAAACAAAAATATTGTCGAGTACTTGATTGTTCAGACTTGTAAAAGTAAATGGACAACCATCTATTCAGTATAATTTTACCCCTTTTACGGACTGGACTAGACTATTTACAAAAAAGGTATGCAATGACTAATAATGGTCAATAGAGTTCTATTTTGCATTATTTTACCCTTTTAGGGATTGAGGGACTCAATTTACGAAAAATGACATTGTGGAGTTTACTTATGTTTTTCTCCTGGCTCCCTAAAATTGAAAAACATAGAGCTTTACTTTCTCCGGACTCGTTAAAATTTTACGTTGAAATAAATGAACAAGTTTTCTTTTTGTGTCTTTTTAAACTCTTTAAACATGAAAACAACGTCGAGTTACCCCTTCACTATACTCCTAAAACTTAAACAATGCAGGACTTATTAAGCATGATGAGACCGAACCTCTCCTTCCTAGGGTTCATTAAAGATACTTTGAAGGACTCATATGAAGGATGAGCTTATAGGACAAGAATATGTTATCCTCCTCAAGATTGTAAAAAATAAAGAGGTAATTTCCAGTAATGGTGGGGGAAAAGTGGGAAAGAACCTTTGTTTTTGTTTTATTAAAGGGAGTATGTCGCTCTTGAATATGACACTCCATAACTTTTGTGTCCATGTTGGGAAATCCATTTTCCTCTCAATTGACCATACCTCATTGAAAGTATTCAGTTGGTTTAGGTATTATTTTTGAGTCAAATGCTTCCAAGTCATCATGTTGTGTCTCTGATATGTTCAAGAGAAGTCCAACCTCAGTCAAATTACTTTTCTAGTCATAGACTTCAGTTGCATCGACCATCCTTTAGTCAGTCTTGGATTACTCTAAGCTATTTTTCTTCAAAAATTGACACGAGTTTCGTGTCTTAGGCCCTCCTATGACGGGTCACTTCCTATCAACTTCAACACACTCTCTAGGAAGTTCATATAGAAACATTAACGCACTATCTAGGAAGTTCATATAGAAACCTTTAGTACCTTGGAGCCTGCATGCCTTAATGAGAGGTTTCTTGCCTTTGAGGACAGGTTCTCATCACTGACCTGCAATTGAATAATTATATGAGTGTTTGATATCAACACATAGATTCACACTTAAAAGATTGTACTGGATGTACCTTGACAGCCATTGTCATTATTGGTGGTTTCTCTCGTGCTTGTTAATGGTTCACATCATTGACTGGTAATCAAGTGGTTTCTACCATGTTCGACTTCGAAACATTCACTCACATGGCCATATTCGTACTATGGATTGATATATGGATATAAAGGCCTTGGATCTAGTTTCATCCATCTAGATTGTTCTTGGGCTTCAGAATTGATACATTCTCTTACCATATTTCCTTCTCTTTTTATTAGTTTTCTAGATTTTTATGTATAGAATATGGTAATTCATGTGATATGGATTCTACGAAAAAGTAAATAATATTTTCATCATTTTATTCCTTAAAGAGTTAATTTAAATTACATAAATACACAATATGCTTATGATTTGAACTAATAATTGACGGGGATATTTGATATTAGATGTTGTTCCCTAAAATAGTTGAAGGAGAACAAGTTATGTGGAGTTGTGCGAGTTTGTTATAACCTAATTTAACGAGACCAACTTCTATCATGGAAAGATCAGTTGAAGAAAATATCTTGGCTTGCTATTCCAGAGAAACATTGGATATTTCGTAATTTGAATTAAGCATCCTGAGAATATTCAGATTCTCAGGATCGCTTCTCTATTTCGAAAATAGACTTGATTGTAATATAAAAATGAGGAATTGAACCTCAGTAGTTTGGGAGGGATTTGTTGTCATTTTTATCTATGGTATAAGCTTTTACAGACATCTTTTGTAAGTTGTTCATATTAATTTAATGGAGACTTTTGTGGTTCGACCTTAACTTTTGCACTGAATTTGCTATGAGTTAATTGAATTTCAACGATCTTGGGCCCAGTCCTGTTACGACTATTTTCCTTTCTTGTGTTATTAAATTTACGTTTAGTGTTGAAATGTGGCAACAAGAATATTCCAATTTTAATTTGTCCTTGAATTAAAATTCGAATTTACTCTCACCAGCTGTTTGAAAAATAATTAATTAATTCATCTTGAGTTAATTGGTTGGAGAAATTCAAACATGAAGTCTTTGTGAAGTCATGCAACAGTTATCCCTTTGATTGAGGAAGTTATCCCTTAATTAAGTAGATAAGTATGAGTTGTATTTGAGTTGTAATTAGTTATCTCAGTTGACTGAGTTAAGTCCAATTAAATTAGTTCCAAATAGTTGGAGGAACTAATTGTGAGTTCAGTCAGTTAATGCATGCATGCATGAAATTAGTGTACTCCAGATAATTGAATATTCTCTCATAAATAACTCATGCATGTCAGTTAAGACACAAACCCAATTGTGATTAAAGGCGGGGACAGTGTACTATTAGTTGCAAGAATTTTCCTATAAGAAAATTTATTTCATGCAGAAGGAATTCATTCCTTGAGTTTTGTGCAGTTTTATAGTGTGTTGGAGCAGTGTGTGAGATCAATGTCACACAATGTTACAGCAAGAACACCCAAGGAATACAGTGCAAGGAAATAGGAGGCTTGGAGGATAAAGGGAAAGGCATATGAGTTGTCTAGTCTGCTTATGAGCAGTGAGAGGAATTGTACTGAGAGCTAGATAGCTATGAGAGCTAAAGCTTTGTGTAATCCTGAGATATTTCCAATTGTATGATAATACAGATAGCGGGGTTTTTAGCTGAGGCTTTCCCTAGAGTATTCTTTTGTGTTTCATGTGTGATTAGAGCTGTGAACAACATACTGAGAAGGGAAAAGTCGAAGTTTGAAATTCTTGATTGTAGGTACAAAATTGAATTCTTATCACACCTCTAAGTTATCCAATGGCGTTCAATGGCTTGAGACTCGAGTATGCACTGGATGGTAGCTCAAATTACATAGCATGGAAGGATTACATGGAAGTGGTATTAGAAGACAATGGTTTGAAGGATTTCATTGATCAAGAAATCCCCAAGCCAGTTGCAGCTAATGCACAAGAATTGGCGGAATGGAAGAAGTGTGTGGCGAAGGCGAGGAGGATTCTTTTAGAGAGAGTTTCAGACCATATTTTCTCGAGTATCCATGGGAAGGAGACTCCATTTTAAATGTGAAATACATTGAAGGACCTATATCAGAACAGTAGCAACCAGTGGAAGCTGGTGCTTAAGGACAAGCTTCGGAAAATCAAGTGTGAAAAGGGCGACACTATTTCTACATATCTGAACAAGCTCACCACCTGCAGAGATGAGCTTGGAAGTGTAGGAATAACGACATTCAATGATGATATGGTGAGTCTTTATCTCCTTGGTCTTCCTAAGAGCTGGCATAGCTACTAGGACTCAGTGAATGGAAGAGAGAAACTGCCGGATTGGGAACGACTGTGGTCGGATCTGATGCAGGAGGAGATCAAGAGGAGCACCATAGATGGTTCTTCATCTAAGCATGATGATGAAGAAAATCTAGCCTTAGAAAGTAAGGTGAGGAAAGGGAAAGGTAAGGATTCCCATTCCAAATCGAGTTCATCTCATGGTGGGAAGAATATTGACAAATCTAAAGTGAGATGCTTTAATTGTCATGAGGTGGGCCATTATGCTACTAATTGTCCATTGAAGAAATCCAATAAGGGATCCTTGAAAGGATCAGAAGGTAAGGCACTGGCCTCTTAGTTCGAATTGGATTTTACCCTCATCGCATGCATGGTTTCATCGATGGTGGGTTGTGTTTGGTACCTAGACAGTGGAGCCTCATTCCACATGACCGACGATAAGAGTTTATTCAGTACCTTGGAGGAGAAATACCTCAAGATGCGCATAGAGATGGGAAATGATGGAAAGTACCGTATTTTAGGTGAAGGCATGGTTGTTTTTCACAGGGAGCATGGAGCTCCTCTCACCCTGACTGATGTAAAGTATGTTCCTGGACTAAAGAAGAACTTGGTATCAGTCACGATGTTGGAAGACAAAGGTTACGATGTTGTATTCAGTAAAGGAAAGGCATTCCTGAGACACATAGCCACGGATTAGACCAAGAGGATTGGGATTTGAGTGAAGAATCTCTACAAGCTGGAGGTATATGACTGTGCTGCATTGAGTTTGAAAGCATAGTTGGTGCAAAGCCAAGACATTGGCCAGTTATGACATAGATGGTTGGGCCACTTGCATCATGGGCCTTTGAAGATAATGCAACAAATTTCTACTAGACTTCCCAAAGGTAAACTTGAGCAAGTGGACACATGCAAAGGTTGTACCTTGGGAAAGTATGCCAAGTCTTCCTTTCATGGTCGAGATAGTCAAGATAAAGCCATCTTGGAGCGAGTTCATATAGTTGTGTGTGGACCATTCTTGATAGCCTCCACCATGAAACAAAGGTATTATGTGATTTTCATTGATGATTTTTCTCGTAAATGCTCGATCTATTTCATGTAGAAGAAGGATCAAACCTTCTCAATTTTTTGTGAGTTCAAAGCTTTGGTTGAGAAAGAATTAGGGAAGAAGATCAGGGCCTTGAGAAGCGACAATGGTGGAGAGTATGTCTCTCAAGAGTTTAAGGACTTATGTGTAGCAAAAAGAATTAAATGGGAGTTGACGGAACCTCATAACCCACTGGGGTGGCCGAGAGGAAGAACAGAACAATTGTGGGAGCAGCTTGGGCAATGTTGCATGACCAAGGCCTACCACTTCATTTATGGGCTGATGCATGCAACACAATAGTCTATTTGCAGAATAGAAGCTTGCATCAGATACTTGGGATGAAGACACTGGAGGAAGCTTTCTCTGGGAAGAGACCAGATGTGTGTCACTTCAGGATCTTTGGCTCATCGATATATTGCCATGTGACCAAAGATGCCTGGAAGAAACTTGAGCTAACAACTAAGTTGGGGATACTTGTGGTGTACATTGATACACCCCACAACTATCGGGTGTACTTGCCTACCAGTCGAAGGATAGTGGTTCGTAGAGATCCTAAGTTTGATGAGCAGAAGGCCATACAATTTTCCATTGAGAGGGAGCTCCAACTACAAGCTGTGGAGGAACTTTTGGTTCCTAACAAGGAGGAGCCTTAGACTGATGTGGAGAAAATGCATGCAGAGGTTCTAGGAGTGGAGACATCCACTCAAGCAGAGTTTTCCAGAGATGGGTGGAAGCATATGAGAGAAGCTGATAGATTGTTATTGGATGCGAGAGAGAATATGGGAGAACCATATTCTCAGCACAGACAGAGGAGGTCACCTGATAGGTACATTGGATACATGGCCCTTGTTGGGAATGTGTTGAGACCGAGCCATCTTCCTTTGAGGAATAAGTGTAGTAGTCGATTTGGGTTGATGCTATGGTGGAGAAGTAGGACTCCATAGTTCGTAATAGTGTTTGGGATGTTGTTCCAAGACCAGAGAACAAGTCAGTTGTGAGTTCCCGTTGGCTTTACAAGGTAAAGCAAGCTGCTAATGGTAGTGTGGAGAAACATAAGGCAAGATTTGTTGCCCGTGGTTTCTCACAGGTCAAGAAGATCAAATATGATGAGACTTTTGCTTCTATAGCAAGGTACTCATCTATCAAATCGATGTTGGCACTATCAGCACAGATGGGTTGGAAGATCCATCACTGCATTCCTTAATGGAAAGATTGAGGAAGAGGTGTACATAGAGCAGCTGGAACGTTTTGAGACCTTCGATCGCGAGTCGCACATGTGCCGAATCAAGAGTGCTTTGTACAGGCTGAAGCAAGCACCTTGTGCTTGGTACACCAGGATTGACAACTACTTCATCAGGTTGGGCTTCACAAAGAGTGAAGTGAATGCGAACCTGTACCACATCATGGTAGAAGGTAAGCAATTGATCATTGTTCTTTATGTTGATGATCTCATATTGATAGGTGATGATCAGCTGATCATGTCTTGCAAGGAGGACCTTGCAAGAGAATTCGAGATGAAAGATATGGGTCTCATAGACTACTTCTTTGGCATGGAAGTGTGGCAGAAGGATGGGGAGTTGTTTGCATCTCAAGGCAAGTATGCCAATGAGATACTCAAGATATTCCACATGGAGAAGTGTAAGCCCATGCAGACTCCTATAGCATGTAACTAGAAGAAGGAGGATGCTATTTTAGGAGAAGTAGTAGAGGCTACTGTGTATCGGCAACTTGTGGGCTCACTGATGTATTTAGTGAACACATGACCAGATTTTTGCTATGCGGTGAACCAACTGAGTCAAGCTATGGTTCAACCTACCAAGCTATTTTGGAAGGCCGCTAAGCATGTTTTGAGATACCTCAAAAGAAAATCTCAGTATGGATTATGGTACAGATGGACAGAGGGAGTGAAGCTACATGGCTTCACAGATGTAGATTGGGCAGGGAGTCCATCAGATTAGAAGAGCACATCAGGAGGAATTTTAAACCTTGGGTCAGCTACTGTTTCTTGGCACAAAAAGAAACAGAGGTCAGTTTCGCTCAGCTTAGTAGAGGCTCACTACATGGCTACAAGTCAGGCAGCATGTGAGGCCATTTGGATGCGGAAAATTCTAGTTGGTTTGTTTGATCAAAGGATGGATCCAACTGTGATCTATTGTGATAATTAGAGTTGTATCAAATTCTCTGAGAATCCAGAATTTCATGACAAGTCAAAGCACATCGACATTCGATATCATCATCTCAGAGACTGTGTGGTGAGGAGGATCATGTTGTTGCTGTATGTTTCGACCGAGGAGCAAGATGCTGACATTTTGACTAAGGCATTGTCAAAGTGTAAATTTGAGTTCCATAGAGACAGGATTGAGGTGGCAGATAATCCCTTTCTTGTTGAGAGGGAGTGTTGAAATGTGGCAACAAGAATATTCCAATTTTAATTTGTCCTTGAATTAAAATTGAGAATTTATTCTCATTAGCTGTTTGAAAAATAATTAATTAGTTCATCTTGAGTTAATTATTTGGAGAAATTCAAACATGAAGTCTTTGTGAAGTCATGCAATAGTTATCCCTTTGATTGAGGAAGTTATCCCTTAATTAAGGAGATAAGAATGAGTTGTATTTGAGTTGTAATTAGTTAGCTCAGTTAACTAATTTAAGTCCAGTTAAATTAGTTCCAAACAGTTGGAGGAACTAATTGTGAGTTCAGTCAGTTAATGCATGCATGCATGAAACTAATTTACTCTACATAATTGAATATTCTCTCATAAATAACTCATGCATACCAGTTCAGACAAAGACCCAGTTGAGATTAAAGGCAGGGACGATGTACTATTAGTTGCAAGAATTTTCCTAGAAGAAAATCTCTTGCATGCAGAAGGAATTCATTCCTTGAGATTTGCGCAGTTTTATAGTGTGTTGGAGCAGTGTGTGAGATCAGTGCCACACAAGGTTATAGCAGGAACACCCAGGCAAAAAAACACAAGGAAATAGGAGGCTTGGATGATAGAGGGAAAGGCATATGAGTTGTCTAGTCTGTCTATGAGAAGTGAGAGGGATTGTACTGAGATTTGGATAGCTGTGAGAGCTAAATCTTTGTGTAATCCTGAGATATTTCCACTTGTATGATAATACAGATAGTGGGGTTTTTAGCTGAGGCTTTCCCTAGAGTATTCTTCTGTGTTTCATGTGTGCTTGATTCTTCTTCTCTGTTATATGTGTTCTATTTGATCTTGCTCAAATTGATTAAGCTTCCATAGTTTGGTTGTAGAAGTAGATTAAGTATTTTTCTTGAGTCTATTGCATAATTAATTTAATATACAGTGAGAATTTATACATTTATCTTTCAGTTCTTATTTTACAATCATTCAATTGATTTTTAGATCTAGTCGTTGGTTATTGGATTTTTCATTACAATATTAGTTTCTACAACAATCACAGTGAAAGATGATAGAATTGAATTTATTATAGTTGGTTCTTCGAGTTCTATATGTTCCGTTGTTTCTTGTGATTAATGAAGAGTTGTTAATATTGAAGGTTCAATATTTCTTTCAGTAGATTCATTTCTATTCTGAGTGTTGTTCCTTCCTTATAGATGCATTTTCCTAGAAAATAAATTTGTGTTAGCAGGGTTATTTCAATATTCTTGGTAGAAGATTTAATTCTTAGTTCATTGTTTTTGGTAAAAGATTTAATGCTTTGATTCCTTTAGCATTTTTTATTTTTTATCGTTGAAACCTAGAAGTTGTGAGTGAATTTTTATTTTCGGTAGATCCTAGTTGTTCCTTATATTCACATGCATTTACCTTTCATTAGGATTAGATAATATTAGCCCTATCTCTTAAGACTTACACATATTTTGTTGTATAGCCTTGAAATAAACAGACGAAGCTCTGGGTTGATGATTTAATGTATATAGGTTAGTTGGTCTTTTAGGAACAACTAAGAAACCCATCATTTTGGTGCCATTGTTAGGGAGGTTGTCGAAGAAGTGCTAGCTGTATCCTTGTAGGGTTTGGCATTAAAGACGAAAGGTAAGAACCTGTGCATGCAATAAGTAGAAATATTGTGCCAATACCTACTCATAACTGATACCTTTAGATCACTTAGTGTGCATGACTAAGAAAAATCCTAGGACTAAAAATCAAGTAGTTATCGATAAAAAATTTACCTCAAAAACCACCAAAACCAAAGGTCTACCTGGCCTTGGAATAACAACCTTTATAGATGACATTATTCACAAATCAGAGTCTCAAGTGTCGGTAGACCCTTGAACAACATTTGGGAAGGGTTATACTGTTGCCCCTTGAGAGGTAGGGTCATCCACTCCAACTCATGCTGAGATTCATGATAAAATTGTAGGGTCTGAGCAAATTTTTCAAGATACATTTATTAGGTATCCCAGTCCTTTTAGTAAAAGTGAGGGGCATTATTGCAATCTAAGAGAGGGGGAAGGTGAGACGGGTGAGCCACACCCGCGACTTTTTGATCCAGAATTTCCTGTGACACCTGTTATAAGGAAAGAATATGAAGTTCTCGACCTAAATAGTGTTGTTAGAACTACTCAAGGTCCAAAACCTAGACAACGTATTAATCTATGGATAATACCTCCTGATCATGAAATCCCTGAGGATTATTGGCATATTTTTGACCAAATGGAAATCACAACACCATAAACACAAAATTCGACCATAGAATACTGTATTTTCGATCCACAAGCCAATGCACCAATGAAAGCCATCCCATTACAGAATCTTCCAAATTTCCATGAAATGGCTTCTAAGGATCCTGATGCATTTTTGTTTGAAGGTCCAAAACCTAGACAACGTATTAATCTATGGATAATACCTCCTGATCATGAAATCCCTGAGGATTATTGGCATATTTTTGACCAAATGGAAACCACAACACCATAAACACAAAATTCGACCATAGAATATTGTATTGTCGATCCACAAGCCAATGCACCAATGAAAGCCATCCCATTACAGAATCTTCCAAATTTCCATGAAATGGCTTCTAAGGATCCTGATGCATTTTGTTTGAATTTGGTGTTTTATGCCGAGGTTATGACTGTACCACTGACCCTCAAAAATTGAAGTTGTTTCCTTCCACCTTAAAGGGAGTAGCTTTACATTGGTTCATGGGGCTAGGGGGTGGTACCATAACTTCATGGGATCAGATGAAAGAAGCTTTTCTTACCAAATATCAGGACTATTATTGATCCAGGGATTTAAAAGAAGAAATATTTAAAATGATGTAAAAGAAGATGAAACTCTAGAGGTATATGTTGAAAGGTTTCAATATAATTTTCAAAGATCACCTTACATCGCTTTACCTAGAGAAGTATTGAAAACTACTTTGATTAGAGGTATGAAAGATGAGTGGATAGAAACACTGAATCTAATGGGACAAGGTGATATTTCTAAGGAAGAATATGAATATATCTGTTGGGTGTGGATTTTTACCTATTTTATGCACCTTCTTTCCCCAATTTTGATCCTTTTATCATCCAGGCCTATGAATTTTACATGATTAATTCCCTGTTTTCTCACCTTTATAACCTATTATACTGTCATATTATTTTTTCGTATTTTACTGAATAATACAATGCTCTATTCCTTTTTTGTGGCTAACTGGGGGAGCATTGAAGAAGTATTTTGGAAACAGGTGTTTCTCATGAGAACAAGGTTATGGGGTAGACAAGCAGTGCTGATTAACTACAAAGAAGGGTATAACAGTTCGCTGTTACACCCAGTATCCTGTTACGGGTGGCTATTACACATTGGATGTTGTTACAGGTTGTTGTTACACATTGGATGATGTTACAGGATGTTGTTACACTACGTGTTGATAAAAAATTTCACTGTTACACCAAGGGCGTCGTTGACAGTGATTGTCGTAACATCCTGAACCGCTATTCACTCGCAGGATGTTGTTGCACCGAAGCTGGAAAATGTGGGTACTATTCCACATAACAGCTGTCAGTAGTAGGAATTGTTTATTTTTGAAGCAAAAAAACCCAAGCGGTTGCAATCCTAACTAATGTATATTTGTATTTAGAAATAGTTTGTAATTACTATTTTTTATCAGCATGAGAATCGTGAGATTCTCATGACTGATCTGTTTCTAATTTCGGTATGTAATAACTATAATGGAACTCGATTTTCCATGTACAAAGATGCGACATATAGAAAACTATTGTTACTCTGCTTCTGTAACTCTGAAATTATTTTTAATATTAATCAACAAGGTGATGTTGTTATTGCTCTTCAACTAATTCGTTAATTAATTTTTTGTTACTCCTGCTCCTTGCTGAGGAGGAAGGGCCCTCCTCTTCGGAAGGGACTACAATGATAGAGGTAGTGTATATTCTAGTTTAGCTAATTGATTTATGATTTCTTGTTGTTGTTGTACAAATTGTGGGTTACATTCGCTGCTGTTTCAGTTTACATTATGCTGTTACATTGAGTTAATCAACAAAATTGTAGTAACCAGTTGGAGTATATATTAGTCACTATGTGGCGTGCCCTTACTTTGATAGTTGTGAAGTGTGATTCAAATATGTAGAGTGTTTTTATGTCTACATGAATGGTTTGATTCAGAAATTTGGTTCAACGACATCTTTTACTCTTTTCTTGATTTTCTCATTCTTGGTTGTAGTGTATCGGCACAGACAATGTGAACCCAATTGAAAGAGCAAGACCTACCATGGGTTGTGTTAGTGTCAGTCTTTCCAGCCTTCCTACAGTGATCAAATATGCTCTTACAAAGTGGTCTCAGATTGTCAAGGTCAAATTTTGTCATTTCAGTGAGTCTTCAAGCAAAATTTGGTCACTAGGCATTAGGTCTAGGGTTTGCCCAAATGTCAGTCCATGTCACCATTCAGCTGAGTTTATCATCATTCGTAGGGTTTTCATTATCATGTCAGTGTCTAATGAGTCATTTTACACCTTGTTCATGCTTCATGTTGCGCCCAGGCAAGGTCATTTCCCTCTCCTAGGGTTTTGAAGGCAATTTCTCTTGGATGGTCAAATCACCGGCAAAACTTGTTTCCTGATGTTCATACACCTTCCCCTATCCTTAAAGTACCTTATCAAACACTTCCCATCCCTTAGATCCACCAAATTCCTCATTTTTGCGCAAACCCTAGTTTCTAGCTACAACCTGGCAATTTTCTAGGTTTGGCCTGTGTTTTGTCCTTTTCGACCCCTTCCCCTCACTCAATCTCTGAGATTCCACTTTCCCCTGCTTCCTAACATCCCTCCCCACTCCCAAAAATTTCCCCAAGAATTTAGAAGCCCTCTATCCCCTTCATTTCGCTCCATTTCGACAAAATCCCTTGTTTCACACATCGGGACAAGTTTCACTCAAAAGCTGTTTCTGAGCAATCAAAGATGAATTTTGCAAAACTGAGAGAGGTTTTTGTCCACAACATTCCAAGGAAGAAAAACCTCTTTCACTTTTTACACAGGTGTCATGGTTTGAGAGAAATGTCAAAAATACCGGTGAGAACGAAGGTGCTCCAAGGACGGTTGGCCAAAGCACAAAAACGAAGGAAAACGCCCGATCCACTCCAAATTTTGGCCAAAGCCTCTTTGACTGAGCATGGTACTTGATTGGGGACTCCCAGCCCAAATTTCAAGAAATTTGGAGAAACTTTTGTCATTTGTGAATTTTTTGTGCAATTTTACAGGTTTTGGCCGTTGGAGTGGTCTCACCCCGCGCGCGACCACTCGTGGGGACAGCTCAGAACGGGGAAAACTTTACATTTTTGGAATTTTCATGCAAAAATGCACTTGCCTATGGATGGAATTCAAATTTTATGGAGATTTGGGCTTCCAAAAGCTCAAAATACATGCAATTTTTGACTTTCTGCCCCTATTTAGAGTTGCAGAAAGCTGCCTTGGGAGAAATGACTTTTGAGGGGTCAAATCAACTCCAAATTCAGAAATTCCAGTGGGGTTGGAAGGTAGACTCATAGACCTTTCCAAAAAGCTATCTTGCACTTGATTTGGACACCAGGAAGGCCCTCAAAAACAGCTGCCAATGTGCGCGACCACTCCAAGGGAGGGGCGCGACCACTCAGGGAAATTTCACCATTTTGACTATTTCGGCCTGCAAAACACTGTTTTTACTTTGGTTGACTCTTAATGCATGTAAATGATGGATTTTTGGGTAATTTTCATGGCACATGGATACATTTACTCTCCTTTAACACTTCTAGAAGTTTCCTTGATGTAAATAGTGAATATTAAATGCATGGATGGGTTACCTAAGTTTTAGAGGCAAGTTGTTTTGACTGCCTATTATCTAGTGCTCAGTTTAGAATTAGTTCAAACTGCTCCTAGGAAGCTGAGCTCGACCCCTAGAGGTGGGGAAAGGAGTTAGATCATCTATATTATGCCTTCTCTTGCTCATTTTCATGGTTGGACTCTTGAGGGAGAAGCTCTATTGTATATTTTACTTGTATCTCTGTCATTTGAGGAAAAGGAAGGCCAGGGTTTTGCAGACATCATTGTGGATTCTTGTGGATTATTGTGTTGATGGTGTGTTTCATACTTGTCATTGTAAGTGTGTTTATGTGTTCCATCTCTTATTCTATTGCTGCTAATTAAACAAAAGAAGTGATAAAGTTTGAATTCATGCATGCCATGCTCAGCTTTCAATTTTGTTTGATATTTATGTTTTCCACTGTCTAACGAGGATTCAAAGCCATTGTTTGCCCTCTTTAGCTCCCTCTCTTTCTTCCTTGATCATCCATCTCAGTTTCAGGCATCAGCACAAACTCCTACCTTGCCCCAAAGACCCACCTACAAAAACTGAGCTCAATCCCCGCACCCTGAATTGCACTCCCTCCAATTGCCACCAAAAACCCCAAAAACTTTAAATCAACCCTCCTTATCAGTTTACTAGCCTAATATCAGTGTTCCTAATTGGGTCAGCTCATCCTATTGAAAGATCTACCGAGTTTGACCGGAGAGAGCCTTCTCATACCCCGTAGGGCTAGCTACGAGGTGAAATGGTTTGATGTTGCCTTGAAGGTTTACCTTCTTCAGCCTAGGGTGAAATCTCAAGCGCTAACATAGTGGCGACCATACTGGGGAGAACAAACTTGTTGTGGGTTGATGTGTTTGTTTCATAAGTCTTAGACGGAGCCTGAAGTTACGCCAGGTAGCCTTCGAAAACGCTCTTGTTTTACATCAGCGTAAGTAGATAAACGCTGCTTCAGTCAATCTCCGTGAGCTTGTGAATATAGCACTTCATTTGCATTTTACCCCAGTACATGTATCAAGTTCAGATCTGATTGTTGATGGTGAACAGCGATCAGACACTTGAAAGGCTGAAATCATTCACTTGGCGACTCTAAATTAGTTTTGAAGATCAGATCCAAAGACTCCACTGGAGGATGATCCCGACCAGCAGAAACATGAAAGGACAACATGGACAGATCAGGTACTCAAGTTGGAATTTCATCCAAGACATTTTGTTCTTTGTCATAAATTATTTCTTCTCTTTTCCCAAGAATGTTAAGAAGGCTTTGCAAAGTATATTGTATTTGAGAAGAGATCCTCGGCCTGCAGTTGATTCTTTCCCTTTGAAGATTATAAAAACCAAAGATTTGCATGCCTTTGAGCTTGATCAAGATCCTTTTTCCAAATTTTGTGATGAACCCCAAGTGACCAAGTCCGATTATATACCTGCTGTACATACCCATACACCTTGTAAAATTCCAGGTCGGTATAAGCCTCTTGTTTTACCTTCTGTTCTTCATGCTTTCCCCAAAAACTATGATCTATACTTGCCGATGTTTGATGGTAAATGTAAGAATGTCAACGCTGAGCAACATGTCCAGAATTTTGAGAATTTTCTAGATCTTTTTGAAGTTGATGAAGAAGATGTTAGTATAAGGCTTTTTGCTCTTTCTTTGCAAGCCAAAGTGAAGAGTTGGTTCAAAACCCTGCCTGATGCGAGCATCTCAGATTTCCAGCAGCTCGTCAAAGTTTTTCTCGATAGGTGGATGATTGGGCAGAACCTTTTCTTGATTGTAGAAGAGTATAACCAGCTGAAGAGATTGCCAGGGGAGACAGTACAACAGTTTTCAGCGAGATTTAACCAAGTTTATTATTCGATGCCGGCTGATATAAGGCCTACTCCTAGATCTGCTCTCTTGCACTATCTGAGTGCCTTTGATCCGGAGATGGAGTTTCAGTTGAGAGAAAAGAATATTGCAACACTTCACGAGATGCAAAACAGTGCAGTGAATGTAGAAGCTCATCTGCTGATCTGAAGGGCAAGGTTGAAGGAAGAAGAGATGAAAAACATAGATCCGGAAAAATCAACATCTCTAGAGGTAAAGCTTGACATTTTGGTAAGTGCAGTAGAAAAGATGATGGACAAGATCAACACAAGGAATGCTTATGATGTTCAGGATTATGGCTCGCTGATTGAAGAAGAACAAGTTGCTGATCCAAAACATTTTGTTTCTTATCCTAGTTGTCATAGCACTCATAGTGATAGTTTTGTAGATCACCTTGGAGAAGAGAGATCTATTGATATGACATGCATGCTTGATGATGTGTTTTATAGTGATGATTTGCCTCGTTTTGATCAGTATGATGATGATTATGTTCTCCAAACAGAGGCTAATTTTGCAATCAAACAAGCAGCTAGTTTGGGGAAGGAAAAAGTTCATTTTCAGCAGCTTGAATACAATGTTCAGCCATCACATATCAGCTATGACATTGATGAGGAAAGTGCAGCAAATTGGGAAGTAAGTGAAGGATCTTTGCCTTTTTGTTTTGATTCATGTCAGTTCATTAGAGACAACTTCCATGAAATTAGAAATCAGCTGTCAACGAGTCTTGATCTAGACCATCTTGAAGGCAATAAAAACCTTGTTCCAGACTTTACATATTCAGATTTGCAGTCCCCAAATGCCATTGGTTTTCAAGTTGCAGATGAAAGCATGGAAGTTGACATATTTGATCAAATGATACAAGAAGGTTCCCTACCTTTTTGTTTCGAATCATTTCAGTTTTTGAAGGGTAGGTTGTATAGTAAATCTTTAAATGGACAGCCTATAACAAATCAGCAATCTCTCAGTGTAAATGTTGAGGATGAGACAGATGACAAATTTCTTGAGCAGCCTGTAGCATCAGATTTGCAGCTACCAAATGAAATTGAAAGGCAGATTACAGATGAAACTGTGGCAGCCGAAATACATGATTTGATGATACAGGAAGATTCTATACCCTTTTGTTTTGAAGCATTTCAGTTTATAAGGCAGAATTTTCATAAAATCTCTCAAGAAAAGGATGAACAGCTAGAAGGATGTCATACATTTTCAATGGATACATTGCAGCAGTCTTTTCAAGTTTTTCATGATCCAATAGCTGATGTTTTGGATGAGGTTTGCAGTCAAAGTCTTTCTCCATTGACCACATGTGAGCTTGAAACATGTGCTGATATGAATTTGATCCGGCAGCCGGTTTCTTTGTCATTTTCAACAGAGGTCTCGTCACAAGGTTCAGATCAAAGTTTGCATTCATGTAATGAGGAAAAGAGAAGTAATCCATTCGAGGAGCTAAGTTCCAGTGTGCTTGAATTTCAAGATCCTTATGCAGTGTTTTTGGAGGCGGATAGAGAATTCATATCATTCCACGGATCTGTTTCTAAGTTGTCATGGGAGTTGCCATTCAGTAGTTCGCTTTTGTTGTTCATAAGCGAGAACTTGTGGAGAATTCGAACAACAGATCGGATACTTGCTTGGTTACATTGGTTGTTTCATTTCACTTGACAAGGTGATGAATGAAACTGTTATAGTAGGTTTTAATGAATAAGCTCCACTTTGAGCATCATTTTCAGTTGTCAAGTGTGTTTAAGTATCGAGTCAGTTTTTAGTTGAGTCATGAGTCCTTTATGAGTCAATTTTTAGCCTTGTGGTTAAGTTAGTTTGTGTCAGTTTTCAGTCTTGCATTTCAGCTTGAGTTTATGACTCCATTACCCAATGATTGTAAGGCACTGGTCTGCTCTCCCAGAGGTCTGAGGTTCTTGGCACCTCCAAGGAGCTACCATCCCCATTGGAGCCAATGTTAGTGTCAGTCTTTCCAGCCTTCCTACAGTGATCAAATATGCTCTTACAAAGTGGTCTCAGATTGTCAAGGTCAAATTTTGTCATTTCAGTGAGTCTTCAAGCAAAATTTGGTCACTAGGCATTAGGTCTAGGGTTTGCCCAAATGTCAGTCCATGTCACCATTCAGCTGATTTTATCATCATTCGTAGGGTTGTCATTATCATGTCAGTGTCTAATGAGTCATTTTACACCTTGTTCATGCTTCATGTTGCACCCAGGCAAGGTCATTTCCCTCTCCTAGGGTTTTGAAGGCAATTTCTCTTGGATGGTCAAATCACCGGCAAAACTTGTTTCCTGATGTTCATACACCTTCCCCTATCCTTAAAGTACCTTATCAAACACTTCCCATCCCTTAGATCCGCCAAATTCCTCATTTTTGCGCAAACCCTAGTTTCTAGCTACAACCTGGCAATTTTCTAGGTTTGGCCTGTGTTTTGCCCTTTTGGACCCCTTCCCCTCACTCAATCTCTGTGATTCCACTTTCCCCTGCTTCCTAACATCCCTCCCCACTCCCAAAAATTTCCCCAAGAATTTAGAAGCCCTCTATCCCCTTCATTTCGCTCCATTTCGACAAAATCCCTTGTTTCACACATCGGGACAAGTTTCACTCAAAAGCTGTTTCTGAGCAATCAAAGATGAATTTTGTAAAACTGAGAGAGGTTTTTGTCCAAAACATGCCAAGGAAGAAAAACCTCTTTCACTTTTTACACAGGTGTCATGGTTTGAGAGAAATGTCAAAAATACTGGCGAGAACGAAGGTGCTCCAAGGACGGTTGGCCAAAGCACAAAAACGAAGGAAAACGCCCGATCCACTCCAAATTTTGGCCAAAGCCTCTTTGACTGAGCATGGTACTTGATTGGGGACTCCCAGCCCAAATTTCAAGAAATTTGGAGAAACTTTTGTCATTTGTGAATTTTTTGTGCAATTTTACAGGTTTTGGCCGTTGGAGTGGTCTCACCCCGCGCGCGACCACTCGTGGGGACAGCTCAGAACGGGGAAAACTTTACATTTTTGGAATTTTCATGCAAAAATGCACTTGCCTATGGATGGAATTCAAATTTTATGGAGATTTGGGCTTCCAAAAGCTCAAAATACATGCAATTTTTGACTTTCTGCCCCTATTTAGAGTTGCAGAAAGCTGCCTTGGGAGAAATGACTTTTGAGGGGTCAAATCAACTCCAAATTCAGAAATTCCAGTGGGGTGGAAAGTAGACTCATAGCCTTTCCAAAAATCTATCTTGCACTTGATTTGGACACCAGGAAGGCCCTCAAACACAGCTGCCAATGTGCGCGACCACTCCAAGGGAGGGGCGCGACCACTCAGGGAAATTTCACCATTTTGACTATTTCGGCCTGCAAAACACTGTTTTTACTTTGGTTGACTCTTAATGCATGTAAATGATGGATTTTTGGGTAATTTTCATGGCACATGGATACATTTACTCTCCTTTAACACTTCTAGAAGTTTCCTTGATGTAAATAGTGAATATTAAATGCATGGATGGGTTACCTAAGTTTTAGAGGCAAGTTGTTTTGACTGCCTATTATCTAGTGCTCAGTTTAGAATTAGTTCAAACTGCTCCTAGGAAGCTGAGCTCGACCCCTATAGGTGGGGAAAGGAGTTAGATCATCTATATTATGCCTTCTCTTGCTCATTTTCATGGTTGGACTCTTGAGGGAGAAGCTCTATTGTATATTTTACTTGTATCTCTGCCATTTGAGGAAAAGGAAGGCCAGGGTTTTGCAGACATCATTGTGGATTCTTGTGGATTATTGTGTTGATGGTGTGTTTCCTACTTGTCATTGTAAGTGTGTTTATGTGTTCCATCTCTTATTCTATTGCTGCTAATTAAACAAAAGAAGTGATAAAGTTTGAATTCATGCATGCCATGCTCAGCTTTCAATTTTGTTTGATATTTATGTTTTCCACTATCTAACGAGGATTCAAAGCCATTGTTTGCCCTCTTTAGCTCCCTCTCTTTCTTCCTTGATCATCCATCTCAGCTTCAGGCATCAGCACAAACTCCTACCTTGCCCCAAAGACCCACTGCAAAAACTGAGCTCAATCCCCGCACCCTGAATTGCACTCCCTCCAATTGCCACCAAAAACCCCAAAAACTTTAAATCAACCCTCCTTATCAGTTTACTAGCCTAATATCAGTGTTCCTAATTGGGTCAGCTCATCCTATTGAAAGATCTACCGAGTTTGACCGGAGAGAGCCTTCTCATACCCGTAGGGCTAGCTACGAGGTGAAATGGTTTGATGTTGCCTTGAAGGTTTACCTTCTTCAGCCTAGGGTGAAATCTCAAGCGCTAACAGGTTGACAATTAAATGTTGCAATCTCAGTCAATTAGGATTGATTAAAAAAACACTACATTTTGGTGTCATTGTCGGGGATGGCAGTTGATGAAACAGTCATCCAAGTTGTTTGTTTCATGTAGAGTGTTCCTAGTCCACAATTGTTGGGTGGTAAGACGAGAGGTAAGAACTTGTGCATCGCCCTAACATACTTGGGCAAGATCACCACTGTGATCACTAGGGAACTTGGTGAATTTTGGTGTTTTGTTTATCGTGTCTTCAGCTCTTCAGTCGATGGATGGTAAGACAAGAGGTAAGAACCTGCGCATCGCTCTAACATACTTGGGCGGGCTCACCATTGTCGAATACTGAGACACTTAGGGTGTGAATTCACACACATAGGGTCCATGTGTGCAACTGTAGGAATTATAGAGATACCAAAACTTCCCCCACTCTAATTACATCATAAAAAGGAAAGGAAGATTGTAGATTTGGGAAGGAAAACATTTATCCAGGAACTAATCTCTAAGGCAGAAAAAGGATAGTCCAACTCTCAAAGGGATGCAAGGAAAACAAGGCCACAGAAGGCTCTTACCCCCATAGCAAAAGTAGAAACATCTGATTCCTCTATCTCGGGACCATATCATTCTAAAGCTAGCACCGATACCCCCAAGATCAAGAATCCAATTCAGGGGTAGGAGGGGGAAGATAGTAGCGAGAACTCGAGCACCGAGGGGCAAGGGGAAACTGAGGGGGAACATTGAACAACTAAGATGGAAGAACACATGCTAGTTTATCAATACCCAGATACAGGTAGTGTGGTGAAATAACCAACCCCAAGGACATCTGAGCCAATAATCACACCTGCAAGACCATCGCAAGAACATTTTGAAGGACATCTACTACAACATGGATTAAAAGGGTTAGTCATGGGGGACCACAATGATAACAATGCTAAAACATATGCTACTATCACCACTTTTGAGTTCCCAATCGGGGATATCAGAGTGAAGATCCTATGAAAAATATTCCTCTATCATCCTTACCATCCTTCCAGGGCATGAGTGTGGAAGATCCAGACACGTTTTTATTTGAATTCGACATCTTATGCAGAAGTTATGATTATACCTCAGATGCTCAGAAAGTAAAATTATTTCCTGCTACTTTAAAAGGGGCAGCCTTGAGATGGTTCATGGGATTGGGCTTCGCTTCTATTCAAACATGGAATGATATGAAGGAGACATTCTTATCAAAGTACCAAGACTATTGTAGAACCAGGGACTTAAGGGAGGAGATATTTAAAATGACACAGAAGGAGGATGAAAGCCTAGAATATTATGTGAAGTTGTTCCACTATAATCTGCAGAGGTATAAACATAGCGATTTAGACCAGGAAATCTTGAAGACTATATTTATCAGAGGAATGAGGGATGACTACCTTGACACGTTGAACCTATTAGGGAAGGGAGATATATCGCAAAAACCATTCACTGAAATTGTAAAACTCTGTCTCAGATGCTCTAGAAGATTGTCTAAGGGGAGGAGCACAATTCAAGATGCCTCTGCTCGAATACAAAACTCTGTAAGAGGAGTAACTAGAGAAGAGATCAAAAATTTGTTTGAAAATTTCAAGATCGATATCCTCAGTACTCTATTTGCTCAGATAACAACAGTGTAGATCAAGAAGGCACAAGCAGAAACTAACACACCTCTCACTGTGTTCTGTTCGAATTTCCGGAAGAAACATCATTTGAGGGAATGCAAATTTAACAACATCAACTTGTGTAATATTTGCGAGCTGGAACATTTGATAGGGCAATGTCTGGAGCTTCTTAGAATGAAGGTAGTAATTAGAGAGTCAAGCGAGGAAGTGCAGTCCTCTTATTTCATCGCATCAAGGAGGCTATGGAAACCATGAACTCCAAGTATGTGTCAATATTTTTCCTCTTTCAATTCATGGAACAATGCATATAATACTCAACAATATCCATGGAAATATCATACTCCTCCTTCAACGTAGTTTCCTTCACCCCGAAACCAGTGGTCTCCATCTCCCTCTTCCCAATATCCTCAATCTCAACCATATCCTTGGAATTAGAACTCGAGGGGAAATGCCCAGGATTCAACTTTACCTGGATTACCCATGCAACAATAGTTGCAATTACCTCCTTTCCAAACTCCTTCACCTCTGCCCTTGTGTGACCCCAACTACCTATGCAACCTAACCCAAACCCAAATAATAAAGCATCTCAGGACATAGAGGCTCTAACTATCTTCCAGACCTACCTTATTACCCCCATGGAGCTCAATGAAATACAATTGCTATCAGGCAAGGTAAATAAACCAAGTCACTCCCCTATCATTATAGAGGAGGAATGTGAACCATCCAGAAGAGATGTCAAAGGCTCTGAGGTAGCTTTGATGCCTGCAACAACTGATATAGAGGAAATTGTTTCATCTGTAACAACCAACCCGCGAAGGACTCTTACTATTGTAACAACTAATTCGCGAAAGGCTGATACACCTGTAACAACTGATTTGACATCATAACTTAGGACCCTTCGTATCCTTAGAGATTGGCTGAACCTAGGATGACTTCATCGCTCGAATGTGACTTTCTTAGGGAGTTACAAAATTTGCATGTGAGAATTCCTCTACTGCAAACCCTTAAAGAAGTACCTATTTATGCTAAAACAATGAGAGATTTATGCATCAAGAAACCTGGGACGAAGCCTAAAGACCCTACCACCATACATGTGATAGGAAAATTATCATAATTAATGTCTTCTCAGCCTCTCCCAACTAAGTATAATTATTCGAGAAATCCTATGGTTACTGTCTACATTAATGATCAGCCCATTGCTGACACGTTGATCGATCTCAAGGCTGCCATTAATGTAATGACAAAGGACCTATTTACCACTCTCGGGCTAGAGGGACTTAGACATACTCCTATTGTACTTGAATTAGAGGATAGGTCCCGTGTTAAACCCAAGGGGGTGTTAGAGGATATAGTGATTACAATAGGTTCCTGGAGGTATCTGGCTGACTTTCTTATCTTACAACCCAAAACCAATTTGGGGGGACATCCTTTGATCTTAGGGAGACCTTGGCTAGCCACTGCACATGTATTCATAGGCTGTAGATCTAGATCTATGGTGATCTCAGATGGCCAGGCAACAAATAACCTTGACCTTTACCCCCCAAAACCAAATGTGGTTGTATACAACCCTTGGTGGGATAAGTTTGATCCTAAGTCAGATATTTCCCTGCCACTCCTCACTCTAGGTAAAGCCCAGTATTTCAAGGATGAGACAGAAGATGATGTCAATAATGGTTTTATTAGTAACTCACTTTCTGTCTCCTCTGTTAAAAATGCGAACGAGGAAGAAGAGGTGGAAGATATAGATTTTGAACAAATGAGAACCGCTCCAAATATTGAAAATAATTCAATTGAGATAGAACCTAGAAAGTTTTTGAATATTAGCCCCAACTTGACTGTTGAGTAAAACCAAATGCTGTTATAATTGTTACAGAAATACAAAAAGGAATTTGCATGGGATTATACGGATATGAAAGGGATCGACCCTAACTTATGCACTCACTGTATTTATTTGAAGGATGACTACAAACCAATCAGACAACTACAGTTCCGCATGAACCCTACACTAAAGGAGGTGGCGAAGGAAGAATTATAGAAACTCCTAAGTGCTAATTTTAGTTATCTGATATCTGACAATCAGTGGGTGTCATCGCATGTCATCATTCCCAAAAAGAAAGGAAAGTGGAGAGTTTGTGTAGATTGCAAAGAACTCAATAAAGCCACTCAAAAGGACCATTTTCCCTTACCATTTATAGAAAAGGTCCTTGATACCTTGTCCGGAAAGAAATTGTTTTCATTCTTGGACGGATTTAGTAGCTACAATAGATACAGATTTCCCCGAAGGATCAGGATAAAACAACCTTTACTTGCCCTTGGGGAACCTTTGCACACAGAGTACATCCTTTTGGACTCTGTAATGCACCAGCAACCTTTCAAAGGGAAATACTGGGAATTTTTTTCTGATTTGTTGAATGACTGCCTTGAAATCTTCATGGACGATTTCACACCATATGGAGATGCTTTTGAAACAACATTAGTTAATTTGGAAATTAATGGGGATCCTTACTAAGAATGTGGTCTGTCACCAAAGAAATTGGGTTGATAAACTTCCAGAAGTGTTGTGGGCATACAAGACTACATGGAGGAATACCACTGGATTCTCACCATATGAACTTGTGTATGGTAAAAACCCCTTATTCCCCATTGAGTTTCAAATCAAGTCATTAAGAACAACATTGCAGGTCAGTTTGGATCTAGCTACAACACAAAATCATAGATTGAATCAACTCAATGAATTGGAGGTGAAACGGTTAGCTGCTATCTAGCAAACATAGATTATCCAGCAGTAGAGAGCTAAGTGGCATGACATATTCATCAAGAAGAAGAAGTTCCAGAAAGAATATTGGGCTTTCTTATACGAATCAAGATTTAAAGACTTCAAGAGTAAGCTTTGCACCAGATTGCTATGTCCCTATGAGGTAGATGCAGTCTTTGACAATGGGACTATAAATTTGGTAACCATTGACAGTGCAAGGACACCATTGCTTGCAAATGGGCACCATATTTGGTTATATCACAAACCTACTTCAAGGGATTCATTCTTCAATATTGTCACAAATTCAAATCTACATATTATAGGAACATGGGAAAGCCCCCCTATGCTACAAAAAATCTAATTTTTCAAATAAGTGTAACAACTGAAAATCAACCAAAATTGGTGGCTATTATGCCTTCAAACTCTTCAATAATAATAATAATAATCTCGCTGTGAAAACCTTTCTCGGGCATAAACATACAATTTTTGTAGCAGTTGAAAACCACCTTGTGGTGGTTGTTACATACTCTGTAACAACATATGTTATTTCAAATGATATCTTACTATAGTGCTGTTACATGATCTTCTCTTTTCTATTTTTGTAAAAATCAAGTAATATATATTAATCGTCTTGGTTGTTACACTTATAAAAATTGACGACTTTCAGAAATAAATGAGATATTTTATTGTAATAAATAGCAGGCATCATCGTGATCCTTGTCATCATAATTAAGTTCATGCATCTTGCCACTGAAGCTCAGTTCGCACGTCGCACCACCCATGAATTCTCCCCACGTCACCTAGGTACGTCATAGAAAGGTATTATTGTATTCACTTTATTTGGTAATTATGGCTACTTAACATGACTTTTGATGGCTGAGAACATCTATAACATTTAAGCCGCGAGGTGGGGGGAGCAAATCATATTGTGACATGACCGTCACATGACGTGATTATTCAAAAAACCTGCAATTAAGGCATGGTGACCTGGTAGTTATTGTTACTTAATGCCCGATCATACCAAAAAGGGGAATTGTACCTTCGACGAGACCTCCCATAACCCAACATTAATAAGGAAATTTTACTGTGCAGTATGAACCATGATTGCAAAATCCTAATTTAAAATCCTCACCTACGCTACCCAGCTACCACTCTACCATTTACCCCTACTGGAGCACTGCATCCCCATTCAAAGTGCTCAGAGAGGTGGGAAAGAAATAGTGCAGGCTTAAATGGCTAAGTAATGTGCTGACTACCTCAGAACATCTAAAGGAAAGGAGAAGGAGGAGAAACAACACTGAATTTGCATAGAAATGCGTGGAGTAGCAATTCGCCATGAACCAGTGTCCACAAAAGCCTTGGAGAATTACCCCAAAGAATGCCATATTTTCAAGGACGTAGGCTAGTTTGAGTTCTTCCAGAGTTTGGAGGGGTTAGACAGCGATGTTTCCATGGAATTTGCAAAGAATTTGGAGAGAAAACAGGTAGAGGTCAGAGGGTTGAAGTTGTAGGTCACAAAAGAGGTGATTTCTTGAGTGATGAGATTACCAATGGAAGGAAAGAGGTGGTTTAACATGAAGGCTAATGACCCATTCGTGAAGGGGGATTTCCTCTAAGAAGAAGA
This sequence comes from Pinus tabuliformis, assembly GCA_031772625.1. Lineage (NCBI taxonomy): Eukaryota > Viridiplantae > Streptophyta > Pinopsida > Pinales > Pinaceae > Pinus > Pinus tabuliformis. The sequence goes on along the minus strand of CM062814.1, from coordinate 4,401,004 downwards.
GTCGCTGGTAAAGAAAGGGAGGGGGATTGACATGTTGTCACTTCCCCAGCCATGGGTTGATGTTGCCCTCTACCTCATCAAGTACATTACTTGCAAGGGAAGGGAAACAATTGTGTTCAATTACCACTTTCCATTTTTAAATCACCTTCGGCATCAACAACTAATCAATATTCCCTACTTCTTGTTGGGAAACATTAGGCATATGGTCGCGACTGTGAAAACAGATGCGCATCCAGAAACATGTGTCACCAACCATGGTCTTATCAAGCTAAATGTGATGGACGCCTTAAGCTGTCAGGGTAGGAATTGGGAAGAATTCATGAGAAAGAAGGCCAAGACCACCCATAGGAGGCAAACCGGGATGACTAAGGAAGCTCTAGTGGTGATAAAGGAGCAACCCCAGCCTTTGACAGTAAGGGTTGGTAAGAGGCCAGTTGACAAAACAATTGGTGATAGGTGACCAAAGCAGAGGATAAGGGTTAGCGGGAACCCAAAGTACCCATCCATGTCAAAGAAAAACAAAGAGGCAACAGATTAGAAGGACGGGGAGCAGGCTCAACTAGAGGAACCTTCTTAACCTAGTAAGCGTGAAACTCAATCCATGCTGTTGAGAATTGAAAATTTAGAAAAATAAAATAGAGAGCTAAGGGAACAACTAGCAGAGGGAAAGGTAGAGACAAGAGCCCCAAGGCTAGACACTTTGGCTAAGGCCATGGACCGGGCCAGAAGGGGAGATGTCTCAGGTACTATGTGCATGGACTGTGCTGAGAAGCTAGTGGCAGCAAGGTTTAAAGTCCATGCAGCAGACACCACCTCGAGGGAAACACAAGTTGAAATTTGGGAAGCTGACACACAAGAACCCGTTGAGGATGTTGTTATTACACAAGAACCAACAATTGAGACGACACAGTCCATATAAAGTGATCAGGTAGCAGATACATAGGAGCCCTTGGCTGACACTACTATTACACAAGAACCAGTAGTGGAGGCAGAAGTTAGCCAAGGAAATGAAGGAGAAGCTAACATCCACGAGCCTATGGTTGACATTGTTGTTACACAAGAACCAACAGTGGAGACAGAAGCCTACCTGGGGAAAAATGATATACAAAATTCTATGGGTGACACTACTATGACACAAGAACCAACAGTGGGAATGGAAGCTGATTAGGGAGATAATGACACTGTAATAGAATCCATTGACGAAGTTATTGTTACACAAGAACCATCAATTGAAGTGGAGCATTTTCACCCTTGAGAGGCTGTTACACCCTCAATTGATAGTGCATGTGGGAGAACACCCAGTCTGATGAAGGATGGTGTTTGAAAAGATGTTGTTGTTGCCAGAGCTACAAAAAAGGGTGATGGATCCCCTTAGGAAGAAATGGCTAAAGGAATAATGGGAGAGAGAGTGGGAAGCCTGAAGACACAAGGAAGCTATGAAAAAGAAATATGAACAGTCGTATTAGCTAAATCAACAGGTCTTGGACCTAATGGATGACAAGACCAAACTCTGTGACCTTGCCCTAAACCTGCTAGCATGTAGGCAGCCATCCCAGTCATATCCAGTGTTCATTTGGGAACAATATTATTTATTTCAATTAAAAGCAGTTTTTGAGAATAGGTCTTATTTGGGTTCTTCAACCCGTACTTTTCTTAAGATTTTTCACTCCCGCAACTTTGATGAAAAGAGTTTGCTTTGCAAGCTATTTTTACATAATATCATGTGTGAGTATGTAAACATGAAGATGGTAGCAAGTGTCTTCTCCTATATGGGATATTTGCAGTTGCGGGCCTTCCTTTCATTTATGAGGAACCAAATTGAGTGGCATCTGGCCATGAAATCAATAGAACTAATGAAGAGAGAACAACATTGTAGATCAGAGCCGAACTAGGGATGGTTTATGAACTCAGGTGTGAGTTTAAGCTATTCTTGAGCACTCTAGAGATCAAGGGACAATCGTCCATCTATAGGAAAAGGATTGTGAGGATTTTCCTCAACCTGTATGGACAAATGAAAAGTTGAGCGCTAGCAGGATGTCTTAAGCACAATGAGGCCTGTAGCATTGAGTTACAAGAAGGGGATCCCTTTGAGTACATAAACTTTTTGGCTATTGTTACACGGGTGCCTGAGTATGCTCAGATCGTGCAGACATTGCGGGTGTTTTGGATTGGGCTCAGATTTTAAGTTTCCTTTGATTTGGTTGCCAGTAGAAGAGTATTAGCTAGACTACCGCCTATGTGACTATGAAGAAGAAACTTGGCCACGTCAGTTGATGGCCATTCAAGGGTACAGAGCTCTGGGTGAAGACACTATTGGTGCCTACAATTTCACAGAATTGCATTGAGGGTATAATAGGATAAGCTGATATTTTGCATGGGACATGCAGTTGCTTCAGTCGAGGGGAGATGTTTGGTGTGGATTTTTACATATTTTTTTCACCTTCTTTCCCCAGTTTTTATTCTTTTATCCTCCAGGCCTATGAACTTTACATGATTAATTGCACTATTTTCTCCCCTACTGTCATGTTATTTGCCATATTTTACCGAATAATACAATGCTTTATTCTTTTTTTGTGGTTAACTGGGGGAGCATTAAAGAAGTATTTTGGAAACAAGTGTTGCTTGTGAGAACAAGGTTATAGAGTAGATAAAAACATTGATTAAATACAGAGAAGGGTAGAACAGTTCGCTATTACACCATGTATCATGTTACAGGTTGTTGTTACAGGTTGTTATCACACTATGCGCTGATACAAAGGTCTGTTTTTACACAAAGGGTGTCGTCGCCAATGATTGCCGCAACATCCTGAACCGCTATTCACTCGTAGGATGTTGTTGCACTGAAGCTGGAAAATGTGGGTACTATTCCACACAACAACTATCGATAGTAGGAATTGTTTATTTTGGAAGTAACAGATCAAAGCAATTGCAATCCTAACTAATGTATATTTGTATTTAGAAATAGGTTGTAACTAATTTTATTTTTTATCAACATGAGAAACGTGAGATTCTCATGAGTGATCTGTTTATAATTTCAGGTATGCAACTATAAAGGAACTCGATTTTCCATGTACAAGGATATGACATATAGAAAAGTATTGTTACTCTGCTTCTGTAACTCTGAAATTATTTTTTTATTAATCAGCATGGTGATGCTGTTACTTCTCTTCAGCTGATTCGTAAATTACTTTTGTGTTATTCCTGTGCCCTGTTGAGGAGGAAGGGCCCTCCTCTTTGGCAGGGACTGCAGTGATATAGGTAGTGTACATTCTAGTTTAGCTAATTGATTTATGGTTTCTTGCTTTTGTTGTATAAATTGTGCGTTACATTTTTTGATGTTTAAATTTACATTATGTTGTTACATTCAGTGAATCAACAGAATGGTAGTAACTAGCTGGAGTAGATATTAGTCATTGTGTGGCATGCCCTTAATTTGAAAGTTGCGAAGTGTGATTCAATTCTGTAGGGTGTTTTTATGTCTACATGAATGGTTTGATTCAACAATTTGGTTCAGTGACATATTTTACTGTTTTCTTCATTTTCTCATTCTTGGTTGTAGTGTATTGGCACAGAGAGTGTGAACTCCATTGAAACAACAAGACCTACCCTGGGTTGACAATTAAATGTTGCAATCTTGGTCAATTAGGATTAATTAAAAAAAAAGAAGAGTCATCATTCTGGAGAATGGACTGCGCGCTCTGGCGATCCCGCGCTCTGCTGCGCCTCTGACCCGATCTCTCTGCGTGCCTGCGCCTGGCAGCGCTGCTGCTAGGCTGCACCCTCCTTCTGCCTGACCTCCCCTCTCGCCTGGGGCCTCCTGCCCCCTTTTCCTCTGGGGCCTTCTGCCCTCCCCTCCTTCGGGGCCTCTGCTGGAGCGCCTTCTGCGCATCTGTCCTAGCCTGCAATGGATCCACCCTTTCAGGATCAGGACGACTTGGAGAAGACCTTTGCTTCGCTCATCCCTGAGAATACCTCGGAGAAAACCCGCCCTACAGCTTCAAAGTTTATCAAAAAACTTGATGAAATCCCGGAAGTCTCGCTCCCTCCCGCCCTCCCGAGGAGAGCTGCTGTTGCATTAGCTGAACGTGGCTTGGTAGGACAGTTTACGGGGCTATGGCCTTCTCCCCGCACAGTTCAACGTTGGGTAGAAAGGAACTGGAACTCGATGGTCCAAGGGAAGATAGCAATAAGATTTTGCGGGAGGGGGTTCTTCACCTTCCTCTTCGAATCAGTGGAGGATCGTAATCTCATCTTCAGAAACGGCCCATACTTTATGGATACCAGAGGCCTTTACCTCAACCGATGGACTCCTGACTTTGATCCTGAGATGGATGTTCCCAATGCTGTTCCTGTTTGGGTTCGCCTTCCACATCTGCCTCTCCACTGCTGGGGAGATGAATCGGTGAAAGCCATTGGGAACGTTGTTGGGAAATATATAGATAGATCGGAACCAAGGGAGAAAATGCACGCATGTGCACGGATATGCGTCGAAGTTGATTTGGGGAAAGGGTTACCGGAAGCAATCAAACTCAAAGTCGACCAGTGGACTCACATACAGCAAGTGGACTACGAGCAACTACCTTTCAAGTGCAAGGTATGTCACGAATATGGGCACTTTGCTAATAGATGTAGTAAATCTAAATCAATAGATTCTGATAACAATGTTGAAACCCCTGAAGAAGCATGGGAAATAGTCAAGAAGAAAAGATCAAACCCCCCCCAAGGAGCATCCATAAAGCCTCCCTCTGAAACCCCCATCCCCCCCTCCCAACCCTCTGGATCTGGCCCTTCCTTCCCCATCTCCTCCAATCCTTTCGAATCTCTGTCTGCAGAGGATCCCCCATCCCCTCCCCCTTCCCCGAGAGGCCCCAAGGCAACTCCTCCCTCTCCCCCCCAGAACTCTCCTCCCCCAACTGTTCAAAGAATTCTCACCAGGAACAAGTTGAAGGAAAACACCACATCCACTGATCCTCCCAGAAAAGTTGGAAGGAAATCAAACAAGGAGATAAGGGATGAGAATGTTGCAAAAGAAATGGCCACAGGGACCCAACAGCCAATGGATACATATCTAGATAAGACCAAAGGAAGTGGAGAGAAGATGAAAGAGAAATGCGGGGCCTACAACAAACAAAGTAAATGATGATTTTGGTCTCTTGGAATTGTAGGGGGATGGGCTCCTTCCTAAAAGCTAATTCAGTCCGAGACCTCCTTAAATCAGAACATCCAAACTTTCTCCTACTCCAGGAGACCAAAATCACTGAACAAGAATTTCAAACCAGCATGAAAAGAAGCAGAAGTTATGAAGGAATAGCACTGAGTGCAGCAGGTGCCTCAGGAGGAATAGGAACAATTTGGGACAAAAACAAATGGAAACTCAAAGAATGCAGGCAGAACAGATGGTGGATAAGACTAGATATGCAAAACATAACCATGATAGAAGAATACACAATTTATAATGTCTATGCCCCCCCCCCACTTCAGAGAAAAAGCCTCTTGCTGGGAGTCAATCACCTCAGATCTAATGACTGCCCAGGGAAGGAACATCTTCCTGGGAGGAGACCTGAATTTAATAAGGAATGTGGAAGAGAAGATGGGAGGGAACTTCTTTGCAGACCCCTCAAGAGAAGCATTAGAAAAAATCATACAAGCTCACAGTCTTGTAGACATCCCTCCACAAAATGGGCGTTTCACATGGTCCAATAAGAGAACAGGCAAAAACAACATAAAAGAGAGGCTGGACCGTATCTTGGCTCAAGAAAGAATCATGGCTAATTTCTCAAGGATCCAAAGCACAATTATACAAGGCTATATATCAGACCATAAACCAGTGGCTTTGCATCTAGTCAAAGGGGAAAATATGGGACCGATTCCCTTTAAGTACAACAGAGCATGGGACAGCAGCGAAGACTTCAGAAATTTGGTAAAGGAGCACTGGGCAATAGAAATCTCGGGCTCCCCTCACTATATCTGGGAAACCAAGCTCAAGCTCCTCCGGACAGCCATCAAACAATGGGCAAGAAAATATGCAATAGAGGAAGGGGAAAAGAAAGCCGACCTCCAAATGAAACTAGCGCAGTGGAATCAAGAAAAGGAAAGAGGCCAAGACACAGAAGAAGACCAAAAGAAAGAAAATGAAATGTATAAGGAGCTGTACAAACAAACCGAAAGGAAGAGGAAGAGCAAAGGCAGAGATCACGATGCCTTTGGCTAGAATCAGGAGATAAAAATACCTCCTTTTTTCATAACAGCCTCAAGCTAAGGCGAGCAGGGAACAATATTGAAAGAATAATAGTGGAGGGAAGAGTCCTAACAGAACAAGTGGAAATTAAGGAAGCAGCATCCCGACATTTTCAAACTCTTCTAACAGCTGACCCTAATTACTTGGAAAACCCAGATTTCCTCAATATAATTGAGAACAAGATCACTGAAACTCAAAATGCAGATTTAGACAAGGAGATCACGACGGAGGAGATAGAATGGTCTATTCACAGCATGCCCCTGGACAAGGCTCCAGGCCCTGATGGTTTCACGGTGGCCTTTTACAGAACACATTAGGAAACTATAAAAAAGGATTATATCAGAATGGCAAAAAACTTCTTCACTAAATGCAAAATGGGCAGCAGCATAAAATCCTCCCATCTAGCACTTATCCCTAAAGACCCCAATCCTCAAACTTTTGATAGATTCCGCCCTATATCTTTGTGCAATGTATCCTACAAAATCATCACTAATATTTTGGCAAACAGGCTTAAAAAAATCCTCCCTTCCCTCATCTCCGAGAACCAAGGAGGCTTTGTCCCTAGGAGGCATATAACGGACAATGTCATTATAATTCAAGAGGCTATCCATAGCAGCATAACTAGAAAGGAAAGGGGCATGATCATCAAGCTTGACATGGCTAATGCCTTTGACCGGGTTAACCACTCATTCCTTCAGACAGTTTTAAGGAAGTTTTGCATCTCTGAGTTCTTCATCAGCAGGGTCATGGAATGCATTTCCTCCAACTGGACAGCTCCCCTCATCAATGGTAGGCCATGCATTGCCTTCAAAAGTTCAAGAGGCTTGAGGCAAGGATGCCTGCTATCCCCATTTCTTTACATTATCATGGCTGAAACTTTAAGCCTGCATCTGGAGAACAAGCGCAAGTTAAAGGAAATAACAGGGGTAGATATAGTCACAGGATCCAAGGGGATTAATCACTCCCTTTTTGCAGATGATACTCTACTAATCGGCGGTGCCTCAAGCCTCATGGCCAGGAGGTTCAAGAAAACACTGGACCTCTTTCTCCAAGCCTCTGGAGGTAAACTTAACAACAACAAGTGCATGATCTACACCTGGAATGTCCCAAGATACATAACTCAGAGAATCTCCATAATCATGGAAATCCCTGCCCAAGGGAACTGGTCCCATTTTATGTACTTGGGGCTACCTTTAGCTAAGGAAACAATCAAAACTGAGATTTGGGTTAAGCTAATTGAGAAATTGAGAGGGAGGCTACAGAGCTGGGGTGTGTATTGGCTTAACTTGGCGGGCAGAACAATCCTCATCAAGGCCATCCTATCAGCCCTTCCAATCTATCAATTTGCCACTACCCTCGCCCCGGCAAGCATCCACAAGCACATGGAGCTGATTATTAGAAGCTTTCTGTGGCAAGGAGGAAAGCAAGACACTAAAAAGTTCAGCTTGGTAAAGTGGGACAAGGTCATTCTTCCCTTAGAAAAAGGAGGGCTCGGGATTAGAATACCAAGACTTGCAAACATGGCTATGGGCTACAAATTGACCTGGAGAATTCTCAATGAGAGGGGAACCTGGTGGACAGAGATCATTAAGAGGAAATATCTGAATGGGACCAACAGCAATATCCTCTCAGAAACCATCATTGACAGACAGTGTACACCTGTTTGGAACCTGATCAAAAAGACTCTCCCCCAATTTAAATCCTGTATCTCAAGAGCTCCGGGCAATGGCAGAGATATTAGTATATGGGAGGACAGAATTATGGGCTCGGAGGCTAGGGAAGCGCTCCCTAAACTCAGGCCCCTGCAACGGTGGATGACAAGGCAAATCTCAAAACACTTTATGATATCTCTCTCTAGGATCAGAACTGCTGGATAGGCTGGAGATCTCTCTCCCTCCCCAATGACCTCAAGAACCTCTGGGTCGATTTTAAGACTTCACTCATAGGCTCTGCCCCCACAAACAGAAGGACAGATGACAAGTTTGTTTGGGACCCTAATGGGGGCAGTTACACGGTCAAAGAGGGTTATAAAGCACTCCAAAATGCCTCAGCAATTAACAACTGGACACTTCATAAAGCAGCTTGGAGAACTGAATGTCTGCCAAAGGTGAAGCTTTTCAATTGGACCCTTTTGCATGGCAAAATCCTTACTGCGGAAAACCTCAGGAAGAAGGGAATTCATGGCCCCTCAATTTGCTGCATGTGCAGGGAGGCGGAGGAAAGTATCAACCATCTTTTTATAGAATGCCCCTTTGCTAGATCTTGCTGGAAACTCATCACCAGCCCTCTAATTATCGGTGATCTCCCCAACCAGATCACTCTCCTTCAGAAAAATTGGGGAAAAAGCTTCCCCCAATCCAACAAAAGCAAAAGCCTAGCAAAAAGGATGTGGAACAATATCCCCTCAAATCTCTGCTGGCAGATTTGGATAGCAAGAAACAAATGCACTTTCAATAACAAGAAGCCTTGTATCTCTAGCACCCTGGCTAAAACGATCGCACTCATTTCAGAGACCATTGAAACAAATGGTATAACCCAAGCAGACTTGGAATCGACAGATGCAAGTGTAAAAGAGTGGTTGAACAAATTCAATTATGAAACAAGAACTCAAAAAAGTGCAATCACAGGAAGAGGAAACTTGGACTGGAAGTTGAGAGGTACCAAGGAAGAAGTCAAAAATTGGATTCAAAAACAAAGGAGACCCACCCTCCATTTCGATGGGGCATCTAAGAATAACCCGGGCCAAGCTGGAGCCGGTGGAATTATAAGAGACTCTCAGGGAAAAAACATTGTTTCATTCGAATGGGGACTAGGCACCATGTCAAATAATAAGGCAGAGGCATACAGCCTCCTCCTGGGGACCACTATCGCCAGAAAACTTGGCCTCCAAAATCTCCTTATCATGGGCGATTCTGCCATCATCATAGCAGCCATGACCTCAGGGAAAGATTTCAAGCAGATGGCTCTAAACAACATCAAAGGTAGGATAATGGAAAACATCAGGAGTATCAGTGGAGTCACCTTCAAGCACATTTTAAGAGGAAACAACATGGAGGCAGATGAACAAGCGAATAAAGCTACAGGCAGACAAACTGGCCAGGTCAGGGAGAATGATTCAGTTTATGAAAAAGATATACCCTAAGCAGGCTTTCCCCATCCCCTCACCCCAGAACATCAGTCACCTCAGGCATCATCTCCCCCGTATCTGGTCCTTCCCCATATCTTCCTTCTCACCCTCAAATCACCTCGACTGTCCAACCTGGTACCAAAGGAGAGCAAATCGCCCTCAGGATCCGGCTCATATCACTAAGTACTGTCTCATCATGACTCATCTCTTGATCAGCGCAGTCATTCTCAGGATTCGTGATCATGCCCATCCCCTCCGCATGCTCCTCGACCGCATCCAAATCATTTCAGAGGATCTCCCCTCTCCCAAGAACAGATCCTCTCTGAACCGGTCCAAGCATCTCCGGAGCTTATCTGTTTCTATATATTGCACTTTGGTCCTCAGTATCTCCACAGGTTGTGGCATTGCAAGGCATCTCCACTGTGTTCTCATCAAGCGATGGCTCCATACTGAAGTCTCCAAATCTCATCGGGATATAGAGCTTCGCCCTTCACTTCTGGTAACTGTTGGTTTATGCTCTGTTTGTTTATTTATCACTGACTATTTGCTCTTCGATCGTTGCAGAAACCTTGGTATTACCTCGCTGCACATCCATATCCATCCCTAGCGTCTCCCGCTCCCTTCATCTCGGCTCCACCTTCTCTGTAATATCGCATCTCTCCCTGATATTCCTCTTCTTCCCGACTTCCACCTCTCCTCTCATTTCTCAGTCTCTCTCATCCATTACATCAATATGGAGGATCAAAATGACCAGCCGAACGTTCAGGAGCCAACAATCAATATCGACAGGCTCTTCAACAATGAGTGCACCATGTGCAAAACTCACACAATCATGATTAATAGATTTGTTAAGCATTTTAAGGATCTGAAGGACGATTATGAAGCTGATAGTCGATCAAAGTGGAAGAAACTGGAGAAGCATAAGGAAGAGATTGAAAATCTGAAAGGAAGGTGCAGCCACATGGAAGAAGCAATAGAGCAGATCAGAGCTCTTTCCCAGAGCTATCAAGCTGAGGCCTCTACTAAAGCTAGTGCCAGGAGGGATCCCATCCCTGATGATTCGGTTACCCAAAAACTTCCTTAAAAATTATGGTCTGTAAGTTCTGTTGGTTAGGTGGTGCTTTTGTTAGGCAATATAGCAGTTCTCTCTTTAATTTCAGTCATCATAGAGGCAGAATCGAGGAAAATGGGTTTGCGCACCCGGTTTTGATCCTCTTCGCCCAAACCACCGATATCTATGTACTAGAATGATGCTTCTAAGTTTTTATAATACAAAGTAACCGATTATGTTAAAAAAAAAAAGGATTAATTAAAACAAAACTACAATATTGTAAAACTATGTATCAAGTGCTCATGAGGAAGTACACGAACCAAATCTTGGATTTGGGACCCTCTCAGTAGAATAAATGGGACTACAGGAGGAGGAGTGACTTGAGAAAAAATCGGTAATATCCTAGAAGACTGATCCAAATTGGATCCTAGAACACTCTCTAAGTTTTCATGAACTCTATAAAATTCATGCTAAAGTTTCAAAGTATTATAAAGATTGAGCTTATTAGGGATATCCTCGTAACAGTTGTAATTTGTGATCAGTGCGGAGCAACGAGGACCCTTGATCAAGTGCGCAGACCGTCGGCCCATGGTAACGCGTGCTGTCACAAATTAGCAGAACGAGAGGTCATTTCAAGAAACAGGGGCAGTTTCTAATATGTGCTTAGTGACTCGCAGGGAAAACCCCACAAAGAAGAAAAAGCCCTGAGTGCCCAAACCCGAAAAATCATGAAATTCAACGAATATCACGCCTATTCCATCAGATGTAGGGCCCACAAAATCAGTATAATATCAGAAGGGTTTCGAGTGGTAAGCGGTTTCAATGGAGTCTCACCTGATGCCACACAATGGGTGCCATGCGTCCAACAGAAGAGAGAGAAAACCGCTCACATCAGACCGGTAAACATCATGTTATTTACTTGCCCGATATGGACGGAGACTGTAGGATCTAGAGGCTCTAGATCGACGGTGGAGATGCATTTCGATGGATGATCAGACCTGACAAGGTAAATAGACCGAATTGTATAGGATTTGAAGTCTGATATGGATGATGCATTGGCAAAAGGACGTGTTTCGCGGGCATTCTTGGAGTTAACGGAATAAACGGTTGTTTTGAAAACGTCCAAGAGAAATAACACTCAGTTCATTATGAAACAAGTGGCCGCCTCCTTGTGAGGCGTTATACAATGATGGTGAGCAGAACAGAGGAATTCAAACGGATAGAGGCACGGGAACCAAAAAGCCGGGAAGTGGAAACAAATAGTTAGAAAGCAGATTGGCTTTAAACCCATGAACTGAGAGAGAAAGAGACAAGTAAGTTAGAAGCAGAAAGATGAGAGTAGAGAACAAAGAGAAGAAGCTGAGTTGACCTACAGGAGTAAAGGCAACATCAAGCCACAAACATAGATAGAGAGAGTTAGAGAGTCCGTGTACTCTAGAGAAGGTTTGAGAGGTTCAAGCGAACTCCTCTGTAAATGCCTTTCATGTATTAAGTTTCAGATTGGACTCATACCATCATGACCCATAGGAGGTCAAGAATCAGTAAAGAGAATCTGTGTACTCCAGAGACTTGGGGAATCCAAGTATAGTCTTGCTGATTTCTATCTGTTTAGTGAGACTCAAATTGAGCTCACTGTTGTAAAAACTCTACTTTGAAAACATAATAGAGAGGCCACCACTGAAGGCTGGATCGAGAGACGTAGCCTAGGAGTATTGGGTGAACTCCTTATTAAACTTGTTGTATTTATATGTTTTTCCTGTTGTGTTTTCTCTAACTTCTTTAGTGTCTGTGTATTTCGCAATCTTATCGATCCTTTGCATAAAGTAACATAGGCACATCCAAGCACATGAGCCTCTATTACCTTATCGTTTGTGTTTGATCAATTTCGGATCAAAGACTTTAAAACTAATATTTTGAGTACATTAACTACACATTTGGATGTCTTATAGGTGAAGCAAAAATAGGTCGAGGAAGAATAGGCCTTGGATATTTTTTGTCCCCGTTGTCGAAATAAACGTATTCACAAAGAGTTCCCGTTGGACACAGTTGAGATATGCGTTATATGCACTAAAGATCACTCAACTAAAAGTTTCCCTCACTCCCTAGATTGAAATCTATATTCAAGGAGGTTGAGGAATATCCTGAGTTAGCATACCTCAAGTCACAACGACAAAAGTGGCGGACTCACCCTCAAGGTATGATTCAAGATCCTTCTCTTTTTTATTCCGAACAGTATGATCAACAACATATTCTTGGATCAATATGGTAGGGCTAACATCCTTTTAATACCACCTGGAAATATTAATCATACTCCATGCTGCCATGGATAAATTAGCCATTTATTAGACCCTCATGGCCAAAACAACAATATCCTACACCTTCATGGAAAATCCCATCGAATAACTCATACCCTTCACATTGGGCAAACCCACCTACACAAGGAGCAACATGGTCTCAAACATGGTAGCACCCTGCAGAACCAATCAATATATTTGTTGGGTCATTGCCTCAGTCACAATCACTACTACAAGCTCCACTTCAATTTCCCCCAAATGTTCCACCCCCATTATGTCCTCAATTACCTTCCCAGCCGAATCCTAATCTGAATAAAAAACTTGTCTAATATTTGGAAATTGTTGAAAACTCAGATTGTGGCTCTACTTCATTTGAATGTAATGAGCTGTGACTGAGATTTGGAAAAACTATCTTTCTGGAGGACGGTACATGAAATAGAGAGCAAGTAGACAATAAAAATCTTGTTGAAAATAAGTCTTTAGCATAACACACTCATTCCATCGTAATTGTCACCAAAACAGAGACATCTAACAAATCAACCAAATGACAAGAGTCTACTACGGATGTTGCTCCTCCATTCCCTGAGATACTTACTATAATTAAACCTTCAGTTTATTATGATTTTGATCTCATAGAGGAACTAAATTTTTTATGTATTAACATTCTTCTTCTCCAGGGTATTCGGGGTATTCCGATCTATGCTAAAATTATAAAATAATTGTGTGTTAAAAATCCTAGGAGAAAACCAAAAGACCTTACAATCCATGTGTTAGGGACACTTTCTGATCTTATTTTAGGGAAGCAAATACGTGTTAAATATGATGGCCCTGGAAACACAATATATTACTGTTCAAATTCAAGGTCATAACGTGCCAAATATCTTTGTGGACTTAGGAGATGTAGTAAACATTTTGATTGTAGAAATTCATGGGACCCTTGGGATCATGACGTTTAAACCAACCACCATTATGTTGGAATTAACTGACAGATTGGTTGTCAGACCAGAAGGCACTCCAGAGGATATTATCATTTCTGTAGACTCCTGGGAGTACCTAGTAGATTTTCTAGTCATAAATCCTAGAAATCGATTGGATGGAGGCCCTCTAATACTAGGGAGACCACGACTAGCAATTGCATATGCATATATCGAATGTCGAACAGGGAATATGACAATTCAAAAAGGGATTGTTGTTAAAAATCTTATCTTATATCCACTTGCTAGACCCACCCTACCAAATGACAATTACCAATCATATACCCACAACTGCAATTCATAATAATATTCCCTTCGAAATTGAACCTAGCAAGAATTTTAAAATTAATGCTAATATCGATGACCTGCAACGAAAAAATTAATTCAAATCATCCAGAAATATAAACACACTTTTTCTTTGGAATATTCTGATATGAGAGGCATCAATCCTCAATTATGCACACACCACATTTATATAGATAAATATGCATGTGCCATTCGCTAGCCACAAAGAAGATTTAATACACACCTTAGGAATATATTAAAATAGGAGTTGCAGAAGCTTCTTGATGTTAATTTTATATATCCTATTTCTGACAGCTAGTACGTTTCACCGCTAGTTGTGGTCCCTATGAAAAATGACAAATGGAAAATTTGTGTGGATTATGGAGAATTGAATAAAGCTACACAAAAAGATCACTTCCCTCTTCCATTTGTAGATCAGGTCGTGATATCCTTGTTGGAAATACATTTTTCTCTTTCCTGAATGGTTTTAGTGGATACAATCAAATCTAGATTTCTCATGAAGATCAGGACAAAACCAAGTTTACCTATCAATGGGGAACCTTTGCGTACAGGGTTTTACCATTTTGGTTGTGCAATGCACCAACCACCTTCTAGAGAGAAATCTTAAGTATTTTTTGTGATTTTATCATTGAAGGACTTGAAATATACATGGATGATTTCGCCCCATATGGTAATGAATTCGAGCAAGCCTTACAGAACCTATAAAAATTTCTTGAACGATGGATTGCCACCAGATTTTGCCTTAGTAATGAAAAATTCATATGATGATGAAAAAAGGCATAGTTCTGGGGAATTATATCTCTCCTTCAGGTATCCAAGTAGACCCAAGAAAGATTGAGGTAATTGTTATTATACCTACTCCCCGTACACCAGCTAAGGTGCGTATTTTCTGTTGTTATGATGGTTATTATTATCGCTTTATAGAAAAAAATTCAAAGATAACAACACCATTGTATGTATTGACAACAAGTTTGGACTGGCATGTGTGATGTTTCTTTTACAAATCTTAAGAAGTTGGTCTCAATAACCCCTGTTTTACGAGGACCAAATTGGATTTTACCATTCCACATTTCCTCTAATGCATCAAACACAGCAATAGGATTTGTACTTGGAAAAGAAGAAGACAAGAAGCCTTATTCTATTTATTACACCAATAAGAATATTACACCAACGAAGCTAAATTATAGTGATGAAAAAATAATTATTAGCTGTTGTTTACTCTATAAGTAAATTTCATCACTACATAAGAGGATACCCAATATTTTTATACACTGATCAATCTACCATTAGGTATTTAGCTAATAAACCTATTACTAATGGTCAGATAACGCATAGGGTGTCGTTATTACATGAATTTGATATTACCATAAAGGATAAACAGGGAAAGAAGAATCTTGTTGCATATTTTATGTCCAGAGTTCCGATAGTGGTTGATTATTTACCCATGGAAGATTAGTTTATGGATGAACATCTGTTTATTGTGACAGCTAAAACACCCTAGTATGCAGATGTGGCCAATTATCTAGCAACAGGAAAATTAACGGTGCATTTATCGTCCCGAGAAAAGAAGCTCATTATTCAACGTGGTGCACAATTCTCCTAGATTTACGTATACCTTTTCCATATAGGATCTGATTTTCAAATCTACAAATTCATCATAGAAGATGAAGTTTATGATATTCTTAAGGCTTTCCATGACGAACCCTGTGGTGGGCATTTTTTTTATCAAAGGACTGGACATAAAGTGCTATAGATGGGCTATTACTGACCCATAATATTCAAGGATGCAAAGAAATATGTCCAGCGTTGTGATAGTTGTCAGAGGATGTGTCGCCCCATTCAAGCCGATGAAATGACCCTAGAACCTAAAATTGTACTCAAACCCTTTGAAATATGGGTGTTGGATTTCATGGGCCCCTTCAAACTATCATCAAACCAAAATACATATATTCTAGTTTGCACAGGCTATGTAACCAAATGGGTGGAGGTAGTGTCTCTGTCAAAGGCTACATAAGAGGCAATTATTAACTTTGGGTTTGAACTACTTGTGCAGTATGAATTGCCTAGAGAAATCGTAATAGATGAGGGTTCACAGTTCACTACCCACAAAATATATTCTACCTTGTAGAAGTATCACATTAAACATAGGGTTACTTCCCCTTACCATCCTCAAGAAAATGGACAGGTAGAAAGTATCAATAAAGTTATGGAGGAAATTTTAACCAAAATAGTATCTACGAACCGTTGGAACTGGGCTGCAAAACTCCTTCAAGCCCTCTGGGCCTATCGAACAACTTAACACAACACTAATGGTTATTCACCATACCAACATGTTTTCCAATAGAAATATTTATTCTTTTTAGTTTGATTTTGAAGATCTCCTTTGATATCTTGGTAAAGTAATAAGTTCCCTGAATGATTGCCATCAGAGAATGTTTTATAAGAAATTTTTAAGTAGTCCCCTAAAAGGTCCTAAAAATTTAAAACAACCATGATCTTGTAAATTCATAAAGATATTTATAATGCATTTCTTCCATCACCACTAGAAGAGTTTTCTTTCCCTTTAGTTTCCTATAATTCTTCGATCTCCTTGAAAAATAAATTTTGGGAAGAAAAATGGAAAATTAAGAAGGTAATTATTGTAATACTTTTTACACCATCCCTAACTCTTAAGGAGTTAATGAGCCACCCCATTCACTAATATTTTATCATAACAAAGAAAAATGAGAAAAAATAATGACAAATAAAAATAGAAGAAGAGAATTAGACAAAGGATAGGAGGTCACATCACGAGCTGACGTACCATGATCATAGGAATTAATGTGGCGACATTACCACTCTGGTTACCAAGCCAGGGTAATGGCTTCCGACCATTAGGTCAAAGGACAAGAGGTCTCATCACGAGCCAACTTGTTCGTCTCATTACCTCTGGTGAATGACATTGTTATCAACTGGTCACCATGCCAGAACAATGGCCTTTTGTCGATAATAAAAAAATAATAAAAAAGTTATGAATTCTCTTTAGTGGAATGGGATACTGGCATATCAATGGGTTAAAAGGCAACCCTGTCGAGGCTACAGAAGTCTGCTGGAAACAGAGGACATACCTGTTGTATTGAAGTACATTTGAAATTACCATCTAAAATTAGCCATTTTACTCCCCCTTAGTAATAATAAAGTAAAATAATTGAATTAATATGGGAACATATTAAAAGTTTCCTTTGGAAGGTGGTGATGATGAATATGTATGAATGATTAATTTTAATTTTATGTATCATGGATGTAATCTCTTAGAGAATCATCAAGTCTAATTTAAAGTTCTTCCCTATTTTTCTCTCTAAAGGCAATCTTTTGACGAAATTTATCTTATCCATGTTCGGGGTTCAAGATACCTCCATATGATTTTATCTGACTATAATGATCTAGGTGCCATAAATTTCTAGTCTTTTCAGCTCGTTTCATGATCAATGCATCTAATACTTATATCGCATGCCTCACGGTTATTTCTACTTTTTATGACGGTTTCTCCATTATGCCTAATTAATGCATTCATATTCGATTATTATTGTCAACTGTCTTGCCAAATCAAATGCATAATGAATGGTTGTGGATGACCTCTAATTTCATCGGGGGGAGGGGGGGTGCATGAGGGGGAGTTAAACACCTAACTATATTCTCAAAAACTCTTTAACATCATTGCACGTTATGTTTTCTTTTTAATTTCCTACTAGATGCAAGGTTTCCATTTCTGTATCTACTAAACCTTGTTGTTTCTAGTACCAAGTTGCTCCTTGCAGAACAACTGAAATGGGTAGCCACTCGGTGCATAATGAAACTTCCCAGTTGTGGGTCTCAAAGAAAGCACGTAGCATTCTGGACCAAGTAGGGTGGTTAGACTACTTACCACGACTGCAAGGCTTTGACAATGAAGTCTCTTTAGAATTTACGAAGAATTTTAACAATGAAACAACAATGGTAAAGGGAAGACAAATATAGGTCAATGAAGAATTTTTGGTGGAAGCAACAGGACTACCTAAAGAAGGCGAGAATTGGTTTGATATGAATACTCTGCTAGAGAGTGCAACATCCTTTTTTGTGAACCCCAGAGAAGAATTGGTGAGAAAAGGAAAATGGTACAATCCCGCCTCATTACCAAAACCGTAGAAAGAACTAGATGATGTTATCCAAAGATACATTACATGTCACGGTCGATATGGCGTGGTAAGGGGAAACATCATAAACTGATGGCGACATTGAGATAGAATGTAATCCTAATCCTACCTCATTTTCTGAATTCATTATTGAATGAGACCATTGTAAGACTCTAGAGATACAAGGATCAGGCTTCAGTAATGAGCCACCATGGACTCATAAATTGATAATTGTCAGAAGTTTGAACCAAGCACAATTGAGCTAGGAATATTTCTTGGGAAACCCTGAGGCTCCACCAAAAACCAAAGCACCTATTGAAGAACTTGGAAACATTCCATCTGATGATAAGAAACTAGAAGAAAATGAAGAAGCCAATCAAAATGAGAATGTTACAGTAGAAGGGACCTTACAGGAAAAAGCATAAACTCCAGCCCTCCAAAAATTAATAAGGGTGGAAAAAGGATGGCTTCCCTCTTGGCCTCCTTACCTAGGAAAAGAAGAAGGTCATCCAAGTTGGCTAAGTCTCGAAATTCAAAAGAATCTATAGAAAAACCATTGGAGGGAAGTGGGCCTAATTTTTTTTTAAATATAAGGGAAACCCATCAGGAGGATCCTCCTAAAGAAGGAAATGGAGAAAGCTAAAGATTTGGAAGGGTTCAAAATTTTCCTTTATTCTATGGACTTCGAAGAAGCTGGAAGTTTCTCAAGAAATCCTCCTGATCAAAGGGCATCACCTATATCTCCAACCTCTCCTCCAAATTCCACAACTACTATAATTTTAGAACCCTCAAGAGAACCTAGAATAAGTTTCTTTGATAATACTATATTGATTATGTTGCAACCATCCTAGAACCCTCCTCTCCTGAAGAAGTAGCCTTACAATCTCCTCCAGAAAACACGGAATGAGAATTCAACATTGAGTCTCCAATGGGGCCCTAGTATAATAGAGACCTTCTTGAACCTATAATTGATGCCATAATTAATCCTACCAAGGAATTGGTGATTGGAAGCCCATCGACCATATTTGTTGTTCCCTCTTATCTAGGCACCCCAGCCAGGAATTTCATGTAGAAGGTTGACAAAGGATTGAGGAATAAAAGGAAAAGTGAGGGTAGTAAGGAAATGGAGTTGTTGAAGAAATAAAATAGGAAGTTACAAAGAAAGGTATGGAAACTTAAGAAGTGGTTGCAAAATAGTAAGGTCCAAAGGCATTATCATAAGAGAAATGAAAAAAAGAAGGAAATTCGAGAGAATGAAACCAAAACTAAAACTAAATATTTTTTTGTTACCTTTATTGTGGGAACTCAGACCGAGTCAGATACATCAAATATTGATGTTTTAACTACTGAAGCTAGAACTCAGACAGATTTACCAATTTATATTACAAGAGAAGCACAGATAGAGCACATGCCTCCATACACTCCTTTAATTGTGGAAGCCACCATTCGGGTTCTAAATAAAAATATGGAGGACCAATGAGAGACTATAATGTAATATCAAAAAGAGGCAGTACCTCAAAAGGAACATCATGAGATGCTTCAAAGGTTTAAGGAATTTTCTTTTACGGAGGACTTACGCCAAGCAGAGAGAAGCCAAGAAAAATATTCAGTCTTTGAAGAGTCAGCTTGAAAAAGATACAAAAAAAATCAAATAAGTCTTCTCTATATACTCGGATGCTTTGTCATGCAGGTCTCTAGCCATAAATTATGCCTTATTTATGCTAGAATGATATTTATTGCTTAAGGTTAAGGTCGTTTGGTCTGGGAAACCTTATGAATTCAACAATGTTTTAGAGTTTGTTAATTCTTTCCATAAGCAGGATGATAATACAAAGTAATTTTTATGTGAACTTTACATGCACAACTTCTTAGAAGAGCAGAGAGATGAGAATCCTGCCCCTTTTATAGGGGATGTACAATTCCAAGCCTTTATATCATTTTCTAGAAATCAGATAAAATGGAAAAATCCTATAATGTATTTCAAATAAGAGAGCTTGGCCTCGACCTCTGGGTTAGAGGAGAGCCATGAAACCTCTTGCGTACACTTATCCACCATAAGAGTTCCATGGAACAATCTAGTGTTGTTGATACTTTTGAACCTATTGAAAATGATGTCTTGTAGTCGAGATTGGAATATCTGTTAGATATCAAGGTCGAGGCTCTTCAAGGAGCCAGATAAAGATGAAAAGAATCATCTAGAGAAATTAAAAATAGAGAACCTTTTAATTATCAGAATTTCCAAGCTACAATGAGTAGGGTGTTGGATTATGCTCATATGGTATTGGAAGAATGCCCTAGTTGGATAGGGTGCAGGTACATGTGTCCTATAATCTAGTGTCCTCAAGATGATTATAAGTTTGAGTATGATTTGACCGAGGCAGGTAAGTATGTTTCTTTCCAAAAAATCCAGAGTAGAAATGGATTCTAACACTATGGAGAAAACCCTTATCCAACCTATTCTTTAACTATCCTTCATGTCAATCACTTGTTTGCATGAGGTCATGCAAATAGGTAAGTTGGGGTGTGATGTTGGGCTTCAGAATTGATACATTCTCTTACCATATTTCCTTATATTTTTATTAGTTTTCTAAGGTTTTTATGTATAGAATATGGTAATTCATGTGATATGGATTCTAATAAGAAGTCGATAAGCTTTTCATCATTTTTTTCTTTAAAGAGTCAATTTAAATTGTGGAAATATGCAATATTCTTACAATTTGCACTAATAATTGACATGGATATTTGATATCGGATATTGTTCCCTGGAATAGTCGAAGAAGAACGAATTATGTGGAGTTGTGCGGGTTTGTGATAACCTAATTGAATGGGATTGACTTCTATCATGGAAAGATCAGTTGAAGATAATATCTTTTCTTACTATTCCAAGAAACATTGGAGATTTCATTATCTAAATTAAGAATCCTGATAATCTTCAGATTCTTAGGATCATTTCTCTATTTTGAAAATAGATTTGATTGTAATATAAAAATGAGGAATTGATCCTCGGTAGTTTGGGGGGGGGGAATTATTGTCATTTTTATCTATGGTATAAGTTTTTACATAAATCTTTTGTAAGTTGTTCATATTAATTTAATGCAGACTTTCGCGGTTCAACCTTAACTTATTGCAATGAATTAGCTACGAGGCAGTTGAATTCCAATGATCTTGTGCCTAGTCCTGGAATGACTACCGTCCTTTCTTGTGTTAGTAAATTTACGTTTATATTTTAGTTTTTATTTTACAATCATTCAATTTCTTTTTAGATCTAATCGCTGGTTATTGGATTTGTCATTACAGTATTAGTTTCTGTAGCAATCACAGTGAAAGATCATAGAATTGGATTTATTATCATTAGTTCTTCAAGTGATATATGTTATGTTGTTTCCTGCGATTGATAAAGAGTTGTTAATCTTGAATATTCAATATTTCTTTCAGTAGATTCATTTCTATTTAGAGTGTTGTTCCTTCCTTATATACGCAATTTCCTAGGAAACAAATTTGTGTTAATAGGGTTATTTCAATATTCTTGGTAGAATATTTAATGCTTACTTCATTGTTTCTGGTAAAATATTTAATGCTTTGATTCCTTTAGCAGTTTTAATTGTTTATGCTTGAAACCTAGAAGTTGTGAGTGAATTATTCTTTTCGGTAGATCGTAGTTGTTCCTTGTATTCACATGCATTTACCTTTCATTAGGATTAGATAATATTAGCACTATCTCTTGCACATACTATGTGGACAACCTTGAAATAAACAGACGAAGCTCTGGGTTAACGATTTAATGTATATAGTTCAGTTGGTCTTTTAGGAACAACTAAGAAACCCAGCAATTGTGTGTAGCTATTAAATATTCATGATTTTAAACATAGATCCATTAATGCCTGTGTCCATACTATGTCTTTTTTTGACATGGATCTTTATATGTATTTCTATAATGTTCTTTGAGACATTTATACTTTAAGTATGGGAATTCCTACCTCTTTGATAATTATATATTGCATTGTAACATTTGATTGATTGTTTCAGGTCTTTGACTGTAGTCTCTAACCCAAAACTTTGCGTGATGAAGTGCTTTAGTCATCAAACATCTCTTCTCACTTTGCACTTTAGGGGACAGTTCGTTACACGTCATTTTGTCGCATTCGGGAAATGACCATCAGTTTGGATCTTTTGTTATCCATAAACATGTCCCAAATGTAGTATACATAGGTGCCATAATATGGGGTACAGAGGGAGGTATCCAAGGTAATAATGAGATGTAAGGATAATAAATAAATGGTCCATAGTTAATAAATAAAGTGGTTAACCTACATAATGCAAGGGACCATAAGTAGTTAGGAAATAATGAGATAAGCCTATAGTATTGTATATATGGTATTGAGTGAACCATGCTTATTACCCATGGTAATGTATGTATGAAGCCTATATAGAGGCTAGAGACTCTCAATTGTGGGAGATCAAGGATTATTGTATTGACAAGCATATGGCTTGTGGAGTGATCTCCTTCCTTAAGGCATAGTTGTATGGTGTTCCCCTACCTCAAGGGTTTCAATATTAATAAAGATATGAAGCTTTTATGCTTTGTTTTTTTATTTATCTTGGGATTATTTGAATTTATTAGGCATATTTTCCATTTTAATATACTTTCATGTCAGATCTACTACAAGTGGTATCAGAGAACTTTCTTGGGCAAAGAGGGGGAGAATTTGTTTTTTTTCATTGTTTGCAGGAATTTTTTGGGCAACGAGTTTGCAAATCATATCTGAAACTTTTGGTGAAAATTTTGAAAAAAGAAATAATATATATGGATTTCTTGTGAAAAAATACCCAAAATCAAAAAACAAATCGGCTGAATCGGAATCTGGATAAGGGAGATATTGTTGATTTAAAATTAGTTGTTTTGTAGAAATATTTCTAATGACAATTCATGGATTGCGCTCTCTAGTAAATTTTTGCAGTTTTGTGGGGAATTTTTAGAAACTAATTGCATATATGATATCCTCTTGGAAAATCACCCAAATTAAAAAAACAAATCAGCTTAATCAGAGTCTGAATGAGGGATATATTGTTGATTTAAAATCATCTCTTTTTTAGAATTTATTGTGATGACGGGATAGTTGCAGTGTGAATTGGAGTTTCTAGAGTCCCTGGATTGGGATCTCAAACATGTGAGAAGATGTAGAATGACCATTCCATTTCTGAAAATAGACTATAATAAGGATTTTGAGCCACATTGACCAAGTTATGCCCATATTAAATTTTCGCCAAAGTGAGAAATTTTCTTCAAACCCCTTACTCTATTTTTAGGTGTTCTAGCAAGATGAAGTTTACAGGAAAAGATGATGAACCTACTATTGAAGAATTTATATAATATAAAAAGTCTAAATGGACATATGTTTGGAAAGTATTCCTAGGGCTTCATATGAAAGATGAGGTCGTTAGCTGGTGGGACTCACTTGACAGTTCAGTGAAGAGACTTCCCGAGAAAGCACTTGAAAAAGTCCTTTTGGACAAGTGGTCTCAAGCCAAAAAGAATGAAACTAAGAGACATAAAGGATTATTTTATACTCATATTTCCATATTACAAATTCATGGAAGTATTCATAAATATAACATCATTGTGCTTATTGTTCCTAGTTGCAAGCATAATTTTATCAATGTTAATTTGGCAAAAAAATTGCAAGTCCCAACAAAACATGTTGAAAACACACAGGTTGATAATGAAGATGCTCAAATTTATAAAGATTTGAAGATTTCTATGGATAAGTATGTGTCACATTCAGATTTTTATATTTCTGATATGGATCATGTGGATGTTGTTTTGGGATACCCTTGGATGGAATCTGTTGGTACGGTCAATATTAATGTGCAGAATAAATTCCTGAAGCTCTAGTATAAAAATAAGAAAATTACGTTGCAGGATATTTCCATTAGTAAACAAGTAGATTCAAAGGAGGTGGAAGTAGAAAACGCTACTGATACTGACACATCAAATGAGGATTTCATGGTGGAAGTAATAGTGGAAGACAAGCAAAATCTATAGGTGCCACAACAGGTACCAAATACCACTCAGGCTCCTTCAGGTGGTGAATTGAAGAAAGATACATCATCATTTAAAACTTTAGCATTTCACCACTCACACCACCCAACTAGACAACAACCAGCAAGTGGGCTAAGAATTAGCAACAAGGACAACAACCCCTAGACGACACATAGAGAGGTGAGACAAGCCACCCACAACACATCGACATAGAAGAACCTCCTTCCATCTCAAGCAAGCAAGGCACCAGCTAGATCGAGTGTTCACCTTTCTCTGGGATCACTAGATGCACGTGCATGGTACCAGTGGACTACTCTTTTGAGTAGATCTTATTATTTGTGTTCTTCTCATGTTTTGAGGACGAAACATGTTTAATGAAGGTTGAATGTAGTATACCTAGGGGGGATAATATGGGGTGCAGAGGGAGGTACCCAAGGTGATCATGAGATGTAAGGATAATAAATAAATGGGCCATAGTTAATAAATGAAGTGGTTAACCTATATAATGTAAGGGACCACAAATACTTAGGAAATAATGAGATAAGCCCATCGTATTGGATATATGGTATTGAGAGATGCATGGTTATTAGCCATGGTATTGTATGTATGAAGCCTCTATAGAGGCTAGAGACTCTCCATTGTGGGAGGTCAAGGATTATTGTATTGACAAGCATATGGATTGTGGAGTGATCTCCTTCCTTAAGGAGTAGTTTTATGGTGTTACACTACCTCAAGGGTTTCGATATTAATAAAGTTTTGAAGATTTTATACTTTGTTTATGTATTTATCTTGGGATTATTTGAAGTTATTGGGAATATTTCTAGTTTAATGTATTTTCAGGTCAGATCTACTACAAGTGGTATTAGAGCCTAGGGGGGATAATAGGGGGTACAGAGGGAGGTACCCAAGGTAATAATGAGGTTTAAGGATAATAAATACATGTGCCATAGTTAAGAAATAAAGTGGTTAAACTAGATAATGTAAGGGACCACAAGTAGTTAGGAAATAATGAGATAAGTCCATAATATTGGATTTATGGTATTGAGAGACCCATGGTTATTACCCATGGTATTGTATGTATGGAGCCAATGTAGAGGTTAGAGACTCTCCATTGTGGGAGGTCAAGGATTATTGTATTAACAAGAATATGTCTTGTGGAGTGATCACCTTCCTTAAGGAGTAGTTGTATGGTGTTACCCTACCTCAAGGGTTTCGATATTAATAAATATTTGAAGCTTTTATACTTTGTTTTTGTATTTATCTGGGGATTATTTGAAGTTATTGGGCATATTTTCTAGTTTAATATATTTCTAGGTCAGATGTACTACAAGTGGTATCAAAGCCTAAGGGGGATAATAAGGGGTACTGAGGGAGGTACCCAAGGTAATAATAAGATTTAAGGACAATAAATAAATGAGCCATAGTTATAAATAAAGTGGTTAACCCACCTTGATCATACTTCCTCCAAATCTGCAAGAATAATCGAATTATTCTTCCCTTCACTCCTTCCCAGTGGGCTTCTAAAGGAATGGTTCCCCATTGAAGGTGAGCTACAACAACTTACCACTTCTGAATTTATGAAGTCATGAAAAATTTCATGCCTCAATCACATGAAAAAATGACTCAGTCTGTGTAGCCACGGAGGTTGTGGGTCTGTCTTCAGTCTGCATTGCTACTGAGATGGTTTCAGCCCCAAGTTTTCTTATGCCTCCTCACTTTCCTTCGTATGCCTTGTACCTGCTTCCTTAACTTGAAAATATCCATTTTAGCTACATGTTTTCCCTAAACTGTGACTAGTACCTCTCTTTAAGAGGAGGCCTTCTTTTTGCACATTTCTCAATGAATTCTCATTTTACTACAACTGGTCTCACATTTAGTGTGGGGTTGAGTGGATTGACGTTGAAAAATTATTCAACTAGCTCTTGCTTTACCCTAACCCCCTCTATTTGTTCCTCGACTTGGGGAATAGTCCCAACGTATTCCTCTTTGGGTCTCGGAATATCCATATCTTCCCTTGGTGGTTCTGGAGTCACTACAGGCCCTTGAGAGGTAGTGTCTTCGACACCATTTTCTTGTGACTGCTCCACTTCCCAACTGTTTTCTCCTTCGGATCTCGAATCGTCCACACCTTCCTTTTGTGGCTCTATAGGCACTACAGGTCCCTGTGGGGTAGCATCAACAAAAAAGTTCTCCTCTAATGGACCTCTGGGGATAATATCAACCATAGTCTCTTCATTTTGTTCTTTAGTTGACATTGGTTCTTGTGTGACAGTTTCGATCACCAATCCCTCAATTTGCATAATTTGTTCATGAGACGACGTTGGTTCTTGTGTAACAGTGTCGACGATGGTGCCTTTAACCACCCTAACAAATTTTAAGATCGGGGGAGAGGATTTTTCCTTCACCAGGTGCCTAGGGGAATGAAACTTCATTGCCCTTCTTGGTAAGGACGTAAGAAGTAGAGAACGAAAAATGCTCTCTTCATTTTCCATTCTCTCAGTGCTTATTGCCTTAGGTCCTCCTTCCCTTGTGCTCATTGGCTGGTTTGTGCTCCCTTTTTTGTTTTTTGCCTATGCTTCTTCTATTTTATCCTTCTACTCAATAGTCAACATTGGTTCTTGTGGAGTAGTGTCGACTATGGCCCCTGCTTCTTTCAAGGGTTCCTTAATCGCTTGGGAAGGTGATGTTGGTCCTTATGTATCAACACCACTTGCAGCCTCATCCAAATGTTCCTCATTTTCTTAAACATGTGATGTTGGTTCTTGTGTGTCAACACCACCAATTTCATCCAAGGGTGGTGATTCTCTCCTCAAAGTGGCAGTCGCCATTGGTTCATGCAGAGTAGCATCAACAACATTTTCTTCTATCTCCATTTCTTCTGCTCCCATTGGGCCAAAAAGTGACGCTGGTCCTTGTGGAGTAGCATTGGTTATGGCCTCTTATGTCTTCATTGTTTCTACTCCCATTGAGCCAAAAAGCAATGTTGGTTCTTATGGAGCAGCATTGGCTATGGCCTCTCCTATCTCCATTACTTCTACTCCATTGAGCTAACAAGTGACGCTCGTTCCTGTGGAGAAACGTCGGTTGTGGCCTCTCCTATCTCCATTGCTTCTACTCTTGTTGAGATAGCAGGCAATGTTGGTTCTTATGGAGCAGTGTCTTCTGTGGCTTCTTCTTCTTCTACCATCAATTCTTCCTCATCTTCCCTTGTAGGCATCATAGCCACAAGTTATTCCTCTGGTAGCTCGGTGAATTTTCTATTTTCTATTTTTATAGTTTGTATGTAGGTACTTTTTTTACGGGGTTAAAACCTACATTTGGTATTAGAGTTTTTTCGGCTTCAATGGGATGCCTTTTCTGTTGAGGGGTTTTTCTTGGGCCTGATGTATACCCTGTTCAGTGGGAGATCTAGGGGATTCATTCTTTTTGTGTAAGAAGATGGCGAGCAGTGGAAAGATAGAGTCAAGAAATTTAATGGTCAGATTTTTGAGTTGTGGAAAATCAAGATTGAGTATTTGTTGGTGGATAAAGACCAATGGATCGTGGTAGATCCGGGTACTAAACCAACAACAATATCATCTGAAGACTAGGTGAAGTTGGATTGGAAGGAAAAGAGCACAATACAATTATGTGTCTTAGATTCAATAGTTTTGAATGTATTAGGGGAAGATTCAACGAAGGATTCATGGGACAAGTTAGGGACTTTGTATGAATCTAAGTCTCTGGTGAATAAACTGTTTCTATGGAAAAAACTGTATAACCTGAGGATGAAAGATAGAGACTTGGCGACAGAGCATTTGGACGCCTTTAATAATGTGGTAAGCTAGTTATTATCTATTGATATTAAAATTTTAGGTGAAGATAAGTGCATCAGTTTGTTCTGTTCTCTACCATATTCGTAGGATAGTCTGGTTGTTACAATAGGTAGCAATGCAATTGCCTTGCAGTTTAATGAAATAGTCTCATCGTTGTTGTCAGAGGAGATGAGATGGAAAAATAAGGAGGGCCAGAATGGTGATGCCTTGTCTTACGAGGACGGTCCTAGAACAGAAACAAAAATAAGTCCACGAGTGGAAGATATAAATCTAAAGGGAGATCTAAAACTCTAGGAAAACCTGTAAAGGTATGCTGGAAATGCAGAAAGGAAGGGAACTTCAAAAGGGACTATAAATCTAAAGCTCCTGAGAAAGGAAATGGACTTGATTATTCTCAATCTGCAGAGGTGAAAATCACCTTAGATGAAGGTGGAGATGTGTACTTGGCTTCTTCTTCAAGTACACATGTAGATCATAAGGCATATTTGATTGATTTAGGTGCATCCTTTCACTTCACTCCCTGTAGAGAGTGGTTCTACAAGTATGAGAAATATGATGGCGATGATGTATTCTTAGGGGATGAAAATAAGGATAGAATCATTGGTCGCAAAAGTTCAAGTTGAATTTGCAAGGTGAAAGGATTAGAACACTTCTGGGTGTTCTTCATATTCCTGCATTGGCCAAAAATCTTATTTCTGCAAGCAAGATAGATGACGCAGGTGTAAAATAAGTGTTTGAGAAAAATACTTTCAAGATGGTTCGTGGAGCACTGGTATTGTTATGGGGAGTTAGGATTGGAACTCTGTACAAGCTTCAGAGTAGCACTATTATTGATGGGTGCAAGAGTTATGTGGTTCCTGAAAGTGGAGCAGAAAATCTAGTGGTCTCTAGAGAAAAGACCATGCTATGGCATCAAAGGCTTGGACATATTGGTGGGGATGTGTACTCGTCTTATTCTTCAAGTACATAGGTAGATCATGAGGCATAGTTGATTGAATAAGGTGCATCCTTTCACTTCACTCCCCATAGAGAGTGGTTTTGTAAGTATGAGAAATATGATGGTGGTGATGTCTTCTTAGGGGATGACAAGAAGGCTAGAATCGTTCGTTGCAAAAAAATCAAGTTGAAGTTGCAAGGTGTAAGGATTAGAACACTTCTAGGTGTTCTACATATTCCTGCATTGGCCAAAAATCTTATTTCTGTAAGCAAGCTGGAAGATGCAGATGTAAAATAAGTGTTCCAGAAAGATACTTGTAAGATGGTTCGTGGAGCACTGGTATTGATGCAGGGAGTTAGGATTGGAACTCCATACAAGCTTCAAGGTAGCACTGTTATTGATGGGTACAATAGTTATGTGGTTCCTGAAAGTGGAGTAGAAAACCTAGTGGTCTCTGGGGAAAATACCATGTTATGGCATCAAAGGCTTGGACATATTGGAGAGAAAGGCCTTTGAATACTTCATGGTAATGGTATGTTAATTTCTCCTTGGATTTTGATTTCTATTTAAATTATCTATATGGAAAGAAGAATCGAGTGAGTTTCCCCTCTGGTGCTAAGAGGGTGAAATGAATATTAGAGCTTGTGCACAATGATGTGTTTGGACTTGTGCCAGTTACATCACTAGGTAAGTCTATATACTATGTATCACTTATAGATGACTTCTCAAGGAATACATGAATATATTTCCTCATGAAGAAATCTGAAGTCTTTGACGGGTTTAGAGAATTTAAGGCTCTAGTGGAAAACCAGACAAAGAAGAAGATAAAGGTGTTGAGGACAGATAATGGTGGAGAGTTTTGCAAGAAGGAATTTGAAGAGTTCAGTAAGAAGTGTGGTATAGCATGACAAAAGACTACTCCATATAAACCTCAAAAAAATGGAGTTGCAGAAATAATGAATAAGACGTTGATGGAAAAGGAAAGAAGCGTGCTCAATGGTGTTAGGTTAGGACAAGAATTCTGGGTAGAGGCGGTGGAGAGTTCATGTTACCTGTTCAACAAATTACCTTCATCAACGTTGGAGGATAAGACTCCACATGAGGTATGGATTGGTAAGAAACCTTCTATTTCACATCTGAGGTATTTGGATGTGATGCATATGTACATTTTCCAAAGGAGAAAAGAACAAAGTTGGATAGTAAATTTGAAAGGTTCACCTTTATTGGTTATAAGGATGGTTTAAAAAGTTATAATATTTGGAACGCAAAAACAAGGAAGGTTGTGTACAACTAAGATGTGGTGTTTAGAGAGGTGAAATATGTTGTTAAACATGAAATCCTACCAAAGGAACTTGAGAAGATAGAGTTTGAGCTAAAGGAGTAAGAATTAGACTCTACAACAGAAGAGGAACCAGAAGATGAAGAGCCACAAACCCCAGCTGTGAGAAGATCAATTTGATAGAAGGAAGCCAGAAAGGTATATTCCATCTTCTTTCTATTAAATTCTTTCTTTATCTATTACTAATGATGATCCTAGAATTGTGTGGGAAGTAGTAGATTCAAAGGATGGTAAACTCTGAAAAGAGGTCATGGTTGATGAAATGGAATCTTTACACAAAAATGAGGCTTGGGATCTAGTGGAGTTGTCAGCTAAAAGGAAACCCATTGGTAAAAAATGGGTGTTTAAGAGGAAGATGAATGCAAAAGGTAAGGTGGAGAAATACAAATCTAGGTTGGTAGAAAAAGGTTATTCCCAGGTGCCAGGAATTGATTTTGGTGATATGTTTTCTCCTATTGCCAAGGTAGCTTCTATTAGATTACTTTATCTGTTTTTGTCGTTTTTTATTTTGAGATAGAACAGATGGATGTGAAGACACCATTTCTTCACGGGGATCTGGAAGAAGAGATCTACATGAAGTAACTTGAAGGCTTTGTGGTGAAGGGTAAGAAATAACTTGTATGGAAGTTAAAAAAGTCTCTGTATGGGTTAAAATAGTCACCAAGGATGTGGTATTAGAAATTTGATACATTTATACGAGGACTTGGCTTCACCAGAAGCAAAGAAGATCACTGTGTATATTTTAAATTAATTGGTGATCATGTTATTTATCTGGTCTTGTATGTGGATGATATGTTGATAGTTAGAAATGACAAAGAATTTATCTAGGATTTGAAGACCTAATTGTCCTCCAAATTCGACATGAAAGATATCGGTGCTACAAAATATATTTTGGGCATGGAAATTAAATGAGATCAGGCAAAGAGGAAGCTCTGCTTAAACAAGAGGAAGTATGTTGAGACAATACTGCAGAGGTTTAATATGCAGGATAGTAAACTGGTGAAGGTTCCTGTTACTGTGGGTATAAATTTATCTGATGAATAGTGTCCCAAGACACAAGAAGAGGAAGAGGACATATCCTGTATTCCATATGAAAGTGTAGTCAGTAGCCTAATGTATGCAATGTTTTGTACTAGACCAGACATTGCACATGCAGTGGGAGTATTGAGCAAGTTTATGTCAAAACCAGGGAAGGAGCATTGGACAACAGTGAATCAGGTTTTCACATATTTGCATGGCACTAGTGATTATTGTTACAAAATTACATATTACAGAGCAATGGAACACATAAAATATATTGCAGAAATATAAACACATAAACACATAAAACAAGAGAGACACAGATATACATGGTTCACCCAGTTTGGGCTACGTCCATGGAGAAGTAGCCAGTCCTTCCTTTTATATTATCTAGCAAACTGAAGAGATACAACCTAGAGCAAATTTGATGTAATTCCCTCTTCACTCTCACTCAATCTCTTCTCTCTTTCTCACTCAGAATATAGATCTACATAGATGCAATACAATTTCCTCATATATAGCAAGGGGCTTCCTTATAGGGCAAAAAATCCTAAATTAAACATGACTTCTAACGTCATATCTCTGCCTAGTGAACGGTCCAGGTTGAGTACGAAATTACAACATTTTACAAGGTAATTTTACATCTATTTTTTAGCTTTGGGGGCGCAACCCACCCACCCCAACACACCACCCCCTCTCCCCCCTGGACCCCCCTTGTAGCGCAAATATTATGGGCGACGTTGTCACCACATTATGAACTGGAGTCCAATGAGTGATACCTCTGAATAAAGAAGACAATTAGGCTCCACACCCAACAAGTAGAGAAACAATGGGCATTGCAAGGCTAGATCAATGACTAATCTCTCTTGTGGAAAGAAAATAAGAAGTGGGAGAATGTTGGGTGTGTGTTATATTATTTCCATGACTACCTCATGCGTGGGGGGATTATTATCCCCCCCCCTGTATGTTGCGCTAGGCGTAGCAGGGGGAGGTAGCCCTCTTGCAAGGGGTCTGGGGCAGCGCCCCAGGAATTTTTTTTTGGATCCTATATTAGGTGGGTGGACCTACCTATGGTTTTGTGCATGGATTTCGCAACATGGTTTTGAGCATGATGGTTTTCTATCCATGGTATTTTGTAGATCTGGTCAAGGGAACTACGGTTATGTTCTAATCCAGTGTTAATGGATTGGGGTTTATGGATGCTTCAACATGTATGGAGGTAGCTCTCCTACAAGGGGTCCGGGGCAGCGCCCCAGGAATATTTTTTTGGATCCTATATTAGATGGGAAGACCTCCCTATGATTTTGTGCATGGATTTTGCAACATGGTTTTGAGCATGATGGTTTTCTATCCATGGCATCTTGTAGATTTGGTCAAGGGAACTATGGTTATGTTCTAATCCAGTGTTAATGGATTGGGGTTTATGGATCCTTCAGCATATATATGTGTGTGTGTATTGTAACATTGAAAGGAATATAATGAAAAATCAATCTAATAGTCCCAGTTTGGGATCTAGGGGAAAATCTTTGTGTATATCTATTTTATGTTTTATTCTCTCGCCATTGTTTATTTTCTGTTTTCAGAATTCGTATGCAGGAAATTTCTATATGGGGTTAAAGCCTACAAAAATATTGTCGAAAACACAAAAAAATCACATGAATTGAGACAAGCTGCAAAGATATTTTATCATTCAGAAGAAGAATGCAATTTTCATTTGCCTCTTCAAGGGGGCAACTTCCAACATAACATAGCTCAATGAAAATAAAACTCAATGCTTCTTCCCTTGCTTTCTAAGACTATTTATAGATTTATTACAACAAAAATCCTAACTACTAGTGGTCCCTTGCATAAGACGGGTTAATCACTTTATTTATTAACTATGGCCCATTTATAACTAATTGTGGTCCATTTTCTATAATGTGAGTCAACCACTTACAATTATTATTAATGCGAATAACCACTTATGGAATTTATTGACTTAGCTAACTAACTATGAATCTGACGAGGCCCCTTAGGCTTATTACATAGATTAAAAAGGCCAGGGTTGGACCTCAACACTGGTACAATGCATTGAGAAAGAATCAACTAAGATATGAGGTAGGAACCTCCCATGTTACTCATGTACCATATGTACATATGGAGGATATTCAATAGGAATTTACTACGCAAGTTGGCACTGTATCACCTAGAAAGAGGCCAAAGCATGATTTAAGGGTAGAAAGTAGTAGAAATTTCAAGGTTGATCCAATGTGAAATGGTGCAATTGAGGTGGAGCAACAAAGGAAACAAAGGGAGGAATACAAGAGAAGGTTAGAAGAAGAACACAAAAGGAGAAGAGGAGAACTTATGGGATGAAGAAGAAGAAAAAAAGAAGAAAGATGACTTGGTGAAGAAGAGAAAATCAGAGGAGTTATAAATAAAACAACAAGAATAAATTTTATAGTAGGAAAAAGAAGAGGAGGAAAGGAGAAGAGAAGAGGAAGAAGAACAACACAAGTGGTTGCCGGAAGAAGAAATGAAGAACAAATAGGAGGAAGAAGCCACAAAAATAATGGGGGAAGAATGAATGTCCTATAATATGGAAGTAGAGCTAGAGGAGGAGGATGACATTGAAAAAATTACAAATGAACCCAAAACTAAGGCAAAACATACTCTCACTGGTTGCCATCTACCATTTAGTGAAATGGGAATTGTTCCTCCACCTAATGATAGGGTTATGGATGTATCCATTTTTACTTTCGATGAGTTGAAGAGGATTGTACAAGAAAGGTGAAGGTACTTTCCCAATGATCTTGTTCATCTAGTCTTCATAGCCACATAAAGGAGATAGCATCCAATACCAGGAGGAATCCCCGAGCAGTCATTGTAGTGAATGTGGCTTTCATGATAGCAACACAAGATAATACAGAGTATCTTATGAGTGAGAATGCATGGTTGTGAAAAGAGCTAGCTGCCACAAAACAACAGGTTGGTCATCTTACTATAGAGAATCAATGGTTTTATTCTACTAGTATCAACAGGATGAAGCTATGGTTAGCCATATTTAAAGAATTGAAGCCGATGGAAGACACTATAAATAAACTCTGCAGTGAGATGATTCTCTTGCATGAATTAATGGTGCACCTGGTCAAAATTCAAAAAAATATCTTAGGAAATACTAAAGGTTTTGAAGGTTACAAGCACAAATGTAGATTTGATGCAAGTATAACAACCTTTGGTTGATTTTCATGTAAACAAAATATAATATTGGGGTCATGGGACATGTATTCCAAGCTGAATGTTGGACAAAACCATCCTAGTGGGTGTCACTTTTGGTTTATTATGTCTAAGAAAATTTACAAGTGAAAAATGGAAATAATTGGCATTTTGTTTATGAAATAAAAGAAAATAAGAGAAAAAGGCGATGAAGGGTCACAAATTTGCATGTGAGGAAAATTGAAGGAAAATGAAGAAAATAGAGGCATCAATGATAAAAAGGCTTTTGAGGATTACTTTATGGCTTTCTTATTATATAGTTTTGGAGCTCTTTTGTTAGGTCCCTATACTGCTAGTGTAACCCCTTATTGTTATTAGTGCAACCCCCTTATTATATTGTTGTGCCCATGTAGTCCCCATATTGTTATTATTGTGCCCCATAGAAGCCCACTATTGTTATTGTTATGTTGGCTTTGATTATATTATGACCCCTTAGACTCCTTATATAGAAAGGATGTCTCGTCATTTGTATCATCCAAGAATTTTTCATTTAAAGGAGGTTTCCCCCTCGAAGAGGCTGATTTTGAAGTCATTGATCACTCTTTTCTTCTATTTTGTGAGATGGTTGCATAACATTTGGTATCAAAGCTTTGGATTCTAGGGTTTCACTACTCCAAAAAGGTCATCGTGGAATTTTAGCTATAACTTTTTCTCTATGAAGTTTTAGAAGCTGAAAAAACCCGTTTGATCCAAAATTGTTCTGAACCTCGGGACTGAATTTCATATCTTTTCTCACTATATTTTTGGAGATATGATATGAGCAAGTCAGGGTTTTTGCAAGCTCCAGAATTCCATCTCAAACATGTCATTGTGGCATTTTTTCTTTAATTTTGTTTCTACGAAGGTTCAGAATCTGAAATTAAAACACATTTGAGCCGAAATCTTGGTGAATCTTGGACCCTAATTTCAGATCTTTTTTCGCTATATGTTTGGAGATATGGTCCAAGACATTTAGGGTTTTTGCAGGCTCCCGAATTACATCCCAAATAGGTAACGTGGGGAAATCGTCATAACTTTCTCTTAGAGCATCAAATTGAAATTTCATAAAATGTTATAGAAAGAGGATGGCCTTTTATTTTCTGTGTATCAGTTCAAGTCCTAAAGTTGAAATAGTGACATGTGGTACTTCGTACAAGTTTGTACTACTGAACCAGTCTATAATCAGGTCATCGTGGGAGATTTAGCATAACTCTTCCTTGGAGAATCCAATCTTGATCGAACTTGTGGGGTTGGAAAAACGACTCAGAGGGCTACTGCAAGTTGAAATTTCAGACCTTGGAGATCCTAAATTTCATAGATACAACAGATTCAAGATCGACTTGCTAAAAGCAAGAAAAAGAATGACTCGAATCAAGAAAATAGAAGCACCTAGTAAACAAACTTGGATGGATGATTTGAAGAATGCGATGGAAGATAAGATAAATAGTTTTATATGTGCCATGGAAGCTAATATCAATCGTAGGGAATCATATTTGAAGAAAGGCATGGAATATTTGAAGAAAGACATGGAAGGTTTGAAGGAAGGTGGGACAAAGCTGCGACAAGAAAGGCCTCCTAATGATGAAAAGGTAGTAGAGGAAACTCATGATGATAAAAAAATAAATGGTAATCATGATTTTATAGAATCTAACATTAGATTGAAGACCCATCATATTCCAAAGATCGATATGAGGAAGTTTGATGGCAAGGATCCCATAACATGGATACTACAGATGGAGAAATATTTTGATCTACATGATGTGAAATTGTTACAAAAGGTACATATTGCATCTTTATATTTAGAACAAGATCAATTTTTATGGTGTAAAGGGCTTTGTTCTCGTAAACCACTCTCCACTTGGTCAATTTTCATAGAGGAAATGATAGCACATTATGAGGATACAAAGGGAAAGACCTTCTTTAGCCAATTGATAAATCTCAAACAAAAGGGTTCAATGATAGAGCACATTGAGGAGTTCCAACAATTGAATTTAAGGGTAAATGATATTCAAGAGAATCATAGGATTGATGTCTTCATAGGGACTTTAAAGGATAACATTCAACATGAGGTTCATTGTTGGGAACCTAATTCATTAGAGAAGGCATTCATATTATAGAAATTTTTTGGCATTGCAACCCCAATCATATATGTCCATAAAACAAGGGCTTCTAAGTCCCTAAAAGTGTTGTTTCATACCCTAAAAGAACAAGGTCATCTGATTACATCATCTCGCAGAAGTTCTCCATAGAAAACTGCTTAGAACTAGTCAAAACTTGACCATATAGAATTCCCAGTGCAGAGGGTGCAATGAATCTCACCTGCTCAGTGTAAAAAGTGTGATGCATACTGGAAGGCCATTCTGTAGGGTGCGATGGGTGAGAATAGACAAATGGAAGAGCTAGTTTGCAAGGTGGATGATCATGGAATCTTCCAGAAACTTCTCTTGTGACACTTGCCTCTCTGAATTCACCTAGGGATGAGTAAGAGATCATTAATCTTCAAGTGGAATCAAGAACTATCAGAAAGAGGACACTAATCAAAATCTTAGAAACTGACTCACCCCCTTACAATCATCTATATATGGATCCCTCATCACAGAGATCCAGGGTGCTGGAATCTTGTATCTTATAAGGAAGTGCTGTTGGTTTCCTGGTGCAATATCATAGTGTTGGGAGATCTAAGCTTTTCATGAGGTGAAGAAGGGCTTTCATGCTGAGAGGATGACGCTGGGTTAGAACAATGGGTTGTAATTGTTAAATTGGAAACTAGGGCCAAACTCCATGTGGGTCGGCTTATTTATGGCAGCTGATATTTTTATTGGATCCCTCTCGTCGAGAGGTGTAGGATTGATCCAAAGATCATCCGATTCTGATAAGTATTTATGGAGATATGAATTTATTTTGTTTATGTAATTATTATCAAGCCGACCAGCTCTTATGTAGGCTCTAGAAGCCCAACCGACGTGTCTATTCATCATCCTCATTGTGGTATAAATAGATGAGGATTTGATATCATTTACACACTCATTCTTGACATGATCTCCTCTCCACATCTTGGGTTTTTGGAAAAGGAGAGTCACAAAAGGAATACGCTGGCCTAGTTTGATGATGCCCTAATATGCTAACCTCAGCCGCAGTCAAAGGTGGAAGATGAGCTGCAGATGATGCCCTTATCTACGCTGGTCATGGAGACATACATACGTTGTTCATAGAGACTGATATACACAGGCAATGGAAACATGTATACGCTGGGCATGAGAGTCATATATACGTTGTTAATAGAAGACCTTAGCCCTAATCCGTTGGCAATGGAAACTATATACGCACAGCTCTCTATACGCTGTAAAAGGTAACGAAGCTGCAGTTGCAGTGATGCTCTAGCCGCAATAGCCGCAGAGAGCCAAGATATATCCACAAGGATAGAAGAGTTGCAGTCCAGGCATGTGAAACCACAATCAAGACATGTACACAGTCATGAAGACTCAGTTTCAATCTTCTCCCAGTCTCGGTGATCTCCGTCATCACTGAAGCAATTACAATCTCGACATACCAGAAACGCAGTATCCCGGATGGACAAAGAATACTGTGTATATATATTGCAGAAAGAACAAGGGTTACATCTAGGCTCTATATCAGATCTGTCTAGACATATCACAACGAATATATGTGATACTCAGTATACCTGTGATTAAAGGAAATATCTACAGATGTATAAATCTAGGAATATATATATGAACAGCATCTCGTCAACCTACAAGTGTTTTGATCAAGCAGATGAACTGAAGGATCTGTCCTATGATCAAGGATCTCAACATACATTTTATATTAACTTGCATACCTCAGTATGAACTGTAATTTGATATCTCTCTATGGGTATTCGAAATAAAGTTCCACGGTTGCAATCATAGTTTAGACACACATGGAGATCTAACCTTCAGGTAGACTTCATGGATATGATAAAGAAGCAACAGTGAGGGTCTCAATGATGATGTAATAATGGTGCAACAGTGAGGACAACCTCAGTCTCAGCGCTGGAAGTTTGGGCATAATTACATTCATAGCAAGGTCAAGATCTCAATGAAGCAGTGATGAATGATGATGAAAAATACGACATTGTGGGCGAAGTAATCATGGGCAGCATGATGTATGGGCAACATGATAAAGATCATGGGCAGCACAGTGATGTATGAGAGCATGAGCAGCATGATGATCATGGGAAACATGATGGTGCTACACAGTAAGGTGCAGCAAATGGACGAGATGCAGTATGATGATAGTTGAAGGAGTCACCTTGAGAATCAGTTGAAGCAGAATGTATTCAACTAATCTCATAATGATACAAAATGATCTATGCTAGATCAAGATAAGTCAAAGTAATGACTTCTGTTGTAAATGTACTCTCTCTCTCTCTCCTTCTCTTCTGAACTTTGAAGATAAAAGAAGATTTGATCAAAGGGTTTCCCCACACATTGCGGGGTTTGTCCCTGGCTCGTGCCATATCTTGTGTCCTCTTGTCTTGGCTTGTCTTCTGCGTTTTATATTTATGTTCTATATTCAGTTTATCGTAATGCTGATATGATTACTAACTGTGACAATTTAAATAAATTTCTCTAGCATAGAACATACCTAATCTTAACAGTAATCCTCTTTGCTTTTCTTGATATTCATAAAGCTATTCAAGTTTTCCTCCACATTCTTGTATGTTTGATGATATATGCATTTGTGTGGTCAATATATATCTGGTTCTATATTGTTTATGATTGTAGATCTCTGTTCTTCGATAGTATTATGCTGCTTTGATTCCACAAATGCTCTTTGAAGTTGGGAAAACAAAGAAGGAGTGGCAAGGATCTGTCAGAAGGGAGAGGAACCATGCAAGGAACCAAGCGAAATACTAAGGTTGGTGTCCTTTGTTCCCCTCTTATCTATTTTTCATAAAGGAAAGCGATAGTAGTTTTGGTTTGTTTGTTTCTAAGATAGCTACCCGTCTTAGTGGGACTAGCAGCTCTGAGTGGACACTAGATTTCCCGATAAAAAAATGGTGACTCCACTGGGGAGCGAATAGCTTGTTTGCTTGTCTATATTTGTTTGTTTTATAAACTTACAGACGGAGCCTGAAGTCAAGCCAGCTAGCCTTCGAACTGAATTTGCTATGCAAATTCAAAGTAGATCAATGCTACTTCAGTCTATCTCTGGGTTTTGTTTATAAACTGAACAATCGATTTGCAAACATTCTAATTGCCCTAGTGGTGGCTCTAGTAACCTCATTAGATCAACCCCTGTGATTTATATTTACTGAACATCACTTGCTCGGCCTAAATCCCTGAACTGAGTTGCAAACTGTGACCAAGAACCAAGTTGAAGTCTCATCTCTGGACCATCGCACCTTCTCCTCTTGGGAATCTGGATGCATCACACCTCCTGTGTGTAGTAGGTGCACTACATCGCACTTTCCATATGTAACAAGTGTGCTGATCAGACAAGACCTCTTCTGCTTCCAGATTTTGG
Organism: Pinus tabuliformis; assembly: GCA_031772625.1. Classification (NCBI taxonomy): domain Eukaryota; kingdom Viridiplantae; phylum Streptophyta; class Pinopsida; order Pinales; family Pinaceae; genus Pinus; species Pinus tabuliformis. The sequence goes on along the minus strand of CM062814.1, from coordinate 4,360,970 downwards.
TTGTTTGTTCACTCTCTTTAGCTCTATTCAAGAGTTTTGCTGTCTGTGATCAATACACCTCTGTGGAAACCCCCTTCCTTTCCATCATTCTGCCTCCATTGTGCAAAGAACTGTAAACGTTTTTGTGTATTGTGCGCCATTTTCAGTTCTCTTTTACAAGGAAGTAGCATAATCGAACTGTCGTTTCTTGATTTGGAAGTGTCGCAAGTGTCGTTTTCATTCGTAGAAAAGAATCCTATTGTTCTTGACGGTCGATTATACTGTTACTCTTGTATTTGATTTGAATTAGTGGTTTTTTCAAGTGTCGAAAGCAGTTTTCAATTCAAAATCGCAAAGTGTCGTCGTTATCTTCCTTTCGTATTTTGAAGAAAAATTGTTAGTACTGTCGCTTTGAAAATATAATTCAGATTAGTACTTAGCATTCTTCTTGTCATTCACACATTAAGAAGGCTGAAAAAAAATACATGCATGTGCATTTGCATTTAGATTGCTTGTTGGTTTGATTTAGGACAGTGAATCTAGTGTGTGTTATGTGCTCTATGTTGAAAGAATCTCATTTCTCTTTCCTTAGTAGCTAAGATTTTCATTGCAAAAATAAGATTAAATGATTGTTTGTCATCTTAGATTGCATTTTAGGAATTATATATCTACATCACGCGGTGAACCTGAAAGGAAAATTTCTTAAGCAAGATCAACTGTAAAATAAATTCAATGAACATAAAAACGCTTTGGAACCTAACGCACAACATTTAGAAGTCTAGGCTAGAGATGTATTCCGACGCCGTAAAGCCTGGTAACTATCGCTTTCTTTGCTGGTTGGGTGATTCCTCCTCTTTGAGACGACAAGTGCCAGTATGGACTTGTGCTCCCACGTACCATCGAGTATATATTGGGAGACCACAATAGGCTATATCCTTTATCCTTAGGAAGCCGTGTCTGCCGCGATATCGGTTGCAATGCATTGAACATAGCATTCAGGAAGATTGATTGCCATATCGTAAAAAGTATTATGAAGTTTTGCAATTGGTTTGGTAATCCCTCTATCTAGACTTCTAGAGTAGTCTCTTTCATTCCTTTTTAGACTCCTTAAAGGAAAAGGTCCATTTGAGCACTTGTCACTTCGGGCTCATTAAAAATCGAAGGCGACTAGAGTCATCTTTTGTTTTTTCTCGACTCTTAAAAATTGAAAAAACAAGTTGTGTCAAAGCGTCTAAGATTCATTTAATTCAGAATCATTTTCCCCTTTTATTTTGAGTTGATCAAGTAATCCAAAATCGTGGAAGAAAGTCAATCAAAACCTCGCCGTTCACGGATGCTTATGAGTCAACCGTCATTGACTCCGGAAACGAAATTTTTCCAGACAAAGCAAACTCGTTTGACTGGATCGAAGTCCCCTAGTTTGGTTGGAGCAAGTACTCCGACATCCTCGGAGACTCCGATTACTCCGAACATTTCTGGTATCCCTACCTCTACAGAAGAAATTTCACAGCCACAAAAGGACATTATAACTGATCCAAGTGTGACAGTAAACACTTCTATTCCCGAATCGGCTCCATCTACAGCTGATTCGGAAGGTGTTACTCCCCAAACATCAATTGCCGCAGAACCTATACCTTCTTTGGCACCAGAAATATTTTATGGACCTGACGGTCTACCTCTTCCACCTGGTTTGATTGCCATAGAAGAGATTGTGGAGGATCCTCCATCTAACACTCCATCAAAATTTGAAGCTGGGATCACACTATATCCTTCTTCATCAGAAGTTAGTCTCCCACCATCAGAAGTTCCTGGAGAACTGCTGAGGAATCTTTTGGATAGACTAAATATGTCTGAACAACCGCCGACATCTAGGACTGTGTCATTCAACACAACGACGATAGAACTTCCTCCTTCTACTCCGATAATGTTCGCTGGCGTACCATCTGGCCCAAATAGCTCTCTATTGCTGGATGGAGTACATCTAGGGATTGTTTCGATAGTATGGACTATTCCTGTTTGTTTGTCCAGAATAATATCTGGAATCTCTTATGTTGAGTCTCAACAAATTGATCCTTTGCAGTGTCAATTTGGGCAATCCGGTCCCCAAAGGAAAATCATTCCTTTGAGCACTGGGTTACTGTCGTATGGAGGGAAATATACCCTTTCATTGTCTCCTCCAGGAGAACAACCATACGAGAGTTCACAACAGAATTCAAGGTATGCTGGAATTACATCTAGCGGTTGGGTGCCAATACTGCCTCAATAACCAAGAGTTGTATACTTGATGCAACAAATTTTACCTGTGCCAAATATCCCCACTATGCCAGCTATCATGACAGTGTCGAAAGTACAAGCATTTCCTGTTGTATTTCAACCTCAGGTTTCTCAGGTCGTAATACAACAACCTCTTGTCCCTGCGACGCAACCACAATTACCGACTAGCGGAATGACCCAGGTTCAAACAGGGACCATTACCCCCCATCTTGGTCAAACTGTCAGTACTGGGCAACAACTCATGGCTGGTACAATAACAACAACCACAATTCCAACAAGCTTACCAAGGATCTGAGCAACAAGTATTTGCAAGTAATGGGCAGCCATACATTCAAAACGGTCAACATCAATCATATCATAATGGTCACGCCCATCAACCTTACCAAAGTTACCAACATCAAATGCATTATGCTGGTATGCGAAGGCCAACTGCTCAGGCAATCCCATATTATCCTGGGTATGCTTTGCCGAACTTGAATCAGCAGTTTCCTTTCGTGGCAACTTTAGAGTTACTAGATCTAAATCGACTAACGAACGATCCAATTGCTTACGCCCCTTGGTGGCCAGCAATTCCACATAAACTTCCGTCAGATATTCCTAAATTTAATGGAAATTCGGGTGAATACCCATCCAATCATGTGATGACCTTTCATCTGTGGTGTTCATCAAACACTCTCAACGATGATTCGATTAGGCTTTTCCTTTTTCAGCGAACGTTAACTGGTCCAGCAGAAAAATGGTATATGGAATTTCCTAGAGCTTCATTTGATAACTTCAGTACCCTGACCACAACCTTTTTAACCCATTTTCAGTTACCCATAAGGTACGAAATGGGAACAAAGCTTCTTACCAATTTCAAACAAACAACAACCACTCACATATCTGATCATATTCATGAGTGGCGACGTCTTCGTAGAATGGTAAAAACATATGTTTCTAATTAGTTGTTGGCTGAATGTTTTATTAAGTCATTGTTACCTTCTATTACAGAAGATGTGGCAAAGGAAGGAGTCATCACTGAAGAGCAAGTTATTGCTCGTGCACAATATCTAGACTTGATCTATACTCAGTCTAGCACGCTCTACGATAAAATCCCTGATGCTCCTAGAACAAAATTTTCCATTCCTCCCCCTCCTAAATAAAACAAGGAATCTCATGCTAGCAATGGCATGATAGGTACAAATAGAATGAAAACCGTAAAGGCTACGTCAAAGAAGGCTCGTACAGTTTCAAGTCAAAATGAAAATGAAGAACTTCTCGCCTCTGAATTAAATTCCGTATCAACTGACAAAGGCAAAGAAACCAAGTAACCAGTGTTGGAAATAATACTGAGAGGGGGGGGTGAATCAGTATTATCTAGCAATTTACCAAATCTTCCTTATTTGATTCTTTTGAAATATTCTTGTATATCAGTGCCATAAAACAATGAGCATGAATAAAGAAAATAGACAGTCACACCAAAGAACACAAGATGTAAGGTGGAAACCCAATGCGGGAGAAAAACCACCTGCTGCAATATGTCTCTATCTTCTTTCAAGAAATTCTTTTTACAATGATCTTGTACTGGTGCAGTCCTTTACCAGCACGCAGGCTGCAACCTGCAGAGAGCTACAACTCTCTCTCGTTTTCCAGACTCTCCTGGAAGGGAGCTACAACCCCCTACTTCTTTTCATGAAGAATCAAATGATCAACAAGTATACAACAGATACAGTCTACGACAGATATCAGATCAGTAATTACAGAAACAACCCAGAACACCTTATGAACAGAAATATACAGTCAACAGATCATCTTAAGACAGGGACGCATATTTTCTTTCTGTGGCCTGCGACTGGACGCAGTGTACCTTATGCTGTTCTGCGTGCAGACGCACTGTTCCTCTTTGCTTTTCTGCGACAGACGCACACAGAAACACTATCGCGCCGCGTCTTTCGCTTCAGAGACGCACCCAATACCACAGTCGCGCCGCGCCCTTTGCCTCAGAGACGCACCTGAGCCTTTACTGTACTGCGTCCCGGCGCACTTTCCCTTCACTGAATCTGCGTCCCTTCAGATATAGAAGATAAGAGGACTTCAGAACCAACCCAAACACTCAGATCCACAGATCTGATCATGCGCCATATAGATCGTAGTCCATTAGAAGATTCGCCCTTATAGATTTGGACTAGATCTCACCAAGAGATATTCAACCAAGATGATGCTTAATCCAAATGAACTCCTTTGCTTTATATAGGCAAGCTTCTCCCCAAAGCGTGGAACAATACCACGAGCCGACACCATAGAAACACAAAAACCGTCGGCTAGACACCACACAAGAAACCCCCACGTGCTTTTCTCTGCCTTGAAATGTGTGCACTGGGCGGACGCACCTCCTGAACGGCTGGCCTGCGTCCCTGGACGCGGGTTCTGTATGGTATACCTGCGGGGACGCACTTGCTGAACATATTTCCTGCGTCCTTCTTGATTTACCACCTGAATGAGTTTGCCATCAAGGACAACACCTGAATCATAATGCCAACAAACTCCCCCTTTGGACTTGATGGCAACCACATAATCTTCAGCGTCATCATTCTCCCCCTTTGACATCAAGGGCAAAGGGTATGCTCCCCCTATGCTCATGCTTCTCCAGATCTGTAACCAGAAATCCATCATGAAGGAGACAGAGACATATTGCAGCTATTTCCAAGATCTCCTTCTCCATAATGCCAACAATGCATTATGTGCTCCCCCTGAGCCTATACCATCAATAGGAAGATGATCAACAGTGAGATGATGCATCAACAACCCCCAGCTTTTGCCTGAGGTATTCAAAAGTGTCCCTGGGCAACGGTTTGGTGAAAATATCAGCAACTTGTTCCTTAGAAGGAACATACTCCAACTTGACCTTCTGTTCAAGTACTTGTTCCCGGAGAAAATGGTACTTGATTGGTATGTGCTTGGTTTTTGAATGCATAACCGGATTCTTTGAGATGCTGATTGCACTTGTGTTGTCACATAAGATAGGAATAGGAGGTGTACAAGTGATTTGATAATCCTGCAAAGTCTGCATCATCCAAAGAAGTTGGGTGCAACAAGATGCGGCAGCAACATATTCCGCTTCAGCTGTAGACAAGGCAATTGAACTCTGTTTCTTGCTGAACCAAGATACCAGTCTGGAACCCATAAAGAATGCACCACCACTTGTGCTTTTCCTGTCATCCACGCTTCCGGCCCAATCTGCATCTGTATAAGCATGAAGAGTGAGATCTGTATCTCTAGGATACCATAGGCCATAATTTTGAGTCCCTTGAAGATATTTGAAGATTCTCTTCACTGCTTGAAGATGAGTCTCCTTTGGATTTGCCTGAAATCTTCCAACTATTCCAACTGCATGCATGATGTCTGGTCGGGTACCTGTCAAATATAGTAGACTTCCAATCATAGATCTGTAGGTTGGTTGATGTACTGCTGCAGATTCATCATTTGCACTGAGACTACATCCTGTGACCATGGGTGTACATACTGGTTTTGCATCTTCCATGCCATATTTCTTCAAAATCTGCTTGAGATACTTGGTTTGAGATAAAAGGATTCCTCCTTTCTTTTGTTGGATTTGCAAACCAAGGAAGTATGTCAGTTCTCCTAGCAAGGACATCTCAAATTCTTTCTGCATGACCGAGGCAAAGCTTTGACTCATAGCTTCTTCATTACTGCCAAAAATAATGTCATCTACATACACAACAAGTATTAGTAATTTGTCATTTTCAACTTTTATATAAAGATTGCTATCTGCTGAACCTTTTGAAAAACCTTGTTGATGAAGATATTTGTCCAACCGGTAGTACCAAGCCCTTGGAGCTTGTTTGAGACCATAGAGAGCCTTTTTTAATCGGCATACAAGATTTGGATCGTTTCCAAGAATGAAACCATCTGGTTGTTCAATGTACACTTCTTCATCCAAGTCTCCATTCAGAAAGGCTGATTTCACATCCATTTGAAATACTTTGAAGTTCTGACAACTTGAGAGAGCAAGAAACATTCGAATGGCCTCAAGTCTTGCAACAGGAGCAAAAGTTTCTTCAAAGTCTATTCCTTCTTGCTGTGCATACCCTTTACAAACAAGTCTGGCTTTGTTTCTAATTACTTCTCCATTTTCATTCAATTTATTTTTGAAAACCCATTTTGTTCCGATAACATTCTTATCCTTTGGTCTAGGAACCAGCTCCCAAGTGTTGTTCTTTTCGATTTGCTCAAGTTCTTCATCCATTGCTTTCACCCAACATTCATCTTTGCAAGCCTCTTTCACATTTTGTGGTTCAGTAGAGGAGAGTAATGCCAAATAACTTGAAGCTTCTGCAACTGTTCTTCTAGTTTGTATACCTGCTTCTTTTTGTCCCATGATCTGAGATTCTGGATGGTTCTTTTGAACATATCTGGATGGAGTCTTTTCTTCTATTCTTGTTCTTTCTTCTGCTTCTTCGTGAGGTCCGTCTTGAGATTGTTCTTGCGGTTCTTCTTCTTCATCATTCTGTCTTTGAGGGTAGCTTTCATCTTCTTCAATGTCTTCACGATGTATTTGCCTAGGAATGTATCCTTTCTCATCAACCACTACATCAATGCTGTCAACAATTCTGCCAAGTCTTTTATTGTAGCATTTGTATGCTTTGCTATGTGGAGAGTAGCCAAGAAGAATTCCTTCATCTGCTCTAGGATCAAGTTTGCCAAGCTGCTCCTCAGTATTCTTGATATAGCATTTGCTCCCAAAGATTTTGAAGTGCTTTACCGAAGGAGTTTTACCACTCCAGAGCTCATGAGGAGTTTGAGTGCTGTTCACTCGGACATTTGTCTTGTTGAGAATAATAACTGCCGCATGTGCAGCTTCACCCCAGAAGGTTGCAGGAGTTCCTGATTCATCAAGCATAGCACGAGCCATTTGCTGAATTGTTCTGTTCATTCTTTCCACTACTCCATTTTGCTGAGGAGTTCTAGCTGTAGAAAATTCTCTCCTTATCCCATGTTCATCACAGAAATCGAAAAATTCATTTGAAGTAAATTCTCCACCTCTGTCGGATCTGAGGCACTTAATTTTGTGACCTGATTCATTTTCAACCAAAGCTTTGAAGGATTTGAATTTTTCGAAGGCTTCATCTTTGTGCTTCATAAGTCCTAACCAAACAAACCTGGAGAAATCGTCAATAAATAATATCAAGTATTCCTCTCCTCTAGGTGTTCTTTTTCTGAATGGTCCACATACATCTGTATGTACTAGCTCAAGAGGCATGCTGGCTGATCCTTCTTTCTCTGGAAAGTTAGTTCTGGTTTGTTTTCCAAACTGACATGATCTGCATATGGTGTTGTCAGGAATTTTGATATCTGGAAGATCGCGAACTGCCTGATATTTGCAAGCTTTCCTTATTTGTGAGAAGCTTAGATGTCCCAACCTTCGATGCCATAACCAGTGCTCTTCATCCTTGCTTAGATAGCATTGTTGTTGTCCTTCATCAAATATGTATAGATTATTTGGAGTTCTTTTTCCTTTGAGAACTGTTTTACCTGTATCAAGATCACGAACAAGACATCCATTTGATCTGAATATAACCTCGGTTCTTTGATCACACATTTGGCTTACACTTAGAAGATTATGCTTTAGTCCATCAACAAACAAAACATTTCCAGCCTTAACATTTTCTTTTAAAGGAGCAATACCTTTTCCTTTTATAGTTGCAGGAGTATCATTTCCAAAAGAGACTTTCTTTCCCTTTTCTAAATTAGAATAAGATTCAAGTTTTTCTTTATCACCTGTCATATGCTTTGAACATCCACTGTCAATGTACCATAGATTTTCTTGTCCTTCTGCATAGAATGCTATCCCACATCTTTCTGTTTGAGGTTCCTTTATTTTCCATGTTTTGGTGCCTGAGGCTTGTTCTTTTTTTTGTTCTTGTACCTTTCTTTCCGGAAACCTGCTTCTGCATTCAAAGTCTTCATGTCCAAAATTATTGCAAATAGAGCATTCAACTTCATTTTCAAGAGCTGAAAAGTTGTTATAGGTCCTTTTTGTAATCCCTGTCATACTTCTTTGTTTTTGAGCTTCCCTAGTCATGATTGTTTTATACGCAACACATTGAGCTGCTTTGTGACCAAAGTTATGGCAAGAAAAGCATTGTCCATTGAAGAAGCTTCTGCGATTATTGAATCTACCAGCCAACTGATTGTAATTTCTATTTTCATCTATTCTTGAACCAAATTGGGAAGATTTTACCTGTGGCTGGTTGTGGCTTTTGTTCACCCTTAAGCTGGATTGCCCCTGATAGTTTCTGTTTGACGTTTGTCCCTGCTTTACCTGATGATCTTCCTTGTGCTCTTGCTCATTTCTTCTTGCTGCATCAAGATAGCTTTTTGAAGTGGATGCTTGAGAAGTTTCTCCATTATAGCCCAGACCTGTCTTATTTAGTGGAGACCGCTGCACACTGATAATCTCATTCAAAGTTTCAGATCCTTTGACAAACTTGAGATTGATAGTTTTTGTTTTCTCAATTTCTTTTCTAAGACCAACAATTTCACCTTCTAATTTTTCAAGATGTTTTTCCTTTTCATCAATTTGAAATTGTAGAGTATCAATAATCATGTTCTTTTCTTCTATACATCTCTTGAGTCTAGTAATTTCATCATAAAGGTTATCTACATCTACAGCATCCTCATAATCATCATCTTCAAATGCCATTAACAATCTGTATTTGTTACCTTGTTCATCTTCATCACTGTTTGATAAGCCATCACTATCTTCGTGGGTGTAGTAGCTTTTCTTATTTGCACTCTGTTTCTTGTTCCATCTAACTGGTTCCTTTCCTTTATCCTTAAAAGAGCATTTTGCAGCATAATGACCTACTCTCCCACAAGCAAAGCATTTGAAAGGTAGCTTACCTCTGAACCTTCCAGAACCCCTTTGAAGATTTCTGACAAAATTTGATTCTTCTTCCTCTTCTTCTGGAACATGACTTGCTTCATAGTGATCTTCTTTGCCTGATGCTTTAAAAGCAGCTTCCCTTCTGTCTGATGGACCTCCCTTTCTCATTTCATAAGCAGTTAGAATTCCATGTAGCTGAGACATAGTGAGAACACGGAGATTTTCCTTTTCCTCTACTGCAGATACTTTAGATTCAAACTTGGGGGATAAAGATCTTAGAATCTTTTGAACTACTATAGTCTCTTTTATTTCTTCACCCAAATTTTTCATACAATTAACAATCTCATCTACCCGAAGAAAATAATTAGCCACACTTTCATCATTATACATCTTGAGAGTCTCATATTGAATCCTGAGAGTTTGAAGTTTAGCTTCTTTTACCTGTTCATCTCCTTCATAGCTAGTGATCATTTTGTCCCATATCTCTTTTGCTGATTTGAAGTGCATGACCTTCATGAACTCTGTTTGGGATATACTTCCTAATAGAGTACTGACTGCTTTTGCATTTGTTTCATACTGCTTTTTCTCAGCTGGATCTGTAGGAGTAGCTGAAGGAAAGGCATAGCCTGATTCTACAATGTTCCAAACTTCTGTACCAAGAGATTGAAGATATGCAGTAACTCTTACCTTCCAATAATTGAAGTTTGTCCCATCGAAGACGGGTGGCCTGATTGATGCTTCTCTCTCGTAGTTGCTCATGATGAACGATCTACCTTCAAGCGATCAAGCTTTTCAGAAGGACCTGCTCTGATACCAATTGTTGGAAATAATACTGAGAGGGGGGGGTGAATCAGTATTATCTAGCAATTTACCAAATCTTCCTTATTTGATTCTTTTGAAATATTCTTGTATATCAGTACCATAAAACAATGAGCATGAATAAAGAAAATAGACAGTCACACCAAAGAACACAAGATGTAAGGTGGAAACCCAATGCGGGAGAAAAACCACCTGCTGCAATATGTCTCTATCTTCTTTCAAGAAATTCTTTTTACAATGATCTTGTACTGGTGCAGTCCTTTACCAGCACGCAGGCTGCAACCTGCAGAGAGCTACAACTCTCTCTCGTTTTCCAGACTCTCCTGGAAGGGAGCTACAACCCCCTACTTCTTTTCATGAAGAATCAAATGATCAACAAGTATACAACAGATACAGTCTACGACAGATATCAGATCAGTAATTACAGAAACAACCCAGAACACCTTATGAACAGAAATATACAGTCAACAGATCATCTTAAGACAGGGACGCATATTTTCTTTCTGTGGCCTGCGACTGGACGCAGTGTACCTTATGCTGTTCTGCGTGCAGACGCACTGTTCCTCTTTGCTTTTCTGCGACAGACGCACACAGAAACACTATCGCGCCGCGTCTTTCGCTTCAGAGACGCACCCAATACCACAGTCGCGCCGCGCCCTTTGCCTCAGAGACGCACCTGAGCCTTTACTGTACTGCGTCCCGGCGCACTTTCCCTTCACTGAATCTGCGTCCCTTCAGATATAGAAGATAAGAGGACTTCAGAACCAACCCAAACACTCAGATCCACAGATCTGATCATGCGCCATATAGATCGTAGTCCATTAGAAGATTCGCCCTTATAGATTTGGACTAGATCTCACCAAGAGATATTCAACCAAGATGATGCTTAATCCAAATGAACTCCTTTGCTTTATATAGGCAAGCTTCTCCCCAAAGCGTGGAACAATACCACGAGCCGACACCATAGAAACACAAAAACCGTCGGCTAGATACCACACAAGAAACCCCCACGTGCTTTTCTCTGCCTTGAAATGTGTGCACTGGGCGGACGCACCTCCTGAACGGCTGGCCTGCGTCCCTGGACGCGGGTTCTGTATGGTATACCTGCGGGGACGCACTTGCTGAACATATTTCCTGCGTCCTTCTTGATTTACCACCTGAATGAGTTTGCCATCAAGGACAACACCTGAATCATAATGCCAACAACCAGGAGGCAAGAAGAAAAATAAAGGGAAGAAGAAGAAACAGGAGGAGTTGTCTCCTGAAAAATATTCTGCAACCCTTCTGGAGATAGGAAACCAAGTCATCCATGCTTTATATGTGATGAGGATCATTGGATGAGAGAGTGTCCATATAAAGTTGAGCTTAGAAAATTCTTCAAGAGTTCAAAAACCTCGGCAGTATTGACCGATCCGTTTCTGAACCCGGGAACAAATCTGGTTGCTAGTGACAATGCTTCCCCGTCCCAAGTGCTAATGTTGTCTGTTTCGAAGCAGCTGAATGATGCTTTGATATCGACAAGGAATAAAGATTACAGGAATCCACAGATGTCGAACAACAAGGATAATGAGAAACCTAGTAGTTCGACAACAACTTCAACCAGAGTTGTGCCACCCATCACTCCTGAATTAACGATAAAACCACCAAAGGGAGTAGTACACAAATCAAATTTTAATCCTTGTGCCAGAGTAGCACAAAATTATAATATAGTGGAGGATTTGGCCCAATTACCATATGCGATGTCGACACTTGAGGTACTGCAAAATTTCGCCTCACAAAAGCAGGCTTTATTGTCAGCGATAGGTGGGATTGACCCAACAGATTCCAATCTTGTGGCATTTAATCACAAAGGATATGACCCTCAGTTACCAGCTCAACTAGCTTTCCTTATTCAAGTGAAAGCCCTCAACAAAACTGTTCATCGAACAATTATTGATGAGGGGGCATCTACATGGATTATGTCGATGAGTTGCTGGAAAAATTTAGGATCTCCGCCCTTGTCGTGATCATCGGCGACATTAAAAGAATTTGATGGACGAACATACACCCCATATGGGATATTGAGTAACTTGCAAGTAGAACTGGGGGCAAAACAGTAGAAATTGATGTTGAAGTTATCGAAAAAAACCTCGATTACAACATCCTATTGGGAAGGCCCTGGATATATGTTATCGCTGCCGTTGTGTCGACGTACTTCAAGAAGGTTGCATTTCCCTTCCAAGAAGGAATTATGGTTGTCGACCAACATACTTTTCTCCCCAACAGTTCACAAGTTACGGGAAGCATTTCGATGATCCATGGAAGCCCTCATTCGCTTCAAAATATCGGAGTAGGCCTACTAAAAGACCCCACATTAATGGGAACTTTTTCCCTACCGCCTCCAAACAATTTGGCAGAAGTGGCAACAGTGGGAACCTGCAATATGATATCTTCTATTCAAAAGATATCAAGTAAAGATATTAACTTGGATCATCTCCAGGTATTGCCTCCAAGCCTAATAGAAATATTGTAGCAATCAATGTTTTCAACATGGGAGGCAAACCCAAATCAATGCTCATCAAGCGTGTGGATAGATAGGTCTAAAGAATATGGCACCCCTTCAGATCCTTGGTTGCAAGTACATTCTACAGATGAAGGAATTATTCAGTAAATGATGATTGACGGGTTACCATGGGAAGATTACCACCATCGTTCCCATCTTCTGAATTGTAAGGAAAATAGTTCCAGTGACCTTGATCATCCCTCAGTTTTTGACTTTCTGTCAAATACTGTAAATACGGTGGATTCCAAGCAAAACCTGTCCAATATTGAAGAGACTATCGCCATAAATATCTCGACCAAAACATATGTTGTAGAGAAGATTCATGTCGGCAAATCTTGTTCTCCTTCAAAACTAGAAGTATATTGCACTCTTTTTCGCGAGTTTAGAGATGTCTTTGCTTGGTCATATGATGAAATGCCAGGCATTGACTCGAGAATAGTTGAACATGAAATTAAAGAACATCATTCAACCATATCTCGACGATCTTCCGACTCATTCGCGAAAGTGGATCGATCATCCGCAACATTTAAGAGCGATATTTCTACGTTGCCGACACTACAAGGTACGACTCAATCCACACAAATGTGTGTTTTGTGTCAGTTCTGGTCATTTACATGGCTTTGTGGTCTCAAAAGACGGGATTCGTCTCGACCCAGGTAAGGTTCAGGCAATCATTGATTTGCCCCCACCTTCAAATTTACTTCAGATTCAGAAACTCCAAGGGAAAGCAAAATTTCTGAGGAGGTTCATTCCAAATTACGCCGAACTTGCTAAAGGTTATACTCGTCTGTTGAAAAAAGAAGTACCCTTCATCTAGGATCAGGTTGCGCAAGCTTCCTTTGATTCTTTAAAAGAATCCCTAATAAAAGCATCATTAATGTATGTTCTCGATTATCAAAATGACTTTAACCTGTATCTGGCTGCAACAGATACGACCATAGCAATGGTTTTAGTTCAAGAAGACGATGGAATTGAACATCCAATATATTATTTAAGCTGAAACTTAAATGATACAGAAATCAAGTACTCCTACGTTGAAAACCTAGCTCTTGCAGCTGTTCAAGCAATACAGAGATTTCGACACTGTGTCCTCTTCAGAAAAACTACCATTTTATCAGATTGCAACCCCATGACTTATATATTGTTGCGAAAGTTGCTGGGGGGAAAATATTCAAAATGGATAGTGATTTTACAAGAATTTTATCTGGAATTCAAAAAATCCAAATCGAAGAAAGCCCTGGTTTTCATGGAGTTACTATGTGATCTCCCATCATCGTCCAACGATGCAGCATCCGAAGAAGCAATCATGGACGAATCTTTGTTTCTGATATCTTCAAGCAATCTGTGTTATGGAGATATAATAATATATCTCCAAACCCAAGCATATAGGTCTATACCTCACACTCAGAACAACGATGGATTCAATACCAAGCAAAAGACTACGTGATCGTTGGTGATACGCTTTACCGTCGTGGTATCGATACAGTTTTGCGGAGGTGCCTCATCCATGAGGAGGCCGAAAAAGTCTTGAATGATTGTCATTCAGGTGCATGTGGGGGGCATCAATCTAGTTATGCTATGGCACAAAAGATTTTACGAGCAGGATACTTCTGGCCAACAAAGTTCAAAGATTGCATAACCGTAGTCAGAAGTTGCCACGCCTGTTAAATCTTCGATTCCAAAACCAGAAGAACACCCGCACCTCTGCAACCAGTAGTTGCTGTTGGGCCATTCGCCAAATGGGGCATAGATTTCATGACATGTAACCCCACCTCGGCGGGGGGCATGGGTATATCATAGTCACAGTAGACTATTTTACCAAATGGGCCGAGGCGATGCCTACATTAAACAACAACTGCGAAATGACTGCCCTCTTCTTTTTCAATCATGTAGTCTCCAGATTCGACGTTCCACAGGCCATAGTCACAGATCATGGATCGCATTTTCACAATCACATGATGGTTGAGTTGGCTACCAAATTAAGACTATCCCACGATAGCTCTACTCCCTATTATCCGCAAGCTAATGGACAAGTTGAGGCAATCATCAAAGTCCTGAAGCCAATGCTGCAAAGGATGATTGGAGTCCATTAATAGAGTTGGCACCTGATCCTGTACTTGGCCTTATGGGCATACCAGACATCAGTGAGGAATGTGACCAGGTTTACACCTTTTCAACTGGTGTATGGCCTGGATGTGATCTTGCCAGTTCAGTGTGAAATCTCGTCCCTCAAGCTCGTGGTTGACCTTCTCCCCGGAACTTCAGAAGAGGAGGTTTGTTTCTTGGAATTAATCCAATTAGATGAAACTCATCGTGATGCTTCTTTGGCTAACGAATCCCATAAGAGACGAGTCAAAGCGCAGTTTGACAAAAATTTCAAACCTCGTGTCTTCTTAGAAGGTGACCTAGTCTTACTTTACGAGTCCAGTAGTCCGATAAGTTGGGAGCAGGTAAATTCAAGTCTTTATGGATGGGTCCCTATATTGTTAAGCATGTATTAGCAAAAGGAGCCTACGAGTTGGTGGATTATGATGGGGTTCCACTAGCGCAACCCCGCAACGGGTTGTACCTCAAGCGTTACTATGCTTAACTCAGCGTAGTAACCCCTGTGCTTTTGTTACATTTTTGTTTTTGCTAGGGGAAATTGCTTTGTTAGGTAATCCACTTTTTGCATTCGTTGCAGATGTTGAACCTATTGGAACCATTTGTTGGATATGCCGACGGAGCGAGTCGTAGTTCGCGGAACCTATCTTTCGTGGCCTAGGCCATCTTCAATCCCAGCGGCGAGTTAGTGAGTTTCAGAGGGGTATGTATTGGTCGGTCAATGAACAATATCGCTAAATACAACGCGTTGATAGAACTCCTCTCTGATGCCATCACACATGGCATACACCGACTTGTCGTCAAGCTAGACTCACAACTCGTCATTCTACAACTCACTGGTATCTACTCTGTAAGGAATCCAGCTATCTACCGCATGTTCCTAAGGGCCAAGATTTTGGAAAGACAGTTCGATTCTATTCAATATCAACATATTTCCAGAAATTTAAACACATTAACAGACTCATTGGAAAATTATGTGTTATATAGACATTTGCGACATTTATAAAAAAAAGCATTGCATCAATATTTGCATCAGGATGATGTAACTTAACCAAAATAAAGCTTCGAAAATCAAAAATATATATATAACTGTTTATGGTTTACACATAATGTTCTGTAACTAAGAAAAAATTGGTCAGATGACCCAAAACTCGAAATGCTAGGGGGCACCCTAGTCTAATGATGCTGGTGATAACAAGTCACCGCCTGTACAATCATGCGTAAAAGCCTAGTCCATCGACTCGGCACGCCAGTGGTATGTCGCTACAACCTCAGAGGCAGCTCATTGGTCCTCACGTCTAGAATACCAAGAGTGAGACCCTCGACCTGATCCTGTAATGCTAAAAGAGTCTCGGCCACATCAAGGTCGTGAAGGATGGCCCTCCCCACAACCTCTCCTGTTGGAGCGGCAGCTGGCGCTCTCAGGCGTACTGCTGGTCGAACTGGTCCAATGTTTGCATGAGAACACGAGTTTTAATTAGTCTTGATCAAAGAAAACATAAGAACGTTATGAAAACAATAAACAGGGATATGGTCAAGGAATTTATCTATAGCACCTCACTGCTCACCAACCAGCAGCACCAAATCCGGGTCACCCCAGAAATCCATACCAACATATGGACACTCGGCATAAACCATCTCCTGGCAGTTGGACCACTCGAAGAAGGCGTTAGAGAAAGAAATCTGGGACTGACCAGCATGTCGGGCCATGAGGTCAACCCATCTCTGCATCAATGGTTCGGTCGGTGGAGGTAAACCATGTGAAATGTACTGCGGCTGCATTAGCGGGATCTTTTCCAAGGCGAAAGTGGTCAAAATAGAACCATAGCCAAAATTTTTGGATCTTCCACTTTTCACCTTGGTCAGTTGTTCTTTCATCATAAGGAGTAATGCATCACACCAGTTGAACACCTTCATTTTGAGGCATTCCAAGGCGTACTGCATATAAGACCTGTTAGCCACGTGAAGAGCCGCACTACCAGCCAGTCTAGTAAAAGTAATCAGAATGGTCCTCAAGGACCGGTCAGTAACATCTCAGATGTTGATCTTGCTGTCCCTACTCGGCTGAGATCCCTCTCTGCAGTACCGGCGAATGTAATCTTTCACAGATTCGCCCCCACGAGCAAAACTTGATAATGAGAGAGGGGCACCATGCCCCAATAAACCGGTCAAAAAAATAGATGTCCACGATAGTCAAGGGGATGGATTTACCTCTGATCTGGAACACCTGGTTGGTAGAATCCCATGCATCGAGGAAATATTGCAACAAGTTGATTTGTTGCCTCATGCTAGAAATGCAAAAGAACTTGAGTAGGCCACAGTTCCGCAGTGCAGTTACCGTACCCGAATCATGTAAAGCAACCATGTCCTCTTCTTCATTCTCGTGTTCTTGCCATGTAATATCCATTTTTCTCTGATGAATCTCTAAAGACAAACAAGAGAAGAGTCAGGGTCCTGATTTGGCAAAAAATAGGCAAAAATTCCATGAGAAAATAGTGCAAAAGTTTCCCTCGCGCGCATCACACCCCAGCAGTGTACTAGGAGCGATGCATACTGACTGGCCAATGATCAGTCCAGTATGAATCGCACCTTTTGATATAGGAAGGGTGCGATGGGCCTAGGGCGAATTGTTCAAATCCCAGAGGCTCAGCAAAGTAGGGAAACATGCTCAGAATTCAAAAAGGAAAGAATGCAATTGAAGAGCACAGGTTTAACTCCTAGCTGGTCTAGATGGTGCCGAGAATCGTCCACAGAATCTCCTAGAATCAGCCAGTGAAAATCAGGGGGGAAAGCACCTCCAGAGCTCCAACAAACCAAGTTCAAATGAAATGGTAAAATGAGAGGTAAAAATCACTTTTAAATTACTATTCACGTAATTCGAGTAAGGTATTAGTGTTTTTAACTCATTTTTCAAGCATATGTTTTCATTTCTAATCAATTTAATGAAGCAATTGAACAGGTAGTATGACCATTGAAAGAACAAAGTGCTAACGGTGAATCAAATAATCAATGACCATTATCACGAGCAATTTTTATGTGAAGTTCAAGCTTGTTAAAATTTAAACCTAAGCAATGAGAAAATGTTTCCCCTAGAGTTTAAGCTCATTAAAAAATGAACCAATCTCCAGTAAATAACCATTGTGAATGCATTATCATCAGCTTTTGAGCCTTGGTCGTGTTCTCATCATCACCTCCACTCTGTTTTAGCCGATCATACGCCTCCATTTGATTGTTTACCCTTTTTGAGGAACATCTATGATGAGTGATTCTATTAGCCATCCTTGTGACACTGCCATGATTAGAAAATTCCAAACCTTACCTAGAATCAGCTGCTACCTGAAATTATCACTCGTTCCTCAAAAAACGAGTCTCCTTTAAGCTCTTTTCATCTGACTCGTAAAATATGAAAATATTGCTAAGCAGTTGGCCTCTCCAGCTCGTTAAAGCTACCGGAAGTGCTATCCCTCCTCTAGATTTTAATCTTTTTTTACCTGAGGGATTATTACACAAAAAGATCGAGCGCTTGTCTTGTTTGGCTCATTAAAATTATAAAAAATTCATCCCTTTTGTATTATTGTATACTTTTTCGGACGTAAGAGATTATATGAAAAAAAGGATTATAGGAGTTTCCTTTCCATCCCTTTTCAGACTCTCTAAAATTGAAAAAGAACTGAGTTATCATTATTGTTAAACTCGTTAAAATCAATAGCGACAAACTTGTCCAAATGGACGAGAATGAGTTTCAATGTCGCTAGGCTCGTTAAAACATAGTGACGGGTTCGCCCGAAGGGCAGATTATAGAACAAGCATATGTTATCCTCCTCAAGCTTGATAAAAATAAAGAGGTACTAGTCAGCAATGACTGGGGAAAATTGGGAAGAAAACTTGAAGAAACTTTATTGGTAGCAAGTCACTCTTGAACATGACACTTTCACTCCACGTTCAAGTCGGGTTGGGTTATTCCGTTCATTGTTCATATCACCATTAATCCATCGTACCATCCATCTTTGGGGTTAACGCTACCAATCCATTTCAGTGTTGCCGGTATGTTCAAGAGAAGTCGCTCAGAGAATTCACCTTTGTCTCATCCGCTGCAATACATTCACGCTCCATTCTTTCATGACTGCCACCCAGAACCTTGTATCATCAGATCATTTTCATCTCCACAAAATCATTTGCTCTGTTCCGTTTCGTAGATATGGGATTCATTAAGGCCCTCCTACGACTGGTCGCTTCTTTTCGACATCAAATCATTATCCAAGAAGTCGACCTAGGAACAACTCTTTCAGTACTTTGAAGCTTGCATGCCTCAATGGCAAGTTTCTCACTTCTGGCGACAGGTTTACATCAATGGCCTTCGACCGAAAGATTTTGCATGGTGTTCGACACCAATCCATTTTTCACACCACACAAATTGTACTGTAGTACCTTGAGGGTCATCATCATTATCGATGATTCCTCTCGCACTTGTTAACAACTTACATCATTGGCTGGTAATTAGGCGATGTCTTTCCATGTTTGACTCCAGAACATCTTTCACATGGATCGACTTTTACTCTGAGTGAAGATTGAACGAGTTTGAAGACCCCAGATCTAGTTTCATCCATCCGGGTTGCGATGTATTCAGGAATATAAAGACATCAAATGTACATCATTGCTGAACAGATGATCATCCGAATCAAAGGATGATGACTCTGTCTGAATCATCAGTCTGCTACATAGACAGTCGTCTGTCCTATGTACATGAAAATGAATTTATAAAGTTGAGCATGGGAATGCCCTCCTTAGCTAGATCATGAAAAATATTATGAAGATAATGTATTGTATTGTATCTTATTATATGTTGCCTTCCAGCTTGAAAAAACTTTGGATCCTCATGATAAAGCATTTCACCCGACATCAAAAGATTAACGACCTCATGCTTTATGGGGCAACTGTTATAGGCATTTTTTGGCATTGCAACCCCAATCATATATGTCCATAAACCAAGGGATTCTAAGTCCCTAAAAGTGTTGTTTCATACCCTAAAAGAACAAGGTCAGCTGATTACATCATCTCCCAGAAGTTCTCACATATAACTGCTTAGAACTGGTCAAAACTGGACCATACAGAATGCCCAGTGCAGAGGGTGCGATGCATCTCACCTGCTTAGTGTAAAATGTGTGATGCATACTAGAAGGCCCTTCTGTAGGGTGCGATGTTCGAGAATAGATAAATGGTAGAGACAGTTTGCAAGGTGGATGATCATGGAATCTTCCAGAAACTTCTCCTGTGACACTTGCCTCTCTAAATTCACCCAGGGATGAGTAAGGGATCATCAATCTCCAAGTGGAATCAAGAACTATCAAAAAGAGGACACTAATCAAAATCCCAGAAACTGACTCACCCCCTTACAATCATCTATATATGGATCCCTCATCACAGAGATCTAGGGGGCTGGAATCTTGTATCTTGTAAGGAAGTGTTGTTGGTTTCCTAGTGCAATATCATAGTGTTGGAAGATCTAAGCTTTTCATGAGGTGAAGAAGGGCTTTCATGATGAGAGGATGACGCTGGGTCAGAACAATGGGTTGTAATGCTCTTTTCTTTTCTTGATATTAATAAAGATATTCAAGTTTTCCTCCACATTCTTGTATGTTTGATGATATATGCATTTGTGTGGTCAATATATATCTGGTCCTATATTGTTTATGATTGTAGATCTCTGTTCTTCGATAGTATTATGCTGCTTTGATTCCACAGGTGCTCTTTGAAGCTGGGTAAACGAAGAAGGAGCGGCAAGGATCTGTCAGAAGGGAGAGGAACCAAGCAAGGAACCAAGCGCAAGACTGAGGTTGGTGTCCTTTGTTCCCCTCTTATCTATTTTTCATAAAGGAAAGCAAAAGTAGTTTTGGTTTGTTTGTTTCTAAGATAGCTACACGTCTTAGTGGGACTAGCAGCTCCGAGTGGACACTAGATTTCCCAATAACAATGCAAGTTGGCAAGAATAATTGAAATCAAAATTATGGCAACAAGAAATCCTACCACTCACAATTATAAAGATGGAAGTGTTGTTTCTCCTAACCTTTCACCACCTACAAGGTTGACACCACAACAATTGGAAAAAAAGAGAGCAAAAGGGCTTTGTTACAATTGTGATAGAAAATGCAGTAAAGGTCATAAGTGTTATGAGAAGAAATTAGTTTACATAGATGGGGAAGAGGAGCAAGAAAAGGAACAAGAAAAGTCAAAAGAAGAGGATATACACTAGGAACCAATCCCAGAGAAAGAAGAAATGAATCTGACCACATCTTGTAATGCATTGACTGGAATTACCACTCCTCAAACTCTCAATATAGAAGGGAATATAAAGAAGAAAAAGGTAATAGTGTTGATTGATTTGGGTAATACCAATAATTTTATTCATTGTATTATAGCAAAGGAATTGAATTTCTTCCTATATCCAACATCAAAGTGTCAAGTAATGGTTGCAAATGGAGGAACCATAAATTGCTTTGGAAAGTGCCATAATATCAAGCTATCCATGGGAGAATATGTCTTGAATAGTCCAATTCTATCCATTCCAATGGGTGGTGATGATGTTGTACTAGGAGTCCAATGGCTACAATATTTGGGTACAATAGCTTTTAATTTTCAAGAACATTCTTGAAACTTTTTTGGGAAGGAAAGGACATTGAATTAAGTGGTATCGCAGGGAAACCGGGAATGATAATAAGCTTTAACAACAGTACAAATCTTCTAAAGAAAAAACAATGGGGAGTAATTGCACAATTATGTTCACTAGAGGTTCCCACATCAAAATGATCTATTTCTCCATATCTCCAAAAACTTTTGGACAATCATTCAAAGGTATTTGAGACCCCTAAAGGCCTCCCACCTATTCGTGATCATGATCATGCTATTAATTTGATTCCATGAAGTGTTCCCCAAACATCAGGCTTTATAGATATCCATATGCCCAAAAGAGTGAAATTGAACGTATGGTTGCAGAAATGCTAGAGGTTGTTATAATTCAACCTAGTCAAAGTTCTTTCTCTGCTCTAGTGGTATTGGTACACAAGAAGAATGGATCATGGCACATGTTTCCGGATTATAGGGAGCTCAAAAAGCTTACTATTAAAGATAAATTTCTCATTTCTGCCATTGATGAATTATTGGATGAATTACATGGAGAAATTTACTTCACCAAGTTGGATCTTCATTCAAAATATCATCAGACTGAAGACATTCCAAAATAACATTTAGAACTCATGAGGGTCATTATGAATTTTTGGTCGTGCCTTTTGGCCTTACCAATGCACCTTCTACATTTCAAGGTTTGATGAATTCCATTTTCAAACCCTTCCTTAGAAAATTTGTGTTAGTATTTTTTGATAATATACTAATCTACATCAAGTCTTGGAACGATCATGTTCAACATGTTGACAGGGTGCTCAAACTATTGGAGGAGAAACAATTATATGCAAAAAGCTCCAAATGCTTCTTTGGAGTACAAAAGGCGGAATATTTCGGTCATATTGTATCTCATGAAGGTGTTAAGGTAGACCCTAGCAAAATTAAAGCCATTAAGGAATGGAAAATTCGAACATCCATAAAGCATCTGCGAGGATTTCTCGAGTTCACAGGGTATTATTGCAAGTGTCTTAAGAATTACGGGAGAATAAAATCACCTCTAACAACATTACTAAAGAAAGATTCATTTTCTTGGACTCCAGAAGCAACGAAGGCCTTTGAAGATATTAAAGAGGCAATGTGCCAAGCACTGGTCTTAGCTAAGCCAGACTTTACAAAAACCTTTATTGTGGAATGTGATGCCTCAAGAAATGGAATTGGTGTTGTTTTAGTGCAAGAAGAAAGATCCATTGCTTTTAAAATTCATCCAATCAAAGGAAAATATTTACACATAGCTATTTACAAGAAGGAAATGTTGGCAATACCACATGTACTTAAGAAATGGCGACCTTACCTAATGGGAAGACAATTCAAGGTAAAAATGGATCATGATAGTCTTAAATACTTTTTAGAACAAATATTATCTTCATAAGAACAACAAAAGTGGGTCACAAAGATGTTGGGTTATTTGAAATCATCTACAAAAAAGGGAAGAAAAATGTTGTTGCAGATGCACTCTCAAGAATGAGGATGTGGAAGCATTTTTTTGTGCCATTTCTATTATCCAACCAGATTGGATAAATGAAGAAAGGAATGAATGGAGGAATGAAGAAGAAGTGTGGCCACTCATTCAAAAGTTGTAGAATATCCCAGTTCAAATATTATTTCTAGAACTTGACAAGGAAGGAAAAATCATATTGGAAATTGACACAGTCACAACAACAAGAAATCGATAACTACAAAATCGATCAATTTCAGAGTATCTAATCAAGTGGAAGGACTTACCCACTGAAGATTCCACATGGGAGGATGAGAATTTTATACAGAAGCATCCATAACTACTCAAGCGTTGAGGAAAACATTTTTTTGAAGGAGAGGGGCATGTTAGGTCCCTATACTACTAGTATAACCCCTTATTGTTATTAGTGCAACCCTCTTATTATATTGTTGTGCCCATGTAGTCCCCATATTGTTATTATTGTGCCCATAGAAACCCACTATTATTATTGTTGTGTCCTTACATTATTATTGTTATTTCGCCTTCGATTATATTATGACCCCTTAGACTCCTACATATGGAAAGGAGGTCTTGTCATTTGTATCATCCAAGAATTGTTCATTTGTGTAATGTAAAGGAGGTTGCCCCCTCGAAGAGGCTAATTTTGAAGGCATTGATCTCTCTTTTCTTCTATTTTGTGAGCTAGTTGCATACCATCTTTTTTATTCTCTCATTCTCTCATACTCTTTCCCACTTAGAGAATTCTTGGAGCATGCTTCAAGCACTCTAGTATTCACTTGAATTTTGAAAATTAAGGCAAAGGAAAGAAGGAAAGTACAAGCAGGTGGATCAGTGGATACAACTGGATTTATTTGAATGTAACAGGTTGCATGTGCCATTTCTTCTTTGATTTATGGATGCATGGTATATGCATGTGATTATATAGATATGTGTTTTCATTGGGATGGAGGATTTCCTAGAATGATAGTGGTTTTAGCCTTGCCTTGTCATTTCTTGGATAGCATGTTGTTGTGGGTTTTTCCACTTGATTGTTTTCTAATTGGTGCTCATAATTCCTTATGCCAGTGGGTTGGAACAAACACTCTGGAAGCCCTGGAACAACTTGGGTTGAGTTACTAGTCATGAAGCCTAGGCCGGGACAAACACCCTTGAGCCCTTGGTGGGTTGAGTTACTAGTCCATGAGGTCGGGTTGGAAAAAAACTCTAGAAGCCTTGAAAGGTTATGGGTTGAGTTACTAGTTGCTGGAGCCCTGGAAAAATTGGGTAGAGAATGATCTACTTTGTATTAGTGATGTTTGACTGTGAGGTGGAATCACTGGTTGAGGGTTGAGGTGGTTTGGCCTCTTGAAGCCCCAGTTTGGTTTGTCTTGGTTATTTCCATGAGATCCCATATTCATGCTTGGAATATGGCGTATGGGTGATTGGCTAAAAGAGAGATTTGGTTTAGCCCAATTTATGGTAGGGTGGTACGTGGAAGTCTCTAACTTGGTTGGTATTTTCATATATTAATATGATACATTTTCCTATTATAATGTATGAGCATATGTGTTGATTACGATGGTAATCTTATGGTTGCCTTGCCATTATTTCTATTATGTTTATAGGTTGGTTATATGTTGGTTATATTATGTATATTATCTATGGATCGTGACATGTTTGATGAATATATGAATGGTTAATGAATATATGGACTAACAGGTGCTATTGTAGCTAGATAGGGAGGTTTTGGCATCTTCCTGATGATGCTCATGTGAAGACTATCACTTTATGATCAGATGTGCATTCATGACCTGTAGCTTACATGTTCGCCATGTGTTTGATAAAATATTTGTTATGTTCTAAGAAAGTCTAGGTCAAGTTTTTCCTTCAAGTTTGAATGTTTAGCTTTTGTTAAGTCACTTATGATTCTAAGAAGTCTCAGACAGTTCTCGGCAATGGTTTGGTGTCTGACCTCGAAATTCGGCTTAGATCTTGAGACCACACCCTCTGAATTAGGCAAGTTGGATCACAACCACTCCCAGGTAGTGTTGTGCATGTGGTTGGAGGCCTATAACCACATGGAGGCCTTGTCATGCATGTGATAGGGGGTTGAGTTGTCAGAAATGTAAACCCAACTCAGTGTTTGGTCACCTGGGGTGGTTCTTTGGCCCTTGAGGGTCCTGTAAACCATGTAGGATGTTAGTTTGTGGTTAGTAAGACTCAATTATCGGCCCCACTTCCATAATTGAATCTTGGAGGTCGGGTCATGTCATTGTAACTCTTCGTCTCATATTTACCCTGGTAGGCCAGTGAAATTGGGTAAATGTGGGGTGGGGGGTGGTTACAAGGTGATATCAAAGCAAGTTTCAAATACTTGGACTGGATGAGCTAGATACATGTTTTCGTCTAACTAAATGTAGTTGGTTATGCATTCATAGTAGGTCATACATGAATCGTGGTGGTCATTGTATGAATTTTGTGTCATCATGATGTGTTGGTATGTTATGAGGCTGATATGTTGGCCGAGATGGGGTAGGAGATGAAAATCATCAGAGCGTGGTTGCAGTATTGGACCGTAAGAGGGGATTGTCATATAGATATGTATGTTATGCATGTAGGTATGTTGGTTAATGATTGTTATAAGCATTATGGTTATGTACATTCATGTCATTTTATTGATGGTGTGGTTAAACACATGATAGATGTTATTTAATCAATGTGGTCATATGTACATGCATTAGATAATCATGAATGGTAGTAACTTCTTGTTATATGCGTTGCAGTCATACACATGACGAGTATGTTCATTGCAAATAAGATCTTGATGTTATATATGTCGTGCTAATATGGATTCACCTGTGTAGATGGTTACAATTATGATATTTAGGTATGAGTCAATATATTTGTGATATTGTGTCATACTAATCTAGACCGACATTTGCATATGTGATAGCCTCCCCTTAGATACATTGAGGTATGAGTTTGACTATGTCCTCAATTTGGTTTATCTAACATGGTATGCTTACAAGTTGTCTTAATGCTTGATTAATTGCATGATATGAGTATGTATCTATAATATTTCATGAAGGAATGATCTTGTTTTAAGACGGTCGTGCTAACATAATATGTGCTGAGATAAATGATATGCACTTGAGTGCAAGTGGGTGTTAGTTGTAGTATTATGACTAATGATTGTGAGTTGATTATGACAAGGTTGTTACTCTTGTTAAAGGCTAATTTCATAATTAATAGACTAATAGGATAAGGTTGTTACTCTTGATCTTGTGAACATGTGACTAACATGTGTGAACACTTGCAATGAAATATGCTTGGTATTAGCATTACAAGGTAACAATTAAATTATTTCATACAAATTACAATTGGGTGATGTGATAACACATAATAAGACTCAATTGTAGCAAGGAAAAAGTTAAAAGAAAGGAACTAGGTGAGAGTTCCTTTGGCTATGTTTAGAAACCAAAATTCCAAATGAATGAATGCTTTGCATACATGAAGTCTTTTTAACCTTGATTTTATTTGACATTATGTGGATACGTGCTAGATTCATGAATATGTATTTGACAGATATAATAAATGGTTTTCAATTATGGATGGTTTTGTCAAGGAATTGGAGTCCTTTGATAGATGATATATGTATGTTTTCAGTTACAAGTCAAAGTACTAGGTACAACAAGGTAAGGTAACTGGTTTATTGTTATATTTATTTATACTCTAACAATTATGTGTTTATGGTAGTATGATGTAGGGGATTGCATGGAAAAGGAGACTACCATGAAATCTTGAAGAAGGTTAGGGTTGAGTTTTCCCTTGGAAGCGTTGGGAACCCATGGGGTTGAGTCATGATGTTTGTTTTTAGATTTGTGCTTTTAGCCTTTTGTGTTTTTTTTGCGCTTGAATTGTAGTCTTTTTTATGTTTAGTGCATGGCCATGCCACTTGTTTGTGGTGTCATATTGTTATTGGTTTTTCATGGTTTTTTGTTTGCTTGTTGTTCTTTCCTTTTCGGGGGGAGATGAATGAACCCAACAGGAAGACCCAAATGAATGTCAATGCATGCATAAGGGTTGTTGAAGGCAATAATATCACAGTTAGTTGGATTGATTGGGGCCATTAGGGTAAATGGAAAATGGTAGGACAATCATGAGAAAGTAATAAGAAAGGTAAATTAAATGGGCTTAAGATAACATATGCCTTGGCTAAGTTGGGAACTATTGTGCTCAATGTTGTGCATTTTGTGCACGAATAAAGAGAATACTCTTAATCTTGACCTTATGATATCTGGTAAATGTGTTTTGATTATGATTATGTTGATGTCTATATATATATATATAACATTTTCTGACAGGATCGTCATGGATCATGCTTGTGGAGGAATGATTTCTTATGTAGGTGAATGACATGAATAGGTTCATGGTTTATGAGGAATCAAGCGGGAAGAGTAATCTTGACAGATCTATGAGGTTAGTAATGTGTGGATATGACTTGATATTATGTGCTTATACTATGCCTATGTTTATGCCATGGAAGTAATGATGAGGGATACATCAGCGGAATGACAGAAGTGTCCTCTGAGCCATGATGGGACAAGAATGGATAGTGGAAAGCCACTATAACCAAGGTTGCTTGGTAAAGGCTGTGAAGTCTCTGGATATGTAGTATTTGTATTGTGTACATGTTGCATATGTGATGTTGTGTACATGGTGTATAGGTGATCTTGTGTACATAAGTGTTGTGTAAATGTTGTATATGTGGTGTTGTGTACTTGTGGTGATGTGTAAATTTTGTATATGTGGTGCTGTGTACATGTTGTATATGTGGCATTGTGTACATATGGTGTTGTGTGAATGGCAAGTATGAAAAAAACATATGGTGTTGTGTACATGTTGTATATGCAGTGTTGTGTACATGTGGTGTTGCACACATGTTGGATATGTGGTGTTGTGTACATGTGGTGATGTGTTGTGTACATATGGTGTTGTGTACATGTTGTATATGCGGTGCTGTATACATATGGTGTTGTGTGCATGTTGTGTACATATTTTGTTGTGTATATGTTGTATATCTGGTGTTGTGTACATATGGTGTTGTGTGCATGTTGTACATGTGGTACTGTGTACATGTCATAGATGTGGTGTTATGTGCATGTAGTGTTGTGTAGATGGTGTTGTGTACACATTGCGCAGGTGGTGTTGTGTATACGTTGTGCAAGTGGTGTTGTGTACATGTGGTATTGTGTACATGTCGTACATGTTGTGTTGTTTATATGTGCTACTATGTTATGGGCATTGTGTAGTCATTGTGACATGTGTATTCATTGTATTATATGGTGTGTACATATATGTAATGTGTTGTACATTGGGTGTAGGTGCATGTATTGTGTAGTGTTGTACACTATGTGTGGGTGTATGTGTTGTGTTGTATATTGTGTGTATCTGTAGGTGGTTGAAGAGAAGGCACTGGTTGCTTGCCAAGTGTGGTAACTGATCCGATGTGTGTACAAAAGGACAAAGAACAAAGGTAGAAGCAAAGAACTGATTGAAAGATAAGTATCAATATTTTATTTTAGTTTTAATTACGCATGTGATCTATGACTCTGATCTATGATGGTTACACATGAGATATGATTCTAATTAATGGTGGTTGCGTTTTAAGCTAACCAAATGTGATATGTTTATACATGATGATTTGATCAAAGAGTTAGTTTAACTTGTTGTGGAATTAAACAAAATTGCAGGTGTACCTTATTGACAGGCCACCAATGAGGTATGATTTGAAATTATTTTAGTCTCTTTTGAATCTAATGGAAATTGTGCGCTTGATACAGGAAATCATGGAAATGCCTAGTTTGGGTGGTTGAAATTGGCTTCCAAAGAATGTTAGTAGTAACAATGAAAGGAATTGGAAGATGAATCAATATGCTGGTAGAGAACTTCAAGAGTAGGGCCACGGTGGGACACTAGTACCCAATAATGTCCACTAATTGCCATGAGCATGCTATGACCAGTATGATAGTTTTGAGGCATTGATTTTTGGACCTTCTGATGCAAGGAAACCTTGCAAAGTGATGGATCACCTTAGAGAATGAGTAGCAGAGAAGGGGATGCCAGGAGAACTTGGAAGGTGTGTGACTACATGGAAAGGGGCAACCAAATTTCTTGAGGGACTATGTAGTAGAGAATGGAAGGCCAGGGACTTGTTGTGGTCACCAACAACCCCCCTCCTTATTTAGTATTAGCAATAACACTATGTAAGTGGGGACCCTTAAAAAAAATAATCAATTAGTGCTTATATGTCACTCCTTAAGAAATATCGCATCGCGCCAAGAACGATAAGGCATTTTCTTATGAGTCAAAATGATAAAATGCGAGATTGCGACGTGAACTCCATCGCATCGCACGCATTAATAAACAATCATGTTGGAAAACCTTAAAATCGCCGTATGCGATATCGCATATCGCATCTCGCAAAATCGCATAAAATGCACATAACAATTAAATGATTAAGCGATCCGCGATCTTGTGATATTGCGATCTGTGATCTTTGCGATGTTGCGATCAAACAACCTTGCTATAGAACAGCACAATGAAATTGCAGTAATGCGATACAATGATGCAAATCGCAGAAACATTCCATCGCAGATTTTCCTGGCTCAATATTCAAGAAAAAGTTTTTCCATGAACCAAGAACTGGTTACGTGCTTTAATGATAATTAATGAATTACATGCCAGTTGTTAATAAAATATGGTTTTGTGTTTTTCGAAGAGCCAGTTCACATCATATGGCATGTTTTTGCATATCTGTGGCATTTAAAGCTTTCCTGTCATTATTTATTATCATTACTCCCTCCTCACTTGTGAACTGCAAGAACGAAGAACAAAAGTTACACAAAGCAATGTGCAAGAAGCTATGGGGAAAAAGGGGAAGGCTCCAATGTTCAAAGACAGAGAAAAGACGCCCTTATAAATAGATACCGCATGAAACAGAGCCACAGATTCACAAAATGCTGCTGAGTCATCCATTACAGATCTTTCATATACAGCCATGGTTAAATGGGTACTGAGCGATGCTAATATCAAAGATAGATAGTTTAATGCTCAGGGTCAGAAGCTCATGAGATCATTATTTTTAAAAAAATTTGAGCTTTATACCCGAGGAAGAGGAAGAGGCGCAAAAGGTGAAAAACGCATCAGAGAAGCCCGAATCAAAGAACGGAGGCAGTTTTCGATGTGCAATTAGTGCCTAGCGCTAATCGCGCATCGCTGAGAAAATTGCTTGAGAAGGAAAGCCTCTAACTACTCATTCACCTGTAAGTCTGGAAATTGCAAGAAAGCAATGATAAAAAAAACAAACTGGAAACAAAAAGCTAAAGAAAAGGCAGAAGCAATCCAAAGGGTTAACCAAGTTGAACTGGGATTATTACTGGTCATAAATGGTAAAGCCACATAGTCAGTGGATGACTCTCGAGTATATCATCGATTTTGCTGAGAAGATGATGCCAGCTCTTGCCAATTCTGTTTGCTTAGCTCAACCAAAAGCGGAAGACAATCAGCCGACTCTACTCATGCAAATACTGAATGCTTGAAACGTTAAGGAGAAAATGCAGAAATAGTTAGATATTAGATTTAATTTTTAGAAATAGTTTTGATTTATTTTTGCTTAGAAAAAGGGCGGTCATTTAAACCGCATCCTGAATCTTTGTAATTAAGTTATTTAGCTAGTAGTATTTAAACCCTTCTCATGCATTTAGAGAAGGGTCCAGAAATTTATCAAAAACTTGTCCTCAGAACATGCACTTTTTCACCCTTAGAGGAGGTTTTGATGAATGAATGGAACAGGATTTGTTGATGTTTGCATTTGATATCTGCTACTGATGTTGCACTTCTGTACTCTTAGTGGATGTTAGAGCAAAGAGAGATAAATCATTGTCGCTTGAAGCTCATGAGTAGGACTAGTCATAAATGGTACTTTTATCTCTTGACCATTTCTGCTTATGTGTTAAAGTGATATACAATTTTTAGTTGTTTATGTATTATTGCATGAATGCCTGAGTTATCATTTGGCACTTTTGTACGGTGATAACTATTTATTTATGCTTAATGTATGAATAGCTCATTATGAAATATGTTTTTCACAACTGTTTCGTCTAACTTTTTATGCGAAGTGGTTCATCCTTATTGATTTCTTTTCTCATAATAGCTGAATGATCTTTATTACCAGTTGTTATTTGAAATATTTTTAGATCGCATAATAGAAGAATTACATCCCGGGTTAGTATAGACTTAGATGTTGCTGCTTATTAGATTACAATAGCATAGCATTAGATTAAAGTTAGAATTAGAATATCTCAATTAGGAACTGTTAGATCAGGAACATCAAATTCTACACACACACACTCATAGATTGGGAAACTGGTCCCATATCCCCAGTCGGACCCGCTATACCAAACGGATAAGGAGCTGCCAACCAAGGTCCGGACTGGGCGGGTATCCCCCTTGTTGTAGACCCAATTTTTGGGGCTTCAACATATTTGGTGCTAGAATGAGGGCCTGAACTATGAATGGCAAGTAAATCTAAATCTGAATACCATTTTGAGAGTAAATCGCCCTCACCATCTCCCTCGACTTCTCCATTACACTTAAATCCAGAGTTAGAAGTTGCTGGAGTATCAACCGCTGCTACAAACCCTGACATTTCAGAACAATCTACCATTGAACCTCCTGAAGTTGAATCTCTGATTCACAAACTTCAGCGATTTTCTATTTCTCCTCAAAGGTCTGATAAATCTCAAGGCAGCGTGACTTCGCAATATAACCCTGCTCATCCCCTGACCAGATTAAAGAGTGAAAAGTTTGGTGTTCAACCAACCGAATTACCTCTTCCCACAAGGAAAAGAGCAAGGAAATCCCCTAAGGAGTCTGATAGCGAGACTCTTTCATCATCATCATCCATCTCAACTTCTTCACTGCGAAGTCAACCATCCACTCCACCACTTCAGATCATTGTCCATCCGTCCACTGGAACCCCCACAACTCTTCCTCAATCATCTGCAATCGTAGTATCCTCATCTTCACAACCGCAGGGATCATCTTTTGCACTTTTCTCTGTTAGTAGTTCAACAATGGCCCAATATCCATGGAATAACCCTGGGGCAGTCTTAATGCCTGCACCCTTGAGTCAAATACCTGCCCATCCTGAGAAATGGCTGCCTAAGTTTAATCCCAAGGCAGGCTTGCTAGCAGAAGAGCATATAAACAACTTTATGCCATCCATTAATCTCAATGGGGTTACTAATGAAGATGTTGTTGTTCGACTTTTTCCTTATACTCTACAAGGAACAACCGGATCATGGTATTTCTCATTACCCTCCGGATCTATCACTAGTTGGGACATCTTACAAGAGAAATTCCTGACCAAGTTTGGTGATGACAGGTCTACGACAACGCTAATCAACAACCTATCCAACCTTAGGGCCGGATCTAGAGAGCCTATCAAAGATTTCAATTTACATTTCAATAAAATCATAAACAAAATTCCTACTACTTCCCAACCCAGCGAAGAAGTACGAAGTGAATGGTATATCAATGCTCTACCATCAAACATAGAAATCTTCGTGGACAGGGCTAATAAAACAACCTTAGCTGAAAACATGAAAGAAGCAATAGTAGTAGAGAAACCTATAATAGCCCTCGAAAATAAATCCGCGATAGAGGAACGAAAATACAAGAAAGTCACCTTCAAGGAAGACTCTAAGAAGAAACAAACAAAAGATCCATTCGATTTGGAAGAATTGCAGAAAGTTCTAAAGACCATGTCCAATGAAATGGTCGACATCAAGAATCAAGTAGCAAAAACTTCTTCAAAAAGCCCTACAAAGATTTTAAAAGAGGCCCTTCAACGGATTCAAAGCCACCCAATGCTATTTCAAATGCTGAATCCAAAGAAGAGGAAGAGGAAATTGTTAGGATATTCCGACACATAGGAAATAGTTAAGTTCAACTTGGTCTAGTATAGAGTTAGGTATAGAGTTAGGTAAAGTGTGTTTCTTTACCGTTGTACATTTTGTAACTTACAATCCGACGGTCACGATATGTAGTGATCCGACGGTTCACTCTCTCCTCGGTATTACTGACACTTGATCCGTGGCTTGACACCCGATTGGTCCATGAGTTCTATTTAAAGCGCATGGAGGGTCATTGTTCGGGTAATCCGTGCATGAGAGAAGTTTATGTAAATTTTCATTCTTTGATTAATAAATTGCCTGAAGTGGCCGCGTTGGCTCAGGCCGTGGACTGTTTCCCTCTTTGAGGGTTTTAACCACGTCAAAAATACTGGTGTATTGATTTGAGATCTGGTTGTGAGCGGTGTCCTTTTGGTGTTCTTTCTGAGGAACTTATCCTGTAAATTCCTACATGGTATC
Organism: Pinus tabuliformis; assembly: GCA_031772625.1. Lineage (NCBI taxonomy): Eukaryota > Viridiplantae > Streptophyta > Pinopsida > Pinales > Pinaceae > Pinus > Pinus tabuliformis. The sequence goes on along the minus strand of CM062814.1, from coordinate 4,327,821 downwards.
AGAGCTATTTGAGGGCCGCGTCCGTTGGTGATCCAAATCTGAAGACGGTAGAACTGCATGCAGCTGTCGTTTCCTAGATCTACTGTTTCTGACTGCTTTTAGGCCGAGAGGACTGCTCTATTGTGTTTGGAGCATCTGTTCCAGTGAGGAACCCCTTTCGTTTCACGCGAAAAGGTTTCCGGTAGCCCTATCTGCGTCATTTTTAAGATCTGGAGATATACAGTGTTTATCTGCAGTTTACTGTTATTTTCTCTCTGGTTATTTCGGTTTCTGTTTCTTTAGCCTTTTTTATTACCGGATCTATACCTTTCATTTCTGCATATGCTCTTTGCCCTGCGACTCTGTGCGATCTGGGCAAATCAGAAACAGAAAGGAAGTTTTTTTTCTCATGCGTATGCTCTTTTCCCTGCACCTTAGTGTGATCTTGGAAAATCAGAAACATTGAGAAAAATATTTAGTTTCCGGCTAAAGCTAACTTCGAGCCATAAGGTTCATTTTTCTTTGCATATTCGTGTTGGGTTTTGTGTTTTTGTTTTGTAAGAAAAAAAGAGTTTTCTCAAGGCAAGCACGCAACCCAAGGCCCCCCCCCTCTCTCTCTCTCTCTCTCAAATTTTTTGTATAGCTCAATTGGTTCAAAGCTATTTTAAGAGAGTAGAGGTATTGGGTTCAAATCTCCATTTTGTGGAGGCGTTTTTTTTCATTCCCGCACATTCGCGCACTTTGCCGGCAACTTCAACAATTTTTTTTCAAAAAGCCATAACTTCTTCATCCGGAAGCCTTTTTCAGAGCCGTTTTTTTTAAAACAGCCTAATTTTTCGAGATCTATCCATTGAAACACTTACTTTCAGCATCTTCAGCTTCATTTTAAAAAAAAAAATGGAAAGTCCATGCCAAGTCATTCTTGACAGCACTAACTACTTCCAATGGATAGCCTACATGGAAGATTTACTTAGAAGTAAAGGTCTCTACAGAATAGCCACAGGCCAAGAGAAGAAACCAAAAGATGAAGACAAGGCTGCAAAATGGGAAAATAGACAAGATCAAGCACGTGGTTTGATAGGGATGTCTATTTCTCCTGATCTTAGATTCCATATTGCAGAACTTGATACTCCTCATGAAGCATTGGAACAAATCACTAAAGTTTTTGGGATTAAAAATGAAATTAGAGCCCATCAACTTGAAAATGAGTTGCTTACATTGGATCCTAATAATTTTTCTTGCATTGAAGATTTCTTGTCCAAATTCAAGACCCTTAGATATCTCTTGGAAGGTGTTAAGGTTAAGAAAGAAGATAGTAACCTTATTTATTCCATCCTTACTAAGTTGGGACCAGCCTACTCTATATTTGTTTCCACCTTCCATTCTACAAGGGAAGCTTTCATTTGTCAAGGAAAAGACTACAAGGCCCCTTCCTTTGACTCTTTTTGTGATTCTTTAATAAGAAAACAAGAAAAACTCTTACACCTTGGTCTTCTTAATCTTGGAAACTCTTCCAAGAAAGCGTTAGCCGCCCAGCAGCAACCAAATTCAAAGAATCCTAAGAAGACATATCCTAAAAAGAATGGTCCTAAACCAAACAAGGGTCCTAAGCAAACTCAGCCTCAAAATGAAGGATCATTTCAGCAAAATGATAAGACCAATAAAAACAAATGGAAGAAGACTGATAGACATTGTAACTTTTGTAATCGAGATGGCCACTTAGAATCTAAATGCTTTAAGAAGATGGAAGCCTTGGAAGCCGCAATGAAGAAACATAACATCCATGTGGAGCATTCTTCAACTTCAACTTCAACTTCATCTTCAGGAATGGCACTTTCTGCATGTTGTTGTCAATCATCTCAGTCTGGTTATGCATTAAATGTATCTTCTTCTTCTCATTCTCATGAGTGGCTCATTGATTCTGGAGCCTCTTATCACATGGCCAAAAACAAAGCCATGTTTTCTTCTTTAAATGATTGTAACACCAAAAATATATATGTTGGTGATGATAGATCTCTTAATGTTGTAGGGACTGGAACTGTTCATCTAGACAATGGTCAGTTTAATGATGTATTATGTGTTCCAACCTTATCCTGCAACCTTCTATCTGTATATCAGATAACTCATTCAGGTGAAGGTAAAATTGTTGAATTTTCACCTCATGATGTTGTAATCAAGGATCTAAGAGATCCTAAACAGATTCTAGCTACTGGTATTGCTGATGATTCCACAAGGTTGTATAAGTTTCACAACTTTGGGTCATCAAATCTTCCCTCAGTATTTGTTGCTCATAATGATGAAGTGAGCAAACTTTGGCATGAGCGATTTGGTCACTTAAACTATCGCTCCCTTCAACATCTATGTAAAGAAAATATGGTGACAGGTCTTCCTATGGTATCTTGCAGAGATGGTGTTTGTTCCGGATGTGTACTCGGAAAACATCATCGGGACAGTTTTGAAAAACGTGCCTCTTGGCACGCCTCAGCCCCTTTACAGCTTGTGCACAGTGATTTATGTGGTCCACTTCCTGTTGCTTCATTCTCTGGCTGCAAGTATTTCTTAACTTTCATTGATGATTTCTCCAGACGCACTTGGGTATACTTCTTAAAACTCAAGAGCAAAGTATTTAACACTTTTTTGGCCTTCAAAGCCTTTGTTGAAAAACAATTTGGACATCAAATTCTTAAGCTAAGAACTGATAATGGTGGAGAATATGTTAAAAACACATTCATCAACTTTTGCACCGAAAATGGAATTCAAATGCAACATACTGTTCCATACTCTCCACAACAAAATAGTGTAGCTGAAAGGAAAAATCGTACCTTAAAGGAAATGGCTAATTGTATGCTGCAATCTAAAGGACTCAGTCTTAGTTTTTGGGCCGAAGCAATTAATTGTGCAAATTATATAATCAATCGCACTCCTACTAAGGTTCTAAAGAATATCACTCCAGAAGAAGCTTGGAGTTCCATTAAACCAGATGTAAGTCACTTTCGTGTTTTTGGAAGTGAAGCATGGGCCCATATTCCAGATGAAAAGCATAAAGCTTTAGAACCTAAGAGTGAGAAATGTACTTTTGTTGGATATTCTGAAGATGTAAAAGGTTATAGACTTATTCCATTTAAGTCCAAAAATGTTATCATTAGAAGAGATGTAAAATTTGATGAAAATAAATCGGCCTGCGAGCCTAGTCCGGCGGATGTGCCACCTCTTCCTATCTCTTCTACTTTTGAAAACATTTCTTCTTCAGATGATGAAAGTGAGGATGACAATCCTCCCCCACCTTCTCAGGATTCTCAACTTCCAAGATGGGTCCGTGCTACTCGGGATGCAGCAGGTGATCTTGCCGGTGATCCTACAGATCAGCGACGTACACGTTCTCAATTTGAAAGAGCCTCTTCTTTACTGGCTCGAGCTCCAGTAAATCATGATCCTGACACTTTTGCAGAAGCTTCAGGGCATCCACATTGGGAAGCAGCTATGAATGAAGAATATCATTCATTGTTGGCAAATGATACATGGGATCTTGTTCCTCTACCAAAGGGACGCAAACTTGTTAGATGTAAATGGGTTTACAGAACCAAGTATGGACCAGATGGGAAAGTTGATAAACATAAAGCTCGTCTTGTTGCTAAGGGCTTTTCACAGGTTGAAGGCATTGACTACACTGAAACCTTCTCCCCTGTTGCCAAAAAGAACTCTGTCCTGTTATAGACATTTTTGTGCCTTACAGCATTGAGCATGAAATGTCCATAATCTAAGGGATCCAAAGTCCCTAAACATGTTGTTCCTACCCCTAGAGGAACAAGGCCAAAAAACCACAACAATTCACATAAGTTCTCCACCTGAAACTGCTCAAAAACAAGTCAATTCAGGATCATGTCAACTGCTCCACTGACCATCTGTGATGAATGTCAATGGCTCCACTGGCTACCTGCACTGAATGTCAACTCCAACACTGGCTACCTGCGCTGAGTGAGTTTGGACATGTGGCAGACTCATTCCTGAAGGTGTCTGAACCCAGGAAGCTTCCAAAATGACACTTGCCTCAGGGAATTCGACTGGTGATGAGTAAGAGGTTCCAAATCTCCAAGTGGAAGCAAGAAACTCCAAGTGGAATCAAGAACTGACAGAGGGAGAGGACACTAGTCAGATCTCAAGCTGACTCATCCTCTCTCCAAAACATCTATATATGGATCTCTCCTCCATGAGATCTAGAGGCTGGAATTTTGTTATTGCAAAGAATTGTTGTTGGTTTGAGACTGAAATCATTGGGTGCTTAATGCTTTGAAGGGAGGTGAAGATAGGAATTCCATTCTGCTGGGAAGGAGATGCTGGATTGGAGCCCTCTGGGTTGTAACTCTTCCTGAACCTTGTTATTTATCAATAAAGCTATCTTGGTTTTCTCATATATGCTGATGTATCTTTGATGTATGAATTCATTAGTGTATTTGATTTATTTCTAATCCTGAATCATTTATGAATATGAATATCTGCCTTTGTGTTGTGTTCTTCTCTTGTCACAAGTAGCTGTTCTCTTGTCGCAAGTAGTTGTTCTCTTGTGATCTCACAGGAATCAAGTAGTTGTTCTCTTGGGCGAGCGAGGAGGCAAGTAGCTGTGAACACCCAAAGAGAAGAGGATCTGGATCGAGGGACAAACGGAAGACATCGGTAAGTCCATTGATCTCCCCTCTTTCGCATTTCATAAAGGAAGAAACCAGAATAGCTGTCTCTGTTTGTTGCTAAGGCACTGTCACACCTTAGGTGGATAGGATCGTCCTGCATAGGCATTTTTCCCCACAACATATCCGCCTTGTTCTTTCCCTTGCTTCCTCTTTAAAATGGGAAGTCCATCATATGGATGTTAAATCTGCCTTCTTGCATGGGGACCTGCATGAAGAAATCTATATGGAACAACCCATTGGCTTCATCCAAATAGACTCCAGCCTTGTATGTCGACTTAAGAAATCTCTTTATGGTCTCAAGCAAGCTCCTCGGGCTTGGTATGCCAAAATGGATAGCTTTCTTTTAGAATCTGGCTTTTCTAGGTGTTATTCTGACAATATTGTCTACACCAAGAAAGTGGGCAACTCTCTTATCATCCTTGTTCTTTATGTTGATGATCTTATTCTTACTGGTAGTGATCCCAACCTTATAAACCATGTGAAGTCCAGCCTTAAAAAGAAATTTGAAATGACAGACTTAGGACACTTACACTATTTTCTCGGTCTTCAAGTCTTGCAATCCAAGGAGGGTATTTCCCTTTCCCAGTCCAAGTATGCTTGTGATATTCTTCGTCATTTTCACATGGAAGACTGTAAGCCAGCCCCTTCTCCCTTTCAGTCTGGAGTCAAACTTTCAGTCTCTTGTACTTCTCCTGAAGTTGATGCTACCTTATACCGTCAACTTGTAGGAAAACTCTTGTATTTAACCCATACTCGTCCTGACCTTTCCTTTGCTGTTGGCCTTGTTGCTCGTTTTATGCAAAACCCCCGTGAAAGTCATTGGAAAGCAGCTAAAAGAATACTTCGTTATGTTCGAGGTATAGTACAGTTTGGGATTCATTACAGTGCCAAAGCAGCTCCTCTATTAGTTGGTTTCACTGATTCTGATTGGGCTGGTGACCCTGATGATCGGAAGTCTACTGCCGGTTATGTCTTCACTCTTGGTTCAGGACCTATTACATGGGCTTGTAAGAAACAGGCTGCCATTTCTCTTTTGTCAGCAGAAGCAGAGTATCGTGGTGCCGTGGAAGCTAGTAAGGAAGCCTTGTGGCTTCGTCAGATCCTATCAGAGTTTGGCTTTGAGCAGCAGCATCCAACCACACTTTGGTGTGATAATCAAAGTGCCATTCAGCTATGCAAAGATCCAGTCCAGCATCAGTGCAGCAAACACATTGAACTACACATGCACTTCATCAGAAAGCTCATTCATGACCATGTTCTTGAAGTGCAATATTGTTCAACAGATGATCAGGTTGCAGACATCTTCACAAAGGCTCTCACAGAGGCGAAGTTCACTAAACTTCGATATATGCTTGGAGTTCAGGAAGTTGTCACTAAGGGGGGATAGGCTCTAGTGCCTCCTTCCTTCTCCTATTGTGTCATATTTGTAAATCCTTCAATCCTATCCCAAGTTTTTCTTAAGGGGGGATGTTAGGATATTCCGACACATAGGAAATAGTTAAGTTCAACTTGGTCTAGTATAGAGTTAGGTAAAGTGTGTTTCTTTACCGTTGTACATTTTGTAACTTACAATCCGACGGTCACGATATGTAGTGATCCGATGGTTCACTCTCTCCTCGGTATTACCGACACTTGATCCGTGGCTTGACACCCGATTGGTCCATGAGTTCTATTTAAAGCGCATGGAGGGTCATTGTTCGGGTAATCCGTGCATGAGAGAAGTTTATGTAAATTTTCATTCTTTGATTAATAAATTGCCTGAAGTGGCCGCGTTGGCTCAGGCCGTGGATTGTTTCCCTCTTTGAGGGTTTTAACCACGTCAAAAATACTGGTGTATTGATTTGAGATTTGGTTGTGAGCGGTGTCCTTTTGGTGTTCTTTCTGAGGAACTCACCTTGTAAATTCCTACAGAAATTGCCACTGAAGGGCAAACTGATGAAGAAGAAGTTGTAGAATTACAAGGAATGTGGGATTTCATCCTCCCACAAGAAGAAGATCAAGAAGTATTCCCAGTTAACACAGGCAGTAAAAATCAGCTTGATCCTCCCCAAGCTATCCCTAAGCCAAAGAGCGCAAGCTCTGCAATAAAGGATAAAGTCGCAACAACGAAAACAACATCTAAAGTGACTCAAACCAGCTCAGTCCAAACAGATGCATCAACTCCATCTAAAACACTGATCGTATTGGATGAAATGGAGTACAATATTATAGAAGATATGAAAAAGACTAGGGCCAATATCACTCTTTGCGAATTGAACAAGTTAAAGCATCAAAAGAAGATAATGTTGAAAGAATTACATGTTGTGCCAATTGCACCTTTGCCTACCGCTGTACTTTCTCAAGATTCTCATAACATGGGAAGACCTCCAACTAATGCGATCAATAAGATTGATCCAAATGACATCGCTCTAATTGGAGGAAGATCGAGATCTCATACTCCCCCGTTTCTCCTTACTTATGAAATTTTAAATAAAAATGTGCACAATTGCTTGGTGGATTCTGGTGCTTCATCGAATATTTTACCAAAGTCCATATGTGCCAATTTAAACGTTCAACCACAGAAATCTGTTGTGTGCATAGTTTAGCTAGATCGATCTCAAGTCGAAGTGATTGGCGAACTAAATCAAGTAACCATAAGGCTGTCATCCAACCCAAAGGTATGTCAAGTTATTGACATTTTAGTTGCTGATATCCCAGAATTTTATGGCTTAATTCTTAGCAGGGATTGGTTAGAAAAACTTCATGGATACTTCGCAACTGACTGGTCGCACATGTGGCTGCCCTATAATGGTAAACCAAATCAAATAAAAGTTGAACGAGAGCTACATCAGAAATACATAGTAACGGAGCTAGAGGGGGAAAATGAACCAGTAGCATATAATAGTAGCATTATTGGCAATTACTCGGTAGATTCTTTCCTCGAAAATTTCATTTCTCATACGTCACCCTATTTAGAACACTCTGTTTTGTCCCAACTCGAAAATTTTTCTTGAACTGATAGTTCAAAATGTATCAATTTTTTAGATAGTCCTGTAAATAATATTTGTTTTGGAAATTATCTTTTGACGGTTCTAAATCTGACAAAGGAGTAGGAGCAGGATGCGTTCTAATTAGTCCAGAAGGAGATAAAATCATGCTAACATGCAGACTCGAATTTGATTGCACCAACAATACAGCAAAATATGAGGCTTTGGTCCAAGGGTTGTACAAAGCAATCAGGTTAGATGTCAAGTACCTTCAAGTTTTCGGAGACTCTGAGATTGTGGTCAGACAGGTACGTAATACTATACATTGCTTATCAGGTCATTTAAAACATTATCAATCCTTAGTTCAAGATCTGACTGAGAATTTTATAGCATTTAATATTTCTTCAATTCCTAGACTCCAAAATGCAAGTGCAGACCTTTTGGCTAACGTAGCTTCTAAGCTTATTCCTTCAAAAGATTTTAGTCCAGATAGATTCTCAATAGAATTAATCTTTAGGCCATCTATTCCTGATAACATCACAAATTGGAGAGTATTCAACGATGATCTTGATATCGTAGATTTCCTCACATCTGAAGGATCCTACTCCAATCAAATAATTGACGAAGACCAACATGATCGACAATTGCAACAATATAGCACTAACAATGCTATACCTAAGTCGGTAGTCAAGTTAGAAGACTTGTACGATTTGAAAGATCGGTTTAAAAGGTCTACCAATTCAAAACTCCAAAGTTCAAATTTGAACTACGAATTAGTAAACCTAGGAACCGATGCCAAACCACAAAACATTAATCTAGGTCTCGGCCTAGCCCCTGAAGAAAAATTAGCGTATATTCGTCTTTTGAGACAATATAAATTTTTTTTTGCCTGGAATTATGATGAACTCAAAACATACGACACTTCCATCATCCAACATACTATTCCCATGATCGATAATGAAAAACCTGTCCAACAAAAGCTGAGAAAGATCCATCCCAATTTAGAAAAACAGATAAAAGATGAACTCAATAAGTTATTGAAAGCCAGAATAATCTTTCCCGTCAGACATTCTAAATGGGTCTCCAATATGGTACCTGTTAGAAAGAAAAATGGAGATATTAGGATTTGCATTGACTTTCGAAACCTTAACAAGGCCTGCCAAAAAGATAATTTTCCTTTACCACCTATGGAACATATATTGCAGGCAGTGGCGGGCTCAGAATTAATGTCTTTCTTGGATGGATTTTCAGGATACAATCAAGTGTTGGTACATCCTGATGATCAATTGAAAACCACATTCAGAACTAAATGGGGCACATACGCATATCGAAAGATGCCATTTGGTTTGATTAATGCTGGTGCCACATTCCAGAGAGCTATGGACATCGCATTCAAAGGTTTAGTCAATAAATCTGTAGTAATTTATTTGGATGATATAACCGTGTATTCCAAGAAACAAAGCGACCATCTTAGAGATTTAAAACAAATCTTCCAATGGTGTTTAAGGTATGGAATTTCACTTAACCCGAAGAAATCTTTTTTCGCATTAAGTGAAGGGAAACTTCTAGGATTCATAGTATCAAAATCCGGAATTCACATCGATTCCGGCAGAATCAAAGAGATTTCTAAAATATTCTTACCTCACAACAAAAAAGCCATGCAATCTTTCCTTGGTCAGATCAACTTTGTAAAGATATTCGTTCTAGATTTTTCACGAATCGTGTCTCCTTTGCACGCCATGATTAAAAAGAACTCAAATTTTAAATGGGGCCAAGATGAACACGAAGCATTCAACCTGATCAAACAAGCTATTATTAATGCTCCATCTTTAGCAACTCCAAATTTTTTAGAGCCTTTTATTTTATATACATTTGCCTCAGATAAGTCATATGTTGCGATACTCACTCAAGCAAATCAAGAAAAAGCGGAAGCCCCAATTGCATTTTTCAGTTCAAATTTACAGGGCGCTGAATTAAATTATTCAGATGTGGAGAAATAGGTTTATGCTGTTTTCAAAGCGGTCAAATACTTCAGACCTTTTTTTCTCAAAACCCATACTAAAATTATAGTACCGTTTCTAGCGGTAGGGAATCTTCTAGTACAAAAGGATGTGAGTGAGAAAAGGGCCAATTGGGTTACTGCCTTACAAGAATATGACATTGAGATTAAACCAGCAAACATTGTAAGAGGCCAAGGCTTTTGCAAAATGTTGGCTGGAGCATCGCAAACATTTGAAATTCCATATGCAGAGGTACAAATGTGCGAGGTAAGCCTAAACGATGCAGAGTCATTATACGCTGATATCATTTATTATCTTAAGAACGGGTATGCTCCTTCACACCTCGATCATACTAAGAAAAGAGCTCTAAGGTTAAAAGCCAAACAATATCAGCTCATAAATGATATTCTTTTTAGAATAAATAATGATTCTGTTCTTCTTAGGTGTCTTGAGAAATCTGAAGTTGAAAAAGTTTTGCAGGAACTCTACGATGGGCCAGCAGGCGGATACTATGTTGGAGATGCTACTACACATAAAATCTTGCGTGCAGGGTATTACTGGCCCACGTTATTTAAAGACTTGCACAGTTATGTGAGGAAATTTCAAGTCTGCCAAATTACTGCTGGAAGAAAAAAGAAGCCATCCTTGCCACTTCAGCCGGTTAACATTGAGCAACCTTTCAGTCAGTGGGGATTGGACATAATAGGTGAGATCGTTCCTCACTCTTCTAAGAAGCATAGATATATCCTTACAGCTACAGACTATTTTACTAAGTGGGTAGAAGCAGTTCCACTCAAGACAGCTAATGCTGAAAATATCATTGAGTTCATAGATCAATTTATAATCACCAGGTTTGGGTTACCTTCCGCTTTAATGTTTGATAATGCATCATACTTTTCTGGAAATGCAATGATTGAATTTGCACTTAAAAGAGGATTCAAACTTAAATATTTGGCCAATTATTACCCACAAGGCAATGGGTTAGCTGAGTCCACAAATAAAAACCTAATCAGGATTATCAAAAGAACAGTTGACCAAAATCATAAAAATTGGCATAAGGCTTTGATATATGCTTTATGGGCAGACCGAATAACGCAAAAAGCTTCTATCAGCACTTCTCCCTTTAATTTAGTTTATGGGAAAGAAGTGGTTCTTCTGACTCATTTGGCAATTCCCTCTTTGTCTCTAGTTCAATACATTGATGAAGTACCCACTTCCTCCTTACAGCTAAGACAAATGGAAATAATCAAATTAGAAGAACAACGAGAACAGGCTAAGAAAACGCATGCTCATCATCAAGCACTAGTAAAATCCTCTTTTGATTCAAACATAATGACCAGAAAAGATTTTCAGATGGGAGACTTAGTTTTAAAATGGGACAAGGCTCATGAAGAGAAAGGCAAACATACAAAATTTCAAAGAATGTGGCTTGGTCCTTTTCAAATTGTAGAAGTCATAGGTCCATCAACGTTTGTGTTATAGGATTTAGTAGGTAAGAGAGACTCTTTGCCTGTTAACGGAAAAATTCTCCAGAAATATTTTCCATAGAAGATTATTCTTCTATTTTTGTAGAGTAGTTTTTTTTCTTTTCATAATAAAACCAGTTGTGAGTGGTTACATTAGGCATTTATGAACAAGACACCAATTCCATTTCAGATTTTGATTTTTCGCTTGTATAAATAGCAAATCTTTTGGAAAATTGATCTTTATTATTGATAGATATAGTTAAAGACTCTGGCATAGATATGATACTAGTTTCAACTTCATAAAGTTTGATGAAAATAACCTCTTGTGAAGAAATTGTTTTATCTCAATACAATGAAAGGTATCAATAACAAAATAAAGATTCTCTGTAGAACAACTATTTCCAAAAACTCTACTATTGTCGTCCAGAGCTATCTTAAGGAAACAATGACTTCCTCCCTGCTAAAGAGATCACAAATTTCAGAGGAACAACCCAAGGATACACTTCATCTTGAAGAATAAGAGGTCTCATCACGAGCCGACTTATCATAATCACAGATATTATAAACTTGCTGACTTTGCCAAATACTGTACACCACAACAGGGCAATGACTCAAGATTGTTGCAATCAAAAGACAAGGTGATGCAGGAGCATAGACTCGGGAAAATACTTTGTATTTTATTTAAATCTAGGCGTTTCATGCTTTTGAGAAATTATTAATTTTATGTAAATATTTATGAGATTTTGAGAGGATTTTTAATGTTTCCAAATAATTGGAAAACATGAGAGAAATTAGACTTGGGATATTTAAGAATTAGTTATGAGCCTAAGTTAGATTTAGTTTCAAGATTTTAGGGATAAAATCTAGATTATAGGGGTGTTGAGATATTTGGGGATTTTGTTGAGTGATTAAAGGGATATGAACCAAAATTGGTTCAATTCAATTTGTATAGATTAGTGAGATTGAGAGTGAAGAAGTGGTGAATAGTGCAAGGGTTTCCTCTTGGGAGCCTTCGAGCGATTGTAAAAAGGCTATCGATCTTGAATATCTGGCCAAGACAAAAGTCTGTAAGTGATTTCGGTGTGGTTATATGAAAGTGTTTTCCAAAGTTATATGTATAGATCGATTTTATGAATATGAGTGAATGAATGCGAATTTTCAATTATATATATGGCATTACCATGTTTGAGTTTGGCAGGAAAACTTTGAATAAGTTTTGTAACAAAACTCTGCACATAAGTTTGATGTTGTTAATACTGGTATTCAGTTGTAATGGGTTGAAGAGTTGTAGCATTGCTTTGGCACAGATTAAATAATCGATGTCCATTACGCTAAATTGGGTATGAATATCGATACTGTAAATGCATTGGTCTGTGGTTCAATTATAAAAGTCGACATGATTGAAGCTGTATACAGGAGAAATGAAATCGATATATTTGAATTTGTATCGATTCTGCATGAGAGTGTAATATATAATCGTTGACCGCGCCGGTGGTGTGGGGTTGTATTGATTGCATAAGTCGATATTGTGATCAGCAACACAAAGCTGTGCTTCGGCCTTTCTTTAAAGTAAAATCAATGGAACGGATTTATGTTTGACATTCAAAATAATCAATTCAGTGGTGATTTTAATATATGTTAAAAGCGCAGGTTTGAATTCAACTCTGTGGCAACGTGCGCAGTGGAAACAAAATCCGGTTTTGAATTCATTTATTCTGTAGAAGTTTTATGTTGATCTAAATCGATGGTGCAGAAAGGCGTGAAGTAAAAACGCTGATCTAGACATTGTTTATTTTAAAACAAATTTGATTGTTAAATCGAATGCATTATACAGCTAAAGGCAAAAGGCAATACTGTGAAGAAACCGAGAAATATTAACCACAGAGGTAGAACGTGGATGAATGGTCCGATCTGAGGAAAACATAGAGACATCAATTCTGGGTTTTGTAAACAAAACCATTTTTGACAGAGGCAAAATTATATACCACAACAAAGTCGTGCTGACAACATTTTGATAAACAGGTATGTTTTATTTCGACGGAATAATAACGGTCTTTTGAAATAAGATAACTCTCATGAATCGAATGGTTCGATTGCTGGTGAGATCCAGAATCTGAAGGCGCGATCCTGAGATTATTGCAGGAATTTGAACGGGTAAGATATGATGGTGGTTGCATAAAGTTATAATGCATGAAAATGATATATGATTGCCAGACTCAGTCTTAACACATGGGCGCTTTTGTTTATGGAGATTTGTTTGAAAATCTGTATTAAAAACCATATGTGCAGGTTGGGAATAAATGTTAAATGAAATGAAAACTTCGTGAGTAGTTTGATGTTTGAGATTTAAACCAAATGTAATGTGTTTGTTGGCAAACATATGAGAATTAAACATTGGGGTTTAAAGGCAAGGGTGCACTCTTTAATTGAATCCGGCCATATATGAATGAGAGTTATTGTGATTGTTTGGTAAGCTTCCGAATGTTTGGTTATGGATGAGGGGTTTTACATCCTATGTTTGATAAGTTTCTGGATGAGTTTTAATTGAAATGTGAAGAACCTTGTGTGATGAGGATATGGTTTTCATAAACCATAAAGAGATGAACCAAAGGTTATTAGCTTTAATTTGAAAGAGTGGCTGTGTCATCTTACAATCATAATGAAATGATTGTTAAAATTAAGCTTTTAGAAGAGTATGAAATTGCCTAATTAATGGAATGGTTTGAAACTGATTTGGAATTACATTTTGGTGTGAAACTACAAGCTTCCGCAAAAAGAAATGTGAAATTTGCTAGTAATTGAGGTTTTTGATTTGGAAATTTGTTGAAATGCATGTTTAAATGCATGGAGGGAAAGATTCTGGGTATTGCAGGTCTAGGCCTGCATCATTTTTGGTATCAGAGATGGAATAGCTCTGTGTGAAGGTTTAAGTTTTAAATTGAATTGAGTTAATTGCATGCGATGAATGAATATCTGATTTTGAAGCTAATGAAGGTTGTAGCACAAATATGCAAGTGTAGTTGAATAAGGGAAGCAAGATCAATAGGATCTTGAAGGTGAGTTATCAGATGATATTTGACTCTGGTTTGAAAGTTGTTTGCAGAGTTCAGGTTGCAAGCAGGTTGAAGAAATCTCAGTGGGAAGAAGCAGATCACAGCTGAAGTGCAGTGATGAAGGAGTCCAACAAGGGATTCTAGGTGAATGTGCTAGAACCTAAAGATTCAATGGAGGTTGAATGAAAAGGACAAGTGTGTTCTTGGAAGTTGCAGATGAGAGAAGCCTGAAGGAGAAGTGGAGAAATGCTCAAAGGGTTCCAGCAGAGGACCAGGTGATTACCAAAAGACTAGATCCGGAGGAAAGGATTGGTGAGGTAAGTGGCAGCAGAAGAGTTTACTGTTGCAGAGGCTTGGTGCAACTCATGGGTGAGAACTCATGGCGAAGGAGATGACTATTGAAAGTCATAAAGGAGAGAGCAGAGGTTCAAAAAGAGGCCACAACAGAAAGAGGGAGAAGGAAGATGCCAAGGCAAATGGCATAAGACAACGGTTGACTGATGAAGAGTATGAGAAAGAGAAAGCTGAGATAGAAATGCATCTGGAGTTATTGATGGAGTTGTTACACGGAAATACGAAAGACCAGAGACATGGTTGGACCATGAGGAAGAAAGTGAAATGGCAGAGACTACAACACAAAAGAGATCGACAGATAAACATGCAGTTAACAGAGGAGCTGAAGAAGCTCGAGCAGATGATGGATGTACAGTTGGGGTGTATGCAACTCAGAGCAGCTGAGTTGAAGGTGGAGGTTTCCATTGGTGAAACAGAGGAGGAGATCATTGATTATTTCTTGAACTATTGGGCAGATCCAGATCAGCTAGATAATGTGAACTCTTGTATTTTTATAGCTGACAATTGTGATGTGATTACAGGTTTTACGGAGGAGGATGCGCAATCTTGTGAAGCTGTCACAAGTATGGAAAAGAATCTTTCAAGAGATAAATACTCCGAAGAAGAAAGCAGTGATGTGTTTGTACTTGAAGCTGTTATAGTACAAGAGGGGGTTCTTGTGAATGAGGAAGAGGATCAGCTTGAAGAGTTGGCATATAAACCAACAGTTGAGACTGTTGAACTTTGTGATTTTCAAACTGAAGATTTGTGTGTGAGTGCAGGGACTGTAAGTGATAGTGGAGTGCTTCCGCAATGCCATAGGGAAATTACATTGTTGGAATTATTGTTGGTAAATTCAGAGTATGAAGGAGAAATTGCAGCAGAAGAAAGAGTTCAGTACAGTGAATGATAACAGAAAGACATCATGGAAACAGATGGTATGAGAGGAAGACTGGTTGATAGTCTTGAGAGTTCTTTAGAGAATTCTTTAGGAAGAGAGAATCAGCATATTGATGTGCTGATTGAGAGGGAGAATTCAAAACAGCATACTGAGGTGCTGGTAGAGGGAAGTAAGGCAATGATTCCTTATGATTTTTTTTTTAACAAGTGTTTTGTGAATGCATGTATTATTGCAGGTGTTGAAGGACATTTGACTCAGTTGAGAAGTTAAATGAAGGAGAAAGACGAAAATTATGTGGAAATTTCTAATCCATGGGATAAGGACGTTATGTTGCTGGAGATGATGCTGAATAATCAAGATTCAGTGCAAGAATAATCTCAGTTGCAAAATTGGTAATTGCAGATGCAGAGTGACGAAGATAGCAAAAAGGAGTACACAATGTATCAGTCCAGTAAGTTGCTGATAGGAGAAGACAGAGAAGAAGTTTTCTGCTTCACAAAACAAGAGGGCATGGATGATTGGGTGGTAGCAAGAAGTTAGCAAGTGACAGTACAAATAGAGCTAGTAATAACTGAGGAAGCCGTCTCAGCTCAACAGACAACAAGAAAATAGTGGCCTGGAGATTTATTGGACAAGGAAATTGAATTAATCAGAAGAATCATGTTGAAATTATCTCAGAGGAAGACATCAGCAAGGAAGAGAAGCAGCAGCGAAATGAAGACAGAGACAGGTTGTGAAGGAGCAATGAGTGGAGCAAGACAGCACAGGATATGGAGACCTGGAGAAAAGCAGCATACGACAGCAGAAATTGATGATGAGTTACAAAACAAAATGTGGGATCCAGGTGGACAAAGATTTAAAAAGCATGATCTGGAGATCATGATCATTTTCTACCTTGGGAGTCTGATGCAGGAGCATAGACTTGGGAAAATACTTTGTATTTTATTTAAATCTAGGGGTTTCATGTTTTTGAGAAATTATTAATTTTATGTAAATATTTATGAGATTTTGAGAGGATTTGTAATGTTTCCAAATAATTGGAAAACATGAGAGAAATTAGACTTGGGATATTTAAGAATTAATTATGAGCCTAAGTTAGGTTTAGTTTCAAGATTTTAGGGATAAAATCTAGATTATAGGGGTGTTGAGATATTTGGGGATTTTGTTGAGTGATTAAAGGGATATGAACCAAAATTGGTTCAATTCAATTTGTATAGATTAGTGAGATTGAGAGTGAAGAAGTGGTGAATAGTGCGAGGGTTTCCTCTTGGGAGCCTTCGGGCGATTGTAAAAAGGCCATCGATCTCAAATATCTGGCCAAGACAAAAGTCTATAAGTGATTTCGATGTGGTTATATGAAAGTGTTTTCCAAAGTTATATGTATAGATCAATTTTATGAATATGAGTGAATGAATGCTAATTTTCAATTATATATATGGCATTACCATGTCTGAGTTTGGCAGGAAAACGTTGAATAAGTTTTGTAACAAAACTCTACACATAAGTTTGATGTTGTTAATACTGGTGTTCAGTTGTAATGGGTTGAAGAGCTGTAGCATTGCTTTGGCGCAGATTAAATAATCGATGTCCATTACGCTGAATTGGGTATGAATATCGATACTGTAAATGCATTGGTCTGTGGTTCAATTATAAAAGTCGACATGATTGAAGCTGTATACAGGAGAAAGGAAATTGATATATTTGAATTTGTATCGATTCTGCATGAAAGTGTAATATATAATCGTTGACCGCACCGGTTGTGTGGGGTTGTATTGATTGCATAAGTCGATATTGTGATCAGCAATACAAAGCTGTGCTTCAGCCTTTCTTTAAAGTAAAATCAATGGAACGGATTTATGTTTGACATTCAAAATAATCAATGCGGTGATGATTTTAATATATGTTAAAAGCGCAGGTTTGAATTCAACTCAGTGGTAACGTGCGCAGCGGAAACAAAATCCGGTTCTGAATTCATTTATTTTGTAGAAGTTTTATGTTGATATAAATCGATGGTGCAGAAAGGTGTGGAGTAAAAACACTGATCTAGATAGTGTTTATTTTAAAACAAATTTGATTGTTAAATCGAATGCATTATACAGCTAAAGGCAAAAGGCGCTACTGTGAAGAAACCGAGAAGTATTAACCACAGAGGCAGAACATGGATGAATGGTCCGATCTGAGGAAAACGCCGAGACATCAATTCTGGGTTTTGTAAACAGAACCATTTTTGACAGAGGCAAACTTATATACCACAACAAGGACGTGCTGACAACATTTTGATAAACATGTATGTTTTATTTCGATGGAATAATAATGGTATTTTGAAATAAGATAACTCTCATGAATCGAATGTTTCGATTGCTGGTGAGATCCAGAATCTGAAGGCGCGATCCTAAGATTATTGCAGGAATTTGAACGAGTAAGATATGATGGTGGTTGCATAAAGTTATAATGCATGAAAATGATATATGATTGCTGTTATAGACATTTTTGTGTCCTACAACCCCAAGCATGAAATGTCCATAAACCAAGGGCTCCTAAGTCCCTAAAAGTGTTGTTCTAACCCCTAAAGGAACAAGGTCAACAGATTACAGCTTCTCCCAGAAGTTCTCCATGAGAAACTACTCAGAATTGGTCAAAACAGGATCATTGCAGCTGCTCCACTGGCTAAGTGTGTTGAATCTCACCTAAATACACTATGATGGTGTGTTGCATTTCAAAAGTCCCTTCTGTGGGGTGCGATGGGCGAGAAATGACAAATGGCAGTGTCATTCCGCGAGGTGGAGAGGCAATGGAAGCTTCCAAAATCTTCTCCTCTGACACTTGCCTCACTGAATTCGACCAAGGATTAGTAAGAGGCCCTCAATCTCCAAGTGGAAGCAAGAACTGTCAGAGAGAAGACACTAATCAAATCACAAGTTGACTCATCCCCCTTATAAATACCTATATATGGATCCCTCATCCCAGAGATCCAGAGGCTGGAATTTTGCATATTGTAAGGAATTTTTGTTGGTTTCTAGAGACAAACATCAGATTGTTGGGTGATCTAAACTTTGTTTGAGGTGAAGAGGGGCTTCTTTGTTGGGAGGTTGATGCTGGGTCGGAACAACTGGTTGTAACTCCTCCTGGATCTTTTCTTGTTTATCAATAAAAGCTATTTTAGTTTTCCTCCATGCTTTTGTATCATTGATGCTTGTTACATTTGTATGGTCAATTTACATCTGATCCTAGATTGTTTATGATTATAGATCCATGTCTTTGTATAGTGCTATGCTTCTGTGATCTTACAGGTACTTTGTGAAGCTGGGCGTGCAAGGGAGCAGGTAGCTGAGGACTATTAAAGAAGAGAGGGATTGAATCGAAGGATTAGCGCAAGACAGAGGTTGGTCTTTCTGTTCCTCTCTATCTATAATTCATAAAGGAAAAACAAAAGTAGTTTTTCTCTGTTTGTTTCTAAGGCAGCTGTCACACCTTAGTGGGATAGAGCAGTTCTAAATAGACACTTTTCCCTGTAACAAAATGGCGACTCCACTGGGGAGCTAATTAGTTTGTTTGTTTATCATTCTTTGTTGTTTGTTTCATAAACTTACAAGTAGCATTCGAACTGCATTTTCCATAACAAATGCAAAGTAGATAACTGCTACTTCAATCCATCTACCGGATCTGTTTATGATTTAAACAACTGATTCACAAACTATCTGATTGCCCTTGTGATAGCTCTTAGATCCTCCTTAGATCTACCCCTAATTGTTGCATTACTGATTGCTTTTTACTCGGCCAAAACCCAAGAACTAAACTACAAATTGTGACCTGGAACCCGAACAGAGTCTCGTTTCTGGCCCAGCGTAGGTACTTTTCAGAGATTCTGAATTTCAGCGCACTTCCTGAGTGGACAACCTGCGCTGCATTTCAGATTCTCTGTGTTACAGGTGCGCTGATCATACTAGCTCTGTGTAGTTGTGACTTCTGTGATTCATTCTTTCCAGTTCTATTCTTGAATCTTGCTGCCTGTGATCAGTATATGTTTGTTTGAAACCCCTTTTCCTTGTTGCTATTCCGCCTCCTTTGTACAAAAGAACTGTAGATGTTTTTGTGTGTTTGTTGAGTCATTTATAGTTCTCCTTTGCAAAAGTAGCATAGTCGTACTGTCTTCCTTTGATTTGAATCTGTCGCAAGTGTCGATTTCGATCTTAGGAAAAAGTTTGATTGCTCTTGATGGTCGATTATCCTGTTACTATTGCTTTTGGTCTGAATTTGTAATTTTCTAGTGTCAATAATAAGTATTCAGTTCAAAATCGTAAGGAGTTGTAATCGTCTCCATTTTTTGATTTCGAAAAGAAGCTTGTTGATATTTGTCGCTTGAAAAGAAATTCAGATTTGTGCATCAACTTTCTTTTTAGCATCCATATACTAAGAAAGTCGAAAACAAATACATGCATGTGCATTTGCATATAGACAGTCTGATTGGCTTGATTTAGGAAAGTGCATTTAGAGTGTGCTCTTTGCTCTTTGTGAAAAGATTTTGTCTTTCTTTTCCCTAGTAGCTAGGATTTTCATTGCATAAAAGAGATAAAAAGTTTGTTTATCATCTTAGATTGAATTTTAGGAATTACATCTACATCTCGTGGTGAACCCGAAAGGAAAACTTCATAAACAAGATCAACTTAAAATAAATTCAATGAATCTAACAACGCTTTGGAACTTAACGCACAACATTTAGAAGTCTAGGCTAGAGACATATTCCGACGTCGTAAAGCTTGGTAACTGTTGTTCTCACTGATCATTGGGTGATTCCTCCACTTTGAGACGATAAGTGCCAGTACGGACTTGTGCTCCCACGTACCGTCGAGTATATTTTGGGAGACCCCAATAGGCTTAATCCTTTATCCATAGGAAGCCCTGTCTGCCGCCCTATCGATCACAATGCACTGAACACAACATTCGGGAAGATTGACTGCCGTACCGTAAAAAGTATTCTGCAGTTTTGCGATTGGTTTGGTACTCCCTCTACCTAGACTTCCAGAGTAGTCCCTTTCATTCCTTTTTAGACTCCTTAACGAAAAGGTCCATCTGAGCACTTGTCACTTCAGGCTCATTAAAAATCAAAGGAGACTAGAGTCATCTTTTGTTTTTTCTCGACTCTTAAAAACTGAAAAAACAAGTTGTGTCAAAGCGTCTAAAATTCATTTAATTCGGAAACATACTTCCCCTTTATTTTAGTTGATCGAGTAATTCGCAATCGTGGAAGAAAGTCAATTGAAACCCCATCGTTTGCGGAGGCTTACGAGTCAACCGTCTTTGTCTCCGGAATCGAAGCCAGTACGGACAAAGCGAACTCGTTTAACCGGTACCAAATCTCCTATTAAAGTTAGAACAAGTGTTCCAACGACATCAGAGACTCCGGTTACTCCAAACATTTCTGGAATCCCTGCCTCTACAGAATAAGTTCAGCAACCACAGAAGGACAGTGATACTGATCCTAGTCTGAGAGTAAACACTTGTGTTACCAAACCAGTTCCATCTACAACCGGTTCGGAGAGTCTTTCTCTTCAAACATTTGTCGCTGCCGATTTCACACCTTCTTCGGCACCAGAAATATTCTACGGACCTGATGGTCTTCCCCTTCCACCTGGTCTGATTGCCATAGAAGGAATTGTAGAAGATCCTCCAACAAGTACTCCAACGCAATTTGGAGTCGGGGTCACTCTATATCCTTCTTCATAAGAAGTTAGTCTACCACCAGCGGAAGCTCCTGTAGAATCACTAGGTAATCTTTTGGATAGACTACAAATGTCTAAACAACCGTCAACATCTAGGACTGTGTCGTCTGACACAGCGACGGTAGAACTCCCTGCTATCACTCCGACAATGTTAGCCAGTATACCATCTGTCCCGACTAGCTCTCAACCGCTAGAAGGTGTCCACTCAGGGGCTATTTCGACAGTATGGTATGTTCCTGTTTGTTCATCTGGAATAATATCCAGAAACTCTTATGTTGAGTCTCAACAAATTGATCCATTTAGAGGTCAATTTGGGCAATCCGGCCCCCAAGGGCAAACAATTCCCTTGAGTTCTGGATTACCACCGTATGGGGGGCAGTATACCCTTTCATTATCCCCTCTGGGAGGATATCCATACAGGAGTTCACAACCACATTCAGGTTATACCGGAATTACCTCAAGCGGTTGGGTACCTATACTACCTCAACAACCAAGAGTTGTGTACTCGATACAACAATGCTTACCTATGTCAAATATCCCAACTATGCCAGTTATTGTGACGGTGTCGCAAGTTCAAGCACTGCCTGTTGTATGCCAACCTCAGGTTTCTCAGGTTGTAATGCAACAGCCCCTTGACCCTGTGACTCAACCACAATCACCGACCGGCAGAACGACACAGGTTCAGACGGGTACCATTACCCCTCATCTTGGTCAAACTGTTAGTATCGGGCAATAGCACATGGCTTCACAACCATGGCTGGTGCAATACCAACAACCGCAATTCCAACAAGTATACCAAGGTTCTGAGAAACAAATCTTTGCTAATAGTGGATAGACGTACATTCAAAACGGTCAAAATCAACCATTTTACAATGGTCATGCCCACCAACCTTACCAAACATACCAGCATCAAATGCATTATGTCGGTATGCAAAGACCAACTGCTCAGGCAATCCCATCTTATCCTGGGTATGCTTCACCTAACCTGAATCAACAGTTACCCTTTGTGGCAACTTTGGAGTTACCTGATTTAAACCGGTTAACAAATGATCCAATCGCTTACGCCCCTTGGTGGCCAGCGATTCCGCATAAACTTCCATCAGATATTCCTAAATTTAATGGAAATCCAGGTGAAGATCCATCGAATCACGTGATGAACTTTCATCTATGGTGTTCATCAAACACCCTAAATGATGATTCAATAAGACTTCGCCTCTTTCAGAGGACGTTAACGGGTCCGGCGGCAAAATGGTACATCGAATTGCCTAGAGCTTCGTTCGACAACTTCAGTGCCTTAGCCACAACCTTTTTAACCCATTTTCAGTTACCAATAAGGTATGAAATGGGAACAGAACTTCTTGCCAACTTCAAACAGACAACGGCCACTCACATATCTGATCATATACATGAGTGGCAACGTCGTCGTAGAATGGTAAAAACGTATGTCCCCAATCAGCTCTTAGCTGAATGGTTTATCAAGTCATTATTGCCTTCCATCATGGAAGATGTGGCAAAGGGGGGAGTCATAACAGAAGAGCAAGTTATCGCTCATGCGCAATATCTGGACTTGATTTACACTCAGTCTGGCACGCTCTACGATAAAATACCTGACGCCCCTAGACCAAAATTCTCAATTCCTCCACCTCCTAAATCGAACAATTACTCTCATGCCAAAGATGGCGTGATTGGCACAACAGACACGAAATCAAAAAAGGCTACATCCAAAAAGGCCCGTAAGATTTCAAGTCAAAATGCAAAAGATGAACTTCTTGCTTCGGAAGTAAATGCCGTATCGACAGATAAAGGCAAAGAAACCAAACAACCAGGAAGCAAGAAGAAAGGAAAAGGGAAGAAGAAGAAACAGGAGGAATCATCACCTGAAAAATCTTCTTCAAACCCTCCTGGAGATAGGAAACCAAAAAATCCATGCTTCATATGCGATGAGGATCATTGGACCGCAAATTTTCCACACAGAGCTGAGCTTAAGAAATTCTTGAAGAATTTGAAAACCTCCGCAGTGTTAACTGATCCATTTCCCAATCCAGGAACAAATCTGATTGAAAGTGGAAATGCTTCCCCGTCTCAAGTGCTAATGTTATCGGTTTCAAAACAGCAATATGATGCTTTGATATCGACAAGGAACAAAGATTATGGGAATCCACAGCTGTCGAACAACAAGGATAAAGTTCAACCTAGTAGTTCGACAACAACTTCGACAGAGGTTGTGCCACCCATCATTCCTGAATTGACAATAAAACTGCCAAAGGGAGTAGTACACAAATTGACATTTAATCCCCGTGCTAGAGTGGCACAGCATTATAATATAGTGGAAGATTTGGCCCAATCGCCATCCGCTATGTCGACTCTTGAAGTACTACAGAATTGCCCATCCCAAAGGCAGGCTTTATTACCAGCCATTGGTGGGATAGACCCAAAGGATTCCAATCTTGTATCCTTCGATCATAAAGGATACGATCCTCAATTACCAGCTCAACTAGCTTTCCTTGTTCAAGTGAAAGCCCTCAACAAAACTGTTCATCGAACAATTATTGATGAGGGAGCATCTACATGCATTATGTCGATGAGTTGTTGGAAAACTTTAGGATCTCCAACCTTGTCGCGATCTTCGACGACATTAGAAGAATTCGACGGAAGGACATATACCCCGTATGGTATTCTAAGTAACTTGAAAGTTGAACTAGGAGGGAAAACAGTAGAAATAGATGTTGAAGTAATCGATGGAAATCTTGATTACAACATCCTACTAGGAAGGCCATGGATATATGCTATGGCGGCTGTTGTCTCGACCTATTTTAGGAAGATTGCATTTCCCTTTCAAGGAGGGATTACAATCGTCGATCAACAAAACTTCCTTACCAATGGTTCTAAAGTTACAGGAAGAATTCCCATGATCCATGGAAGCCCCCATTCGCTTCAAAATATCAGAGTAGGCCTATTAAAAGATCCTATACTAATGGGAACTTTCGCCCTTCCACCTCCAATCAACCTGGCAGAAGTAGCGTCGATAGGAACCTGCAACATGATATCTTCTAAAAAGATCTCAAAAAAAGATATCGACATGGATCATGCAATGGTTTTTCCCCCAAGCCCAACTGAAATATTGTAGCAATCAATGTTCCTAGCATGGGAGGCAAACCCAAATCAACGCTCATCGAGCGTTTGGATAGATAGGTCTAAAGAATATGGTACCCCTTCAGATACTTGGTCGCAAGTGCATGTCACCGACGAAGGAATTGTCCAATCAATGGTAATTGAAGGACCACCATGGAATGATTCCCACCATCGTTCCCTTCTTCCGGATTGTGGAGAAGAAACTAAAGATGACCTTTATCATCCTTCAGTCTTTGATTTCCTATCAAATACTGTAAACAAGGTGGATTACGAGCGAAACTTGTCCAACACTGAAGAGACTATCGCCATAAATATCTCGACCAAAATAGATGTTGTAGAGAATATTTATGTTGGCAAATGTTGTTCTCCTTCAGAACTGGAAATATATAACGCTCTTTTTCACGAATTCAGAGATGTCTTTGCTTGGTCATATAGTGAAATGTCAGGCATTGACTCGAGTATTGTTGAACACGAAATTAAGATGTATCCATATGTCAAACCAGTACGACAACGGCTACGGCATGTGCACCCCAAGAAAGCCGCTGCCATTAAGGCAGAAGTTGAAAAACTTCTCCATGCTGGTTTCATCTACCCGGTTCCTCTAACCGATTGGGTATCGAATATTGTCCCTGTTATGAAAAAACGAGGAAAAATTAGAGTGTGCATCGATTATAGGGATGTAAATCAAGCTTGTCCAAAAGACAACTACCCTACACCCTTCATTGACCAGATAATTGATGAATGCACCGGATGCGAAATCTTTTCATTCATGGATGGATTCTCCGGGTATAATCAAATAAATATCCGCCCACAGGACCAGTCAAAGACTGCATTTATTCGTCCGTGGGGCACATTTGCATATCGAAAATTACCCTTTGGTTTAAAGAACGCAGGGGTGAAGTTTCAGAGGGAAATGAATTATGCCTTCCATGACATCAAAAACATCATTCAACCATACCTCGATGACCTTCCGGCTCATTCGCGAAAGCGGACTGATCATCCGCAGCATTTAAGAGCGATATTTCTACGTTGTCGACACTACAAGATACGAATCAATCCACAAAAATATGTATTTTGCGTCAGTTCTGGTCATTTACTTGGCTTTGTAGTCTCGAAGGACGGGATTCGTCTCGACCCATGTGTTATCACTGAAAATATTTCAAAGGAAAAGGGTAACGTAAGGGAGAATTGGTCTTGGTTATTCTCATGCTCCTTTCATGCATAAGAAGCACTTGGAAAACTCATGGTCAGCATACATCAGAGTTCTTTGAAGGCTCAAGCAAGGCATGTAAGCTGAAAGGGATTACTTACAAGGTATAAACATCAAGCAAAGGCAAAACAAGGAAAGGAAAGACTTTTATGAACTCCAAAGTTTTATGTTATGAAAAGAGCAGTCGACTTCCAAGGGGATTACCAAGCAATGGAAAACTCATCTCTGAAAAGTGAAAGAGGTTTTCGTTCATAAGATACTGAAATACAAAAACCTCTTCCACTTTCTTCAAATCCATTATGATTTGAGAGAAATGAATGATCAAACTTGCGCTACGAAACTGCTGTAGGTGCAAGTTTTCCACAGGCATATTTCTCTGTTTGACACCTGTTTTTCAAAGACTCATTCTGGGCGGTAGGAAAGATGTTTAGAAAAACAAAGAGAGGTTTTTTTTCAGCATGGATTTCTTCACAAAAGCCTCCTTCAGTTTTTCCAAATACAGTTTTTATGAGAAGTTATGAGATGACCAAAGTTGCGCTACGAAACTGCTGTAGGTGCAGTTTTTCATCTCCTGTTTCACACCTGTTTTTCAAAGACACATTCTGGGCGGTAGGGAAGGTGTTTCGAAAAACCAAGACAGGTTTTTGTTCAGCATGGATTGGTTCACAAAAGCCTCCTTCCATTTTTCCAAATACATTTTTTACGAGAAGTTATGAGCTCTGTCCCAAGACCTATTTTTCAGCCAGAACAGAGCAAGGGACAGTCTCCTAGTTTCTAGGAACACCAAAAGGATGAGTCATCAAGGGCCAGCTGGAAGGTTATGAGCACCATCAAATTCGACTTCATGGAGTTTTAGGTGTCAAATAATGTTTTAAATGTTTAGATAAGGTTGTTGTAATCATAATAAGGAGTTACACTCCTAGTTGTATTAGGTCTCTAGGACTCCTAGTTAGTTGTCCTTTGTATTAAATAGTTAGTTTTAAGTGTCAATAGGTGTCAAATTAGGAGGAATTCGAATTCCCCTCATGCTGGAGGAAGGAATCTACATGAACTCTATATATGGGAGAAGAACTAATGTATTAAGGGTTGGAAAATGTTAGAGAAAAAGACTACTTTTGTAAATGATATGCAGGGATTGATATATACAGAAGCAGTTGGACTTTTTTGAAGCTGAGATTCTTAGTGTACTTCAGTGAGCTTCATCTTTTATCTTTGAAATGCTTTACTTCCATAGTCTTAATGCTTACTTCTCAGGATTCATGAAGGATTTTTTATGTTCAGAATATGTGATGTTGTCCTTTCCTTAATTCTTACAGTGGTATGGATGTATAATCACTCAGAATTCACTAAATGTGCTCTGACTTCCTGTATACATTCATAAACTGTGTGGTCCCATATGAGTTTATGTTCTAAACGTTTAAATGCTGAATGCCCTGACTTCCATGTAGGTATTAAAATCTGATCTATCACTTTAAATTCTTTCCTTTTGAATACCTTGATGTATCATTACTCAGAATTCATGCCCACATGCTCTGACTCCTATGAACTTCAAGTTATTGAGACTTTCTTGAATGTGTCACTCTTTCATTGAAGTATATACAAGCCTCAGTTTTATAAGAAGAGCTATTTGTTATCCTTATCTCTGTCACTGACTCCATAGCCCAATGGTAGCAAGTCTCCATCTTCCAATCTACAAACATATAAAATCACAAACCATAGAGTTAGCCATCTATCCATATCTTTAATCAATATCATTAACCCTTTGAGAGAGCCCTCTCAGGCTAAGGAGGCTAAGCCTTAGCTAAAAGATTGGTTTGAAATAGTTACTTGAAGTCTTCCTAGTCTGCAGCCTTCCAGGGTCTGATTTTGAGATAACATTTTGGTGCGTCTGCCGGGAGCCTGAAGATTATTCATTCCCGAAATCATGAAGCTGAACTTCTGAAGGTAGCAGGAGCTCAGAAGGTTTTCAAGGCTGCAAATCTACCTTGGCGACTCCATTGTTGAAGAATTCAAAATTCATACATTCATGGTGATTCCACTGGAGTTATGAAGGACCCAGATGCTACCATTCTTATTTCAAGGTATGCATGCATAAATTTTTCAGGAATTCATGGTTTCCCAAATCATTTTCCCAAGGATGCATATTTTCTAAGGAATGGTCCAAAATTCAATGGAGAAGATTTGAGTTTAACTTTGAAGCATATATCAGATTTTTGTAATTTTACAGAGCTTCTTAGAGTTAAGCATGAGGATGTTTGCATTATGTTGTTCTATGATTCATTTCAAGGGAAATGTAAACAATGGATTGAAAGCTTTCCTACCAAATCCATTAAGTCATTTGAAGACTTTTGGCTTATTTTTTTGGAGGAATGGATAGATAGATCAGATGTGGTGGCAAACTCTCCTTCAATTCAAGGTTTCAAACAATGGAATAATGATCATAGTAATGGAGAAACAAATGAAAATTTTTCTTTGTCCTTGTCCTCGTATCTAAAATCATTTGAGTGTAAGGTAGAGGATAAGATGAAATTTTTGGATGAAGTTGCTGAGGACATTGAGAAAGACATTGAAGGTTTAGAAGGTCAAATTCAGGCATATAGTTTTCATAATCATGATCATTATTTTCAGAAGCTTTCTATGGCATAACACAAGGAGAGAGTGTTGCTTCCTTTCTCTTTCACGATTGAGGAACTGTACACTGTTGTTGAAGATCAGTTTGCACAACCAGAAAGTTACAAGAATCATCAAGCTAATCATGTATTCTGGGATCCTATAGCTAAATACATGGAAGAGTTTTACTCTCCAGTGTTTCAGTTTTTCTATGAAGATCAGAGGCAATTTCAGTGGCAGTGGTCATCACAATATCATTGTGGCTCTGAACTCCGATGCAGTCAAAAAACTCAAATATCAGATAAGACAAATGATTGGCTACATTGGAAATTTCACATTGATTGAGCTGAAAGAAGTTTGAATTGATAGGGTAGGTAGGTAGGAAAATGCAAATAAGCTCAAGGTTGACTGAGCATATTTTTTTTTTAGTAGATATAGACTTCTCTCTCCTATGGTGATTATCATGTTCAAGCCCGAGGTGAAGGCCCAAGGAACTTAAAGGAGATGCTTGTCAAGCAAAATTCTGTTTTCATAAATGGATAAGGCACTGGACCAGCGAGTTCTTAGTGTACTACAGGAGCACACTATCCCAAGTGGAGCCACTGTTATCACTGAAAATATTTCAAAGGAAAAGGGTAAGGTAAGGGAGAATTGGTCTTGGTTATTCTCATGCTCCTTTCATGCATAAGAAGCACTTGGCAAACTCATGGTCAGCATACATCAGAGTTCTTTGAAGGCTCAAGCAAGGAATGTAAGCTGAAAGGGATTACTTACAAGGTATAAACATCAAGCAAAGGCAAAACAAGGAAAGGAAAGACTTTTATGAACTCCAAAGTTTTATGTTATGAAAAGAGCAGTCGACTTCCAAGGGGATTACCAAGCAATGGAAAACTCATCTCTAAAAAGTGAAAGAGGTTTTCATTCATAAGATACTAAAATACAAAAACCTCTTCCAATTTCTTCAAATCCATTATGATTTGAGAGAAATGAATGATCAAACTTGCGCTACGAAACTGCTGTAGGTGCAAGTTTTCCACAGGCATATTTCTTTGTTTGACACCTGTTTTTCAAAGACTCATTCTGGGCAGTAGGAAATATGTTTAGAAAAACGAAGAGAGGTTTTTGTTCAGCATGGATTTCTTCACAAAATCCTCCTTCAGTTTTTCCAAATACAGGTTTTATGAGAAGTTATGAGATGACCAAAGTTGCGCTACGAAACTGTTGTAGGTGCAGTTTTTCATCTCCTGTTTCACACCTGTTTTTCAAAGACACATTCTGGGCAGTAGGGAAGGTGTTTCGAAAAACCAAGATAGGTTTTTGTTCAGCATGGATTGGTTCACAAAAGCCTCCTTCAGGGTTTCCAAATACATTTTTTACGAGAAGTTATGAGCTCTGTCCCAAGACCTATTTTTCAGCCAGAACAGAGCAAGGGACAGTCTCCTAGTTTCTAGGAACACCAAAAGGATGAGTCATCAAGGGCCAGCTGGAAGGTTATGAGCACCATCAAATTCGACTTCATGGAGTTTTAGGTGTCAAAGAATGTTTTAAATGTTTAGATAAGGTTTTTGTAATCATAATAAGGAGTTACACTCCTAGTTGTATTAGGTCTCTAGGACTCCTAGTTAGCTGTCCTTTGTATTAAATAGTTAGTTTTAAGTGTCAATAGGTGTCAAATTAGGAGGAATTCGAATTCCCCTCATGCTGGAGGAAGGAATCTACATGAACTCTATATATGGGAGAAGAACTAATGTATTAAGGGTTGGAAAATGTTAGAGAAAAAGACTACTTTTGTAAATGATATGCAGGGATTGATATATACAGAAGCAGTTGGACTTTTCTGAAGCTGAGATTCTTAGTGTACTTCAGTGAGCTTCATCTTTTATCTTTGAAATGCTTTACTTCCATAGTCTTAATGCTTACTTCTCAGGATTCATGAAGGATTTTTTATGTTCAGAATATGTGATGTTGTCCTTTCCTTAATTCTTACAGTGGTATGGATGTATAATCACTCAGAATTCACTGAATGTGCTCTGACTTCCTGTATACATTCATAAACTGTGTGGTCCCATATGAGTTTATATTCTGAATGTTTAAATGCTGAATGCCCTGACTTCCATGTAGGTATTAAACTTTGATCTATCACTTTAAATTCTTTCCTTTTGAATACCTTGATGTATCATTACTCAGAATTCATGCCCACATGCTCTGACTCCTATGAACTTCAAGTTATTGAGACTTTCTTGAATGTGTCACTCTTTCATTGAAGTATATACAAGCCTCAGTTTTATAAGAAGAGCTATTTGTTATCCTTATCTCTGTCACTGACTCCATAGCCCAATGGTAGCAAGTCTCCATCTTCCAATCTACAAAAATATAAAATCACAAACCATAGAGTTAGCCATCTATCCATATCTTTAATCAATATCATTAACCCTTTGAGAGAGCCCTCTCAGGCTAAGGAGGCTAAGCCTTAGCTAAAAGATTGGTTTGAAATAGTTACTTAGAGTCAACCTGACCAGCAGCCTATCAGGATCTGATTTTGAGATAACACCATGCAAGGTCCAGGCAATCATTAATTTGCCTCCACCTACGAATTTGCTTCAAATTCAGAAATTCCAAGGGAAAGAAAACTTTCTGAGGAGGTTCATTCCAAATTACGCCGAACTTGCTAAAGGTTATACACGTCTTTTGAAGAAGGAAGTACCCTTTGTTTGGGATTAGGTTGCGCAAGCTTCCTTTGGTGCTTTAAAAGAATCACTAATGAAAGCATCATTAATGTATGCTCCTGATTATCAAAAAGATTTTAACCTGTATCTAGCTGCAGCGGATATGACCATAGCAATGGTTTTAGTTCAAGAAGTCGATGGAATTGAACATCCTATATATTATTTAAGTAAAAACTTAAATGATATAGAAAGCAAATATTCTTACGTTGAAAAGCTAGCACTTGCAGCTGTTCAAGCGATATAGAGATTTCGACACTATGTCCTCTTTCGGAAAACTACCATTCTATCATATTGCAACCCCATGACTTATATATTGTCACGACAGTTGCTGGGGGGAAAATATTCAAAATGGATAGCAATCCTACAAGAGTTTGATATGGAATTTGTAAAATCCAAGTCAAAGAAAGCTCTAGTTTCCACAGAATTATTGTCCGATCTCCCATCGTCGTCCAACGATGACACATCCGAAGAAACAATCGTGGACGAAAATTTGTTTCTGATATCTGCAAGCAATGAGTGGTATGGGGATATAATAATTTA
Organism: Pinus tabuliformis; assembly: GCA_031772625.1. NCBI lineage: Eukaryota > Viridiplantae > Streptophyta > Pinopsida > Pinales > Pinaceae > Pinus > Pinus tabuliformis. Next base: position 4,296,500 of record CM062814.1, on the reverse strand, counting down.
TCTCCAAACCCAAAAATACAGGCCAAACACCTCCCACTCCGAACAAAAACGTATTCGATACCAAGCAAAAGACTACATGATCGTCGGTGATACACTTTACCGTCGTGGTATCGATACAGTTCTGAGAAGGTGCCTCACCCATGAGGAGGCCGAAAAAGTCCTGAATGATTGTCATTTAGGCGCATGTGGGGGGCATCAATCTGGATATGCTACAGCGCAAAAAATCTTACGAGCAGGATACTTCTGGCCAACAATGTTCAAAGATTGCATAACCGCAGTCAGAAGTTACCATGCTTGTCAAATTTTCGATAGCAAAACCAGAAGACCACCCGCACCTCTGCAGCCAATAGTGGTTGTTAGGCCATTCGCCAAATGGGGCATCGATTTCATGACATGTAACCCCACCTCGACCGGGGGGCATGGGTATATCATAGTCGCAATTGACTATTTTACCAAATGGGCCGAGGCGATGCCTACATTAGATAATACTGGTGAAACAGCTGCCCTCTTTTTTTTAATCATGTAGTCGCCAGATTCGGCATACCACAGGCTATAGTCATAGATCATAGATCGCATTTTCGCAATCACATGATGGTTGAATTAGCTGCCAAACTAGGGTTGTCTCACGACAGCTCTACTCCATATTATCCGCAAGCCAACGGACAAGTTGAAGCAATCAACAAGGTCCTAAAGCGCATGTTGCAAAGGATGATTGGAGTTCACAAAAGAAGATGGCACCTAATCCTATACTCAGCTTTGTGGGCTTAGCGAACATCGGTAAGGAATGCAACCGGGTTTACACCTTTCCAACTGGTATATGGCTTGGAAGCAGTCTTACCAATCCAGTGTGAAATCTCGTCTCTCAAACTCGCAATTGATCTCCTCCCCGTAACTTCAGAAGAAGAAGCTCGTTTCTTGGAATTAATCCAACTAGATGAAACCCATCGTGATGCCACTTTGGCTAACGAAGCCCATAAGAAACGAGTCAAGGTGCAGTTCGACAAAAATGTCAAACCCCGTGTCTTCTCAGAAGGTGACTTGATATTGCTTTACGACCAAGAATCCGATAAATTGGGAGTAGGTAAATTTAAGTCTTTATGGATGGGCCCCTATATTTTTAAATGAGTGTTAGCAAAAGGAGCCTATGAGTTAATGGATTATGATGGAATTCCACTGGCGCAACCTCGTAATGGGTTGTACCTCAAGTGTTACTATGCGTAATGGTAACCTGTATGCTTTTGTTATGTTTTTGTTTTCGCTAAAGTGTTTATTTTGGTCAAGTAATCCAATTTTTACATTTATTGCAGATGTCGAACCTATTGGAGTCATGTGTTGGATATGCCGACGGAGCAAGTCGTAGTTCGCGGAACCTATCTTCCGCAGCTTGGGCTATTTTTGATCCAAGCGGCGAGTTAGTAAGTTTTAGAGGGGTATGTATTGGTCGATCAACAAATAACATCGTTGAATATAGCGCGTTGATAGAACTTCTCTCTAATGCCATCACACATGGTATACGCCGACTAATTGTCAGGCTAGACTCACAACTCGTAATACTACAACTCAATGGTATATATTCCGTTCGAAACCCAGCTATTTATCGCATGTTCCTAAGGGTTAAGATTTTGGAAAGACAATTTGATTTTATTCAATATCAACACATTTCCATAAACTTAAACACATTAACTGACTCATTAGCAAATTATGTGTTAGATAGACATTTGCAACATTTATAAAAAGAAACATATCATCAATGTTTGCATTCGGATCATGTAACTTAACCAAAATAAAACTCTGAAAATCAAAAATATATATAACTGTTTATGGTTTACACATAATGTTCTGTAACCAAGACAAAATCAGTCAAATGGCCAAAAAACTCAAAATGCTAGGGGGCACCCTAGTCTAATGATGCTCGTGATAGCAAGTCAGAGCCTGTGCGATCATGCGTAAGAGACGAGTCCATCGTCTGGGCACACCAGTAGTATGCTGCTGTAACCTCAAAGGTAGCTCGTCAATCCTCACATCTGGAATACCAAGAGTGAGGCCCTCAACCTGCTCCTGTAATGCTGTGAGAGTCTTGGCCATGTCGAGGTCATGAAGGACAGCCCTTCCGACGACCTCTCCTGCTGGGGCAGCAGCTAGTACTCTCAGGCAAACTACTGGACGAACAGGACCAACATCTGCATGTACACATGAGTTTGATTAAAGTCTTGATAGAATAAAGCACAAGGACATTATAAACAAAAAACGATAAACAGGAATATGGTCAAAGATTTTACCAATGGCGCCCCACTGTTCGCCATCCGACAGTACTAAATCTGGATCACCCCGGAAGTCCATGCCAGCGTATGGATACTCGGAATAAAACATCTCCTGACGATCAAACCACCTGAAGAAGGTATCAAAAAATCAAATTTGAGACTGGCCAGCATGCCTAGACATATGGTCAACCCATCTCTGCATACGTGGTTCAGTAGGAGAAGGTAAATCGAGTGCAATATACTGCGGCTGCATCAGTGGTATCTTCTCCAAGGCAAAGGCGGTCAAAATAGAACCGTACCCAAATTTCTTCAACCTCCCACTCTTTATCTTGGTCAAATGTTCTTTCATCACAAGAAGTATTGCGTCGCACCAGTTGAAAACCTTCGGTTGGAGGCATTCCAAGGCATACTGCATGTAAGATCGGTTGGCTACATGAAGAGCCGCACCACCAGCCATCCTACCAAAAATAAACAGAATAGTCTTGAGGGACCTGTCAGTGACATCACGGATGATGATCTTGTCGTCTTTACTCGGCTGAGATCCTTCTCTGTAGTACCGGCGAACATAATCTCTCACAGAGTCACCTCCCCGGGCCGAACCTGATAAAGAGATGGGGGCACCCCGCCTCGACAGGCCAGTCAAGAAATAGATGTCTACTACAGTCAAGGGGATAGATTTTCCCCTGATCTGGAAAACCTGGTTGGTAGTGTTGGCATTATGGTTCAAGTGTTGTCCTTGATGGCAACTCACTCAGTGGATGGTACAGGTGCTCAAAGGTTAGTACAGGTGATGGCAACTCAATCAGAAGACAGATCTCAGTACAGCATGGCAAGAAAGCTCATACACGCTCTTTCGTTAAGCCCAAGTCGCGTGTACACGCAAGTTAGATTCAGAAAAAGCGCGTGTATGTGGAAAGGTTCCTTTGGTTCATGGTGGTTAGACCTTGGAAGTTGTGCCTATGATTTCGGACCATTATGTCTCGACGGGCGTGTCGATCCCTAGTTTTAAAGTTGATGGTATTGTGTTACTATGGTTTTGGCTCTTGGTATTGAGAAAGGCCTAAGGCTATATAAGGAGAAGAAGATCTTTAGGCAAAGATCATCTTTTGACAAGGCATGAATATCTAAGAGAGAAAGAGATCTGATATGCAGGTTCTGAGTTGGTTGATCTGAGCTAAGGAGAGATCTCATTGGTTGATGGAGAACTAGATCTAAGGAGAGATCGGGATCAAATGGTTTGAAATGCACTATCATGATATGGTTGATTATGCGTATTTCTAGATCTGCATATTGTCGCAATGTTACGTTCTGAGTCTAACTAATATCTGGTACAGCTGCAAATTGAGAAAGTTTATTTTTAGATCTGTACGCAGGTTGGCTTCGGTAAAAGCGCGTGTATACGCGGTTTCTGCTCATTAAAGTAGCGTATATCTTTTGAAGCTTGATTTGAGTTTACAGTGGGGTCTGACTGTTATTACAGAGTTCTGTAGTCTGCTCTGTGTTCTGGTAACTGGTGATTGACAGGGTTCAGTGGTTCAGTGATTCAAAGTTGGGTTGTTTTATGCTTCAATGATCTGTTGTGAAAATTGAATGAATTGTGCTTCAGGTATATCCAAGTCTGAAAATGTATGAAAAGTGATACCTGGAAGAAGGAAGATTGTAGGTCAGCACCTACGTACTAGTATCTTGGCTAGTACAAAAGAAAAAGGGGGTTGGAGCTCCCTTCCAAGGAAGTTTGGAGAACGAGAGAAGGTTGAAGCCTTCTGCAGGTTGTAGCCTGCGTACTGGTATAAGGCTGCACCAGTACAAAAGATTGTAAACTGAAGTTTCATATTAAGAAAGATAGAGACAACTTGCAGCAGGTGGTTTTCACCCACATTGGGTTTCCACCTTATATCTTGGTGTTCATGTGTGTGGCTTTTTATCTGTTCTGTTATACTGCACATGTTTACTGTTAATATGATGAATAATGTCCTGATGCACTTAATTGAAGAATAAGCCAACTAAATTGTGAGTTTTCTGCTTATACGCTGTTTTACTTCGTCACAGTAGCGTGTACACGCTGGTTCACTTAACTGAAGTAGCGTATATGTTTTTGGGCATTTGAAAAGTTTGATTAATCTGATAATACTGATTCACCCCCCCTCTCAGTATTATTTCCAACAATTGGTATCAGAGCAGGTCCTTCAGAGAAGCTTGATCGCTTGAAGGAAGATCATTCATCATGAGCAACTACGAGAAAGAAGCATCAATCAGGCCACCGGTTTTTGATGGAACAAATTTCAATTATTGGAAGGTAAGAGTTACTGCATATCTTCAATCTCTTGGTACAGAAGTTTGGGACATTGTAGAAACAGGCTATGCTTTTCCTTCAGCTACTCCTACAGATCCAGCTGAGAAAAAGGCATATGAAACAAATGCAAAAGCAGTCAGTACTCTATTAGGAAGTATATCTCAAACAGAATTCATGAAGGTCATGCACTTCAAATCAGCAAAAGAAATATGGGACAAAATGATCACTAGCTATGAAGGAGATGAACAGGTAAAGCAAGCTAAACTTCAAACACTCAGGATTCAATATGAGACTCTCAAGATGTATAATGATGAAAGTGTGGCTAATTATTTTCTTCGGGTAGATGAGATTGTTAATTGTATGAAAAATTTGGGTGAAGAAATAAGAGAAACTATAGTAGTTCAAAAGATTCTAAGATCTTTATCCCCCAAGTTTGAATCTAAAGTATCTGCAATAGAAGAAAAAGAAAATCTCCGTGTTCTCACTATGTCTCAGCTACATGGAATTCTAACCGCTTATGAAATGAGAAAGGGAGGTCCATCTGACAGAAGGGAAGCTGCTTTTAAGGCATCAGGAAAAGAAGATTACTATGAAGCAAGCCATGTTCCAGAAGAAGAGGAAGAAGAATCAAATTTTGTCAGAAATCTTCAAAGGGGTTCTGGAAGGTTCAGAGGTAAGCTACCTTTCAAATGCTTTGCTTGTGGGAAAGTAGGTCATTATGCTGCAAAATGTCCTTATAAGGATAAAGGAAAAGAACCTGCTAGATGGAACAAGAAACAAAGTGCAAATAGGAAAAGCTACTACACCCATGAAGATAGTGATGGCTTATCAAACAGTGATGAAGATGAACAAGGTAATAAATATAAGCTGTTAATGGCATTTGAAGATGATGATTATGAGGATGCTATAGATGTGGATAATCTCTATAATGAAATCACTAGACTCAAGAGAGGCATAGAAGAAAAGAATGTGATCATTGATACTTTGCAATTTCAAATTGATGAAAAGGAAAAACATCTTGAAAAACTAGAAGGTGAAATTGTTGGTCTCAGAAAAGAAATTGAGAAAACAAAAGCTATTAATCTTAAATTTGTCAAAGGATCTGAAACTTTGGATGAGATTATCAGTGTGCAGCGGTCTCCTCTAAACAAGACAGGTTTGGGCTATAATGGAGAAACCTCTCAAGCATCCACCTCAAAAAGTTATCTTGATGCAGCAAGAGGAAATGAGCGGAAGAACAATGAAGATAATCAGGTAAAGCAGGGACGAATTACAAACAGAAACTATCAGGGACAATCCTCCTTAAGGATGAACAAAAGCTACAACCAACCACAGGTAAAATCTTCTCAGTTTGGCTCAAGAATAGATGAAAATAGAAATTACAATCAGTTGGCTGGTAGATTCAATAACCGCAGAAGCTTCTTCAATGGACAATGCTTTTCTTGCCACAACTTTGGTCACAGAGCAGCTCAATGTGTTGCATATAAAACAATCATGACTAGGGAAGCTCAAAAACAAAGAAGTATGACAGGGATTACAAAAAGGACCTATAACAACTTTTCGGTGCTTGAAAATGAAGTTGAATGTTCTATTTGCAATAATTTTGGTCATAAAGACTCTGAATGCAGGAGCAGGTTTCAGGAGAAAAAGGAACAAGCCACAAGCACCAAAACATGGAGAATAAAGGAACCTCAAACAGAAAGATGTGGGATAGCATTTTATGCAGAAGGACAGGAAAATCTATGGTACATTGACAGTGGATGTTCGAAACATATGACAGGTGATAAAGAAAAACTTGAATCTTATTCTACTTTAGAAAAGGGAAAGAAAGTTTCTTTTGGAAATGATACTCCTGCAACTATAAAAGGAAAAGGTATTGCTCCTTTGAAAGAAAAGGTCAAGGCTGGAAATGTTTTGTATGTTGATGGATTGAAGCATAATCTTCTAAGTGTCAGCCAGATGTGTGATCAAAAAACAGAGGTTATTTTCAGATCGAATGGATGTCTTGTTCGTGATCTTGATACAGGTAAAACAGTTCTCAAAGGCAAAAGAACTCCAAATAATCTGTACATATTTGAAGAAGGACAACAACAATGCTATCTTAGCAAGGATGAAGAGCACTGGTTATGGCATCGAAGGTTGGGACATCTAAGCTTCTCACAAATAAGGAAAGCATGCAAATATCAGGCAGTTCGCGATCTTCCAGATATCAAAATTCCAGACAACACCATATGCAAATCTTGTCAGTTTGGAAAGCAAACCAGAACTAACTTTCCAGAGAAGGAAGGATCAGCTAGCTTGCCTCTTGAGCTAGTCCATACAGATGTATGTGGTCCATTTAGGAAAAGGACACCTCGAGGAGAAGAATATCTGATATTATTCATTGATGATTTCTCAAGGTTTGTTTGGTTAGGGCTTATGAAGCACAAAGATGAAGCATTCGAAAAATTCAAATCCTTCAAAGCATTGGCTGAAAATGAATCAGGACACAAAATCAAGTGCCTCAGATCTGACAGAGGTGGGGAGTTCACATCAAATGAATTTTTTGATTTCTGCGATGAACATGGGATAAGAAGAGAATTCTCTACAGCTAGAACTCCTCAGCAAAATGGGGTTGTGGAAAGAATGAACAGAACTATCCAACAAATGGCTCGTGCTATGCTCGATGAATCAGGTACTCCTGCAACCTTCTGGGGAGAAGCCGCACATGCTGCTGTTATCATTCTTAACAAAACAAATGTCCGAGTAAACAGCACTCAAACACCTCATGAGCTTTGGAGTGGTAAAACTCCTTCCGTGAAGCATTTCAAAATCTTTGGGAGCAAATGTTATATTAAGAATACTGATGAGCAACTTGGCAAACTTGAACCTAGAGCAGATGAGGGCATTCTTCTTGGTTATTCTCCACATAGCAAAGCATACAAGTGCTACAATAAAAGACTTGGCAGAATTGTTGACAGTATTGATATAGTGGTTGATGAGAAGGGATATATTCCTAGGCAAGTTCATCATGAAGAAGATGAAGGTTACTCTCAAAGGCGAAATGATGAAGAAGAAGAACCTCAAGAAGAAGAAGAATCTCAAGAAGAACCAGAGGAGCAGACAAGAATAGAAGAGAAGACTCCATCCAGATATGTCCAAAAGAATCATCCAGAAACTCAGATTGTGGGGCAGAAAGAAGCAGGAGTACAAACAAGAAGGACACTTGCAGAAGCTTCAAGCTACTTGGCTCTACTCTCCTCCATTGAACCACAAAATGTGAAAGAAGCATGCAAAGATGAATGTTGGGTCAAAGCAATGGATGAAGAACTTGAGCAAATCGAAAGGAACAACACTTGGGAATTAGTTCCTAGACCAAAAGATAAGAATGTAATAGGAACAAAATGGGTCTTCAAGAATAAGTTAAATGAAAATGGAGAAGTAATTAGAAACAAGGCCAGACTTGTTTGTAAAGGGTATGCACAGCAAGAAGGAATAGATTTTGAAGAGACCTTTGCTCCTGTGGCAAGACTAGAGGCCATCCGAATGTTCCTTGCTCTCTCAAGCTTTCAAAACTTCAAGGTATTTCAAATGGACGTGAAATCAGCCTTCCTGAATGGAGACTTAGAAGAAGAAGTATATATTGAGCAGCCAGATGGGTTCATTCTTGGGAATGATCCAAACCTTGTATGCAGATTGAAAAAGGCTCTCTATGGGCTCAAACAAGCTCCAAGGGCTTGGTACTATCGGTTGGACAAATATCTTCACCAACAAGGCTTTTCAAAAGGATCAGCAGATAGCAATCTCTATATAAAAGTTGAAAATAACAAATTGCTAATTCTTGTTGTTTATGTAGATGATATTATTTTTGGCAGCAATGAAGAGACTATGAGTCAAAACTTTGCCTTGGTTATGCAGAAAGAATTCGAAATGTCACTTCTTGGAGAATTGACATATTTTCTTGGATTGCAAATCCAACAAAATGAAGGAGGTATCTTCTTGTCTCAAACCAAATACCTCAAGCAGATCTTGAAGAAGTATGGCATGGAAGAGTCAAAACCAGTATGTACACCCATGGTTACAGGATGCAGCCTCAGTGCAAATGATGAATCAGCAGCAGTCCACCAACCCACTTATAGATCCATGATTGGGAGTTTGCTTTATTTGACAGGTACTCGACCAGATATTACACATGCAGTAGGAATGGTTGGAAGATTTCAAGCCAACCCAAAGGAAACTCATCTTCAGGCAGTCAAAAGAATCTTCAAATATCTTCAAGGGACCCAAAACTATGGCTTATGGTATCCTAGAAATACTGATCTCACTCTTCATGCTTACACAGATGCAGATTGGGCTGGAAGTGTGGATGATAGGAAAAGCACAAGTGGAGGTGCTTTCTTCATGGGTTCCAGATTAGTATCTTGGTTCAGCAAGAAACAAAGTTCGATTGCCTTATCTACAGCTGAAGCAGAATATGTAGCTGCAGCATCTTGTTGCACACAACTTCTTTGGATGATGCAGACCTTGCAGGACTTTCAAATCACTTGCACTCCACCTGTCTCTATCTTATGTGATAATACAAGTGCAATCAGCATTTCAAAGAATCCAGTCATGCACTCAAAGACCAAGCACATACCAATCAAGTACCATTTTCTTCGGGAACAAGTGCTTGAACAGAAGGTCAAGTTGGAGTATGTTCCTTCTAAGGAGCAAGTTGCTGATATTCTCACAAAACCACTGCCCAGGGAAACTTTTGAATATCTCAGACAAAAGCTGGGAGTAGTTAATGCTTCATCCTGTTGTTGAAATTTGTTTGTTCTACAGAAAAGTTGGTATACGCAGGTTACGGAAGTAATATGAGCGTATACACGCGGATTCATGGTGGGAAAGTCGCGTGTATGCTGGACGCTTGTTGCAGAAAGAATATCCGCGTACATACGCTGTTTTATACAGGAGAAAACGCGTATATGAAGTTCTGAACAGCAAGGGAAAACTCTGAAGTTCTGAACAGCAATAGGAATGTCAGAATTATTCAGGCACAGTTTCAGGGAGTGCAACAGGCACAGGTTCAGGGGGAGCAGCTCAAAAGTCTCATAAAGCATTGTTGGCATTCAGATGTTTTGGTTGTTGGTTTCAGGAGAAGGAGCTCAGAAATAAATTCTAGTTGCTGATCTAACAAGATGTTTATCAGATGCTGCTGATGTCTTTCCTAAGTCTTGGTCTAGATCTGTTGTCTCTATGTCATGTATCTCTCTTGTCTCTTTTATGGTGTCAAGGTCATGTAACGGCCTTTGTTGGTTTCCCCACTATGCCTGGGATGAATGATGAAATGTTCATGTATTATCATGGTTAGGTGGATGAGTCAATATTGATGTATCCCCACTTGGTTGGGTGGATGAGTCATTTTTTTGTATATCCTCACTTAGTTGAGAAATGGATGTATGTATGAGTCTTTGGTGATAGGAAGGTCTTTTATGATGTATAGAGTCATGTTCTTCTTGAAGAACATCTTTTGCAGATCTTGCCTACAGTCAAGGGGAGCATGAACAGCACTTGGTGAGCAGGATGGATAGATTGGTACTCTTTGGCATTCACAAAGGGGGAGCACACTTGGAGATTTCAGCATATACTCAGGGGGAGTATGGACAGCAGAAGGATTACCAAGGAAGAGAATATCTTGGTCCTCCCTTTGCCCTTGATGTCAAAGGGGGAGAGTGACTTGGTGTGGTGGTTGCCATCAAGTCCAAAGGGGGAGATTGTTGGCATTATGGTTCAAGTGTTGTCCTTGATGGCAACTCACTCAGTGGATGGTACAGGTGCTCAAAGGTTAGTACAGGTGATGGCAACTCAATCAGAAGACAGATCTCAGTACAGCATGGCAAGAAAGCTCATACACGCTCTTTCGTTAAGCCCAAGTCGCGTGTACACGCAAGTTAGATTCAGAAAAAGCGCGTGTATGTGGAAAGGTTCCTTTGGTTCATGGTGGTTAGACCTTGGAAGTTGTGCCTATGATTTCAGACCATTATGTCTCGACGGGCGTGTCGATCCCTAGTTTTAAAGTTGATGGTATTGTGTTACTATGGTTTTGGCTCTTGGTATTGAGAAAGGCCTAAGGCTATATAAGGAGAAGAAGATCTTTAGGCAAAGATCATCTTTCGACAAGGCATGAATATCTAAGAGAGAAAGAGATCTGATATGCAGGTTCTGAGTTGGTTGATCTGAGCTAAGGAGAGATCTCATTGGTTGATGGAGAACTAGATCTAAGGAGAGATCGGGATCAAATGGTTTGAAATGCACTATCATGATATGGTTGATTATGCGTATTTCTAGATCTGCATATTGTCGCAATGTTACGTTCTGAGTCTAACTAATATCTGGTACAGCTGCAAATTGAGAAAGTTTATTTTTAGATCTGTACGCAGGTTGGCTTCGGTAAAAGCGCGTGTATACGCGGTTTCTGCTCATTAAAGTAGCGTATATCTTTTGAAGCTTGATTTGAGTTTACAGTGGGGTCTGACTGTTATTACAGAGTTCTGTAGTCTGCTCTGTGTTCTGGTAACTGGTGATTGACAGGGTTCAGTGGTTCAGTGATTCAAAGTTGGGTTGTTTTATGCTTCAATGATCTGTTGTGAAAATTGAATGAATTGTGCTTCAGGTATATCCAAGTCTGAAAATGTATGAAAAGTGATACCTGGAAGAAGGAAGATTGTAGGTCAGCACCTACGTACTAGTATCTTGGCTAGTACAAAAGAAAAAGGGGGTTGGAGCTCCCTTCCAAGGAAGTTTGGAGAACGAGAGAAGGTTGAAGCCTTCTGCAGGTTGTAGCCTGCGTACTGGTATAAGGCTGCACCAGTACAAAAGATTGTAAACTGAAGTTTCATATTAAGAAAGATAGAGACAACTTGCAGCAGGTGGTTTTCACCCACATTGGGTTTCCACCTTATATCTTGGTGTTCATGTGTGTGGCTTTTTATCTGTTCTGTTATACTGCACATGTTTACTGTTAATATGATGAATAATGTCCTGATGCACTTAATTGAAGAATAAGCCAACTAAATTGTGAGTTTTCTGCTTATACGCTGTTTTACTTCGTCACAGTAGCGTGTACACGCTGGTTCACTTAACTGAAGTAGCGTATATGTTTTTGGGCATTTGAAAAGTTTGATTAATCTGATAATACTGATTCACCCCCCCTCTCAGTATTATTTCCAACAGGTAGGATCCCAAGCATCGAGCAAATACTGCAGTAAGTTGATCTGTTGTCTCATGCTAGAAATGCGGAAAAACTTCAGCAAGCCACAGTTCCACAGTGCGTTTATTGTAACTGGATCATGTAGGGCAAGCATGTCTTCTTCTTCATGCTCACGTTCTCGCCATGTAATAGTCATCTTACTCCAAAGATCTCTGAAAACAAACAAGAGAAGAGTTAGATCCTGATTTTGGTAAGAAACATGCAAAATTTCCATCAAAAATTGTGCACAGAATTCCTTCTCTGCGCCCATCGCACCTACAACAGTGCTCTGGGTGCATTGCATGTTAGATGCCCTTCAGACCGGCCAACATTCAACACACCTTTCGATACACAGAGGGTGCACTGAAAGCAGAACGAGTTTTTCAAACCCCAGGGGCTCAGAAAAACTAGGAATCAAACTCAAAATGCAAAATGGAAACCATGAAATGAAAGAGCTCAGGTTTAGCTCCTACCTGGTCCAGACAGTGCCGAGAATTGTCCACAGAATCTCCCGAAATCAGCTAATGAAAATCAAAAGGGAAAAGCACCTCCAAAGCTCCAACAAACCAAAGTTCAAATGAAATGGTAAAATGAGAGGTAAAAACGCTTTTTCATTACTTTTTACGTAGTTCAAAGTAAAATATTAGTGTTATAACTCCTTTTCAAGCATATATTGTTCATTTCTGACTAGTTTGATGAAGTAGTTAAAGATACAATACAATCTTTGAAAGAACAGAGCTATTTATGGTAAAATCAAAATGAGACCATTTAATCGAGCGGTTTTAGCACATAGTTCAAGCTCGTTAAAAAATAAACATAAGACATGAGCAAATGTTTCCCCCCATGTTCAAGCTCATTAAAAAATGAACTATTCCCCGGTAAATAACCGTCGTGAATGTAGTACTTCAGCCGTTAAAGCCTTGGTCGTGTTTGCACCGTCACCTCCACTTTTTCATTGGCCGATCATTCACCTCCATTTGATTGTTTACCCATTTTGAGGAACAGCTACGAAGAGTGATTTCACTAGCCATCCTTGTGACACTGCCGTGATTGGAAAATTCCAAACCTTACCTAGAATCAGTTGCTACCCGTTTTATCACTCGTTCCTCAAAAGACGAGTCTCCTTTAAGCTCTTTTCAACTGACTCGTAAAATATGAAAAGATTGCCGAGCCATTGGCCTCTATAGCTCGTTAAAGGGACAGGAAGTGCTATCCCTCCTCTAGATTTTAATCTTTTTGGACCTGAGGGATTATTACACAAAAAATCGAGCGCTTGTTTTGTTCGGCTCGTTAAAAGTATTGAAAATTCATCCCCTCTGTATTGTTTTATAATTTTTCGGACTTAAGGGATTAGATGACGAAAAAGGAATTTTGGAGTTACCTTTATGTTCCTTTTCAGACTCTCTAAAATTGAAAAGGACCGAGTTGTCTTTGTTGTTAAACTCGTTAAAAAGATTAATAGCGACAAACTTGTCTATAGACGAGAACGAGTTTCACTATCGCTAGGCTCGTTAAAACATAGCGATGGGTTTGCTCGAAGGGAAAATTATAGAACAAGCATATGTTATCCTCCTCAAGCTTGAAAAAAATAAAGAGGTACTGGTCAACAATGGCTGGGGAAAAATTGGGAAGAAAACTCAAAGAAACTTTGTTGGTAGCAAGATGCTCTTGAACATGACACTTCCACTCCGTGTCCGAGTCGGGTTGGGTTGTTTCATTCATCGGTCACATCACCATGGTCACGCCATACCATCCACATTTGGGGTTAATGCTACCAATCCATCACATCAGTGTCGCCGATATGTTCAAGAGAAGTCATTCAGTGAATTCACCTGTGTCTCACCCACTACCATACATTATACTCCATTCTTTCATGACCGTCACCCTGAACCTTATATCACCAGATCGTTTTCACCTCCATTAAAATCATTTGCTCCGTTCCATGTCATTGATGTGGGATTCATTAAGGCCCTCCTGTGACGGATCACTTCTTGTCAACATCAGCTCATTATCCGAGAAGTTGATCTAGGAACACCCCATTCAGTACTTTGAAGCTTGCATGCCTCAATGGCAAGTTTCTCACTTCCGGCGACAGGTTTACATCAATGGCCTTCGATCGAAAGATTTTGCGTGGTGTTCAACGCCAAGTCCTTTATTCACACCACGTGAATTGTAATGCAGTACCTTGAGGGTCATTATCATTATCGGTGATTCCTCTTGTGCTTGTTAACAATTTACATCATTGACTGGTAATCAAGCGATGTCTTTCCATGTTTGACTTCAGAACATTTCTCACATGGATCGACTTGTACTTCGAGTGAAGATCGGACGAGATTGAAGACCCTGGATCTAGTTTCATCCATCCGGGTTGTGATATATATTCAGGGAAATAAAGACATTAAATGTACATCATTGCCGCACAGATAATCATCCACTCAAAAGGATGATGGGTCTATCAGAATCGTCAGTCTACACTCAGACGATTGTCTGTCCTATGTACATGAAAATGAATTTATAAAGTTGAGCATGGGAATGCCCGCCTCAGCTAGATCATGAAAATAGTATGAAGATAATGTATTGTATTGTATCTTATGACAGGTCTCCTCCCAGCATTGAAAGAACTTCGGATCCTCATAATAAAGCATTTCACCCGACACCAAAAGGTTAGCGGCCTTATACTTTAGGGGGCAACTGTTATAGACATTTATGTTCCCTACAACCCCAAGCATGAAATGTCCATAAACCAAGGACTCCTAAGTCCCTAAAAGTGTTGTTCTAACAAGGTCAACAGATTACAACTTCTCCCAGAAGTTCTCCATGAGAAACTACTCAGAATTGGTCAAAACAGGATCATTGCAGCTGCTCCACTAGCTAAGTGCGTTGCATCTCACCTAAATACACTGTTAGGGTGCATTTCATTTCAAAAGTCCCTTCTGTGGGGTGCGATGGGCGAGAAATGACAAATGGCAGTGTCATTCCGCGAGGTGGAGAGGCAATGGAAGCTTCCAGAATCTTCTCCTGTGACACTTGCCTCACTGAACTTGACCAAGGATGAGTAAGAGGCCCTCAATCTCCAAGTGGAAGCAAGAATTGTCAGAGAGAAGACACTAATCAAATCACAAGCTGACTCATCCCCCTTACAGATATCTATATATGGATCCCTCATCCCAGAGATCCAGAGGCTGGAATTTTGCATATTGTAAGGAATTACTATTGGTTTCTAGAGACGAACATCAGATTTTTGGGTGATCTAAGCTTTGTTTGAGGTGAAGAGGGGCTTCTTTGCTGGGAGGTTGATGCTGGGTCGGAACAACTGGTTGTAACTCCTCCTGGATCTTTTCTTGTTTATCAGTAAAAGCTATTTGAGTTTTCCTCAATGCTTTTGTATCGTTGATGCTTGTTACATTTGTATGGTCAATTTACATCTTATCCTAGATTGTTTATGATTATAGATCCATGTCTTTGTATAGTGCTGTGCTTCTGTGATCTTACAGGTACTTTGTGAAGCTGGGCATGCAAGGGAGCAGGTAGCTGAGGACTATCAAAGAAGAGAGGGATCGAATCGAAGGATTAGCGCAAGACAGAGGTTGGTCTTTCTGTTCCTCTCTATCTATAATTCATAAAGGAAAAACAAAAGTAGTTTTTCTCTATTTGTTTCTAAGGCAGCTGTCACACCTTAGTGGGATAGAGCAGTTATAAAAAGACACTTTTCCTTGTAACAATTGCCAGACTTATTCTTAACACATGGGCGCTTTTGTTTATGGATATTTGTTTGAAAATCCGTATTAAAAACCATATGTGTAGGTTGGGAATAAATGTTAAATGAAATGAAAACTTCATGAGTAGTTTGATTTTTGATATTTAAACCAAATGTAATGTGTTTGTTGGCAAACATATAAGAATTAAACATTGGGTTTTAAAGGCAAGGGCGCACTCTTTAATTGAATCCGACCATATATGAATGAGAGTTATTGTGATTGTTTGGTAAGGTTCCGAATGTTTGGTTATGGATGAGGGGTTTTACATCCTATTTTTGATAAGTTTCTGGATGAGTTTTAATTGAAATGTGAAGAACCTTGTGTGATGAGGATATGGTTTTCATAAACCATAAAGAGATGAACCAAAGGTTATTAGCTTTAATTTGAAAGAGTGGTTGTGTCATCTTACAATCATAATGAAATGATTGTTAAAATGAAGCTTTTAGAAGAGTATGAAATTTCCTAATTAATGGAACGATTTGAAATTGATTTGGAATTACATTTTGGTGTGAAACTACAAGCTTCCACAAAAAGAAATGTGAAATTTGCCAGTAATTGAGGTTTTTGATTTGGAAATTTGCTGAAATGCATGTTTAAATGCATGGAGGGAAAGATTCTGGGTATTGCAGGTCTAGGCTTGCATCACAAGGGGTCTCATCACGAGCCAGCTTGTTCAGCAAAGCTATAAATCAAGTGAATGGCTGTGTCGTAAATTGGCTACCAAACCAAGACATTGTTCTTTAAGAGTAAAAAGAAAATCAAAGCAATAAGTGTGAATGTGGATTCTTCTTTGAGAGTTGTAGGTTGCTTTAAGTAAGATACAAGATCATTGCTAGGTAACAGGTAACCCTGTCGAGGCTATAAATGCCTGCTGGCAGTAGAGGCTCTACCTACCACAAATGAGCATATTTAAAACTGGCTTACAGAGAAGACTTTGTGTTGTGGAGGTAAATCCCCTCTGCGGACAGAGGCGATCCCTACTAGCCCAAATAGGGTCTAGCAACAATCAAACAACGCTAACACGCAGGTTCCTAATTGCAAACCAAATACCGATGATGAGGGCCTACCTGGATTCCAATGCTAATATTTGTAGAAGAGTCGTTGCTCCCGTTCCTTTGCTCTGGCCGGTCACAATCCCCACAATCCTCATGAACGGACATCTGCACATGCAAAGAAAGACACAAACACAAGCATAAAATCCAATAAATGCAACTATATATCAGTCAGAAAGGATATAACTCAATCATTATTACAAAAGACAATAAGAGTGGAACCATAATGATAGTCGTCTATTATGTATAAACAACAAAGAAGAATACAACCATAGTTCTGACGTCAAATCCTCCTTTGGCTGGGTGATCAGTAGCACATGCCTTTCAAAGCTTGTTGGGAATGGGGAACAAGCCTCTCTCTCCTTGGTTACTTGGATAAGAATCTCCTCACTTAAGATTTCGCCTCATGGGAATGAATAAGGCTCCTTGTAGCATGAACTTGGCAATTCTCAGACTTTGAGACTTAGAATTTGGAACTTGGAGACTCTAACTTGTCAAAGGCAAAAGGACAAGCTTTTATAGATAGAGGAGAAGGAGTTAGGGTCATCCACAAGATTCATGGGATTGGATTTATCACTAAGAAGCTTCCATGAGAGGTGGAGAACTACTTCCCTTCTATGGAGATTCGAAGCCAAACTGACCCAACTCAATATAGATTCAGTTCATGAGTGGGTTAGGAAGAACCTTCGTAAGTTTGTTTGTTAAAAACTTTACCCAACTGGGCTGGCGCGAGTGCGACTCTGAGACAGAGCGCCAGCTAGTGCGCCCTCTTTGGAGGATTTCCCCCATTGGCACGAGTGATACACAGTGGAACCGCGCCAATGGAAGAAGGGCTATTTTTATGGGTATTTTGCAGAAGGTGTCTTCAGGGCATATGAAGTACATACTCAAGGGGATACAATGCAAGTGTTTTCAGGTTATGTCACTTCTCACAGGTCCCAGAATAAGTCCTCCAATGTGCGGGAGAAGGGTAACAGGGACGGTGACAAATTACTGTGTAACAGATGCCCCCTAAAGCATGAAGCCCGAGAGAGAGAGAGGGGTGAAATGCTTTACAAGAACATGGCCAACTGAAAACACTGCTGCCGGAGAATCTGCATGAAGAAGTACAACTAATATCTCAAGTACATGATATATGTGGTATGGGCGCAGCCATCCATAGCAGAGTACATAGAAATCTGGATCCAAGGTATGGATGCAGCCATCCAGTGAGGATCGATAAACAGACTTAGGCATGGTCACAACCATCCAGTGAATGAGTCATGTAATGATCATAATAATCCACAAAATCGCAACCTAGATCTCAATAGACAAAATCCAGGGTCTTGCGCTCCATCTCGACCAGAACAAAGTACAAGTTCAAGCATGCGAATATGGGAGTCGAAGTCGAACATGCAAGAACATTATCTGATTACCATTCAATGATGGAAACTATTAACAGACGCGAGAGGTACCACCAATAATGAAAATGGTCCTCAAGGCACTATAGGTACAATCTACGACGTGCAAATTAGTGAGCTGGCATCGAACACCCGTAGAATCATTCGATCGGAGGCCAATGATGAAAACCTCGCATTGAACACGAAGAACCTGCCATTGAGGCATGCAGGCTACAAGGCACCTGAAGGGAGTCTCTAGGTCAACTTCCTGGATAATGAGCTGAAGTCGACAGGAAGTGACCTTGATCGAAGGTGGGCCATGATGTTTCCCACATCATCGACACGAGATAGAGAAGGATAAGATGTTTTGTGTGAAGTATCAGAGGGAGGTTGAGTATTCTGCAGAGGTCAACTTCTCTTGAACATATCGGCGACACGACAGTGGACTTGGCAGTATTTGACATTAAATGATCAAGGGCCATGGTAACAAGGCAATGAGCAGATAAGAGGTCAAACAAGATAACCCAAACCCATGGAGGCAAGTGTAAAAACAAGATGAGATATCCCCACCCAAACACGAATGCAGACAAGTGCCATGTTCAAGAGCGACATATTGCCGACACGACAATAATTGTAGTTCCATTTTCCCCACCATCGCTGGTGAGTACCCCGGTTATTTTTTGATGACAAGCTTGATGGGGATAACATATGCTTGAAAAGTGTCATTTCGACGGAATCCGAGGTCATTAAGTTTTAACGAGTCTGACAAAGGAAGAACTCGGCGTCTTTTCATGTTTAGAGAGTTTGAAAAGACAGCAAAAAAGTAAACTCCAGGGGGGTCCTTTTTCATAAAGTTGTGTCTCTCGAGCCCGAAAAAGTATAAAACAATGCTCAAAAGAACCGCTCGACCATTATGATCGAGGAGTACTTTTCATAAGTAGTGATTTCGACCCGAAAAAGTAAAAAAGCGATCAAAATCACGTCGCTTTGTAACCATTAACGAACCTGAAACGACAAGGGTCCAACGATCTTTTCGTCTTTACACGATCGGAAAAGAGTTTAAAGACGACCGCCTCTCATTCACATTTCACGAGTCGAGAGGAATAACTCGGCATTATTTTCACGTTTAGAGAGTCAGAAAAAGAGCAAAAAGGTGACTCGAAAGTGACTTTTTTCGTGCATTTACCGAGTCCGAAAAAGTATAAAATACAACTCGTTTCGTCGCCTAAGCCGCACAAACACCTGTCGCTGCACAAAAACCCAGTGTAAAATCTATTTTCCACACAAATATATATTAAAATATTCGTAAAGTGACTTTTAAAACCTATTTGAGGGTCAAAAAGTTATAAAATGTGTGAAAATGGTAAAACAAGAAATTACTTTTCACTTTTACCTTTGGAGAGCGACATTAGGGCTTTTGGTGTGCGATCTTCAAGCGTCGATTGCAACAGATCTAGTTGATCATTCGGAGCGTCGTCAGTGTCAGGTAAGAGGTCTCTCCCATTGCTCCATTTTTGTCCGTTTCAAATTTGTTTTAAATTGATTTTTCATCCTTTATTAGAGGACTTTAAAAAATGAGGGTTGTGCCCATTCGCGCGGGTTCTGGGCATGGACCGGTGCCAATGGGGCGAATTTCCCAAAAGGCACGTGCCCATTGGTGCGACGGTTTTAGAAACAATTGCGCCAACAGCCGCGCGGGTTTTTTGCTCAAATTTTAACGTTTTCAAGCAATTTTCATTTCATTTCTAATTTTTCCAAGGATCTAATTTAGTGTTTTAACCTTGTGAATGCAGAGAAATGATAAAAATGGCAATCCAGTGGAAGGAAAGGGAGCATGACCAGGTAGACAAATTGGCCATAGCAGATGAGGGTTGCATGGAAGCTCTCAGAGCTTGTGGGCTCAAGACATTTTTCCTAGTGTCCTATTTACGAGCTCAGCTAGAGATCTTGCAGTACTTGATTAACTTATGGGACGAACAGGAACAGGTGTTCTGCATATGGGACCAAACATTGGAATTATATGTATCTAATGTCTACTTCCTTACTGGATTGTCGCGATGAGGGCTGGTGCCCCGATTGACTGGTAGCAGGCCATCTGGAGAAAATATGGAAGAAGTAAAGGCCCAAGTTTTCCCAACTGCAAAATATGGGTCAGGCAGCCAGAAAGTGGATATCCCCGCTATTGAGGACCTGACACTTAGAGCTTTACTATTCACCATTACATGAGCTACGGGGGCACAGGCGCCCCACGAAGCTACGAAGAACCACCTGATCTTGGTGACAGAGTTCCTTAGTCCGATAGTCTTCAATTGGGCGTCAGCTATGACGACCAATATGAAGAGGCAGCTAATGAAGGCCAAGCGCGGCAAGCTACAACAGTTCGAGTACGGTTCCATCTTGGTGGCGTTCTTCTTGGAATGCGTGCCACTCTTCCAGGGCCAAAGGGCCCTTGTTCCTGACCTAGCACCTCGAGAGCCGAGGCTGGCTCGTTGGGCAACACTGATGCCGAGAGGGGGAGGCGGTCAGCAGATGTCATTCAGACCCGAGTTTTTTGTGTGGCTTCGCCGCCAGTTGATCATGGTGTAGGACTGGCCGCATGCGGGGATAGACTTCATCGGTGACCCTGACCTCCCACTGCTAGAGGGGGAGGACTGGGACGAGGAGATAGGTATGACCTCATTTTGATTTTGTGTTTTATGATTTTTTGTTAATACGTGTCCATTCTAACAATAGTTATATGTGTATGCAGATGTTGGCCCAGCACGCCCAGCTGGCATGTCTCCTATCGCACGGAGAAACCAGCCTGCAGCTGACCTTAAGCTAGAGGGTGTCGAGGGAGGAGAGTTGATCCAGAACCTCGAGGGGCTTGCCTGGGGAATTCTAGACTATGCCCGACTGGCAGATGTCCCACCGGCGTATCAGAGATATACAGTGGGAGTGCCCACTCGCATCCACCGTCTCTTGAAGCGCCTAGTGCATGCGGTGATGTGTTATCATGAGCACCACAGGGATTAGACATCTAGGGTTTCTTTTCATGCATATTTTTTGAGAGACATGTCGTCTCCGGATGTATTAAGACGAACATGTATATTTTTTGAGGTATGTGATGCATGCTGTACAAACATTTCGACACATATATATATGCCTATTTTGGATGGATCTTTTACATGTGATGATGTTTTTATATGCTATGCAGATGTCTAACACAAATGTAATCTAATGTATCAGTTGCATAACAAACAACCCAATGCGAAATGTATTTAATCACATATTTTATTTTTATGCAAGCTTAAAAGCACACATGACAACACATATGCGAACTATGCTTGAAAACAAGGGAAACATGCATGCCCCCCAGCATGATGTCTCAATTCGAGGTACATGCCCCACAAGCTTTAGTCCATTGAAAATGGAGTGGAGGTTGACAATATGGTGATCGCACTCGAATTGCACGATCTCATGTTTCATTATTTTAACGAGGTTGGCACACTTAAGAGAACTATCCTCATGACACCTAATTGCATTTGTTAAGGAGCTTGACACAGGATAAGAACTATGCTCCACCAGACCCAGTTTCATTTTTTAAGGAGCTTGACATAGGAAAGTGAACTATGCTCCGAACGAACTTCATCATAATGAACAGGAAGTCATCGCTTCCAAGAATGGCACTCCCGGTGGAAGCACAACATCTTGGAAGTCAGGACCCAATGCCCCCAGGACTTTATGCACTACGGCATCATCATGGGATACAGGCACGGGGTAGGTAGCCACGTATTGACCTGCGGTGGGGCAGACACAACCAGTGGGTAAAAACCAGGAGGGGTGGCAGCTGCGCAGGAGGCACCGGGGGACTGAAGAACGATAATTGATCTATAGTCACGATTCTTCTGTTGTGTGGAAAGAAAACCACACAGAAAAGCGAAGAGACAAGGGCCCCCATGGCATAAACATAGTCACGGCCAAGGAGAAGACTGAAATCTAAAGCACCTTGGACAACCAGCACGTCCATATATACGGTTTTGCCTCCCAAAGTAATAGGAAATTTTGGGAGGACCCCTAGAGGTTGACTGGTTCCCCCGTCAAATGCTAACAGATTCTATGCGACCGGCCCAAGCTGCGGGGAACCTAAAGCTTGCCAAGTAATGGACGGCACGAGACTGACAAACATACCTTCATCCAAAACAGTTCCAGGTACTGCCTTATCATAGGCAAGTATTGTAATCTGGAAAGGCACATGGGATGGAAGGCGGAAAGCAGTCAGGTGACTCCTGTCGAAGGAGATGGCCAAACTACTTGGTGGGGGAATCGTATGATTTCCCCCATGCTCTATAGGAATCGAAGAAGGACTTTCGAGAACAGCTGGGATAGCAGAGTCATTTCTGGACTCAAGGGAATCT
The DNA here is from genome assembly GCA_031772625.1 of Pinus tabuliformis. Classification (NCBI taxonomy): domain Eukaryota; kingdom Viridiplantae; phylum Streptophyta; class Pinopsida; order Pinales; family Pinaceae; genus Pinus; species Pinus tabuliformis. Next base: position 4,274,150 of record CM062814.1, on the reverse strand, counting down.
GAGGAGATGAGAAGAACATGGGCATGATGCTCTTCCGAAACAGAGTGATCAACGGGTGGTGAGCTCGAGTTGACACTCTTTTCAACCAATGGTTGGTCTGGAACAGGCTTTGCACAGCATGGTTCGGGAAGAGGAGCCTGGACAAGAGAAGAATCTAAGTCAATCTCTTTGTCAACAGGGAGAGGGTCTGAAGAGAGCCTCTGATAACCAACAAGAAGTTGGGGTGAAGAAGCTGTAAGACTTTCCAAAACAGCGGAAACTTTATCCATGAGCGGACAAAGGTGAAGGGGATGATTGCCTTCACATAGTCTACAGGGGATTCAAATCTTCCCTTTCTTCTGAATGTTTTCAGTTGATAGGGTGGCATCGCCATGAGCTTCAGAGGACGATGAGGGGTGAGCCAGATCGCGAGACCATACCTCAAGGATCCTGGGAATGCCGGGACAATCACGAAGAAGGTGGTCATCCTTGCACAATCTACAAGGAAATTTGACCTTCCGCGGAGGAGCAGAAGGTGGCTTGACTTGAGTTGTACTTTTAACCTCTCGCTTAGGAGTCTTCTTCTTCTTCGTCTTCTTCTTCTTCTTCTTAGCCACCTGGTTACTTGAATCCAGACTTTCACCAGGCGAAGTAGAAGATGAGGACACAGAAACAAGCGAAGAAGGGGAGAGGTCCACCTTAGAATCAACATGATGTTGTTCGGGTGGAGGAACTGATTGACCAACAATTGAGATGGTAGGGACTAGATAGGTTGAGAACAACCAAACAGGAAACCCGACAGTTAACCCAGGAAGGGACAACGTCGCCATGTAAGGAGTGCCAACATTTCCAAAAGGAGGGAAATGACCAGGATTCCCATCAGAAGGGATGCCTGGATTGGTAAACTCTGGAAAAGTTGCCATCACAAACGAGAAAGAACCCTACTCAAACTAACACAAACAAGATCTAATCGGGTAAATGTGAATCGTGGCCGAGTAAATTTTAAGACACAGGAACAAAACTTGACCTTTTCATTTTTTAAGAGTCGAGAAAAGGACAAAAAGATGACTCTAGTCGCCTTCAAATGTTTAATGAGCCTGAAGTGACAAGTGCTCAGGTGAGCCTTTTCTTTTAGGGAGTCCGAAAAGGATCAAAAAGTGACTACTCTGGAGAACTAGGCAAAAGGTTTACCAGACAATCCGTAAAACTGCATATACACCTTAGCAGTCATATGAAAACCAAGGACTTTCCGTATGGCAGTGAATCTTCCCGAATGCTGTGTTCAGTGCATTACGGCTTGTAAGGCGGCAGACACGGCTTCCTATGGATAAAGGATGATAACCTAGTGGAGTCTCCCCATATACTTGATGGTACGTGGGAGCTCAAATCCGTGGTAGACCACTATTGCGTCACGGAAGGAGGAATCACCCAACCTTGAGTGAAACAAAAGTGACTAGGTTTAACGACACCGGAGCACGTCTCTAGCCTAGACATCTAAAAAGTGTGCGTTGTGTTCCAATGCATTGTTAGATTCATTCAGTTCGTTTTAAAGTTGATCTTGTATTAGGTTTCAGTTTTCAGGCTTTACCGTATGTAATCTCCCAAAATTCCCTAAATGCAAACTATATGCCAAAATATGTCATTTCATTCGATGAATGCTAGTTACGAGAGGGTTTGAGAGCTTTCACGCAAATGAAATAATCACAAAACAACAAAGGACTTCCCTAATGCAGCTAATGGAAATTAACAAACTCTTCTTTAAGATCACTAATCACTAATAAAAATGAAAAGTTCTAATTCTCATTAACTAATAGGAAGCAAAAGAGATTTTTTCTTTTGTTAATGGCAAAGTGCATTAAACAAACTTTGAGAAACGATGACAAACAAATTCTATTCAATACAAGCACATTCAGTTCCCTAAATCACAAATCAAAACTCCAAAGAACAAGAAAGATCCCAAAGACACCAATGAGCCATGTGATCTAGGCTCAAAGCGAGATGAAGCGGAATTCAAGTGAAGACAAATCAAGTCACCCAAATAACGCAACAAAACGATTTACAACCACCAGACAAGTGCAAGGGAGTAATCAAAGAACCGACTGGACCACTAGAAGATCCAAACACCTGAGGAAGGCTCGACACACAAAGCCACTAGATGCCCTAGGGCTAGAAATGTGAAATCGATGGAAAAAAGCAAACACCCAAAGGGTAATGATCAAAGCCAGTCAAATCACACTCCAACACACTCAAGTAGTCTAAAAAAGGTACCTAGAACAAAAACCAAGCTCAGAGGGCTCACAGCCAAGCAAACTTCAAAAGTTCCCAGGCCTGGCGCGACTATCAGGCCAAAAAGAGCGCCTTTCAACGATTGGCGCGGGTTGTCAATTAGCAACTGGCGCCAACTGGCATGACTGTAACGCTATAAAACATCGCCAGCCGAGTTTGTTGTGAAAAAATAAAAAACAAACGAGCCAAAGCTAGGTCAACAGGTTCCAGGTACACCAAGGGGCAAGAAGCAATACAGGGATTCAACCTAGAAAGCTAATCAAGTAGGAGAAACCAAGAAACAACCAAGAAACAAGGCAAGTTCCAAGTCGTTCAGCTCGTAAACCAAACCGAAGATGGACTGAAGTGGCGTTGATCTACTTTGATAATGTGGAGCAATAGCGTTTAGAAGGCTATCTAGCTGTACTTCAGACTCCATCTAAAGTTTACAAATCAAACAACAAGACAAAACAAACAACAGGGCAAAAAGCCAACTCCCCAGTGGAGTCACTAGATTGTTGTGGAGGTAAATCCCCTCTGCGGGTAGAGGCAATCCCTACTAGCCCAAATAGGGTCTAGCAACAATCAAACAACACTAACACATAGGTTCCTAATTGCAAACCAAAGACCGATGATGAGGGCCTACCTGGATTCCAACGCTAATATTTGTAGAAGAGTAGTCGCTCTTGTTCCTTTGCTCCGGTCGGTCACAATCCCCATGATCCTCATGAACGGACATCTGCACATGCAAAGAATGACACAAACACAAGCATGAAATCCAATAGATGCAACTATATATTAGTCAGAAAGGATATAACTCAATCATCATTACAAAAGACAATAAGAGTGGAACCATAATCATAGTCGTCTATTATTAATAAACAACAAAAAAGAATACAACCATAATTCTGACATCAAATCCTCCTTTGGATAGGTGATCAGTAGCACATGCCTTGCAAAGCTTGTTGGGAATGGGGAACAAGCTTCTCTCTCCTTGGTTACTTGGATAAGAATCTCCTCACTTAAGATTTAGCCTCATGGGAATGAATAAGGCTCCTCGTAGCATGAACTTGGCAATTCTCAGACTTTGAGACTTAGAATTTGGAACTTGGAGACTCTAACTTGTCAAAGGCAAAAGGACAAGCTTTTATAGATAGAGGAGAAGGAGTTAGGGTCATCCACAAGATTCATGGGATTGGCTTTATCACTAAGAAGCTTCCATGAGAGGTGGAGAACTACTTCCCTTCTATGGAGATTCGAAGCCAAACTGACCCAACTCAATATAGATTCAGTTCATGAGTGGGTTAGGAAGAACCTTTGTAAGTTTGTTTGTTAAAAACTTTACCCAACTGGGCTGGTGCGAGTGAGACTCTGAGACAGAGTGCCAACTGGCGCGCCCTCTTTGGAGGATTTCCCCCATTGGCGCGAGTGATACATAGTGGAACCGCACCAATGGAAAACGGGCTATTTTTATGGGTATTTTGCAGAAGGTGTCTCCAAGGCATATGAAGTACATACTCAAGGGGATACAATGCAAGTGTTTTCAGGTTATGTCACTTCTCACAAATCCCGGAATAAGTCCTTCAATGTGCGGGAGAAGGGGTAACAGGGACGGTGACAAATTACTGTGTAACACTTTGTTTTATATTTACAAGACCAAGTAATGACTGATGTAAATACAAGGGCTAGCTTGAGGAAGCAAATAATCAAAGTTGAAAATAGTTGAAACAAAATGTCATTCACAAGTTAGAGCATAATGTACTTTATCTTTCCATAATAAAGTTTAACTTTCTGAAAAATTTTCTGTTTTGGAAGTTTAGAAAATTCAATAGAAAAAACAGAGATAACTGGTTCTTCCAAGTAAATCACCAATTGTTGTGGCCACCAAAAACCCCCCTCCTTATTTAGTATTAGTAATAACACTATGTAAGTGGGGACCCTTAGTCAAAAAATTAAAAAAAAAAATCAATTAGCGCTTATATGTCACTCAAGAAATATCGCATCGCGCCAAGAACGATAGGGCATTTTCTTATGAGTCAAAATGATAAAATGAGAGATTGTGACATGAAATCCATTGCATCACATGCATTAATAAACACTCACGTTGGAAAACCTTAAAATCCCCGATATGCGATATCGCATATCGCATCTCGAAAAATTGCATAAAATGCACATAACAATTAAACGATTAAGCGATCCGCGATCTTGCGATATTGCGATCTGCGATCTGCGATCTTTGCGATTTTGCGATCAAACAACCTTACGATAGAACAACACGATGAAATTGCAGTAATTCGATACAGCGAAATGCGATACTGCGATGCAAATCGCAGAAACATTCCATCGCAGATTTTCTTGGCTCAATATTCAAGAAAAAGTTTTTCCATGAACCAAGAACTGGTTACGCGCTTTAATGATAATTAATGAATTACACGCCAGTTGTTAATAAAATATGGTTTTGTGTCTTTCGAAGTTCCAGTTCACGTTAGATGGCATGTTTTTGCATATCCGTGGAGTTTAAAGCTTTCCTGTCATTATTTATTATCATTACTCCCTCCTCACTTGTGAATTGCAGGAACGAAGAACAAAAGTTACACAAAGCAATGTACAGGAAGCTATGGGGAAAAAGGGGGAGGCTCCAATGTTCAAAGACAGAGAAAAGACGCCCTTATAAATAGATACCGCATGCAACAGAGCCACAAATTCACAAAATGTTGCTGAGTCATCCATTACAGATCTTTCATATACAGCCATGGTTAAATGGGTACTGAGCGATGCTGATATCAGAGATAGACAGTTTAATGCTCAGGGTCAAAAGCTCACGAGATCATTATTTTTACAAATTTTTGAGCTTTATACCCGAGGAAGAGGAAGAGGCACAAAAGGCGAAAAACACATCAGAGAAGCCCGTATCAAAGAAAGGAGGTAGTTTCCGATGCGCGATTAGCGCCTAGCGCTAGCCGTGAATCGTTGAGAAAATTGCTTGAGAAGGAAAGCCTCTAACTGCTCAGTCATGTGTAAGCCCGGAAATTGCAAGAAAGCAATGATAAAAAAAACAAACTGGAAATAGAAAGCTAAAGAAAAGGCAGAAGCAATCCAAAGGGTAAACCAAGTTGAACTGGGATTATTACTGGGCATACACGGTAAAGCCACATAGTTAGTGGATGACTCTCGAGTATATCATCAATTTTGCTGAGAAGATGGTGCCAACTCTTGCCAATTCTATTTGCTTAGCTCAACCAAAAGCGGAAGACAGTCAGCCGACTCTACTCAAGCAAATACTGAATGCTTGCAACATTAAGGAGCAAATGTAGAAATAGTTAGATATTAGATTTAATTTTTAGAAATAGTTTTGATTTATTTTTTCTTAGAAAAAGTGGGGTCATTTAAACCGCATCCTGAATCTTTGTAATTAAGTTATTTAGTTAGTAGTATTTAAAACCTTCTCATGCATCTAGAGAAGGGTCCAGAAATTTATCAAAAACTTGTCCTCAGAACATGCACTTTTGCACCCTAAGAAAAGGTTTTGATGAATGAATGGAACAAGATTTGTTGATGTTTTCATTTGATATGTGCTACTGATGTTGCACTTCTGTACTCTTAGTGGATGTTAGAGCAAAGAGAGATAAATCATTGTTGTTTGAAGCTCATGAGTAGGACTAGTCATAAATGGTACTTTTATCTCTTGACCATTTCTGCTTCTGTGTTAAAGTGATATACAATTTTTAGTTGTTTATGTATTATTGCATGAATGCTTGAGTTATCATTTGGCACTTTTGTACGGTGATAGCTATTTATTTATGCTTAATGTATGAATAGCTCATTATGCGATATGTTTTTCACAACTGTTTCGTCTAACTTTTTATGCGAAGTGGTTCATCCTTATTGATTTCTTTTCTCATAATAGCTGAATGATCTTTATTACCAGTTGTTATTTGAAATCTTTTTAGATCGCATAATACAAGAATTACATCCGGGGTTAGTATAGACTTGGATGTTGCTGCTTATTAGATTACAATAGCATAGCATTAGATTAAAGTTAGAATTAGAATATCTCAATTAGGAACTGTTAGATCAGGAACTTCAAATTCTACACACACACACTCATAGATTGGGAAACTGGTCCCATATCCCCAGTCGGACCCACTGTACCAAACGGATAAGGAGTTGCCAACCAAGGTCCGGACCGGGCGGGTATCCCCCTTGTTGTAGACCCGATTTTCGAGGCTTCAACAGGACTGAATTTGTTTTTGGTCATTAGAATTTCAAGATGGAATCATAAGCACATTGGGAATGTGCCCTAGAATAATGAGTTGGTAATTGTTCAATGAGGGAAAAAGTAGTGCAAGGATCATAGCACTAGACATTAGATGCAAGTTAAATTTGGCAATGGATTCTAGATTTTCTGGGAAGGACGTAAATCTTGGTACTACTTTTGAGGGTGGACGTGTGAGCTATGGATTCCCTTGTTGATTCAGTTACCACTTTAAAATTTCCCTAGGGTTTTCATGTTGTGTTTAAAGAAATGATAGAGGTAACCACAAACCTACTTTGGAGATTACGATCTAGCCTTCCTAATGCTCAGAGAGGGCTCTCTCTTAATCATTTAACTTTGTTGTTTTAATTGATTTTAGGCTAGTTATGTAAGCTTGATTTGATTTTGATTTGAATTGTTGGTGGAATTACTGATTTAGATGGATAGATGATTGTTTATTTTCCATTGGGCTATGGAGTCAATATACCAAGAAACCAGAATAGAAACAAATTATAAAAGCAGTGTTACAGGGCAAGGTAGTTGAGCAATCTCAGGTCTCAAGGCTGGAATGGTGAAATAATTTTCAATCGGGATCAAGGAGCAATTAAGGATTCCTTAAACCGGATAATGAAGGAAGTGAAAGAGGTCAACTGGGATGGGAGAGAAATTAAGAATTCTCATATCCAGATATCAGAAGAAAACATATAATTGTATAATAGTAAGATCAGAGTGTACTTAAACAATTTATGCAATAACATTCCTCTTATACCATTCAAATTTAGAAAACATTCAAGTTTATGGAATACTTTAGAGAAGAACATGAACAATTGAAATATACTTCACTGAAGTGGCTCAACACATGAATACTGTAAAGAAATGATTCTATTATTTTCCATGTCTGTCAACTGAAAAAGTACGGTAACCCTGAGGTTGTAGATTAGTTCACCTATAGAAATGTTCGGAAATCCACCTCTAATACTTCAAAAGAAGTATTTATACTAAATTTACAAATTGTTTACAATAAATGTTGTCTCTAACATACAGAGCATTTTTAGACTATAGATGAACTAAAAAGCTCTAACTGTTGCAAACTAATAGTTCTTGTGGAATGTGTTGTGCAAATGTTGTTGTTATGGAAGTGGGAGAAGGTAGGATGTGGACCCAAATTTGTGGCTATGCTGGCAGATGAACTAGCAGATGCAGATGTATCTCTCTTTTTCTTAGTAATTCGCTCAACTGCTTGCTGAGCCTGTGACTGCCTTGTTGTTTTATCATCCATTAGTGTCCCAAAATATTTTGGAAATATATATATATATATATATATATATATATATATATATTTGAATAATATTTCGAAAATATTTTAAATTAAATTTATAATTAAATTTCTACAAAACCATGTATTGTTTCCAATCTGTGGTTTTGTTTTCTATTTCCATGAATTCAAAAAATCATGTGTATTTTTGTTCCTATTACTTATTCCTCTGTAAATTCATTTTATTTGTATGTAAATTCCTTTTGCCCTTTATAATACCTAGATGGTTTTGCAAAACCATGTGTTGATTTGTATGGTTGGAAGAGTATTCTCACTTTACTCTTTTACTTTTACGTGCAACATGTTTTACACCTGTAAATTGATTTCACCATGGCTGTAAATTAATTTCACCTACTCCTAAATTGATTTCACCTTAATCTTCCATCGTGAAATGTATTTACATGAATGCTATCTTTGCTCACATTAATTTCATGTGAAATTTTCCTTTTATTTTTACACCTGTAAATTGATTTCACCATGGCTGTAAATTAATTTCACCTACTCCTGTAAATTGATTTCACCTTAATCTTCCATCGTGAAATTTATTTACATGAATGTTATCTTTGCTCACATTAATTTCATGTGAAATTTTCACTTTTATTTTATCTGATAAATTCATGGCATCAGTGAATTTTATTTCATGTGTCGTTGTAAAACCATTTCACCTTTGAATCTCATTCCACAACCTTAGTCTTGTAGCTATATAATTTTACCTCAAGCATGGTTTCACCCATAGCTCTGAAATATTACCGCATTCTCATATCTCTGTATTTCACTTGAACTTAATTCTTAGTACGGGGTGGGCCATTGGTTGATTTTGTAGGGGGAAGATTTTAACCATTCATTTGTTTTTACAAATCTTGAGGCAAATAAAAATGAAGGGGGTTTAATTCTCGATACAGGGTGGGCCATTGGTTGACTTTGCACAGGGAAGAGGTAGTATGGGTACACGGTGGGCCATTGGTTGACTTTGCATGGGGAAGAGGTAGTATAGGTATAGGGTGGGCCATTGGTTGGCTTTGCACCGGGAAGAGGTAGTATAGGCTTGCAGGGAGAAATTAATATAAAGTCCAAAACTTTATATTAATAGGGTTTTGTGAAGTAAGGGGTAAAAACATGGATTCTAGATATATATTTTTCTTTTTTACCTTATGGGATTTATCCCTGTTTTAACCATCACTGCCTCTCTGTAAATGATTTCTTATTGCTTTGGGATAATTGTCTTTTCCTTTTGAATAAAGCCTTTGAATACATTTCCTTGAGAATCTTGGAGTAAACAAGTTTTGGAACTAGTATCAAAATAGTTTGTCCAAACTCCCATTCTGCTAATCACCTGCGAAATAAAACAATCATTAATAAATCATAGGTCTGCAGGCAAGGCAATCAATGACTTTATTGAACTTAGATTTCTGTGGACGAAGTCTGGACTATGGATGGCTCAATTCTGTTTGGAAAAAGATTTTCATTTATTCATTTTAAACACAGGTAAGGGAATGTCAGAATTTCATATTGTAAAAACACTGTGATTTCACATTGTGTAGGTGTGGTTAGATGGTTTACGGCATAATAATGGATGATAGGACTTCCAGGGATACACAGTGAAGCAGTCGGAGGAGGCTTTCAGGCAGGAGGAGACAGTTCGAGGTCGCTCTTCTGAGGGGGCTGCCGTGGAATGGGACATCATTTTGTGGCATATCACATCTCTTTTGAGTGGAGGGTGGTATTTTTTGAGAGCACACGATATAATGTGGGGCTGCCATGTAGCAAAATGGTGCTCAGGCAAAACCACAAATCTCCCATGCTTTTGGGATTTTAACTGTCGGACGATGGGAGTGCACGATATGGATATGGGCCATCGGATCTTGAGGTGGGAGATCGGAGGGTTAATGTGGGACGGAGTTGCAAGGGCTGAGTCAAGGTGTAGTTGGCGGGGCCCGAGGATAAATAATGCCGCAGGTTACATATTTTCAAAGGTTTAGTGAGGGTCGGGGATTTATACAGTGGGGGGTTCATATACATAAAGCGAGGCTATAGGTTGGGAAATAACTTAGAATAAGGGGTTCTAGTGGGTTTTTAAGGGAAAAGGGAAATTAATATGGGGAAAATGATTTTTACAGGGTAATGTCTAAGGAAAAATGTAAAATCAAGGGGAAACAAGGTTAAAGTGAAGGGAAAGGGTTTTTACAATGGGAATGTGTTAAAATGAGAGGAAGTGAAAGGGAAGTGTCCTTTGGAATCAAGAAGGGGAACTTAGTGAATGAAAAGTAATGAAGGGGTAATGGAGGGAAATTTAAATATGTAAGGGTTTGAGTGAAATGAGGGGAAATTAGTGAATGAACTTTGGTATCTAGGCCTAAAATCATATAGAACTTGTTTAGGGTAAACACCCAAAGTACTACACAACTTTTGTGAATGTCCTCTTTCCTTTGACAGTTCCTCCTACACATGAAACATAGGATTAAGCATAATGAAGGTGCATTTGAGCTTGCAACCTTGTGCACTTCAAAACCTCTATTACCTACCCTTTATTTACCCTAGCATTTTCTCTTCATTCATTGGGTGCATTTGAGCTTGCTGACCCTTGGTTTATTTTTCTTTGATAAGCAATCTATATAATTCTAACCTTATATCTTCCAAGGGTTCAGATTAAACTGATGAGCTCCTTATTATTCTCTACCTAACTATTGATCTGCCAAGATTAAACAGTTTGGATAGACCTTTATTTCTCTATCTATCAGCATGAAATTCAAAGCATGAATTAATCAAAATTAAACTATTTTACCATCATGGATTTTGGAATTTTTGACAAGCTGCACACAATCTTATTTTTGCAAGGCAAAGTAAAAAGTAGTGGCATTTGAATTTGCATCACTTTCAGAATCTATTTTAATCTCTTTTTGGTGGGGTTCATATTTTATTTTCTTTTTGATCCTTTTCTTTAGTCATTTTATTTTTCTTTCAGGACTTACCCTCTTTACATTTATTTATTTATTTTTAATATAGAAAAACATTTTGCAGAAAGAAAAAGTATGTACAATATTACAAGACTTAACATAGTCAATTCAAAATTATGATCCCTATTGTGGAGCGATAAAAAGGTGTCTTTTAAACTCCTAATTACCTTCACATTAATTATCAACCCAGGGACGACTTTGTATTTCAAGAGTGTACTCAGTCTGAGGCGGCTATTTACTCAAGAGTAATGTTTTGTAGTATAGTGCTTAAAACCCAAAAGTAAATGAATGCTTGAAAAAGAAATCTAACAATAACATAAACTCAAATGCTCTGAAATCCAACTATTCACTCAGCAAACACCAATTGAGGATACAACAACTATTCACTAAGCAAACTATGACTAAATTACTTTAAAAGAATAAAATCACACAAGGCAGCTTATCAGTCAAGGGTGCGGAAGCGATAACCCATCCCTCTAGAAACTGATGGAAAGGAAATTAGAGCATGGACCATAGGTCTGGGAGCTAAGCAGTGACTTGCTGGCTCACTACAGCCTTAGACCTTCTCTCACACCAAAGTAGCAAATGCAAGTAAATGGAACGACAAAAAGTAAAATGGAATAACAAACAGGAAATGGAACAGCAAGCAGTAAATGGAACAACAATCAAATAAACTAAGTCTCGCGAGTCAGAACTAAACTCACATTCTGCAATAAAATAGCAATCTTCTTTCTTAAGGCAAATTGGATGGAATGTACTTTATGGAATAGCACTCATTGATGAATTAACAAGAATCAACCATACATACACACGACACGCTAATATGGTAATCTGACAATTAAGGTGAATATGACTATGTTTCCAAATAGAATAATATCACTTTTCGGATTCCAATAATCAGGATTTCAAATGAATCCAACAACAGTAATATTCAGTACAAATGCTCTGTAACAGAAACATGCAATCAACTCTGAAAAGATTCACTCATACAATACAGAGTCACTACATAAATTTCCTAAAGAAACCATTAATGAATTAATCGTAGCAGAGCATGGAATAGCATATGAGAAAGCATGTCAGATTACCGAGCAATAAAGATAAGCAAACCATGCAGAAATCAAAAGAATATAATATACAGTAGCAGCAGCATACTCCACCAGAGGCTGGGTCCTTAGCCGCCAGCGGACGCTGCTGGGTTACTTCAGAAGGAAAAGAATGAACAGCAACTCCCAAATCATGTATTAATCAGCAAATTGTGGAATCATTACAACAGCAAATGCTTGAGAATTACAGCATGCAACAATCCATATCCTATCATGGATAATCCACCATTATTCTTCCTCATTTTTCTATCATTCTTCCATCATTCGAATTCCCCCCATCTCTGATCTCTATTTTCATTTAAATAGAGAAATCAGAGAGAAGTTACAATAAAGATAAGTACAACATGATTTCTTTTACAAAATTGGATTGATTCTAACCAGTTGATCAACAAGAAAATATATTTCCTTTCATCTCTCAACAAAAGCAAGACGAATTTAGCTCTGCAGCTGAGATTTGGAGGACGGCCGCAACAACAAATCTGAGAAAATCATGCTCAAAGAACCCTGCGTTTCTCTCAGTACAAGCCGAATTTGGGCAAATCGTTCTTTAAGTAAAGTTAATTGGGCCCGTTCTGGACAAAACCCATGTTCCGGATTTTCCAGATTCTGCTCCATTTGCTCAGAATCTCAACCGCAAAACTGTCACTCCTTATTCCAGCGCATTTCTGAGTTGGCGCTTTTAAAAATCAAATATTCAATCTGAAAATTATCTTGGAGGCTAAAAATGGTAAATAATGTTATAACCAACTTATTAAAACTATCATTGATAAAATAATTCATAATCATGAATTTATTAGAAATAAAGGAGAATAGATAATATTCATTCATAAGAGCATAAATCATTTATAAAATGGATTTAAATGATAAATTATAACAAATGATATGATGAAGAATAGTGGAAATGGGTGGGATAAGTGTTCAAAAGTGATAATAATAATGGCATATTAACGACCCAACATACCCCCACACTCAATATGTTGCATGTCCTCATGCAACGAAAACTGAATATATTGCATGTCCTCATGCAACCCAAAGACAGAAACCATGTGTTAACCAAGCAAATATGTTCATCTCAGCTCATGAAATGGATAGAACAAATGAATTCTTCCTTAATTAATGAATATTTACTTTTAGTAATCTTGATGAAGGCATAACAGTTTTTACATTGACATTCAATTATATGTATATATGAAGTTGCAACAAAATATGATATAGATAACATCAAACTTCATTAACCATTTTGTCAAAAACTACAAACCAGATTTTGCTGAAATGTTGCAAGTAGATTTGTAATATATGAAGGCTTCTATGATCCAAAAATCAGATCGTTTTGATGCATGGATCATGAGATATAAACAAAATGGCTGTAGGTGAGAGTGCATGATTTCCGCAATTTATGAACCAATATTTCTTGAAATTGTGTGGGTTTGTATTGATGATACGTATGTGTTTTCCAAAAATTACAAGAATTGAGTTCATAGTTTTTAAAAATATGTGGAAATCAATTTCTGCACTGTGTAAAAATGAAATTGTATGCCTTAAATAAGGAAGAAAGTAGAAAACATCCATCATGCATAGCAATTCCTCCCCCTCTCTGAAAAATTAGCATGTCCTCATGCGATGCTAGAAAACAAATAGAGGTGGTTGCTACTAGCTGTTGAATTCTATGCTTGGTGTAAAACAACATGAAATAAGGGAGGTGTTGAGAATGAATAAGAATAGCAATGGATGATAAAGAATATGAATGACATGGTCATAAGAAAGAAATGAAGGAACACTCCCCCACACTCGGAAATGATATGCTGCTGAAAAATGGGAAGTGGTAAAAACTATGAAATGAAAGATGGTAAATAATGCTCAAAATGGATGTTCAGTAAATTCTCCTAAATTCGTAATAAATCAGAAAATTATGCTATTTTACCTCAAGTTTTACCTCCAAAAGAAAAATGTGGAATGACATATATGTATTGACAGTTGTTGAAGCTGATGTAGGCAAAGTTGGTGCAAAAGGTGGAATCCAGGTAAGCACATAATGTCTGAAGAGTTGTTCATGTTCGCAAGTTGCTCGAGCTGCTTCTGTTAGTTGCAATAGTGTGGTCATACTGTGAATAGAATTTCCTCTGCATACTTGTTGTTCTCCTGTAAACAAAGCATTATTTTGAATACAATGTTCTTGAATCCATAGTGTTAGCTTTGAATAGCAACAGATAAGATGAATGCAAAATTGCAATTAGAAAAACTTATGTATACATGCAATACTAATATGTTGTCAAATCAACAAGGTATGGCAAAGTGCAGTAATCATATCGCATGCAATCCCATAATGCATACATTCCCCCCCTCCAATTGGAAAATGGGTTCCATAACCATAAAGCATATGAGAGGGGTGGTGCGGACGGCAAGGCAATGGAATGAACAATATATCAGTAAGTGAAGCAGAGTACACTTATCAATGATAGGACGGTGAAAATTATGGTTATATTGAGAGCAAAGTGTGTAAAGATAGTTATGAATAAGAGATAGGACGCTTTGGATTGATGATAGTTTATACAAAACGAAAAAGGACAACAATATGCTAAAAAGATGCTTTGCTGATGGTATTCTAGCTGAAAATGATGTGATTGATCATAAAATAATTTCTCATGCATAAAGGTTCAAAACAGGGAAAAAATTAAGGGAATAACTTCTCTGATAAAAAGGAAAATAAGAAAAGGGTATTATAATAATAATTGACGATAAGATATAACTTCAATACCATAAGCAGAGCCGCTACTGCTAGCAGGCGTCCATAGCCTCGGCAGGGTTGCTTTTTAACCCATATGAGCCAGAATCCTCAATTTATAAATGGAGAGTTACAGTGTTGTTCTACAGAAGAGATCAATGTGCTGGCATGGTAACCAGATAACCACACTGCCATTCACTGGGATGTAGCAAAAGTGATCAGGCCGGCTCGTGATGAGACCTCCTGTTCCAAGGATAATTTGGCTATCCAATGGATCATAACCCTGGTGTGGTGGCCATAATGGGAATGTCACTTTGTTACAACCTTATGAACATGGTAGGCTGGCTCGTAATGAGACCCCCTATCCTCCATCTGCGAACAAAATTTTGTTATTATTACACATTTTTATGATAAAAAGAGGGAGGCTCAATACTCCTTAAGAGCAGGGATGGTGGAAGAAGTTGAACATGTCAATAGAAAAAAAAATATACCCATAATCTCATTTATTACAGACAGAGAAGATTATAACCAAGAAGGGTGGAACCAACATGGTCTTAAGATGATCAATCAGTATCATGTACAACAGAAAACAATGCAGTAAAGTATATAAATAATTGTGTCCATTTTGAAAATAAGCTATCCTCAAGGAGTTGTCCTGGTAAAGATCATAACATGAATGATATTAACTCGCTTCAATAGAATCCATAATTCTTGTCCTCATAAAAATAGTGTACTTCATGCCATGAAGGGGAATTAGTAAAATGTGGTTGAGATGGATTAGGAATAATCTCACAAGAAGAAAGAAGGGTTGCTCTTGAAAATAATCCCAAAGTGTTGCTCTTTTGCATGAACAGCAAAAACACTCAAAAAGTGGTGTTCCGTGTAGGAAACAGCAAAGAAAATGCACACCAAAAAAACAAAAATACACACAAAAAAAGCGTGAAAATGGAAATGTCATTCCTTTGGAAAAAGGAACAGCAAAAACTAAAAGTGTCATTCCTTTAGAAAAGGAACAGAAAAAACGCAAGTGTCGTTCCTTTTGAAAAGGAACAGCAAAAATCAAAAGTGTCGTTCCTTTGGAAAAGGAATAACAAAAATGCAAGTGTCGTTCCTTTGGAAAATGAACAGCAAAAATGAGAAGTGCAGAAGTGCTGTTCCATTAGAAAAGGAACAGCAAAAATGAAAAGTGCAGAAGTGTTGTTCCATTCGGAAAGGAACAGCAAAACGTGATAGTGCAAAAGTGTTGTTCCATTCGGAAAGGAACAGCAAAACGTGAAAGTGCAGAAGTGTTGTTCCATTCGAAAAGGAACAGCAAAACGTGAAAGTGCAGAAGTGTTGTTCCATTTCGAAAAGGAACAGCAAAACGTGAAAGTGCAGAAGTGCTGTTCCATTTCGAAAAGGAACAGCAAAACGTGAAAGTGCAGAAGTGTTGTTCCATTTCGAAAAGGAACAGCAAAACGTGAAAGTGCAGAAGTGTTGTTCCATTTCGAAAAGGAACAGCAAAACGTGAAAGTGCAGAAGTGTTGTCTCATTTCGAAAAGGAACAACAAAACGTGAAAGTGCAGAAGTGCTGTCCCATTTCGAAAAGGAACAGCAAAATGTGAAAGTGCAGAAGTGATGTCCCATTTCGAAAAGGAACAGCAAAACGTGAAAGTGCAGAAGTGTTGTTCCATTTCGAAAAGGAACAGCAAAACGTGAAAATGCAGAAGTGCTGTCCCATTTCGAAAAGGAACAGCAAAACGTGAAAGTGCAGAAGTGCTGTCCCATTTCGAAAAGGAACAGCAAAACGTGAAAGTGCAGAAGTGTTGTCCCATTTCGAAAAGGAACAGCAAAACATGAAAGTGCAGAAGTGCTGTCTCATTTCGAAAAGGAACAGCAAAACGTGAAAGTGCAGAAGTGTTGTTCCATTTCGAAAAGGAACAACAAAACGTGAAAAAAAAAACAACAAAATGGGCAATCATAAAATGCAAACATGCAAAAAAAAACAGATTAGTTGTTCACGGCATTGATGCTGAGGATGAGTTATACTTTGAGTGAAGCAACACCTGAAATACAAAATATAAGAAAAATTAGAAAAGAAACAACAAAAAAACAGTATGTAAATAAATATATTAAGTTACAACAGCTATGATGTGATGTCAAAAAAAATGATTTATTCGAAAAATGTTTTGGCAGCAAAGACATGACATGAATCTTCAAATCGAAATCAATTCTTCATTTCTTCTATTATGAATCCGTTGGGTAATGAGTTGGATGAAATTCCTTTGTTTTATTAAAATTTGTTTCAAAAATCACTCGTCCATAAATTGAGGTTCTTTTTCTCCTAGGACCTGCAAAAAACGAGTGTCTACCTACAATAAAACATTAAATCATGGAGAAAGAGAGGTGCACGGCTCCCCCAATCCAAGAATTATGCAAAAAAACTAACAAGTAGTTACTCTATAGAACAAATCCAAGGAGAAAATAACAAAGTAAAATTTATTTGTTACCTGCGGGAGAGCAGTGGTCGACCATACTAACCAGCGGTGTTTTAATCACAACTTCTTTGTTTTTTTTGTCCAAATTGAGTGATTCCAAAGCTAAATGAGAGCTAATTCAAAGGTATATCTCCAGTAGAAACAGGTTTTAAAAATTCAATGATATGATATGTCAATTTTAGTTAGAACAACCTGCATAACAGAGTCATTTTCGATTACCTAGCCTAGACCAACAGTTGATATTTCAAGCATAATTTTTTCGTTTGATGTCGGATTCAAAGGATTCAAATTGGAAATGAAATTATATTCATTTATTTATTTCCAATAGAAACAGGTTTTGAAGAGAAGAAGAATTGATAGGTCAAATACTATAAGGAACAGCCGGAAAGACATAGTTTTAAGGGTGCTAATTTACAATAGACAGTCAGTATTTTGATCATAACTTCCACATACGATATCAAAAATGAGTGATTCCAATTGCATTGTAAACTAGATTCATAGGGGAATCTACCATAGAAACAGGTTTTAAAAATTCATTCATTTAGGCCTCCAAAAACTGACTGTCCCAGCTCTGTTCCTGAGCTTCCCACTAGACACCCTGTCAATGTTTTGTTTCTAACTTTTTCGTTTCAAATCAAAATTGAGTGGTTTAAATTGGGTTAGAAAGTAGACATCAAGGGCTACCTAGGGTAGAAACAGGTTTTAAAAATATTCACTTTTGGTCCCTCAAAACATGACTGTCCCGACTGTTTTTTCAGAAATCTCATCAAGCCCGCAAGCCAAAAAAAATGATGTTCAAGCATTTTTTCAAATTGGTGATAAAAATGAAAATGAGTGTTTGTAGAACTTATTATTTCTATTATGATTCATCTACATACAAATAAATTGAAATATTTATCACCGATATTGATTTCGATAGCATGTTGCAACAAAAAACAACTAGTTTTACATAAAAAAACAAAATGCATTTATTTATTCCCCTATTTATTTTATTTTCTTCACTAACCTATTTTGATTTGAAAAATGAATATTACTATGTATATGAGTACTTCCAGTGAAGCCATTTTCGAAGTAAGGCTTCACGTATGCACATACCCAAATTTGAAAAATGCATGTTAATGGATATTAGGGTATGAGAAGCCAACTTCCCTTCAAAAAATGGTATCAAAAATTGTTGAAGCGTAGAGTGATGTTGCAAACAAATGATGGAGTGAAACCAATCTTCAATATATCCTTTACTTTCTTGATTTCGCATAGCCATCATATCGTGAAGTTCTTGAGCTTTTAAAATAGCTTGTTGATGCATAGTAAAAGAAACCTCATTTTCTTGCATAGCTTCTACAATTTTTGCATTTGAAACATTCTGAATCTCATTGTAGGTTTTCTCTAATAACACATGTGAGATAGAATGGGTGGGAAGGGTGGGTAAATTTGCCAGTTCAACATTGTAAGTATGTTGTATTGGTTTATTATGGTGAGGGTGTGGAATTAGTTGAGCAGGAAAATGTGTAAGGAATGTAGCATTTTGATGATATGGTTGATTGGGTTGTGTGAATGGTTTTGATGGGCAAGCAAGATATTGTGGAAGAGCTGGTGGAGAATATGGAGAATGTGCTTGTGCTACAAGATGGGGGAGAGTAGTCATGCAATCATAAGGTGAACCATGCCAAGCTTGTAGAGAAAATTGCTGGTGGTTATATTGAGATTGACATGGCTGCCCTAACACATTAGTATTCCATAATGGATTATGCAAGTAAGAAAGTGGAGAGGGAGTGTTTTGAACCATACCTGTAGGCCATGATTTCCGTGGTTTTGACCTTGTTGCAGCTTCCTTACCTCTTTGATATGATACTTCCATCCTAGATAAGGAAGAGTGAGTATCTATGAGATGCTCCTTTCGGTCCTGAGGGTAAAACACTTCATCCAATTCTTGATTTTTATGAACCTGCAAAACATCCAATTTTGCATTTAGAGAGCTAATAAAATCAACTTTAAAATTTTCAAATAAAGCATTGATTTCAGCTCTTATGTCCCCTATTCTTGTAGCAGATTTGGAAAACAAAGAAAAAACATCTCTAGGATTCTTACCAGCCTTGGAGATTCCTCTTGAATACCTTATGCACAATTCACAAACATCATCATATGACAACTGAAAAACATCACCTTTTCCTATCAGATTTAAGAGTTCTAAAAATTTATCTTTGATTCCTTTAAGAAGGAGTGTTTTTAAGATCTCTTTTTCCAAATGCTTATATTTTGATTTTTGAAGGTTGTATTGAAATAGATCTACGTAGTCCTCCAAACTTTCATCTTCCCCTTGTATCATACCAAAAATATCTTCATTGGATTTGCAATAGTCTTGGTACTTCTTCAAGAATATGTTTTTCATGTCCTCCCATGATTGGATGCAATTCCCACCTAGGCTCATGAACCATCGGAGAGCTGCTCCTTTTAGAGTAAGAGGAAACACTTTCAATCTTTGATCATTAGTACAATAATCATATCCTCTACAAAGTATTTCGAACTCAAATAAAAATGTATCTGGATCTTCATTTGCTAAACCATGAAAATTTGGTAAAGATGGGGGAATTATGTGCATTTGTGTCACTCCTCCTAGATCTTTGATAGGAAATTCAAATGTAGAAACGTGAGCCATTTCTTACCATAATATAAGATGTTCTTCGTGTGTTTTCTTCGAGGCTCCTTCTTCAAATGTTCCTGTCAATCCGTTAGTGAAATGGGTGGTGCTTACATCACCACTTGCGTGAGATCATGTGATTCATTTTTTTTTAAATTTCTATCTTTTTCCTAATCATTCAAAAATTCAAACATCTATTTCTACCCTAGGTTCTTTAACAGTCCTGCTAGAAAGCGGACGGGGGAGCAGGGTTTTTACATGCTTCGTACGCAGGTTCTTACCTTCCGTTTTTAAGATCCAACTCTTCCCTAGCAGGCACTCATCAGATTCACACTACTCTTTAGAAATGGCTACACTCTCCCCGGCAACGGCGCCAAAATGTGGAGCGATAAAAAGGTGTCTTTTAAACTCCTAATTACCTTCACATTAATTATCAACCCAGGGACGACTTTGTATTTCAAGAGTGTACTCAGTCTGAGGCGACTATTTACTCAAGAGTAATGTTTTGTAGTATAGTGCTTAAAACCCAAAAGTAAATGAATGCTTGAAAAAGAAATCTAACAATAACATAAACTCAAATGCTCTGAAATCCAACTATTCACTCAGCAAACACCAATTGAGGATACAGCAACTATTCATTAAGCAAACTATGACTAAATTACTTTAAAAGAATAAAATCACACAAGGCAGCTTATCAGTCAAGGGTGCGGAAGCGATAACCCATCCCTCTAGAAACTGATGGAAAGGAAATTAGAGCATGGACCATAGGTCTGGGAACTAAGCAGCGACTTGCTGGCTCACTACAGCCTTAGACCTTCTCTCACACCAAAGCAGCAAATGCAAGTAAATGGAACGGCAGAAAGTAAAATGGAATAGCAAACAGGAAATGGAACAACAAGCAGTAAATGGAACAGCAATCAAATAAACTAAGTCTCGCGAGTCAGAACTAAACTCACATTCTGCAATAAAATACAATCTTCTTTCTTAAGGCAAATTGGATGGAATGTACTTTATGGAATAACACTCATTGATGAATTAACAAGAATCAACCATACATACACACGACATGCTAATATGGTAATCTGACAATTAAGGTGAATATGACTATGTTTCCAAATAGAATAATATCACTTTTCGGATTCCAATAATCAGGATTTCAAATGAATCCAACAACAGTAATATTCAGTACAAATTCTCTGTAACAGAAACATGCAATCAACTCTGAAAAGATTCACTCATACAATACAGAGTCACTACATAAATTTCCTGAAGAAACCATTAATGAATTAATCGTAGCAGAGCATGGAATAGCATATGAGAAAGCATGTCAGATTACCGAGCAATAAAGATAAGCAAACCACGCAGAAATCAAAAGAATATAATATACAGTAGCAGCAGCATACTCCACCAGAGGCTGGGCCCTTAGCCGCCAACGGACGCTGCTGGGTTACTTCAGAAGGAAAAGAATGAACAGCAACTCCCAAATCATGTATTAATCAGCAAATTGTGGAATCATTACAACAGCAAATGCTTGAGAATTACAACATGCAACAATCCATATCCTATCATGGATAATCCACCATTATTCTCCCTCATTTTTCCATCATTCTTCCATCATTCGAATTCCCCCCATCTCTGATCTCTGTTTTCATTTAAATAGAGAGATCAGAGAGAAGTTACAATAAAGATAAGTACAACATGATTTCTTTTACAAAATTGGATTGATTCTAACCAGTTGATCAACAAGAAAATATATTTCCTTTCATCTCTCAACAAAAGCAAGACGAATTTAGTTTTAGAGCTGAGATTTGGAGGACGGCCGCAACAGCAAATCTGAGAAAATCATGCTCAAAGAACCCTGCGTTTCTCTCAGTACAAGCCGAATTTGGGCAAACCATTTTTTACTAAAGTTAATTGGGCCCGTTCTGGACAAAACCCATGTTCCGGATTTTCCAGATTCTGCTCCATTTGCTCAGAATCTCAACTGCAAAACTGTCACTCCTTATTCCAGCGCATTTCTGAGTTGGCGCTTTTAAAAATCAAATATTCAATCTGAAAAATTATCTTGGAAGCTAAAAATGGTAAATAATGTTATAACCAACTTATTAAAACTATCATTGATAAAATAATTCATAATCATGAATTTATTAGAAATAAAGGAGAATAGATAATATTCATTCATAAGAGCATAAATCATTTATAAAATGGATTTAAATGATAAATTATAACAAATGATATGATAAAGAATAGTGGAAATGGGTGGGATAAGTGTTCAAAAGTGATAATAATAATGGCATATTAACGACCCAACACCTATTATTATAGAAACCTAACAGTGGCTCCACTTGGGGATGGAATCTCCTTGTGAGATGTCAAGAACACCTTCAACTAGTGGCATGATCTAATGGGTTGATCCCAAGCCTGCACCTGCTTTTTTATATAATATTTGTGACTGAAAATATTGAACTGGAATCTTAACTTTTTCTACAAGCTGAAATCTGACACATGTTGTACTCAAATTTGATCTGAAATAAACTTGTTGTTGAAAAACTGAATTTAATCAAACTGAAATCCTACCTACTTACTCTAGTCAGTTGTCCAACTGCTAGTTAGGTAAAATGAAACAGCCAATGCAACCATTCAAACATCATATACATTGGCGGATTTTGCTGCTTGTGCTTGTTTGTGATTAAAACTAAAGTTCTACAACCCAATATAACCTTGTCAACAAATGAGAAGATAAGGAAATACTTGATTTCCTTTGTTGACTCTAAAAATTGTACAAAAGGATCTTCCAAAATATATACACTATTGTTCAACTGATTTAAGCAACTATACAATTTTTCTCGATGCCCTCCATGCCATGAAATTGAAATGTCCTTTTTATCTTTACCCCCCTGCAGATTTTCAAACAAGCTTTGTAATGATATTTCTACTGATTGAAACATTTTACTGATGAAAACTTTATCATCTTGATCCTGAATCTCATAGTTAGTTAATGAAGAAAAATTCTGATTGCATTCATTATCCAACATATCAGCTATTGGATCATAAAAAACTTGGAAGGAATGTTGAAACTTATTGCATATAGGTTTGAATGGAGCTTCATAGATTTCTACAAGCTTCTCATCCTTTTCATTAGATATTTTATATCATATTTCCTTTTAAAACTGAAATGATTCAAAACATAGTGGTATAGAACTTTCCTGTGTCATTTGATCAGGTGTTTCAATGAAAATTGATAACTATAGTTGTGAAACTGAAGAATCTTGATCAAGAGTTTCATTGTCTTCTTTGTTATCAATAACAATACCAAAAGATTGATGATTTTTTATTGCTTTAAAGTTTTCTCTAATGAATTGAAATGAAGAAAAACAAAGAGGCAAAGAACATTCACTTATTTCACATTGTGCAAGTGCGGTTAGATGGTTTACCACACAACAATGGATGATAGGGCTTCCGAGGATACATAATGAAGCAGTCGGAGGAGGCTTTCGGGCAGGAGGAGACAGTTGCAGGTTAGTCTTATGAGGGGGCTGTTGTTTAATGGGAGGTGGTATTGTGGCATATCGCACCACTTTTGAGTGGAGGGTGGTATTTTTTGAGAGCACGCGATATAACGTGGGGCTACTACGTAGCAAAAGGGCACTCGGGTAAAACCCAAATCTCTCGTGCTTTTGGGATTTTAACTGTCAGATGGGAGCATGTGATATGGATATGGGATGTCGGATCTCGAGGTGGGAGATTGGAAGGTTATCATGCGACAGAGTTGAAAGGGCTGAGTCAGGGTGTGGTTGGCGGGGCTCGAGGATAAATAATGTGGTGGGTTTTATATTTTCAAAGGTTTAGTGAGGGTTGGGGATTTATACAGTGGGGGGGTTAATATACATAAGCGGGACTATAGGTTGGGAAATAACTTAGGATAAGGGGGTCTAGTGCCTTTTTAAGGGAAAAGGGAAATTAATAAGGGGAAAATGATTTTTACAGGGTAATGTCCAGGGAAAAATGTAAAATCAAGGGGAAATAGGGTTAAAATGAAGGGAAAGGGTTTTTACAATGGGAATGTGTTAAAATGAGAGGAAGTGAAAGGGAAGGGTCATTTGGAATCAATAAGGGGAAATTAGTGAACAAACTTTAGTATTTAGGCCAAAAATCATATAGAACTTGTTTAGGGTAAATACCCAAAGTACTACACAACTTTTGTGAATGTCCCCTTTCTTTTGACAGTTCCTCCTACACATGAAACATAGGATTAAACATAATGATGGTGCATTTGAGCTTGCAACCTTGTGCACTTCAAAACATCTTTTACCTACCCTTTATTTATCCTAGCATTTTCTCCTCATTCATTGGGTGAATTTGAGCTTGCTGACTCTTGATTTATTTTTCTTTGATAAGAAAACTATCTAATTCTAACCTTATATCTTCTAAGGGCTCAGATTAAACTGATGAGCTCCTTATTATTCTCTACCTAACTATTGATCTGCCAAGATTAAACAGTTTGGCTAGATATTTATTTCTCTATCTATCAGCATGAAATTTAAAGCATGAATGAATCAAAATTAAACTATTTAACCATCATGGATTGTGGAATTTTTGACAAGTTGCACACAATCTTATTTTTGCAAGGCAAAGTAAAAAGTAGTGCCATTTGAATTTGCATCACTTTCAACATCTATTTTAATCTCTTTTTGGTGGGGTTCATATTTTATTTTCTTTTTGATCCTTTTCTTTTAGTCCTTTGAATTTTGTTTTAGGACTTACCCTCTTTACATTTATTTATTTATTTTTAATATAGGAAAACATTTTGCAGAAAGAAAAAGTATGTACAATATTACAAGATTTAACATAGTCAATTCAAAATTATTATCCCTATTATTATAGGAACCTAACAGTGGCTCCACTTGGGGATGGAATCTCCTTGTGAGATGTCAAGAACATCGTCAACTAGTGGCATGATGCATTAGGCTGATCCCAAGCTTGCACCTGCTTTGTTATATAATATTTGTGACTAAAAATCTTGAACTGAAATCTTAACCTTTTCTGCAAACTGAAATATGACACATGTTGTACTGAAATCTGATCTGAAATAAACTTGTTGCTGAAAAACTGAATTCAATTAGACTGAAATCTTACTTACTTACTCTAATCAATTGTCCAACTACTGGTTAGGTAAAATGAAACAACCAATGCAACCATTCAAGCATCATATACATTGGTGGATTTTGCTGCTTGTGCTTGTTTGTGATTAAAACTGAAGTTCTACAGCCCAATATAACCTTGTCAACAAATGAGAAGATAAGGAAATACTTGATTTCCTTTGTTGACTCTAAAAACTGTAAAAAAGGATATTCCAAAATATATACACTATTGTTCAACTAATCTAAGCAATTGTACAATTATTTTGGATGGCCTCCATGCCATGAAACTGAAATGTCCTTTTTATCTTTATCCTCCTGCAGATTTTCAAACAAGCTTTGTAATGATATTTCTACTGGTTGAAATGTTTGATTGATGAAACCTTTATCATCTTGATCTTGAATCTCATAGTTAGTTAATGAAGAAAAAATATGATTGCATTCATTATCCAACATATCAACTATTGGATCATAAAAAACTTGGAAGGATTGCTACAACTTATTGCATATAGGTTTGAATGGAACTTCATATATTTCTACAAGCTGCTCATCCTTTACTTTAGAGATTTTATACCACATTTCCTTTAAAAACTGAAATGATTCAAAACATAGTGGTTTAGAACATTCTTGTAACAACCTATCTATAAATATAGAGAACACAAAAATAATAGCAGGCAGACAATGCATGCATATGATAGCTACATATGCATGTGTCGCATACACTGCACTAGTATTTATATACTAAATTAACTATAAGTACTAAATATCATGACATGTATTTGAATGGAGGTTTTACTCATCTATCAACACTCATATTACTTAATGTATTATGATTAATAAGTAAATACTAAAAGAGGGCTGATAAATTATATATCTCAGATTATTAATAAAAATTATATTAATAAATTAATAAAATGATTAAAAATATATATAAGAAATTAATTAAAAGGATTCTTAAAATAATGTTATAATTTTAATATTAGAATTAAGTGCTTTAAATAAAACATAGAGAAATGCCATTATTAAATCATAAAGTATATACATATATTTATACGTGACCATAAAAGAGACGGGGAGGTGATACATGACATGGGGGGTGTCACAGGGAGACTAAGCAGTCGGCTGCTAGTGGAAGAGCGGCCACCGCCAAGAAACCAAATAAAGGCCACCGAGCAGAATTCAAATGGGGGGAGGAAATAGGACGGGAAGAACTGAAGGGAGGAGGATCATAAACTGAAATCATCCACAGGAAGAGCTAGAGTTGTTCTGAGGTTCTGGGCATGGGGGAATAGTTTGCTTCAACTGAGAAGCTTACTAGATTGAGTAACGAGGTTCTGCTCAGTTTGGTTGGGTGTTTTCGATCTTTTGGTAAACGGGAATGATCTAGAAAAGTTCTGAAGCATCTTCATAACAGCAAACCATCTTCATATGAAGCAGACCAGGTAAGCAATTCTCATCGAATTAATCAATTAGATATATGAAGTTATGTATAAATTCAGAACAGGTTCATAAGGTTTCATACTCTGTTCAGGTTAGATGACTCTTTAAAACTCCTTTACAATCTTCACAGTTTCAATAATGGTTCTTTAAATTAGTTCAGCTCTTACAATTCCTGTGCCATTTGATCAGGTGTTTCAATGAAATTTGATAATTGTAGTTGTGAAACTAAAGAATCTTGATCAAGAGTTTGATTGTCTTCTTTGTTATCAATAACAATACCAAAAGACTGTTGATTTTTTATTGCTTTAAAGTTTTCTCTGATGAACTGAAATGAAGCAAAACAAAGAGGCAAAGAACCTTCACTTATTTCCAAATTCTTCCTCACTTTCATAGTTGATATGAATAAGTCGATCACTATTTTCAAGTGCTGAAACTGAATTTACTTATTTCCCAAACTAGCTTCTGATTGCTCCGTTACGTTAGCTTGAAATTGGAGAACATAATTATCATCATACTGATCATACTTAGGCAAATCATTAAAAGAAGGAATGTCATCAAAAATACACATTAGATCAGTTTCTGATCTATGGTAGTTGGAATTAGCAAGAATTTGTTCATGGATATCAACCTGTTCTTCTTCTTAAATAAATAGGTCATGGTGATCTTGCACAAAAAATATATC
This sequence comes from Pinus tabuliformis, assembly GCA_031772625.1. Lineage (NCBI taxonomy): Eukaryota > Viridiplantae > Streptophyta > Pinopsida > Pinales > Pinaceae > Pinus > Pinus tabuliformis. Next base: position 4,247,182 of record CM062814.1, on the reverse strand, counting down.
TTGCATGGTGATCTTATGTATCATTTCCTCTATTTTTCTTACCAAAATGTCAAGTTTTACCTCTGAAATGTTTTTATTCTCTTCTTCTGCTTTCAACTTTTTCTTTTTAATCAGCACATGAACTTCTACATCTATTGCAATGTTCTACATCTTTTCAAGAGTTGTTGGGTTTATTTCTCTTAGCTGAAATTCTATTTCTAGGTCAAATGCTTTTGGATAATGCAAGAGAGTTGAATCAGGAGGAGGTCTTATATTTGCTGGCATTGAATAATAAACTTGATTAAATCTGTTAGAAATTGTTGTATTGTTTCATTTGGCTATCTTTTCAACTGATTATATTCTTCTATGATCTAAAAATTATTGACTTTGATTATCCATATATCAAGGAAAATTTTGACAAAATGCTGGAAATTTGAGATGCTTGCAATAGGCAAGTTCTACCAACTCTTTACTTTACTTTGAAAAGAAAAAGAAAAAATCTTGATAATAACATCGTCTTCATTAATCTCAACTAGGTCTAAATAATTCCCAAAACCTTGAATATGTTTTAGGGCAGTCATACCATTCTCTCCATCAAAATTGGGGAGATATTTGTAATAGTTATCAGGAAAATCATGGAGTATAGGAGGTAACATGAGGGGCTTATATCTATCAAGAACTTTACAAGGTACATGAATATGTACAGGAATTGTAAGATCAGTCTTGATTGTATGAGGCTTCTCAATCGGAAAATGATCATCATAAGATTTAGAAGAAAGATGCTCAAATGGATAAGGAGACTTTATATTTACAATATTCAAAGGAAAATAATAAAAAATTAATCTAATATCTTCTCTTAAATACAATATACATTGAAAAACCTTCTTGATGAGAAAGAACATGATGTCTTGGATAACAATCCAAGTTAGAAGCTTTATCTTCCGATATTGTTCTTTCAGGTTCATTCCTCTAGTGGAGTCTTGATTGTGAAATTAATTTGGAGTTGGAGTCGCCAGGTGGATGATTTTAACCTTTGTGTGTCTGATCACTGTCCACCATCATAGATTAGATTTGGTCTTTGTATAATCTTTCTAAATAAAATGTTCTCTTCCCCAGTATGGTCGCCACTATGTTATCACTCTAAAATTTCCCTAGGGTTGTCATGTTGTGTTTAAAGAAATGATAGAGGTAACCACAAACCTACTTTGGAGATTAGGATCTAGCCTTCCTAATGCTCAGAGAGGGCTCTCTCTTAATGATTTAACTTTGTTGTTTTAATTGATTTTAGGCTAGTTATGTAAGCTTGATTTGGTTTTGATTTGAATTGTTGGTGGAATTATTGATTTAGATGGATAGAAGAATTTCTATTTTCCATTGGGCTATTGAGTCAATATATCAAGAAAACATAACATAAACAAATTATAAAAGAAGTGTTACAGGGCAAGGTAGCTGAGCAATATCAGATCTCAAGGCTGGAATGGTGAAATGATTTTCAATCGGGATCAAGGAGAAATTAAGGATTCCTTAAACCGGATAATGAAGGAAGTGAAAGATGTCAACTGGGATGAGAGAGAAATTAAGGGTTCTCAAATCTGGATATCAGAAGAAAAAATAGAAATGTATAACGATAAGAGCAGAGTGTACTTAAACAATTTCTGCAATAACATTCCTATTATACCATTCAAATTTAGAAAACATTCAAGTTTATGGAATACTTTGGAGAAGAATATGAACAATTGAAATATACTTGACTGAACTGGCTAAACACATGAATCCTATAAAGAAATGCTTCTATTATTTTCCTTGCCTGTTAACTGAAAAAGTACAGTAAACCCTCAAGTTGTAGATGAGTTCACCTATAGAAATGTTCGGAAATCCACCTCTAATACTTCAAAAGCAAAAGTATTTCTACAAAATTGACAAATTGTTTACAATAAAAGTTGTCTCTATCAGATATGACATTTTTAGACTATAGATGAATGAAAAAGATCTAACTATTGCAGACTAATAGTTCTGGTGGAATGTGTTGTACAAATGTTGTTGACGTGGAAGTGGGAGAAAGTAGGATGTGGACCCAAATTTGTGGTTGTGCTACCAGATGAACTAGCAGATGCAGATGTATCTCTCTTTTTCTTAGTAATTCACTCAACTGCTTGCTGATCCTCTGGCTTGATAATCTGCAGTTTCCCTCACGAATGGCTGATAATATGCAATTCCCCTCACTAATGGTTGATCCTCTGGCTTGATAATCTGCAGTTTCCCTCACGAATGGCTGATAATATGCAATTCCCCTCACTAATGGTTGATCGTGTGACTACCCTGTTGTTTTATCATCCATTAGTGTCACAAAATATTTTTGAAAATATATAATAATATATATATTTGAATAATATTTCCAAAATATTTTAAATGAAATTTATAATTAAATTTCTACAAAACCATGTGTTGCTTCCAATCTGTGGTTTTGTTTTCTCTTTCCATGAATTCACAAAACCATGTGTAGTTTTGTTCCTATTACTCCTTCCTCTATAAATTCATTTTATCTGTATGTAAATTCCTTTTACCCTTGTAGAATACTTGGATGGTTTTGCAAAACCATGTGTTGATTTGTATGGTTGGAAGAGTATTCTCACTTTACTCGTTTACTTTCACCTTAATATTCCATCGTGAAATGTATTTACATGGATGTTATCTTTGCTCATTTGTACATTAATTTCATGTGAAATTTTCCCTTTTATTTTCTCTGATAAATTCATGGCATCCGTGAATTTTATTTCATATGTCGTTGTAAAACCATTTTACCTTTGAATCTCATTCCACAACCTTAGTATTGTAGCTATATAATTTACCTCAAGCATGGTTTCACCCATAGCTCTGAAATATTACCCCATTCTCATATCTATGTATTTCACTTGAACTTAATCCACCCTATGTATTCTCGTAACATTTATAAGATTTAAAACCACAATAGTTAATGGTTTATCGGACTTCTTTTGAGTGGTAGGTGGTATTTTCTCAGAGGAACGTGGGGCTGCCATGTAGTAAAAAGATGGATTGGGAAAACCACTAATATCGTGCTTTGTGAGTGTTAAGTGTTGGATGAGCTAAGCGATATGGAATTTTGACCATTCATTTGTTTTTATGAATCTCAAGGCAAATAAAAATGAAGTGGGTTTAATTGTCAGTAGGGGGTGGGCCATTGGTTGACTTTGCACGGGGAGGAGGTAGTATAGGCTTACGGGGAGAAACTGATATAAAGTCCAAAACTTTATATTAATAGGGTTTTGTGAAGTAAGGGGTAAAAAGATGGATTATACATATATATTTTTCTTTTTTACTTTATGGGATTTATCACTGGCTCTGTGTAAATGATTTTTGCTTGCTTTGTGATAATTGTCTTTTCGTTCTAATAAAACCTTTGAATACATTTCCTTGAGAATCTTGGAGTAAATAGGTTTTAGAACTAGTATCAAAACTGTTTGTCCAAGCTCTCATTTTCCTAATTACCTGCAAAACAAAACAATCATTAATAAAGCATAGGTCTGGGGGCAAGTCAATCAATGAATTTATTAAAATTAGATGTCTATAGATGGAGTTCTGACTGTGGATGGCTCAATTCTATTTGGAAAAGGCTTTTAATTTATTCATTTTAAATAGAGGTAAGAGAATGTCAGAATTTCATATTGTAAAAACTCTGTGATTTTTCACATTGTGCAGGCGCGGTTAGTTGTTTTACCGCACAACAATGGATGATAGGGCTTCAAGGGATACACAGTGAAGCAGTCGGAGGAGGCTTTCGGGCAGGAGAAGACAGTTGGAGGTTTCTCTTCTGAGGGGTTTACCGTGGAACGAGAGGTGGTTTTGTGGCATATCGCACCGCTTTTGAGTGGAGGGCTGTATTTTTTTATAGCATGTGATATAACGTGGGGTTGCCACATAGCAAAAGGGCACTCCACAAACCTCCCATGCTTTTGGATTTTAACTGTCGAATGATGGGAGCACACTATATGGATATGGGCCGTCGGATCTCGAGATGGGAGTTCGGAGGGTTATTGCGCGACAGAGTTGCAAGGGCTAAGTGGGGGTGTGGTTGGTGGGGCCTGGGGATAAATAATGTAGCGGGTTACATATTTTCAAAGGTTTAGTGAGGGTCGGGGATTTATACAGTAGGGGGTTAATGTACATAAAGCGGGACTATAGGTTGGGAAATAACTTAGGATAACAAGGTCTAGTGGGTTTTTAAGGGAAAAGGGAAATTAGTAAGGGGAAAATGATTTTTACAAGGTAATGTCTAGCGAAAAATGTAAAATCAAGGGGAAACAAGGTTAAAATGACGGGAAAGGGTTTTTACAATGGGAATGTGTTAAAATGAGAGGATGTGAAAGGGAAGGGTCCTTTGGAATCAAGAAGGGGAAATTAGTGAATGAAAAGTAATGAACTGGTAATGGAGGGAAACTTAGATATGTAAGGGTTTGAGTGAAATGAGGGGAAATTAGTGAATGATATTTAGTATTTAGGCCTAAAATCATATAGAACTTGTTTAGGGTAAATACCCAAAGTACTACACAACTTTTGTGAATGTCGTCTTTCCTTTGATAGTTCCTCTTGCACATGAAACATATGATTAAGCATAATGAAGGTGCATTTGAGCTTGCAACCTTGTGCACTCCAAAACCTCTTTTACCTACCCTTTAGTTACCCTGGCATTTTCTCTTCATTCATTGGATGCATTTGAGCTTGCTGACCCTTAATTTATTTTCTTTGATAAGCAAAATATCTAATTATAACCTTGTATCTTCCAAGGGCTAGGATTTAACAGATGAGCTCCTTATATTTTCTACTTAACTACTGAGCTGCCAAGATTAAACAGTTTGGATAGATCTTTATTTTTCTATCTATCAACATGAATGAATCAAAATTAAAGTATTTGACCATTATGGATTGTGTCATTCTTGACAAGCTGCGCACAATCTTATTTTTGCAAGGCAAAGTAAAAAGTAGTGGCATTTGAATTTGCATCACTTTCAGAATTTATTTTAATCTCTTTTTGGTGGGGTTCATATTTTATTTTCTTTTTGATCCTTTTCTTTTAGTCCTTCGATTTTTATTTTATGACTTACGCTCTTTACATTTATTTATTTATTTTTTATATAGGAAACATTTTGTAGAAAGAAAAAGTATGTACAATATTATAGGACTTAACATAGTAAATTCAAAATTATGATCCGTATTATTATAGGAACCTAACAGTGGCTCCACTTGGGGATGGAATCTCCTTGTGAGATGTCAAGAACACCGTCAACTAGTGGCCTGATCCATTGGGCTGATCCCAAGCCTGAACCTGCTTTGTTATAAAATCTTTGTGACTAAAAATATTGAACTGGAATCTTAACCTTTTCTGCAGACTGAAATCTTACACATGTTGTACTGAAATCTGATCTGAAATAAACTTGCTGCTGTGAAACTGAATTTAATCAAACTGAAATCCTACCTACTTACTCTAATCAACTCTCCAACTACACGTTAGGTAAAATGAAACAACCAATCCAACCATTCAAGCATCATATACATTGGTGGATTTTGCTGCTTGTGCTTGTTTGTGATTAAAACTGAAGTTCTACAGCCCAATATAACCTTGTCAACAAATGAGAAGATAAGGAAATACTTAATATCCTTTGTTGACTCTAAAAACTGTATAAAAGGATCTTCCAAAATATATACACTATTGTTCAACTAATTTAAGCAACTGTACAATTGTTCTGGATGGCCTCCATGCCATGAAATTGAAATGTCCTTTTTATCTTTTCCCCTTGCATATTTTCAGACAAGCTTTGTAATGATATTTCTACTGATTGAAATGTTTGACTGATGAAAACTTTATCATATTAATCCTCAATCTCATAGTTAGTTAATGAAGAAAAATTATGATTGCATTCATTATCCAACATATCAGCTATCGGATCATAAAAAACTTGGAAGGATTTTTGCAACTTATTGCATATAGGTTTGAATGGAGCTTCATAGATTTCTACAAGCTGCTCATCATTTTCTTTAGATATTTTATACCATATTTCCTTTAAAAACTGAAATGATTCAAAACACAGTGGTATAGAATTTTCATGTGTCATTTGATCATGTGTTTCAATGAAATTTGATAACTATAGTAGTGAAACTGAAGAATCTTGATCAAGAGTTTCATTGTCTTCTTTGTTATCAATGACAATACCAAAAGATTGTTGATTTTTTATTGCTTTAAAGTTTTCTCTAATGAACTGAAATGAAGAAAAACAAAGAGGCAAAGAACCTTCACTTATTTAAAAAAAAAATTCACTTTCTTCGCACTTTCATAGCTGTTACGAATAAGCTGATCACTGTTTTCAAGCTGCTGAAATTGAATTTCATTATTTTCCAAACTAGCTTTTGATTGCTCTGTTAAGTTAGCTTGGAATTGGAGAACATAATTATCATCATATTGATCATACTTAGGCAAATCATTAAAAGAAAGAATGTCATCAAACATACACATTAGATCAGTAGATTCCTCTTCCACATATTGATCTATAAATCCATTTTCTGATTTATGGTAGTTGGAATTAGCAGGAATTTGTTCATGGATATCAACCTGTTCTTTTTCTGAAATAAATAGGTCATGGTGATCTTGCACAAAAAATTTATCTTGCATGGTGATCTTCTGTATCATTTCCTCTATTTTCTTACCAAAATTTGGATTTTTACCTCTGAAATGTTGTTCTTCTCCGCTTCTGCTTTCAAATTTTTCTTTTTAATTAGCAGATGAACTTCTACATCTACTAAAATGTTCTGCATCCTTTAAAGAGTTGTTGGGTTTCTTTCTCTTAGCTAAAATTATATTTCTAGATCAAATTCTTTTGGATAATGCAAGAGAGATGAATCAGGAGGAGGTCTTATATTTGCTGGCATTAAATAAAAAAACTTGATTAAATCTGTTAGAAAATTGTTGTATTGTTTCATTTGGCTGTCGTTTCAACTGATTATATTCTTCTATGATCTGAAAAATATTGACTTTGATTATCCATCTATCAAGGAAAATTTTGAAAAACTGTTGGAAATTTGAGATGCTTGCAATAGGCAAGTTCTCGAACCAACTCTTTACTTTACTCTGCAAAGAAAGAGCAAAAAGCCTGATAATAACATCATCTTCATTAATCTCAAATAAGTCCAAATAATTCCCAGAACCTTGAATCTGTTTTTGGGCAGTGATACCATTCTCTCCATCAAAATTGGGGAGATATTTGTAATAGTTATCAGGAAAATCATGGAGTATAGGAGGTAACATGAGGGACTTATATCTATCAGGAAATTTACAAGGTACATGAATATGTACAGGAATTGTAAGATCAGTATTGATTGTTTGAGGCTTCTCAATCAGAAAATGATCATCATAAGATTTAGAAGAAAGCTGCTCAAATGGATAAGGAAAATTTATATTTACAATCTTCAAAGGAAAATAATAAAAAATTAATCTAAGATTTTCTCTTAAATACAATATACATTGAAAAACCTTCTTGATGAGAAAGAACATGATGTCTTGGATAAAAATCCAAGTTAGAAGCCTGATCTTCCCATATTGTTCTTTCAGGTTCATTCCTCCTATGGAGTCTTGATTGTGAAATTAATTTGGAGCTGGAGTTGCCAAGTGGATGATTTTAACCTTTGTGTGTCTGATCACTTTCCACCATCATAGATCAGATCTAGTCTTTGTATAATCTTTTTGAAGAAAATTTTCACTTCCCCAATATGGTCACCACTATGTTATCACTCTAAAATTTCCCTAGGGTTTTCATGTTGTGTTTAAAGAAATGATAGAGGTAACGACAAACCTACTTTGGAGATTAGGATCTAGCCTTCCTAATGCTCAGAGAGGGCTTTCTCTTAATGATTTAACTTTGTTGTTTTAATTGACTTAGGGCTAGTTATGTAAGCTTGATTTGGTTTTGATTTGAATTGTTGGTGGAATTACTGATTTAGATGGATAGATGACTGTCTATTTTCCATTGGGATATGGAGTCAATATATCAAGAAAACATAACAGAAACAAATTATAAGAGTGGTGTTACAGGGCAAGGTATCTGAGCAATCTCAGATCTCAAGGTTGGAATGGTGAAATGATTTTCAATCGGGATCAAGGAGCAATTAAGGATTCTTTAAACCGGATAATGAAGGAATTGAAAGAGGTCAACTGGGATAGGAGAGCAATTAAGTATTCTTAGATCCGGATATCAAAAGAAAAGATAGAAATGTATAACAATAATAGCAGAGTGTACTTAAACAATTTTTGCAATAACATTCCTGTTATACCATTCAAATTTAGAAAACATTCAAGTTTATGAAATACGTTAGAGATGAACATGAAATATTGAAATATACTTCACTGAAGTGGCTCAACACATGAATCCTATAAAGAAATTTTTCAATGGTTTTCCCTATCTGTAAACTGAAAAAGTACAGTAGACCCTCAGGTTGTAGATGAGTTCACCTATAGAAATGTTCAGAAATTCACCTCTAATACTTCAAAAGCAGAAGTATTTATACAAAATTGACAAATTGTCAACAATAAATGTTGTCTCTAATAGATAGGCCATTTTTAGACTATAGATGAACTAAAAAGCTCTAACTGCTACAGACTAATAGTTTTGGTGGAATGTGTTGTGCTGTGGAAGTGGGAGCAGGTAGGATGTGGACCCAAATTTGTGTCTATGCTGGCGGATGAACTAGCGGATGTAGATTTATCTCTCTTTTTGTTAGTAATTCACTCAATTTCTTGCTGATCCTCTGGCTTGATAATTTGAGATTTCCCTCACTAATGGATAATTCTGTGACTGCCCTGTTGTTTTATCATCCATTAGTGTTACAAAATATTTTGGAAAATATATAATAATATATGTATTTGAATAATATTTCCAAAATATTTAAATGAAATTTATAATTAAATTTCTACAAAACCATGTGTTGTTTCCAATCTGTGGTGTTGTTTTCTCTTTCCATGAATTCACAAAACTATGTGTAGTTTTGTTCCAATTACTCCTTCCTCTATAAATTCATTTTATCTGTATGTAAATTCCTTTTCACCCTTGTAGAATACTTGGATGGTTTTGCAAAACCATGTGTTGATTTGTATGGTTGGAAGAGTATTCTCACTTTACTCTTTTACTTAACATGTTTTTACACCTGTAAATTGATTTCACCATGCATGTAAATTAATTTCACCTACACCTGTAAATTTATTTCACCTTAATCTTCCATCGTGAAATGTATTTACATGAAAGCTATCTTTTCTCACCTATACATTAATTTCATGTGAAATTTTCCCTCTTATTTAAATTCATGGCATCGTGAATTTTATTTTATGTGTCGCTATAAAACCATTTTACCTTTGAATCTCATTCCACAACCTTATTCTTGTAGCTATATAATTTACCTCAAGCATGGTTTCACTCGTAGCTTTGAAATATCACCGCATTCTCATATTTATGTATTTCACTTGAACTTAATCCATCCTATATTCTCATAACATTTATAAGATTTAAAACTAAAATAGTTAATGGTTTATTGCACCGCTGAGTTGTTGGTGGTATTTTTTCATAGGAGGCGATATAACGTTGGGCTGCCACGTAGTAAAAAGATGGGCTAGGAAATATTTAAAACTAAAACAGTTAATGGTTTATGGCATCGCTTTTGAGTTTTTGGTGGTATTTTTTCATAGGAGGCATATAAGGTTGCGCTGCCACATAGTAAAAAGATGGGCTAGGAAAACCACTAATCTCGCATTCTTTTTGAGTGTTAAGTGTTGGATGAGGTGAGCGCACGATATGGAATTTTAACCATTCATTTGTTTTTTGAACCTTGAGGCAAATAAAAATGAAGGGGGTTTAATTCTCGGGTGATCCATTGGTTGACTTTGCAGGAACAGGTAGTATAGGCTTCCCGGGAGAAATTAATATAAAGTCCAAAACTTTATATTAATAGGGTTTTGTAAAGTAAGGGGTAAAAAGATGGATTCTACATATATATATTTTTCTTTTTTACTTTATGGGATTTATCTCTGTTTTAACCATCAATGCCTCTGTGTAAATGACTTTTCCTTTCTTTGTGATAATTGTCTTTTCCTTTTGAATAAAGCCTTTGAATACATTTCCTTGCTAATCTTGGAGTAAACAGGTTTTGGAACTAGTATCAAAATTGTTTGTCCAAGCTCCCATTCTTCTAATCAACTGCAAAATAAAACAATCATTAATAAAGCATAGGTCTGTGGGGAAGACAATCAATGGCTTTATTGAACTGAGATGTCTGTGGACGAAAAATGGAATGTGGATGGCTCAATTCTGTTGGGAAAACACTTTTCATTTATTCATTTTAAACAGAGGTAAGGGAATGGCAGAATTTCATATTGTAAAAACTCTGTGATTTTTCACATTGTGCAAGTGCAGTTAGATGGTTTACAACAAAACAATGGATGATAGTGCTTTTGGGGATACACAGTGAAGCAGTCAGAGGAGGCTTTCGGGTAGGAGGAGACAGTTGGAGGTCAATCTTCTGAGGGGGCTGTCATGAAACAGGAGGTGGTTTTGTGGCATATCGCACCACTTTTGAGTCGATGACGGTATTTTTTGAGAGCACGTGATATAACATGGGGCTACCACATAGCAAAAGGGTGCTCGAGCAAAACCACGAATCTCCCGTGCTTTTGGGATTTTAACTTTTGGATGATGGGAGCGCGTGATATGGATATGGGCCATCAGATCTCGAAGTGGGAGATCAGAGGGTTATCGCGCGACGAAGTTGCAAGGGCTGAGTCGGGGTGTGGTTGGTGGGGCCTAGGGATAAATAATGTGGCGGGTTACATATTTTCAAAGGTTTAGTGAGGGTCGGGGATTTATACGGTGGGTATTTAATATACATAAAGCGGGCCTATAGGTTGGGAAATAACTTAGGATAAGGGGGTCTAGTGGGTTTTTAAGGGAAAAGGAAAATTAATAAGGGGAAAATGATTTTTAAAGGGTAATGTCTAAGAAAAAATGTAAAATCAAGGAGAAACAAGATTAAAATGAAGGGAAAGGGTTTTTACAATGGGAATGTGTTAAAATGAGAGGTAGTAAAAGGGAAGGGTCCTTTGGAATCAAGAAGGGGAAATTAGTGAATGAAAAGTAATGAAGTGGTAATGGAGGGAAACTTAGATATGTAAGGGTTTGAGTGAAATGAGGGGAAATTAGTGAATGAACTTGAGTATTTATGCCTAAAATCATATAGAACTTGTTTATAGTAAATACCCAAAGTACTACACAACTTTTGTGAATGTTCTCTTTCCTTTGACAGTTCCTCCTACACATGAAACATAGGATTAAGCATAATGAAGGTTCATTTGAGCTTGCAACCTTGTGCACTCCAAAACCTCTTTTACCTACCCTGTATTTACCCTAGCATTTTCTCTTCATTCATTGGGTGCATTTGAGCTTGCTAACCCTTGATTTCTTTTTATTTGATAAGAAAACTGTCTAATTCTATCCTTATATCTTCCAAGGGCTCAGATTAAACTGATGAGTTCCATATTATTCTCTACCTAACTACTGATTTGCCAAGATTAAATAGTTTGGCTAGATCTTTATTTCTCTATCTATCAGCTTGAAATTTAAAGCATGAACGAATCAAAATTAAACTATTTGACCATCATGGATTGTGGCATTTTTGACAAGCTGCACACAATCTTATTTTTTCAAGGCAAAGTAAAAAGTAGTGGCATTTGAATTTGCATCACTTTCAGAATCTATTTTAATATCTTTTTGGTGGGGTTCGTATTTTTTTTTTTTTTTTCTTTTATTTTTTCTTTTATTTTTTCTTTTATCCTTTTCTTTTAGTCCTTTGATTTTTCTTTTAGGACTTACCCTCTTTACATTTTTTTTTAATATCGGAAAACATTTTGTAGAAAGCAAAAGTATGTACAATATTACAAGACTTAACATAGTCAATTCAAAATTATGATCCCTATTATTATAGGAACCTAACAGACTCATGCAAGCATTGTATCCTTTTATTTTTGGTTGAGAAAATGTGCATATGTACATGTGTATATTATTGTAAATACTATTTTGAGTTGTGGTTATAAAGCTCCATAGACAATATGATTATTTGTTGGTCGAAGAAAATATGCATAAGTATATGAGGTTGTTATTTTAAATATTGTAATGATTTGTGTTATAAATCTCAAGTAAACGGTATGTTTGTTGTGTTTTCAACATTGGACATTGTAAATACTGAAATGAGTTGTGATTAAAAGCTCCATAGGTAGTATGTATTGTTTTAAGTGGCTTGTTAGTCGTAGGTGTCATAGAACATCGATATCCCTGTTGTTGGGAAAAGTATCCAATACGGAATGCCCCTATCCCACTCTAAGAGGTGACAGTGCCTTAGCAACAAACAAGGAAAGCTATCTGAGTATTCTTCTTTATGAGATGCAAATGGAGAAAGAAGGATCTAACTAACCGGTGTCTTCCACTAGTTTGTCGATCCAATCACTCTCTCTTTCGTTCGCTTCCTGCTACCTGCTCTTTCACTGGTCCAGCTTCACACGGTTCCTGCAAGATCATAAGAGCAGAAGACTACACGAAAGATATAGATTCACATTCATAACTAGTTTAGGATCAGATATAAACTAAATATGCAAATACAACAAAACATCATTGAAATACAAGCATATAGGAGAAACTCAAATAGCTTTATTTATATGATAAACAAGGTTCAAGAGGAGATACAATCAAGTGAGGCACGATCCAGCATCTACCTCCCAGCAAGAGAATCCCTTCCTCTCCTCCAACAAAGCATAAATCACCCAATGTACTAATGTCAATGTCAAACCAACAACAATTCTCTGCAAATACAAAATTCCAGCCTCCTGAACCTCTGGGTGAGAGATCCATATATAGATGTGAGCAGAGAGGATGAGTCAGCTCATGTTTTGACTTGTGGCTTCTCACTGTCAGTTCTTGCTTCCACTTGGAGGTTGAGAACCTCTTACTCATCACTAGTCGAATTCACTGAGGCAAGTGTCATTGAGGAAGATTCTGGAAGCTTCCAGGGTCTTGACACCTCGTTGAATGAACTTGCCATTTGTCAATTCCCGCTCAGCGCACCCTGGTAGTGCTCCTACCTACGTTGCAGTGTAGGTAGCCAGTTCAGACTTTGCATTTTAGCGCAGACAGCTAGTGGAGCTCTTCAATTGATCCTGATTTGACCATTTCTGAGTGGTTTTTGGTGGAGAACTTCTGGGAGAAGCTGTCATTGGTTGACCTTGTTCCTCTAGGGGTAGGAACAACTAATTTAGGGACTTTGGATCCCTTGAATTATTGACATTTCATGCTCAATGCTGCAAGGCACAAAAATGTCTATAACAGTTGCCCCCTAAAGTATGAGGCCGTTTATCGGGTGAAATGCTTTATTAGGAGGATCCGAAGTTCTTCTGATGCTGGGAGGAGACCTGTAATAAGATACAATACAATACATTATTTTTCATACTGCTTTCATGATCTAGCTGAGGCGGGCATTCCCATGCTGAGCTTTATAAATTCATTTTTCTGTACATAGAACAGACAATCGTCTGATGGTAGACTGATGATTTTGATGAAATCATCATCCTTTTTGGTAGGATGATTATCTGCTGCAATGATGTACAAGTCAATGTCTTTATCTTTCCTGAATATATATCGCAGCCCGGATGGATGAAACTAGATCCGGGGTCTTCAATCTCGTTCGATCTTCACTCTAAGTACAAGTCGATCCATGTGAGAAATGTTCTGAAGTCGAACATGGAAAGACATCGCTTGATTACCAGTCAATGATGTAAACTGTTAACAAGCGCGAGAGGAATCACCGATAATGATAATGACCCTCAAGGTACTGCAGTACAATTCACGTGGCATGAATAAAGGACTTGGCGTCAAACACCACGCAAAATCTTCCGGTCGAAGGTCATTGATGTATACCTGTCGCCGGAAGTGAGAAACTTGCCATTGAGGCATGCAAGCTTCAAAGTACTGAAGGGGGTTGTTCCTAGATCAACTTCTTGGATAATGAGCTGATGTCGACAAGAAGCGATCCGTCAAAGGAGGGCCTTAATGTATTCCACATCAGTGACACGGAACGGAGCAAATGATTTTAATGGAGGTGAAAACGACCTGATGATATATGGTTCAGGGTGGCGGTCATGAAAGGATGAAGGATAATGTATGGTAGTGGATGGGACACGGTTGACTTCTCTGGATGACTTCTCTTGAACATATCGGTGACACTTGTGTGATGGATTGGTAGCATTTACCCCAATGATGGATGGTATGGCGAGACCATGGTGATGTGACCGGTGAATGAAACAACCCAACCCGACTCAGGCACGGAGTGGAAGTGTCATGTTCAAGAGCGACTTGCTACCAATAAAAGTTCCTTGAGTTTCTTCCCAATTTTTCCCCAGTCATCTCTGACCAGTACCTCTTTATTTTTGTCAAGCTTGAGGAGGATAACATATGCTTGTTCTATAATTTGCCCTTCGGGCAAACCCATCGCTATGTTTTAATGAGCCTAGCGATAGTGAAACTCGTTCTCGTCTAAAGACAAGTTTGCCGCTATTAATGCTTTTTAACGAGTCTAACGACAAAGATAACTCGGTCCTTTTCAATTTTAGAGAGTCTGAAAAGGTACGTAAAGATAACTCCAAAGATCCTTTTTCGTCATCTAATCCCTTAGGTCCGAAAAAGTATAAAACAATACAAAAGGGATGGATTTTCGATAGTTTTAACGAGCCGAATAAAACAAGCGCTCGATCTTTTTGTGCAATAATCCCTCAGGTCCAAAAAGATTAAAATCTAGAGGAGGGATAGCACTTCCGGTTGCTTTAACGAGCTGGAAGGCCAAAACTCGACAATCTTTTCATATTTTACGAGTTAGATGAAAAGAGCTTAAAGAAGACTCGTCTTTTGAGGAACGAGTGATGAAACGGGTTAGTAGTTGATTCCAGGTAAGCTTTGGAATTTTCCAATCATGGCAGTGTCACAAGGATGGCTAGTGAAATCACTCTTCGCAGCTGTTCCTCAAAATGGGTAAACAATCAAATGGAGGTGAATGATCGGCCAAATGAAAAGTGGAGGTGACGGTGCAAACACGACCAAGGCTTTAATGGCTGATAATGTTACATTCACGGTGGTTATTTACCGGAGGAAGTTCATTTTTTAACGAGCTTAAATGCCGATTGAAACACTTGCTCGATCTTATGTTTATTTTTTAACGAGCATGAACTATGTGCTAAAACTGCTCGATGATAAGTTTGCATGCCCCCAGCATAATAACGCAAATCAAGGTGCATGCCCCCCAAGCTTCATTGCATTCAACTTGGTGGTTGGAATGAAGGTTTACCTTTGAGATTTGAAAAGGGGATTTGTTTCATTTTTTAATGAGGTTGACACAGTAAAAGAACTATCCTCATGACTCCTTCTTTCATTTTTTAACGAGGTTGACACGAGATAAGAACCGTCCTCGGAATCCAAATCCATTAGATATAGAAGGTTTCATATTCCACTATGGCCACTTCCGCCAGATTACTCGGAGGCGGTGGGGCAAAAGTACTCATTAAGGCAGGGTCTTTTAGGAGACCTACTCCGATATTTTGGAGCGAATGATTACTTCCATGGATCATTGGAATGCTTCCCGTAACTTGTGAACTGTTGGGGAGAAATGTTTGTTGGTCGACGATTGTAATTCCTCCTTGGAAGAGAAATGCAATCTTCTTGAAGTAGGTCGACACAGCTGCGGCCATGGCATATATCCAGGGTCTTCCCAATAGGATGTTGTAATCAAGGTTTCCGTCGATTACTTCAACATCAATTTCTATTGTTTTCCCTCCTAGTTCAACTTTCAAGTTACTTAGGATACCATATGGGGTATATGTCCTTCCGTCGAATTCTTTTAATGTCGTCGAAGATCGCGACAAGGTTGGAGATCCTAAATTTTTCCAGCAACTCATCGACATAATGCATGTAGATGCCCCCTCATCAATAATTGTTCGATGAACAGTTTTGTTGAGGGTTTTCACTTGAATAAGGAAAGCTAGTTGAGCTAGTAACTGAGGGTCATATCCTTTATGATCAAAGGCCACAAGATTGGAATCCATTGGGTCAATCCCACCTATTTCTGATAATAATGCTTGCTCTTGGGAGAGGCAATTTTGTGGTACCTCAAGTGTCGACATAGCGGACGGCGATTGGGCCAGGTCCTCTATTATATTATAATTCTATTCTATTTTTGCACGAGGATTAAATGTCAATTTGTGCGCTACTCCCTTTGGTGACTTTATCATTTGTTCAGGAATGATGGGTGGCACAACTTTGGTCAAAGTTGTTGTCGAACTACTAGGTTGTTCAATAGCCTTGTTATTCGACACCTGTGGATTCTCGTAATCTTTATTCCTTGCCAAAGCATCATTTTGTTTCTTTGATATAGACAACATAAGCACTTGGGATCGGGAAGAATTTTGATTAGCAACCAGTTTGGTTCCCGGGTTTGGAAACGGATCAGTCAATACTGCTGAGGTTTTTGAACTCTTAAAGAGTTTCTTAACTTCAGCTATATGTGGACAATCTCTCGTCCAATGATCCTCATCGCATATATGACACCCCGCAGGGGGTTTCCTTTTTCTCCCTTTCTTTTTCTTCTTGCCCCCTGGTTGCTTCAGTTGTTTGCCCTTGTCGGCCGACATGGCATTTACTTCCGAGGCAATAATTTTGTCTTTTGCATTTTGATCTGAAATCTTACGGGCCTTCTTGGATGTGGCCTTTGTCGATTTCGCGTTTGTCGTGCCAATCACACCATCGCCGGCGTGAGAGTCATTGTTTGATTTAGGAGGAGGAGGAATTGAGAATTCTGGTCTAGGGGCGTCAGGTATTTTGTCGTAGAGCGTGCCAGACTGAGTATAGACCAAGTCTAGATATTGCACACGAGCGATAACTTGCTCTTCCGTTACGACAGCCCCCTTCGCCACATCTTCCGTGATGGCAGGAAGTAATGACTTGATAAACCATTCAGCTAATAGCTGATCGGGAACGTACGTTTTTACCATCCTACGACGACGTCGCCACTCATGTATATGATCAGATATGTGAGTGGTCGTTGTCTGTTTGAAGTTGGTTAGGATTTCCGTTCCCGTTTCATACCTTATCGGTAACTGAAAATGGGTTAAAAAGGTTGTGGCTAGGGTAGTGAAGTTGTCGAATGAAGCTCTATGCAATTCGATATACCATTTTGCTGCCGGACCAGTTAACGTCCTCTGAAAAAGGCGAAGCCTAATCGAATCATCGTTTAGGGTGTTTGATGAACACCACAGATGAAATGTCATCACATGATTCGACGGATCTTCACCCGGATTTCCATTAAATTTAGGAATATCTGACGGAAGTTTATGCGGAATCGCTGGCCACCAAGGGGCATAAGCAATTGGATCATTCGTCAGCCGGTTTAAATCTGGTAATTCTAGAGTTGCTACAAAGGGCAACTGTTGATTCAGGTTAGGCGAAGCATACCCAGGATAAGATGGAATCGCCTGAGCAGTGGGTCTTTGCATACCAGCATAATGTATTTGATGCTGGCAACTTTGACAAGGTTGATGGGCATAACCAATTTGTTGTCGATAACTGCTTTGGAAATGCGGTTGCCCATTACTTACAAAGACTTGTTGCTCAGGTCCTTGATATGATTGCTGGAATTGCAGTTGTTGAGATTGAACCAGCCCTGGTTGTTGGACCATTTGCTGTTGTTCAATACTGGATGATTGACCAAGATGAGGATTCATAGTACTTGTTTGAGCCTGAGTCGCTCCAGATAAGGAGTCACTAACCTGAGGTTGTGATTGAGTCGTTGAGACAAGAGGCTGTTGTATTGCAACCTGAGAAACTTGGGGTTGACATACAACAGGTAGCGCTTGTACTTGCGATGCAATCACCATAGCAGGTATAGTGGGAATATCCGACACAGGGTGGACTGGTTGCATTGAATATACAACCCTTGGTTGTTGAGGCAGTATTGGTACCCAACCACTGGACATAATTCCAGTTTGACCTGAATTTTGTTGTAAACTCCCACATGGTTGTTCTCCGGGAGGGAACAATGAAAAGACATACTGCCCTCCATATGGTGGCAATCCAGTACTTAAAGGGTATATTGGCCTTTGAAGACACATTGGATCAATTTGTTGAGTTTCAACATAAGAAATACCAGATGATAATCCGAATGAAGAAATAGGAACTAACCATGTCGTCGAAGCAGTCCCTGATTGGACTCCGGCTTGTTGTTGATAACTTGCCGGGACAGATGGTATACCATTGAACATCGTTGGAGTAGTAGTAGGAGGCTATGCCACTGCTGTATCGAACGACACAGTCCTGGATGTCAACGGTTGTTCAGACATATCCAGTCTATCCAAAATATTTTCTAGCGATTCTACAAGAACTTGCGATGAAGAGAGACTAACTTCGAAGATCAACGAGGGAAAGGTGATGATTATTCCGTTTAAAATAAATTTTAACAACGCTTAGACACAACTTGCTTTTTCAATTTTAAAGAGTCAAGAAAAAGGAAAAGATGACTCTAGTCTCCTTCGATGTTTTAACGAGCCCGAAGTGACAAATGCTCGGATGGACTTTTTCCGTTATAGAGTCTGGAAAAGGCCAAAAGGAACTGCTCTGGAGTTCTAGGTAGAGGGTGTGCCAAACTTTTCGCAAAACCACAGAATACTTTTTAGGGTACGGGCGGTCGATCTTCCTGAATGCTGTGTTCAGTGCATTGCGATCAGTAGGGCGGCCGACACGGCTTCCTATGGATAAAGGTTATATTCCTATAGGGGTCTCCCAATATATAAGCGACGGTACGTGGGAGCACAATCCATACTGGTACTAATCATCTCTCAGGAGGAATCACCCAACCATCAGCGAGGCGACCAGTGACCAGGTTTTACGACGCCGGAACACGTCTCTAGCCTAGACCTCTATGTTGTGCGTTATGTTGCAAAGGTTGTTAAGTTCATTCAATTAATTTTAGGTTGATATTTTTTAGAAGTTTGCCTTTTTGGATCACCACGAGATGTATGATACAATTCCTAAATGCAGTATAAAGATGATAAGCAAGCTCTTATATCTTTTCAACAATGAAAATCCTAGCTACAAGGGGAAAAGAAAGACACCATCTTTTCTCAAAGAGCATAGAGCACACAGTAATGCACTCTTTCTTAAATCAATATACAAACTGTCAAATGCAAGTGCACAAATGCATGTATTTGTTTTCTCTTTCTTAATATTGATGCCTACCAAGAAAGTTGTTATATAAATTTGAATTCGATTTCAAGTGAAAACACAAACAAGTTCCTTTTTCAAAATCAAAAAGACAATTACAACACTTTATGATTTACTTGTTTTGACACTTTGAAATGCATAAATTCAAACCGAAAGACAAAAGTAAAAGCTAAATCAACTGTGAACAGCAAACAAACTCACTCCTAAGATCAAAACGACACTTATGACAGGTCTAGATATAGGGGCGACAGTATGACTAGTTTACTTTCGTAATGGGAAACTGCAAATGATGTAACAAATACACAAAGAACAAATACAGTTTCTTTATATAACTGAGGTGGAATTTAGGCAAAGAAAAGGGGTTTCATATAGGTACACTAATTGATAACAGGCTGCAAAAACAGAGATGAAAACTGAGCAAAAGGAAGCAGGGAACCACAGCTGCACAAGGCAAAGACTGATCAGCGCACCCTCAACACAGAGGTTTTGACATTCAGCGCAGGTAGCCTTCACGGGACCTGCGTTGAAATGCAGAAACTCTTCACAGGGTCTGCGCTGAAGCAGAAACGAGAGTTGTTTCTGGGTTCTGGGTTGCGGTTTGCAAGTTTTTCTAAAGTTTTTGGCCGGACAAAAGCTATCAATTAGGTACAATTAGGAGGATGATTTATAGGAGGACTAAGATCTATCACAAAGGGCTATTAGATCACTTGTGGATCAGCTTCTCAGATCATAAACAGGCCCAGTGAGAGGGCTACAGTAGCTGATTTCTACTTTGCATTTGCAAGCAAATGCAGTTCGATTCGGCACTCTTGAGTTTATGAAACGAATAGCAATAGAAACACAAGTAAACCAAAAAGATACTCTCCCCAGCGGAGTCGCCAATTTGTTGTTGGGAAAAGTATCCAATACGGAATGCCCATATCCCGCTCTAAGAGGTGATAGTGCCTTAGCAACAAACAAGGAAAGCTATCTGAGTATTCTTCTTTATGAGATGCAAATGGAGAAAGAAGGATCTAACTAACTGGTGTCTTCCGCTAGTTTGTCGATCCAATCACTCTCTCTTTCGTTCGCTTCCTGTTGCCTGCTCTTTCACTGGTCCAGCTTCACACGGTTCCTGCAAGATCACAAGAGAAGAAAACTACACGAAAGATATAGATTCACATTCATAACTAGTTTAGGATCAGATATAAACTAAATATGCAAATACAACAAAACATCATTGAAATACATGCATATAGGAGAAACTCAAGTAGCTTTATTGATATGATAAACAAGGTTCAAGAGGAGATACAACCAAGTGAGGCCCGATCCAGCATCTACCTCCCAGCAAAAGAATCCCTTCCTCTCCTCCAACAAAGCATAAATCACCCAATGTACTAGTGTCAATCTCAAACCAACAACAATTCTCTGCAAATACAAAATTCCAGCCTCCTGAACCTCTGGGTGAGAGATCCATATATAGATGTGAGCAAGAGGATGAGTCAGCTCATGTTTTGACTTGTGGCTTCTCACTGTCAGTTCTTGCTTCCACTTGGAGGTTGAGAACCTCTTACTCATCACTAGTCGAATTCACTGAGGCAAGTGTCATTGAGGAAGATTCTGGAAGCTTCCAGGGTCTTGACACCTCGTTGAATGAACTTGCCATTTGTCAATTCCCGCTCAGCGCACCCTGGTAGTGCTCCTACCTGCGTTGCAGTGCAGGTAGCCAGTTTAGACTTTGCATTTCAGCGCAGACAGCTAGTGGAGCTCTTGAATTGATCCTGATTTGACCATTTCTGAGTGGTTTTTGGTGGAGAACTTCTGGGAGAAGCTGTCATTGGTTGACCTTGTTCCTCTAGGGGTAGGAACAACTTATTTAGGGACTTTGGATCCCTTGAATTATTGACATTTCATGCTCAATGCTGTAAGGCACAAAAATGTCTATAACAATCCCCCAAAGGGGAGGGTTTTGCAATGGTCCCTGGTTGATTTTGATGTAAATAAAATATAATATTGGGGTCATGGGACACATACTCGAAGCTGAATCTTGGGAAAAAAAATCCTAGTGGGTGTCACTTTTACTTTATTATGGCTAAGGAAATTGGAAAAGGCAAAGTGGAAATAATTGGCATTTTATTTATGAAATAAAGGAAGATAGGAGAAAATGGAGATGAAGGGTCACATATTTTCATGTGAGTAAAATTGAAGGAAAAATGAAGGAATGAAGAAAATGGAGGCCTCTGTTAGAAAATTATATATTACGGAGCAATGGAACACATAAAATATTGCAGAAATATAAACACAGAAAATGCACAAAACAAGAGAGACACAGATATATGTGGTTCACCCAGTTTGGGCTACGTCCATCCCGAACAGCCAGTCCTTCCTTTCTATTGTCCAGCAAAATGAAGAGACACAACCTACAACAAATCTGATGTAATATCCTCTGTTTTCTCTCACAGTCTCACCTCTCTGTTTCTCGCTCATAGAATACACATCTATATATCTCAGCCTCCAATACAATACCCTCATACAAAGAGAGGGGTTGCCTTCTAGGGCAAAAAACCCTAAACTAAACATAAGTTCTACCGTCAAATCATCTGCCTAATGAACGGCCCAGATTGACTAGAAATTGCTATACTTTTACAAGGCAATTTTACATTTGTTTTTAGCTTCGGGGGCGCTGCCCCCGAGCCCCCGGACCCCCCAGCCGGGGGGATGGGCCCCCCCCGCACCCTCCCGTGTGGAGGGGTGTACAAACTTCCTAGGGTATACATCCAGCTAAAACAAAGACCTCTGAACAATCATGCTCCACACACAACAGCCTCAAAGATAAAAAGGCTTATGAGGACCAGTTCATGGCTTTTTCTCAGTTTAGCTTTGGAGCTCTTTTCTATTCTCTCATGCCCTTGCACACTTAGATAATTATTGTAGCATGCTTGGAGCACTCTGGTATTCACTTCATTTGGAGAAAGGAGTCAAAATAAAGAAGGAAAGTGTAAGGGAATAGGTGGATCAATGACTACATTTGGATTGCTTTGCAAGTAACAGGTTGCATGTGTGATTTCCATGTTGATTTATGGATGCATGGTATATGCATGTGATTATCTGGTTATGTGTTGTCATTGGCATGGAGGATTACCTTGATTGATAGTGATTTTAGCCTTGCCTTGTCTTGTCATTTCCTGGATAGCCATGGTGTTGTGGTTTTTTCTACTTGATTGTTTGTGATTGGTGCTCATAATTCCTTATGGATCTGGGTTGGAACAAACAATTTGGAAGCTCTGGGAAAAATTGGGTTAAGTTAATAGTCCTGGAACCTAGTTTGGGACAAATTCTCTAGATCCCTTGGTGGGTTGAGTTACTAGTCCCAAGATCCAGGTTAGAAAAATGCTTTGGAAGCCCTCTGAGGTTGTGGGTTGAGATACTAGTTCCTGGAGTCGTGGACAACTTAGGTATAGAATGATCTAGTTGGTGTTAGTGATGTCTGACCGTGAGGTGGAATCACTGGTTGAGGGTTGAGGTATTTTGGCCTCTGGAAGCCCTGGTTTGGTTTGTCTTGATTATTCCCATGTGATCCCACATTCATGCTTAGAATATGGCATGGGGGTGATTGGCTGAAGGAGAGATTTGGTTCAACCTAATCTATGGTCGGTAGTATGTGGAAGTCCTTGACTTGGTTGGTATTTTCATATGTTAATATGATACATTTTCCTATTGTGATCTATGAGAGTATGTGTTGATTATGATGGTAATCTTATGGCTACATTTCCATGGTTTTTATTATGTTTATAAGTTGGTTATATGATGTATATTATTTATGGATCATGACATGTTTTATGAATATATGAATGGTTGATGAATGCATGGACTAAAAAGTGTTATTGTAGCTAGCTAGAGATGGTTTAGAGAATTCTCGGTGATTTCCAGGTGAAGAATATCATTTTATGATCAAATATGCATTCACAACATGTAGCTTACATGTTTTCCATGTTTTTGAAGAAATAAATGTTATATTCTAGGCAATCTATGTCATTTTTTTCCTTCAAGTTTGAATGCTTAGCTTTTTTGTTAAGTAATTTATGATTATGAGAAGTCTTAGACAATTTGGGTAGTGGTCTGGAGGATAGCCTAGAAATGTGGTTCAGATCACAAAAATGTACCCTCTGAATTGGGGAATTTGGGTCACAACTAAACATAGACAATGTTGTGCATACGATTGGAGGCCTATAACTACATGGAGGCATTGTCATTCATGTGGTTGGGGGTTGAGTTGTCAGAAATGTAGCCCCAACTCAGGGTTTGGTCACCTGGGGTGGTTCATTGGCCCTTGAGTGTCCTATAAGCCATGATGGGTGTCATCAGTAAGTCTATGTTGTCAACCCCACTTCCATAAATAAATCATGGAGGTTGGTTCATGTCATAGTAACTCTTCATCTCATATTTACTCTGGAAGGCCAGTGAAATTGCGTAAATGTGGGAGGGGGTGGTTAAAATAGGATTGGGGTGTCAAGTATCTCAACATCCCTAGGTGGTTGGTTAAGAAAGACAGATTGGAAGCTGAGGTGGATAGAGCATATTTAAGGTTGCTACTAAGAACTACAATCACCTTAGTAAGCAGGCAACCAACACCATAGCTGCTTATGTTTGATTGCATAGTAGTTTAGAGTCCCTGGCACAGAAGCATAAAATACCTTCTGTGGGTTCACTTGGAGAAATGTTTTCAAGATTCATCCTCTCTGCGGACAGAGATGATACCTCTAGCCCAATGAGTGGGTCTAGCAACTGAAGTGACAATCTACTAAACACTTTCCTAAGTTGCAATTGAAAAGAGAAATGAAGAAGATGACCTACCTCATTCTAATTATATCTCGATCTCATGTGTTGAAGACCTTGAATCACTCACGTTACGGGCTTGTTCCTGCTGCTCTCAGCATTTATGCACCTACACAAGAGATCAAGACACAACAAGGCATGCAAATACAAATAGCATATTCAAAAGAAACCTACTTAACCAATCAATGAATGTTAAGCTAAATGAACCAGCAATTTTATATTAATAGAAAATAAGGGGAAGCATACAACCAAGCCTTGATGTTGATAGGCTCTCCTTGAATGAATATCCAAGTCCAAGCTAGTCTCTCCAAGCACTCCTCCAAGCCAAATGAGTAGCATATAGGCAGAATCTTAGCATAAGGGTGCAAATAGACATAGTCCAACCAACCTCTAACTTGACCAACCATTTGGGAATGGGAGAGGATGAATATATAAGCTGGGAAAGGGAGTTAGGATCTCTCCAAAGATAGGAGTAGTCCCTCATCTCAAGGAGGTAGCTCATAGGGATAATACCAAGAGGCCAAGTTGGAAGAATTTGACCTCATCTATGCCGAACAACCTCCATCTCGTCGCTTTGGAAGATTATAGATCACGAAGCTTCTCATCCTATTTGGGAAAACTGCCTTTTTGGGATCATCACGGGCATACAAGTAAATAGAGTGATGCCATCGTGGGTTCGAGCATAGTACAATAGGCGACCATCGCGGTTTTTAACCTCATAAGAGTGATGAGTCTCAAAATTATGGTTTTAGAGCTATTTCTTCAAGGGAAAGATCAAGACATTTTCTAGTCAATGTTCTAGGGAGGATATCAGTTGCATATCTAAATAAGTACACTGCATGATGTTCATGTTTTGGGCACTTCAGGGTATGTCACAGGGAAGTACAAGAGGTGTGACAAAATACTGTGTAACAGATGCCCCCTAAAGCATGAAGGCAGAACGAGGATTGATGGCTGAGATGCTTTATGAGCTTTTGCAAGGACGAGGACACACACTGTCAGGAGACCTACAAATAAAGGACGCACATACATATACATATCTGATGCCAAAACATGAATCCATGGTATGGATGCAACCATCCAGATAGTAAGGACTATATGAAAGGATCCATGGCATGGGTGTAGCCATTTAATAGAGAAGGACCATGTGTAATCTAAGATCCAAGGCATGGATGCAGCCATGAGATGTAGACATATCATCATAATAAATATAAAGTCCCACGGTATGGTCACAACCATCGGTATAGCAGAAACATGTGTACAATCATTAATAACATATAAGTCCATGCAACTTGATTCATATCAGACAGGACTGAGGGTCTTGCACTCCATCCTGACCTGATCAAAGTTCGAATTCTAACATGTGAATGAACGTGTCGCGGTCGAACATGCTAGAAAACCACTTGATTACTAGCCATTGATGTGGACCATTAGTAGGCACAAGAGGAACCACCCATAATGAAAATGGCTCTCAAGGTATGACAGTACAATACGTGAATGTGATAACGAAGCTGAAGTCAAACACTTGTGGAATCACCCGATCGAAAGCCAATAGTGAAAACCTGTCGTCGAATGCGAAGAACTTTCCATTAAGGCATGCAAGCTCTAAGGTATTGAAGGGTGTTTCTAAGTCATCTCCCTGGATAATAAGCTGAAGTCCACGGGAAGTGACTCATCGAAGGAGAATCATAATGAGTCTCCCATCATCGACACAAAACAAGGAATAAAATGGAATAAATTGAGTAGGATCCAAGACTGTAGCAAAGAGTCAGATAATGTATAGGTAATAAACTGTAGATAGGACTTCTCTTGAACATATCAGCAACACGACTTCAGAGTGTGGAAGCATTAGGCTCAACATAATACCAACTTGGGTCATAACGATGAAGTGGAATAGTCAGATGAGAGGCAAAATGGATCACGCAAACCCAAAAGGACAAGTGACTGAGCGAGGATATCCAAAACTCGACATGAGATGCAGATGAGTGTCATGTTCAAGAGCGACATGCTTCCTATACAAAAGATGTTTCACTTTCACTTTTTCCCCACTATTTCTAGTGAGTACCTCTTTATTTTTACACAATCTTGAAGAGGATACCATATTCTTGTTGTATAAGTTCACCCTTCGAATGAATCCATCCTAGTAATTTTTATGAGTCCTAGGGCTCGTCATGGTGACAAGTCTTTCATCGTTTAATTTTTAATGATTCCGATGGAAGAATAACTCAGTGTATTTTTCATATTTAGAGAGTTTGAAAAGGAGATGAAAAAGAAAACTCCATGAGGTCCCTTTTCATAATTTGTCCCTCGAACCTGAAAAGGTAGAAAACAATATTCGAGAGAACCTCTTAGCCATGTTCAACTAAAGTGTTCCTTTTTCGTACAATAGTATATCTCAATCCAGAAAAGGGCTAAACTTAAACTGAGTAGACATCATTTCATTTACTTTTACGAGTTTGAAACGACAAGTACTCGACAATCTTTTTATTTTTCGAGAGTCAGAAAAAAGCTTAAATATGACTTTCCTCTAGGAACAAGAGGTATAAAAGGATGGCAACTAGTTCCAGACATAATGGAACCGCTCAAAACATGTAAATACCAAGATGTTGGCTAGTAAAACCACTCATCGCAAATGTTCCTCAGGCATAGGTAAAAAAACCAAGTGAAAACATATGATTGGCCAAAGAGATGGTGACGATGGAATGAAAAAACCAAGGCTCATCTGGAAAAATCGGCGGATAAAAATGGCAATCACGAGATGTAAAGTGGGAATGGTTTCATTTTTTACACAAGCTTGAAACATGAAAAAAAACTCTTCTTGGATTTGGTTTCATTTTTACAAAATCTTGAAATGGAAACAAACTATGCTTGGAATAAGTTTGCATGCCCCCAACATAATGACTCAATTCAAGATACATGCCCCCCAAGCTTCATCTCATTCACCTAAGTAGACTACTGGTTACTAACAGATGGATGGAATAAAGGTTCACTTACAAGATCAAGTGAAAGACTCGACTGGGATTTTATGAGATCAAATCAAAGACTCGAATTGGAAGGGGATTTGTTTCATTTTTAAATGAGCTTGACAGGGGAAAAGAACCATGCTCATTGGAACATATTTAATTTTTTAATGAGGTTAACATAGTAAAAGAATTGTTCTCATATCCTTTGTTTCATTTTTTAATGAGCTTGACACAAGACAAGGAACTCTACTCCATGGTCCTTGTTTCATTTTTTAACAAGCTTAACACAAGACAAGGAAATCTTCTCCATCCTTTGTTTCATTTTTTAAGGAGATTGACACAAGAAAAGGAACTCTGATCCATCCCTTGTTTCATTTTTTAAGGAACTTGGCACAAGACAAGGAACTCTGCTCTAGTGTCCTTGTTTCATGTTTTAATGAGATTGACACAAGATAAGGAACTCTACTCCACCCCTTGTTTCATTTTTTAAGGAGCTTGACACAAGACAAGGAACTCTGCTCTAGTGTCCTTGTTTCATTTTTTAAGGAGCTTGACACAAGACAAGGAACTCTGCTCTAGTGTCCTTATTTCATTTTTTAACGAGCTTGACACAAGACAAGGAACTCTGCTCCATCCCCTATTTATTTTGTTAAGGAGGTTGAAACAAGATACAGAACTCTGCTCTAGTGCCCTTGTTTCATTTTTTAACGAGCTTGACACAAGACAAGGAACTCTACTCCACATCCTTTATCACAACCCAAAGGAGGCCATGGCTTCCAAGAGGTTCTCATCAGATGGGAGAACAACACTCTCGAAGGGATACATGTCCATGGGTCCAAATGAATGATCGGGATCCAATGCCCCCAGTACATGGTGTACTAAAACACCTACTAAATCATCAGTAGATGTGGGCATGGAAAAGGTAACCACATAATTAACCTATGGCGGGGGTGATACCACTTGCATATAAGAACCATTAAGGGATGATGATTGATGGGGAGTTGATTCAGGACCCATGAATGTAAGTTGATCAATGATCACAATGCTTCCTTCATGCGTGAAACACATCACTCAAAAGAGGGATGAAATAAGAGCTCACATGATGTAAACATAGTCACGGCCCATGGGGGCTTCACTACAGGAGCAATATCATAGCACGTGGGTTCATATTGGGGGATATATATTGAGGTAAAAATGACATAATATATTGGGGGATATATAGGGGGTAAACGGTTTTTATATTGGCATGTATAAAAAATGAGGCTCAAAGTTAATGAAAACAAATAAAGGGGTATAAAAAATATTAATGAAAAAATGGATACCTACAATATTTAGTGAAAGTAAGGTTTTTTTTTAATTGGGAAGGTATATTGGGTACATATTGGTAGGGGGGTAAATTATGTGATTTTTAGAGGTATTTTCCAATATGTAGTCAAATTATGGGTATTATTTAATATGACACGAATGCCCGTGATATGTTAGAGGTTCATTGAGTGAAGCCCCCATGTCACGGCCAAGGAGTATATTATAATCCAACGGCCTTGGAGAACAATCACATCTATATAAACAATCTTTCCTCCCAAAGTAATAGGAAACTTAGGAAGGATCCTTAACGATTGACTGGTTCCTCTGTTAAAATCCAACATATTTTGAGTGATGGGGACAAGCTGTAGAGAACTTAAATATTGCCAAGAAATTGAGGACATACTAACAGATATGCCCTCATCTATGACTGTGCTAGGTATGTCCAGATGGTTGGCCTATACTGTAATCTAGAAAGGCACATAAGACACAAGGCGATATCCTGTCAGTGGACTCCAATCAAAATAAGTGACTAAACTACTCAGAAGGATTTTCGTAGGAGCGTGAGAGGAACCCTCTTTCTCAATGGGAATAGGAGAAATGCTCTCGTGCACATCATGAACAAGAGGATTTCCCTCCAGTTCATTTGAAACTAAAGAAACCAGAAGAACCTTAGCAGTATGAGATTCACTCTCTACTGGAAAGGTACGGTTAACTAAAGGTGGAGTTAGGTCTACCATTTTCTCAACCAATGGTTGGTCAAGAAAAGACTCACGAGACTCATTTTTAAAGAGAGCAGGCTTGTACAAAGATGAATTTTGATCAATCACTAGATCAACTAATGAAGGATCAGGGGTAATATTTTGATTCCCAGTTGGAAGATGAGGTTGAGAAGCTATAACATTTTCCAACTCTTTGGAAGCTTCATTCATAAGAGTACTGTTAGAGTCAGTCTTTACATCCCTCCGTCAGAGATCATTTCTCTTATTGCATTTCATTTTTAGGTGTCTCGCTCGATTCACTCAGTTGCATTCCGCTAGGGGCATGTCATAATCTGACGAGAGGGTCTTGTTATTCATTACCCCTCATGCCTTATACCTGTTGGCTCAAGTCTGTTCGTCAAAATCAAATTTTAAAGTCACTTATAGTTCTGTTTTAGTCTTTTGATCACTGGAGTCATTTCAGTCACTAGGTCTAGGGTTTCACAAATTGTGTCATCAAATAATGCCAACAAACCCATGAGGGAGGTCCTTAATAAGTTTCCATTTCCAATATTTTCATCATCATATGTTCGACTATGACGTTTCTTCAAAACTCTGTTTTGAAGAAAATTCGTCATTTCGTTTTGTAATAAATTGCCATGTAATTTTCAAAAAATGTTGAAATCTCCAGGCGCAGCCCTAGTCTTCCTTTGTCAAGACATGCCATTATCCCTGCAAAAATCTCCCAAAGATTCATTATTCAAGACAGAAGAACAAAAGAACAAGGTTTTTATTAAATGCAAAAAGTGCCAAAGTTAAAAACATTACAAAATGGGTTATTAAGAAGCAAAAATTTAATCCATCTCTATATAAGATATTTCTCAAGTTATTAATCCATTTGCATCAAGATATATTTAAAAATCCAAGAGAGAAGTCGATGTTGGAGTTTGAAGGGACGAAACTTTCAGTTTAGAAGGCCGACTGTGTGTTGGAATACAGTGCAGTGCATTGGGTTACCGTGCGGCACACATAGGCTGCGCAATGCATTAGGCCTCCTGCCACAGTGCATTTCTCCACTGTCGCAGTGCACACAGGCCGTGCAGTGCACAGAACCTCCAACACAAAAAATCATTTTGGCTTCAACAAAAATCAAACTCATCATTCCATTAGCCATGTTCATTGCTTGAAACATATTTTGTTGTGCCAAGAGGTCAAAGGATATCAAATTGAGGTTTGGAGGAGCGAGTTTCATGTTTGAAGAGCCGAGAATGTGCGTTGGAGGAGGTCGTGACACATTGGAGTAGGTCGCGGTGCATTGGGCAAAATTCCACAGTGTAAAATTCTACTGTCGCGGCGATCCAGGAGGCGCGGCACATAGAGCCTACAGGCCAGTTTCATGCCACTTCGGTCATCAAAACTCACAATTTCTTCTGCTCCAAGTAAGTTCAAGAGCTCTTCTAGTGAATTTAACTTGTGTGGGGTGTTGTTTAGAGGGAAGATTCAAAGGTTCATGGTGTGAGAATATAAACCCTATATATTCAAAGTTGCTCCTTTGGTGTTGAGAAATTGGTGTTTTCAAATTATAATTTTGGTGCCAAATTTATTTTCCCCACTTGTGATCCCTTCCCTTTTCATAATCTTGTCATTGTAATTAATCCCTTATCCTCTAACCTCCCATCCCTGCTTCCCATTTTCCATATCCTAAGATCCTGTCATTCCCAATCATTCTCCCTTTCCCATATCACTTTCAGAATCCATGAATTCCCACATCCCTCAAAGTGACTGTTGCACATTTTAAATTTCACTTGGCAAGCTCCATCATCCACTTTTCCCACTGTCCCATATTATTCCTCACAATCCCTCATTTTTCCTGTTGCACATTGGCATTGAAAACACATCACCTATTTTTCTTTGCCAAACCAAACACCTACTCAACATACACATTGCAGCACCCTAACAGAGGCAGATTCATCATATGATCAAGAATATGAGCAAAACAGTGACTCAACCACTGAGCTTAATGTGCCGAGAAGGCCTCGAAAAGGTGGCAGACATGTCAGAGAAGAGCCTACTTCCTTAACTCAATTGCAGGCCTGCCCGCTTGCAATGACATGCTTTCAGCAAATGTCATGCTTTCAGTATTGTGAGATGATCGCTCAGATCCAGCATCATCAGGAGTTAGTTCGGTTGTTTGTTTTACATTTGCATGATAGTCATGTTACTCTTGCTGGAGTAAACTTTACCTTGACACCAGAAACCATCTCTCAGGCCACCGGGATACTGAATATAGGGGAAGAGTGGAACAAGAGGCAGCAACTGGATAGATCATATTATGAACCTTACATCAGTCCTGGCTATTTGAGACAGTTCAGGAGAGTATTCCCATTTCAGTTTCTGAAGGAATCTTATGCGCCATTGATGAGACTCATTATCAGATACTTCAGTTGTGAAGGTTGCTTCTCACGCCTCTATGCATACCATATCAGGTTATTGATGCATTTCACGAGAGTGAGGTTCATGAACATTCCATATTTCATGTGCCAAAACATCAAGAGGATGACCACTCTTGTGTAGAAGAAGACTCCGGAGCAACAATACAACAGCATTTACCACTATGTGCTCATCAAGATCATTGTTGTGCATCAGCTTGGTTTGCAGGGTATCACATGGGAAGATTTCATTTCCCGTGAGTTTTTCACAGCTTCAATGGTTCATCAGGAGGTTGTCCATCATACCGTTGAACCTTCATATCAGCATGGACCTCAGGAGGCAGAGACTGTTAGTGTGTCGTTTTTCATCACATATCAGAGGGGCACTAGACATTTGTTTGTAGCAGGAAAGCGAGTGTTATCTGCACCTAGGGTGGAAGGGGCCTCGCTTCCTCCATCAGCACCACAGGTACAGGACAAAGGAAAGAGGCCAATGCAGGATGAGGGGCCTTCAAGTGAGCGGGACTTTATTCTTATTCATGATGATGATACAGATATGGGCCCGGAAAGTGCCAAACTTAGAGAGATCATCTAGGAGCATCAAACAGAGATCAAAGCCTTATCCCTTGACTTGGAGAGGGTTAAGTGGACTAGGAAATACTTGGAGTAGAGGAACAAATAGCTTGAAGATCAACAAGCAATCATGGAGTTACAAAACATCTGCGAGAATTGCCAAGCTGCACAAAGGAGGAGGATTGAGCTCGCTTCATTGGAGCAAGAAATTAATGATGATGGGGAGTCTTGGCTTGAGAGATTCAACATCCACTTGGAGGGACTGTTAGATAAGGCTGACAAAGACAACCCATTGTTGAGACATATGGCCTTCCATTATAGGGCACGAAATATGAGTTCCAAGGCACGAATAAGGAATCTAAAGGCAAAATTGAAGAAGGCGACAAAGAAGCAAAAGAGGCGAAAGGAGCATGATCGACTCCAAATCTTGGCCGAAGCCTCTTTGGCTGAACATGATACTCAATGATAGACCTCCAGCCCAAATTTCAAGGAATTTGGACTAAATTTTGTCAATTTTGAATTTTTTGGCTTTAAAACAGGTTTTTCTGCCCAACGCGTAGCACCACTTGGCGCGTGCTTATAATTGGGAGATCTCCAGTAGGAAAACTTTACATTTTTGGATTTTTCATAAAAATTTATGTATGCTTATGGATTACCTAAGGATTTCATCAAGTTATGGGTTGCCTAAAGGATCAAAAACACCCTAAAAATGACCTCACTACCCCTATTTTGACACACAGGAAGCAGTCTTGGGAGATTGAGGTTTTAGAGGGGAAAATGACATCCAAATTTAGAAATTCCACTTGGGTTGGAAAGTAGACAGGTAGGGCTTTCCAACTAGATATCTTGGGCTCAATTTGGACTTCAGGAAGTGCCTCCAAATCAGATCCAAAGTGGCGTGACGCATATAGATTTTGGCGCAGCGCATAGAGAATTTTGGCCTGTTTTTTACTCAGCAGCTCAGAATTTCGCCTAGCCTTGACCAGTTTTACTTTTTGATGTAATTATTGATCTATCTTGATGTAACTTTATGACTATGATGTAATTTTGGCACATATTTACTTGTTCTAGAATATTCATTCACTACAAAGTGAAAATTTAATGAATGAATAAGTTTCCTAGCATATCGAGATAAGTTGTTTGACTACCTAGATTTCAGTTCCTTGTTTAGAATTAGTTCAAACAGCTCCTAGAATGATGAGCTCGACCCCTAGAGGCAAGGGAATAGATTTGGCTTGCCTATATTATGTAATTTCTAAGTCATTTTCAGGGTTGGACACTTGGGATTGCTTGGCACTCTATTGTACATTTCATTTCTGTAATTTTGGCAAAGGAAAGACCAGGGTTTTGCAGCACTTGTTGGGATCCATGTGGCTCTATGTTTTGATGGTGTGTTTCTATATGTATTTTTAAGTTCACTGGTGTTATTGTGTGTCATTTTCCCTTCTCTTATCTTCTGCAATTAAACAAATGATAGATTAAGGTAGAATTCATTGGACTGTTATGCTCTGCCTGGATATTTTGTTTAACTCTTCATGTTTTCATCTGTTTGAGGAGGAATCTTGAGACCCTCTTGCCCTCCTTGGATCCTCAGCGGTCTGATCCACCCATTCATTCAATTCAAAGCATCAAAACGATTGCCTTTCTTGCCCCAATCAGAACTTTGCAAAAATCTAGCCTCATCCCCAAACCCAAAATTTGCCTGTCCCTTTTTTCCAACAAAACCCCCAAAAACTCTAAAAAAATATTTGTACTTCATACCTAGTGGTGGGCTCTAGTATTGCATAAATAATGTTGCAACTCCTGGGACTCCCTTCTTTACTTTTATCAACCCGGTAGTTCGTAACAAACTTGGAAGCGATGGTGATGTATGCACAAGTACTAGCTCTTGTTGCAGCTGTCACTTTGTCAACTGGCACAAGTCCGCTAGGGGCTTAAGCCAACTTCTATAAGCTCTTAGAAGAAGCTTTTTAACTGACGGATGGAAGCTAACTCAAAGGAAGCTGATCTACTTGCAGAAAGAAACTGAAAGCCAAAAAGTAACATAAACCCTAATTCTACCAGCTAGTCCTACTGATGCAAAGGAGAGGATGCAAACTATTAAAATAGATTCCATTACTTCTATGAAGGTAAAATTCATGAGTCTAGACTACCTCTATCTGAAGAAAACATCTTTTTGTATTTTTGAATAAGTTATCAGAATTATCATGCATGTGTTTTTAACTGGCGTTTTGCTGTGCAGGGGTGGACCAAGGAAGGGGAATGCTTGGAAAAGGTTGGGAAGGCTCAGAGAAGGTCTAAGGAGTCCCTAACACCCTTCCAGAGAGTTTCACGAAGTTTGGCTATCCAGCAACCTCACTTGTGAGCTTCTACAGGAAGTCTGCAGGGGTTCTACAGGATGTTTCAGGGATTTCTACAGGATGTTCAGGAATTTCTATAGGATGTTCTAAAATTGGATTTTAGAGGATGGGTGAGTGAAAGAGGATGCATGAGTGGATAGAGAGGTAGGGTAGGGGTCTGAAATGACCCAGTGACTGATGGATGAAGTGATGAGAGGATGTGGAAAGCTAACTTGACTTAAGGAAGGCTAAGGTAATGAAAGAGCAAGAAGGTAGGGTTACATGGGCAGAAGAGTAGTTGTGAGATGAGGAAGCTAACTAAGAGATGGAGCAGCTGGCCTGGATGAAGCTTAGGTGGATGAGAGAGAGATGGATATGCCCTGCACGGTGTGTACTTGACCGAATCAACCAAATCCTACACACAATCAAAATCTTAGCTAATCTATCCGAACTATCAATGAAACGAATGAACAGTAGCGTTATTTCTAAAGAGAACCATGTACAACACTTAATCAAAGAAACATCCACAAAGAGTTGAACACATGACTAACTTCTACAACTGAATACATTACACCAAAGATTGCATGGTCAAGCAAACTAGTGTTTTTGTTGGGCAACACTGTTTCTACAATTCCAGCCCCTGATCCAATAAGGGAGAGGTGAAACTGAGAGTGCAGGAAACCCTTTTTCTGGAGCTTTATCAATTATTATTCTATCAATCTATCCTACACATTAGAAGCAATTCTATTCCTCAACAATGACCTATTTAACCAACGCAACTAAATCTTGCTCAACAAAACCACGGTTCAAATGCATAAAAGGAAAATCATAGTGCTTAAAGGAAAGATAACAATACAAAGAAGGAGGCCCTAGGCTCTCAGGTTGGGCCCAACCCCGAGAGCTATGGCTCCTATAGAAAACTCAGAGCTGATATCAAATTTGACTGCTTCCCATTATCAAAAAAATAATCATAAGTCAAGAGTTATGCCAACAATGGCTACAAAAGCACAAAACAGAGCTAGCAGCACTGTAGTACAGAATATGCAAGATTTTTTCAAAAGTCCTTTTCGAAGGCTGAGGCCTTAACATTTATATACCACGAGGCCCTAGCTGGCCTCCTAAATCTATGGGACTTGGTTGCCCAAACTGTGAGTGAACAGCTCCTTCCAAGAAATCTGTTTGGCTGCCTTCTAGATCCGGTTTTGGTGGCCTTTGGAGCTCGGAGTTGGGGGTGAAGATCCCGAGGGAGGCTATTTAATGCCATAGACAACCCCCCTACGAATCCTCAACCCAAGCTTGGTTGTCTCCTAGCCCATGTCTGCTCGGTTTTGCTCCAACATGTGTCAAAAAATCTTGAAATGAGCACGTGTTAGCCACCTAGGAATAGTGACTACCCTTATTCATACAAATGACATAAACATACTAAAAAATAATGCATAAGTTATGAAAAATGAAGGATTGAACAAGGGTAATTAGGCCCAATGAGCCCAAAATGTTACCAAATTTGGGGCTCATCATCACCCCCCTGCTAAAATGATTTCTCATCCCTGAGCAACTAGTCCAGCTCCTCGTCCTTCATTGCTTTAACCGCCACTCTCACATCCCATGCTTCCGAAGTAGTATCCTCCTCACTGTCATGGAACCCGGTCTTCTTTTCCACCACTTCCCACTGCTTATTCTCTTCTTTTTCTATGCTTCCTTCTACCAATCCCAAAAGCAAAGGTGGGCTTAGCTTGAGGCCGATCCAGCTATCCTGGAGGTTCTGCATGGACTTCTTGTAGAGAGGTACCCGTACTAGGCCCTCCCTCATTCTAGTTGGAGTGTGATACTCCCTGATTTTGAGGTTGTGGGACAATGTGTTCCACCTTCGGGTGCAAGCATGAACACAATTGTCCCCTAATAATCGCTCCATATCCTCGAAATGTGCTATAGCCTTAGCTTGCCAATCCATGTATTTTAATAAAACCTGCGGGTTGGTTGCTAGGTGTTGGTGGGCTAATATCAATGCAGTGGGGTCCCCTAACTCTGCTCTAATTAACAGTGGTTCATGTAACTCTCGGTTCATAACATCTTTGACCTATGTCGCTCTCTTTTCTTCATGGTTTAACCATGAGGTAAATGCCATCAGCTGCTTATCTCCCACGACTGTGTTGGGTCCCATGAAGTTACATTAGGAAGGGCCAAATTATGGAGGTAGAACTATGATAGCTTGGCTTTGTCCTCTGTGGAGCTGCTGTTGCATAAATCTATGAACTGTTGGGGTTTTGGATCTGGGATATACCCCTCTGTGCTAATGCATTAATTTGGAATTGCAGCCACTCGTCCTGTAGGTATAGGCCATAAGATTTGGCCAGCTGCCTACATTGTAGAGCATCCATAGCCCAACTAGACATGCAGGCCAGTTGTGCCTCTTTTTCTTGCAACTGTTGTTTGAGAGCTTGTATCTCTATATTTGCTTGCAATTCCCTTTCCTGTAGTTGTTGGATTAGTTCCTCAAGATCAGCTTGCATTCCTTCTTTTCCTTGAGGTTCTCCTGTAGTGTCCTCTGATGTTGTGCCCCTTTCTTTCCTATGTTCCTATAGCTGCAGTTTGAGATTCTCATTCTCTTCCTGTAGAAATACTCGCTGGCAGTTTCCCACGTGTTTTGCCATAGCTAATTCCCTTCTTGCCTCCTTGATTTGTTCCTCCAAGGGGCCTATATCTGCTACTCCTTTGGATTTAGCTATCCTCATCCATGTGTGGGTCCGCACTCTTTCTTCCTCCAATGCAAAGAAAAGCGGCACTGTGAATTTTTGTGGAATAATTTTCCCAGCCTCCAAAAAGTTATAATAAGAGCTCAAGCTGGGCTGGGGGCTAGGCTCCATAATGTGTTCTACCTCTTCTTCCCTTTGTGGTGATGTAGCTGCCTCCCCCTCCATTCTTTCGATCTCCTTGAGCCTGGCTAATATTTCCTGTAGAACTACTTCAGCATCCTGTAGAGGGGTTTTTGATGCTGACCTTTCCATTCTCTCCCTCCAGGTAGTTTTCTTTGGGCTCCCCCGCTCATAAGTGACTGATACTTTGGAGGGGGATTTCTCCTTTGCCAAGGTAGGGGTGTCTTCAATGGTAATTGGATCTTTGGATGGAGGTTGGGGCCTGCCAGTTTTAATTCTTACACTTCTCCTCACTTTGAAATACAGAGGAGTCTCCCTTTTGCGTTTATCCTTTGGATTGGGAGAGGTACTTAGGGTGGCCAGTAGAGCTGCTGCCTCCCTAGCAAGAATTTCGGCCATTTTCTCCTTCTATTTTCCTTTCTCAGGACTTCTTGTAGAAAGCCCTATAGTGGCTAATTTCTGGCTTCCTGTAGAAGCCGCTTTTAACTTTCCTGTAGAAACAGACGACACCGATTTAGCCTGCTTGGCTGAGGGTGCTTTTTCTTTCAATTTTGCTGAGGTTGCCTTAGAGGTACCCTCACTGACATGGAATATTTCAGTCCTTTCCACCCTGGTCTGTATTCGTTTCTCCCTGGGTGTTAGTGTGGTTTTGTCACCCTCTGTTTTGGCAGCTTGGTTTTTCTCTTGTTTTCCCTTGTGTTCTTTCTTTGGTGTTTTGGCCATGGTTTCTTGGCCTTTACCTTTCTTCTTTGTTTGAATGGGTTCCTTCTCCTCGCTGCTGGAGGAGGTGAGCTCCTCAGCCAACACTCAGATGTCATCATCCTTAGTCAAATTTCGAAAGGTTTCCCAGGAGAGAGGGACGGTGTACGTGTGGAGTGCATCTTCCACGAGGAGCTTAATGATCCCATGATGGGCTTTCTGGTCTGGCGTTCCATCTCTCAATTTGGTGGCACACTCAGCCATGGACTGTAGGAGGAAGTAAGGAATGCTCAACTTTTTCTCTGAGGGTAGGTCCATTTGGTGCCTAAGTTCTGTGAGCAGCAAGAAATGATATCCATACACGATGCTGAATCACCCCTCGCACGTGATATACTTCATAATTTGGAGGCTGACCTCACTCAAGAACGGTTGTAGGCTGGTTCTTCAAACTCCATTCTTGTCTTCTGAGAATTGTTCCTCTCGCAAAAAGAACTCCTTCTTAGCTTTCTGACCCAGTTTTCTCTCCTCCTTATCCCAAGGTACCCCCATCGGTAGATCAGTGACTCTACTAATGAACTGTGGGGTGAGTCTGAGGGTCAAACCTCTGAAGTTGACAACAGCCAACGTCTTTGACTTTGGCTGCAAGGATCGCAGGAATTCTTCTGCAACCTCGTCATTATGACCTTGAAGCTTGTCACAGAATGACATCCACCATGCATGAGAAAACAGTTCCACCACCTCAGGGGTTTCCCATAGCTTATTTGAGTCTCTAGGCTCTTTCCTAATGAACCCACCCGGCATGGTAAAAGCTTGTTGTGTTGGCCTGAGCTTGCTTGCGTGTATACAAAAGTGGATCTTTTGGATTTCCTTAGACAGAGCGCAGAGTTATGCCTCTATTATGCACACAGTTTATAAAATTGACGACTGTCTACAGGTGAGCCTTGACAGTGGCTCAATTATGAACCAAACCCTGGAGAAAATCCTGCATACACAGTACGACGACAATTCTCATGCAGCAATAAGAAGACGCTTGCAAATTCATGCACAGACTGTAATTTACAGTTTCCTACCCCTTTAACACATCGACTTCACCACCTTTCAAACCAATTGCATGGTAGGACTATGTTTAGGTTTACCTCATTCCAGAATTGCCACCTTTGACGTGAACAATTCAATTTCCTCCATAACGTTGAGCTTCCTGTAGCACAACTTCCTGTAGAAGTCGTGCACGGGTGCTGGGGAGTGCTTCAGTGGTTCTGGGCCTTCTATGCAGCAACAGGACATTGGAACAGGCCGAGAACTCAAAGTAACAGCCTTCAGAAAATTTAGGATGCGTACTCGGCTGCAAAGCGGTTGGGAATAAATGAGTGCAGTGCGCCATACGTGATCTAACTGGTGGATTTGAATTTCTGCGGAATTCGTGGCGCGGGGGTGAGCTATCCCCGTCGGCCCGTGGCCGACGTCACCTGCTATCATTCCGCTGCATGTCTGCCTGACCACTGAATCATTCCTTGTATATCTACCGCCGCCACTCATGTTAGATCGCCACTTCTCTCCGACTGGACGCTTCCCACATGTCCATTTCCTGTCTCATCGACACAACTAAAGCTTTTCGGATCGGACGAGGCTGTCGGGCTAGTTGTGGTGGCCAGTTGAATGGCTACCCAACTTGTTCAATCCATTCATTTTCATATTTACACACATTTTAGAGCATCGTTTATGTAATTTGACGAAACAGGGTGTGGCACTTACCTATGCGGTGGTGGACGTTATTTTTCTCATGCTTCAGGACGAGGGGTGACAGATCCGCTTGCTACCGCTTTGTGCACAGGCACGGGAACTCCTTTTCGCTGACTGCTGCTGGTTACGAGACCGGTTTCCTGGCTATGGCTGGTGCATGCGCCGGCTTCATGAGTTGCAGGTATCTTCATGGTGTGTGCTCTAGCCGGATCAACTTCTACAGGATTCCTGTAGGACGTCCTATAGTTGTTTCTCCTCCTAGGCTGTATGCCGAAATGGTGGAGTCACGTTCATAGGTGCAGGGTCCTCAGATCGCCTTGACAGGGAGCGCATTGGGCCTCTATATGCTTTATTTTCCATTTGAAAATTATTTCTTCTGAGAGTCCAACGATCTGGTATGACTGTGCAGGTGTTTCAATCATATGGCAGCAATGGTGGTGAAAGGAGGCGACAACAGTGGGTGATGGAGAAAAACATTGGTGCATGCCTCCTTATTGGACTTCGAGCTTCAAATTGTTCAACATAGTCGGTCCTGGCCCATCAAAAGATTCTACAGGAAGTTTCCTGTAGAAATACAGAACTTCCTGTAGAAAGCCCTGTAGCTTCCTGTAGAAGGCTAAACTATGACCAGATCGTGCCCAAACCTTGGAAGAGATGAGTGTTTATGGAGGGAATGCTGGTGAGGTCGCCTGGTAGCATGGTAGGGACCCTTGTTCTTGAGTGGAGAGGCCTCCTTTTTTTGCATGGAATACCTACAACCTGCATTAATTTCCAAAGATTGAGCCTGTTTTTCTATTTATGCCTCCTTCTTTCTTTTTTTTCTTTTCCTTTGTTTTTTTTTTTTAGAGGAGACAGC
Organism: Pinus tabuliformis; assembly: GCA_031772625.1. Lineage (NCBI taxonomy): Eukaryota > Viridiplantae > Streptophyta > Pinopsida > Pinales > Pinaceae > Pinus > Pinus tabuliformis. Next base: position 4,206,558 of record CM062814.1, on the reverse strand, counting down.
AGGGGCGCCTCAAGGAGGTTTTCACCCCTACTATCTGCCTTGGGTGTCTCAGAGAGGTTTTCACCCAAGGGTCTTTTTTTTTTTTTCCATTTTTTTCAGAGAGACAGCAGGGGCGCCTTAATGAGGTTTTCACCCATACCATCTTCCTTGGAGCCTCAGAAAGGTTTTCACCCAAGGATCTTTTTTTTTTTTTTTTTTTTTTTTTTTTATGGTGCTCAAGGTATGCCCAAAATAGAGGCAGAACCCTTCTCTATGACCAGCACTGATTTTTCCACGGTTTTTATGAACTCTTGCCTTGAAAGAGGTTTCCTGTAGATCTTTAGTCAATGCCCATTAACGAGCATGGGAATGGCTTCCTCATCAATGGTCCGAATAAGAACAGACCCATTATCATTACACTTCTCCACTGCATATGGTCCTAGCCATCTTGTCCTCAGCTTCCCCTTGAAATCCTTATGTCTGGAATCATACAATAGCGCCCAATCTCCCGGTTGGAATTTCTTGTCATTGAGGTGTCGGTCATGCCATATCTTCCTCTGAAGTTGAACCACTTCTGAGTGGAGAAGGGCCTGCATTCGGTGTTCATCTAGCCCATTCAGCTGCAATAACCTTTCTTGTTGGGCATGGCTGAGATCTAGGTCCAGCTAAGCTACCATCCTCAATGTGTTGTACTCGAACTCAATTGACAGCAAAGCTCTCTTCCCATAGACCATTTCATAAGGTGTGAAACCGGTTGTGGTCTTCCAAGTGGTGTTGTAAGCCTAGGTGGCCTCAACCAGGCGATCTGCCCAATCCTTTCTGCTGCTGCTCACCACTTTAGTCAAAATCCCTTCTAATGCTCTATTGATGACCTCCACCTACCCATTTGGTTGAGGATGATAGGGGGTGGAAGTCCTATGCTTGATCTTGTGATGAGCAAGCAAGTCTTCAATTAAGTTGGAGGTGAAATGGCTTCCTTGATCGGTGACTAACTCTCTTGGGTAGCTAAATTTGTAGAAGATGTTTTCCCTTAAAAACTCAGCCACCTTTTCTTCTGTCGCTGCTTTGATTGCCTTGGTTTCTGCCCACTTTGTCATATAGTCTGTGCACACAATGATGTAAGACATTTGCCTTGAAGGATGGTTGATAGGACCCACAAAATCCATACCCCACTTCTCAAATGGTTCAAGAGTCACTTGAGGTTGGAGAGGCATTTCGTCCCTTGGGGTCGGCTTCCCCATTCTTTGGCATCGGTCACATTGGCTGATATATCTCTTGACATCTTGATGAAGCGTGGGCCAATAGTAGCCTGCCTGTAGAATTTTGAAGGTAGTCCTCTTGGCTGCAAAATTTCCTCCAAAAGGTCCATCCTGACAGGTTAAGAGGATGTCGAAGACTTCCTCCTCCCTTACACAACGCCTTAAGATCTGATCGGGGCCAAGTTTGGACAGGTTGCCCTCGATCCAAGTGAATGAGGCACTCTTCCTTACAATTCTGCTTTTCTCTTTTGAAGATAGATGCAGAGGGAACTGTGCTGAGACCAGATAGTTTGCGATATCAACAAACCATGGAGAGAGTACTGAGATAGCAAACAGATGTTCATCTCGCATCTGGTCGTCCACTGTTCCATCTTCACCTGCAGGTAAATCCAGTCTAGACAAGAAGTCAGCAACAACATTTTCTTTACCTGGTTTGTTAACGATAGTCAAATCAAACTGCTGCAACAGAAGTAACCATCTAATAATACGAGCATTCACATCTGGTTTATTCATTAAATATCTAATTGCAGCATGATCAGTATGTATAAATGTTTGATAGCCAGTGATGTAGTGTCGGAACTTGTTCAGGGCATGGACCACGCCCAAGAACTCTTTCTCAGTTACAGTATAATTCAGTTCTGCCTTGGATAAGTTTTTGCTGGCAAAGTATATGACATATGGGAGTTTTTGTTCAACCTGTCCTAAGGCTGCCCCTATGGCTTTGTTTGAGGCATCAGTGTGGATGTGGAAAGGTAGGGCCCAGTTTGGACCTCTCAATATCGGGGCGGACACCAACTTATCCTTTAATTCATTCAGAGCCCTTTGACAGTCATCCGTCCATTTGAACTCAACATCCTTTGCTAAGAGGCCAAACAGTGGCGAGGCTAGCTTACTGAAGTCTTTAATAAATCTTCTATAATATCCTGCTAAAACTAAGAAACTCTGAACATATCTTACCTTCTGAGAGGATGGAACCTTTTTGATGAGAGCAATTTTATTAGGATCCACCTGCAATCCTTGGCGAGAAATGGTATGTCCTAGCACGGTCCCTTCAGTCATCAAGAATTCACATTTTTCAGGACTAAGGGACAGGTTCATCTCAATGCACTTGGTTAGAACTTTTCCCAGATTGGACAATACTTCCTGGAAGTTGGACCCATAGGGAGTGAAGTCATCCATATAGATTTCCACTGAATCATGGACCAGCTCAGAAAAGATGCTCAATACTGCTCTTTTGAAAGTGGCAGGAGCGTTGCATAGCCCAAAGGGAAGGACTCGGTAAGCAAAGGTACCCCAAGTACAAGTGAAGGTGGTCTTATCTTGGTCTTCCGGGCTGATTTGGATCTGGTTATACTCGCTGAACCCATCTAGGAAAGAGAAAAACTTCTTCCCCGCCAGTCCATCCAACACTTGATCTATGAAAGGTAGAGGAAAGTGGTCTTTCTTGGTGGCTTTGTTTAGTTCTCGATAGTCCACACAGATTCTCCACTTTCCATTTTTCTTGGGTACCAACACCCGAGGGGACACCCACTCGCTATCCGAGATGGGGTAGATGAATCCTGCATCCAACAATTTTTGCATTTCTTCTTTGACAATGTCCTTAAGGGCTAGATTCATTCTCCTCTGAGGTTGCGTGACCGGTTTACAATCTTCTTTGATGTAGATGTGATGGGTACAGACCGAAGGATGGACTTCTTTCATCTCCTTATAGTTCCAAGCGAAAGCATCTAGATGACTGGCCAACAGACTATACAACTCCTTTTCCTGGGAAGGAGATAGGGAGGAGCTGATCTTTAACATTCTCTCGGGGCCAAACTCCACATTTTTTACTCTGGGAGAGAGTGGATCGGTCACACAAAGGTCCACTAAGGTGCTGGCTTGAGTATCTTCCACCAATTTCTCTAAGGACAATGCACTGGGAGGCGGATTCTGAATCAAGGTCTCAATCAAATCATCCTCGGTTTGAGGACCTCCCCTGGTGGTTTCTAAGGTGCACAAGGGTGCAGAGTACACCTCATCCTCTTCTCCTTCTTCCAACCAAAGTGGTAAGTCATGCTCTAATAGAGGTTGGGCAGGAGGGTATAGGACTAGCTGCTTGGACATAGGACCATTTTTGCTGGTCATGTTTCCTGCTCGGCAGCTTATGTAAGCATCTGCAGTGGCTAACCAAGGTCTTCCAAAAATAAGGGGGTATCCAGTAAGCTTTGCCTCTGGTTGAAGAACCAAGAAGTCTGCAAGATACTCCCAAGAGTCAACAGAGACCAAGACATCCTCCACAATCCCTTTGGGAGTCACGGTGCAGCGATCTGCCAACTACAGGACCGTCGAGGTCTTCCTTAAGGAACCTTGAAGGTTGAGTTTGAGCATGGTATCCTTGGTCATCACATTAATGGCAGCCCCTAAATCAATCAAAGTGTGGGGTATGATGGTGCCATTGATGTGGACATCAACTACAGGACTCCCAGGATCCAAATACTTTGGACAGATTACTTGCCCCAACATAAGATCAGACAGTTGTCCTATGACATTGATGGTTGAGGCATCTCTTTTTCGCCTGCTTGGGTGCTTGAAACACTTTTCCTTAACCAATTTGTTGTATATCGGTACATCTTTGATGGCTTGGAGAAGTGGTATTCTCACACACAACTGTTTGAGTTCCCCCAGAAGCTCATTCTCCTCTGGGTTGAGCTGTGTGGTGACTATTAGTCTTTCAGAAAAGGGTGGAGTGGCCTTGGTGTTATAGACATTTTTGGGCCCTACAACCCCAAGCATGAAATGTCCATAAACCAAGGGCTCCTAAGTCCCTAAAAGTGTTGTTCTAACCCCTAAAGGAATGAGGTCAACAGATTACAGCTTCTCCAAAAAGTTCTCCATGAAAAACTGCTCAGAATTGGTTAAAACAGGATCATTTCAGCTGCTCCACTGGCTAAGTGCGTTGCATCTCACCTAAATACACTGTGTGGGTGCGTTGCATTTCAAAAATCCCTTCTGTGGGGTGCGATGGGCGAGAAATGACAAATGGCAGTGTCATTCTGCGAGGTGGAGAGGCAATGGAAGCTTCCAGAATCTTCTCCTGTGACACTTGCCTCACTGAATTCGACCAAGGATGAGTAAGAGACCATCAATCTCCAAGTGGAAGTAAGAACTATCAGAGGGAAGACACTAATCAAATCTTGAGCTGACTCATCTCCATTACAAACATCTATATATGGATCCTTCATCCCAGAGATCCGGAGGCTGGAATTTTGCATATTGTAAGGAATTGTTGTTGGTTTCTTGAGACAAACATCAGATTGTTGGGTGATCTAAGCTTTGTTTGAGGTGAAGAGGGGCTTCTTTGCTGGGAGGTTGATGTTGGGTCAGAACAACTGGTTGTAACTCCTCTTGGCTCTTTTCTTGTTTATCAATAAAAGCTATTCAAGTTTTCCTCCATGCTTTTGTGTCATTGATGCTTGCTACATTTGTATGGTCAATTTACATCTGATCCTAGATTGTTTATGATTATAGATCCATGTCTTTGTATAGTGTTATGCTTCTGTGATCTTACAGGTACTTTGTGAAGCTGGGCGTGCAAGGGAGCAGGTAGATGAAGACTATCAAAGAAGAGAGGGATCAAATCAGGAGATTAGCGCAAGACAAAGGTTTTTCTTTTTGTTCCTCTCTATCTATAATTCATAAAGGAAAAACAAAAATAGAATTTCTCTATTTGTTTCTAAGGCAGTTGTCACACCTTAGTGGGATAGAGCATTTCTATATAGACACTTTTCCCTGTAACAAAATGGCGACTCCACTAGGGAGCTAATTAGTTTGTTTATTTATCATACTTTGTTGTTTGTTTCATAAACTTACAAGTAGTGTTCAAACTGCATTTGCCATAACAAATGCAAAGTAGATAATTTCTACTTCAATCCATCTACTGGATCTGTTTATGATTTAAACAACTGATTCACAAACTATCTGATTGCCCTTGTGATAGCTCTTAGATCCTCCTTAGATCTACCCCTGATTGTTGCATTACAGATTGCTTTTTGCTCAGCCAAATCCCAAGAACTGAACTGCAAACTGTGACTCGGAACCCAAACAGAGTCTCATTTCTGGCCCAGCGCAGGTACTGTTCAGAGATTCTGAACTTCAACGCACTTCCCGGGTGGACAAGCTGCGCTGCATTTCAAATTCTCTGTGTTACAGGTGCGCTGATCAGACTAGCTCTGTGCAGTTGTGGCTTCTGTGGTTCATTCTTTCCAGTTCTATTCCTGAATTTTGCTACCTGTGATCAGTATATTTCTGTTTGGAACACCTTTTCCTTGCTATTATTCCACCTCCTTTGTAAAAAATAATTGCAGATGTTTTTGTGTGTTTGTTGAGTCATTTACAGTTCTCCTTTGCAAAAGTAGCATAATCGTACTGTCGTCCTTTGATTTGAAACTGTCACAAGTGTCGATTTCATCGTAGGAAAGAGTTTGATTGCTGTTGATGGTCGATTATCCTGTTACTATTGCTTTTGGTCTGACTTTGTAATTTTCTAGTGTCGAGAACAAGTACTCAGTTAAAAATCGTAAAGTGTTGTGATTGTCTCCATTTTTTGATTTCGAAAAGAAACTTGCTGATATTTGTCGCTTGAAAAGAAATTTAGATTTGTGCATCAACTTTCTTTTTAGCATTCATATACTAAGAAAGTCAAAAACAAATACATGCATGTGCATTTGCATATAGACAGTCTGATTGGCTTGATTTAGGAAAGTGCATTTTGAGTGTGCTCTTTGCTCTTTGTGAAAAGATTCTATCTTTCTTTTTCTTAGTAGCTAGGATTTTCATTGCACAAAGGAGATAAAAAGTTTGTTTATCATCTTAGATTGCATTTTAGGAATTACATCTACATCTCGTGGTGAACCTAAAAGGCAAACTTCATAAACAAGATCAACTTAAAATAAATTCAATGAATCTAACAACGCTTTGGAACTTAACGCACAACATTTAGAAGTCTAGGCTAGAGACGTATTCCGGCGTCGTAAAGCCTGGTAACTGTTGTTCTCACTGATGGTTGGGTGATTCCTCCACTTTGAGACGATAAGTGCTAGTATGGACTCGTGCTCCCACGTACCGTCGAGTATATTTTGGGAGACCCCAATAGGCTTAATCCTTTATCCATAGGAAGCCATGTCTGCTGCCCTATCGATCGCAATGCACTAAACACAGCATTCAGGAAGATTGACTGCCGTACCATAAAAAGTATTCTGCAGTTTTGTGATTGGTTTGGTAATCCCTCTACCTAGATTTCCAGAGCAGTCCCTTTCATTCCTTTTCAGACTCCTTAATAAAAAAGGTCCATCTGAGCACTTGTCACTTCAGGCTCATTAAAAATCGAAGGAGACTAGAGTCATCTTTTGTTTTTTCTCGACTCTTAAAAATTGAAAAAACAAGTTGTGTCAAAGCGTCTAAAATTTATTTTAAACGGAATATTCATTACCCTTTCCTACGTTGATCTTGGGTTGAGAAAAATGGAATCCACCAACCAAGGAATTCCCCTCGGAGGAAATCCTAGTCCCTTCTCCTCTTGGGGAGATGTTGGTGCACCCCATATGGCCACATTGTCGCTTCCAGGACTGATAATTGGTTTTCCTGTATGGCTCTTCTCAACCTCTGTCATTCAGAGCACCACAATTCCTAAACAATCGAATCAACAACTATACGAGTCCATAGTTACCCACCAACCTTCTACTTCCTCTAATTCTTCCTCTCCTCCTTCCTCTTCGCTTGATGGGGCTGGTAAAGCCAAAAGTCAAGTACCTAAGGAGAAGAAGGAAAAGAAGAAGAAAGAGAAGAAGAAGAAGGAGCCAAAAGCGAATGGGGGCAAACGAGTGTCGTCTAGCGAAAATCCACACACTGCACCGACCATGCCTAAATCGCCATGTGTCATCTGCAAAGGAGACCACTATCACAGAGATTGTCCTTGCATCCCTAGGATCTTAAGAGACTGGTCTCCTCGTTTGCACAACCCGGTGTCGTCAACCTCTGATGGTCATGTTGAAAACACACCGTCAACTAGTGAAAGTGAAGCCCCAGGAAAAAAAGGAAAATATAGATTTCCTTGTAAACTGTGAGAAGGCGATCATGTCGTCCACCATTGTCCCATCTTAGACGAAGCTAAAAGAGTTTTGGACGATCGTCCGGTTTCACCGTTACGACTTCCTCCTGGATATAAAAAAATCTTGCCGAGTCTGTCACTAGTTGAAAATCCGGCTGGCCCGCTCAGGTGGTCGGCCGAAGCATCTATCATTGAAGATAAACCATCTGTACCCATACCAGACGAAAGTCAAAAGGTCGAGGCGGTAGTTGACCCGGTCTTTCCTTCAAAGGTTCCATCTTCAGATGATACAGTTACTGAAGAGAACAAGGATGACACTGTCCAAATTCTTTTCATAAGCACAGACTCCAACGAACATGGGGGCAATTTACCCGTTCCTTTACCGCAGGAAGGAAGTTCGTCAGAGTCGTACCCGGCCGTCTATTCGGTCCCACCTCCAAGCAACCTAGTTGTCTCCTTCGGCTGGAATCAACTAGGCAGACCCCGTTTACCAGCTAGTATACCATTCTGAATCATTGTTCAAATATATAGAATGGTTATGGCTGGTACCATCATAGATGAGGGGGCTTCTGTGAGTATCCTTTCCTCAACTGCTTGGAAAGCGCTTGGTTCGCCATCGCTTTTCCCTCAGATGAGAAATCTAACACGTTTTGATAAAGGAACCAGTCGACCGTTAGGGATCTTTCCCAATGTGCCCATAACATTGAGAGGGAAAACCGTTCACATGAACGTAATGGTATTTCAAGGACCCCTGGATTACAATCTACTCCTTGGACGAGACTATATTTATTGCATGAGAGCCATTGTCTCATCACTCTTTAGAGTGATGTGTTTTCCACACGAAGGAAGAGTGGTCAAGCTCGTAGACCAGCTTTCATTTCCCGGATCACGCATAGCAAATAGTCATATACCATCCCTAAATGGTATTTTCACGCAAGAAATGTCTCAATCTCCAGTCTATCCACCCGATGAGCACGAGTGAATCGGGGGGACATGACTGAAACCCAGGGGGCATGCACCCTGGTCTGCTTCGGCAGGAAAAATTCGGGTATAGGGTAGGTTTCCGCGAGAGAATATGACTAGTCTGTACCCCCGTCCGTGATTGGAAGAGGGGGTTATTCTAGAACAAGATTCTCTTGTCAAAGTTATGTGAGTGGAGTAGCCTCCTTCACTCACCTTTGTCTATTTCGGCAGACATCGCTGAAGAAGTATTTTGTTTGCGCTGTGAATAGAACGATCTTTGGGTAACCTGTAAGAGGTAGGCCTCTCTCGGTAAAACAAATGTTTTAACAGATTAAAGAAGGGGTAACCTTGAAACTCTGCTTTATACCTAGGGGCATGCAAACCTTTTGGAGTGCAAGCAAAGAGTGATCATTTATCTGTTTTTTGGATTGGTCGTTTCCTAACTTGCATAAAGAAAGGATGTGGGGCAAAACTCTGAAATTTTCCATTTTATATGAGACATTCTTATCACACGACTGGATTAATCGAGTAGTGTTACCGCAAGGTTCAAGCTCGTTAAAAAATAAACCCGCATCGAGCAATTTTAGCACATAGTTCAAGCTCGTTAAAAAATAAACATAAGCCATGAGCAAATGTTTCTTCCCGCGTCTAAGCTCGTTAAAAAATGAACTATTTCCCCCAATAAATAAACATCGTGAATGTAGTACTTCAGCCATTAAAGCCTTGGTCGTGTTTGCACCGTCACCTCCACTTTTTCATTGCCCGATCATTCACCTCCAGTTGATTTTTTACCCATTTTGAGGAACAGCTGCGAAGAGTGATCTCACTAGCCATCCTTGTGACATTGCCGTGATTGGAAAATTCCAAACCTTACCTGGAATTAGCTGCTACCCATTTTATCACTCGTTCCTCAAAAGGCGAGTCTCCTTTAAGCTCTTTTCAACTGACTCATAAAATATGAAAAGATTGTTGAGCCATTGGCCTCACCAGCTCGTTAAAGGGACAGGAAGTGCTATCCCTCCTCTAAATTTTAATCTTTTTGGACTTGAGGGATTATTACACAAAAAGATCGAGCGCTTGTTCTGTTCGGCTCGTTAAAAGTATCGAAAATTCATCCCTTTTGTATTGTTTTATACTTTTTCGGACTTAAGGGATTAGATGACAAAAAAGGAATTTTGGAGTTACCTTTACGTTCCTTTTTAGACTCTCTAAAATTGAAAAGGACCGAGTTATCTTTGTTGTTAAACTTGTTAAAAGTGTAATAGCGACAAACTTGTCTATAGACGAGAACGAGTTTCACTATCGCTAGGCTCGTTAAAACATAGCGATCGGTTTGCCCGAAGGGAAAATTATAGAACAAGCATATGTTATCCTCCTCAAGCTTGACAAAAATAAAGAGGTACTGGTCAGCAATGACTGTGGAAAATTGGGAAGAAAACTTGAAGAAACTTTGTTGGTAGCAAGTCGCTCTTGAACATGACACTTCCACTCTGTGTCCGAGTCGGGTTGGGTTGTTTCATTCACCGGTCACATCACCATGGTCCCATCATACCATCCACATTTGGGGTTAATGCTACCAATCCATCACAATAGTGTCGCCGATATTTTCAAGAGAAGTCATTCAGAGAATTCACCTGTGTCTCACCCACTACCATACATTATACTCCATTCTTTCATGACCGCCACCCTGAACCTTATATCACCAGATCGTTTTCACCTCCATTAAAATCATTTGCTCCGTTCTGTGTCATTGATGTGGGATTCATTAAGGCCCTCCTGTGACAGATCACTTCTTGTCGACATCAGCTCATTATCCAAGAAGTTGATCTAGGAACACCCCATTTAGTACTTTGAAGCTTGCATGCCTCAATGGCAAGTTTCTCACTTCCGGCGGTAGGTTTACATCAATGGCCTTCGACCAAAAGATTTTGCGTGGTGTTCGACGCCAAGTCCTTTATTCACACCACGTAAATTGTACTGCAGTACCTTGAGGGTCATTATCATTATCGGTGATTCCTCTCGCGCTTGTTAACAGTTTACATCATTGGCTGGTAATCAAGCGATGTCTTTCCATGTTCGACTTCAGAACATTTCTCACATGGATCGACTTGTACTCCGAGTGAAGATCGAACGAGATTGAAGACCCCGGATCTAGTTTCATCCATCCGGGCTGCGATATATATTCAGGGAAAATAAAGACATCAAATGTACATCATTGCTGCACAGATAATCATCCAATCAAAAGGATGATGGCTCTATCAGAATCATCAGTCTACACTCAGACGATTGTCTGTCCTATGTACATGAAAATGAATTTATAAAGCTGAGCATGGGAATGCCCGCCTCAGCTAGATCATGAAAATATTATGAAGATAATGTATTGTATTGTATCTTATTACAGGTCTCCTCCCAGCATTGAAAGAACTTTGGATCCTCATAATTAAGCATTTCACCCGACATCAAAAGATTAATGACCTTATGCTTTAGGGGGCAACTGTTATAGACATTTTTGGGCCCTACAACCCGAAGCATGAAATGTCCATAAACCAAGGGCTCCTAAGTCCCTAAAAGTGTTGTTCTAACCCCTAAAGAAACAAGTTCAACAGATTACAGCTTCTCCCAGAAGTTCTCCATGAAAAACTGCTCAGAATTGGTCAAAACAGGATCATTTCAGCTGCTCCACTAGCTAAGTGCGTTTCATCTCACCTAAATACATTGTGTGGGTGCGTTGCATTTCAAAAATCCCTTCTGTGGGGTGCGATGGGCGAGAAATGACAAATGGCATTGTCATTCCGCGAGGTGGAGAGGCAATGGAAGCTTCCAGAATCTTCTCCTGTGACACTTGCCTCACTGAATTCGACCAAGGATGAGTAAGAGACCATCAATCTCCAAGTGGAAGCAAGAACTATCAGAGGGAAGACACTAATCAAATCTTGAGCTGACTCATCTCCATTACAAACATCTATATATGGATCCCTCATCCCAGAGATCCGGAGGCTGGAATTTTGCATATTGTAAGGAATTGTTGTTCGTTTCTTGAGACAAACATCATATTGTTGGGTGATCTAAGCTTTTTTTGAGGTGAAGAGGGGCTTCTTTTCTGGGAGGTTGATGTTGGGTCAGAACAACTGGTTGTAACTCCTCTTGGCTCTTTTCTTGTTTATCAATAAAAGCTATTCAAGTTTTCCTCCATGCTTTTGTGTCATTGATGCTTGCTACATTTGTATGGTCAATTTACATCTGATCCTAGATTGTTTATGATTATAGATCCATGTCTTTGTATAGTGCTATGCTTCTGTGATCTTACAGGTACTTTGTGAAGCTAGGCATGCAAGGGAGCAGGTAGCTGAAGAATATCAAAGAAGAGAGGGATCAAATCAGGAGATTAGCGCAAGATAGAGGTTGGTCTTTCTGTTCCTCTCTATCTATAATTCATAAAGGAAAAATGAAAGTAGCCTTTCTCTGTTTGTTTCTAAGGTAGTTGTCACACCTTAGTGGGATAGAGCAGTTCTATATAGACACTTTTCCCTGTAACACTTGGGTTCACTTTCATGTTTATCTTCCTCGTCCTCTGGGGGAGGAGGTTGGCGATCTGGAACAGTCTTCCTGAATCGCAGGTTGATCTCCTGGATCTCCACAGCATAGGTAGGGCAGGTTGTTTCTCCGGTATATACCTGCTGGGTCTGTCGGTTGTTAGGGTTCGAGTTCGGTTGAGCAAGCATTAGGGGTTGTCTTGGAGGAGCAAGAGGTAATGGTTGTGGTTGAACTGGTGGTGGAGGCAAAATTGCGAGAGGAGTGTTGTACTGGGGCCTCCACCCCGGTTGAGGTGCATTCCACTGAGGTTGTGGCTAAACATGGGAGTGAAACGAATGAGTGGTGGGCTGAGTATGGTATTGAGGTGGGTAAGACCATGGAGGAGGCACAGACCAGGAAGGATGAGCAGGGGGACCCCAAGAAGGCATAGGAGCAGATTGGTTGGGGTTATAATAAGCTTGGGATGTCCCTTGCATCCCTTGCTAGTAAGGTCTAGGTCCATGCGGCCTCCTTTGGTTGAGAAAGTAGAGAGGTTCAGTGGGTGCCTCGGTTCCTTGGTACATGGCCTTGAACCCAAGTAAGGTTGGGCATTGGTTGGTGGGGTGATCCTCCTCACAAACGAAACATACCTCTACCGAGTGTAATGGACACTCGTTCTTAGGGTGCTTCCTTGTACACCTAGGACAGAAGATGTCCAAATCCCTCTCATCTTCCTCTTTCTTTTGCTGGATTCGAAATGTATCAAGTTTCATGGTAATGGTCTATCTCACCTCACTTTTGAGGTCCTCCAGCTGATTAACAAACTCATGCTTGGAGAAAGTAGCACTAGCTGAAAGGGGGTTTCCCCTACCTCTTTTCCGAGATGCCCTAGAGTGGTTTCTAAACACGGTCTTTATATCCTCATAAGTTAGTTGGTAAATATCTCCTCTAGCTAGCATGTGAAGGGTATCTAGAAGGTCTTCAGGGACTCCTCGGAGCAGGACCAACTTGAGAGATTCAGGGTCAAGTGTGCACCTAGCCCGTTTATAGCTAAGTTGGAACCTTTCCTCATAATCTTCTAAAGACTCATCATTTCCCATGGTCATCTGAAAGATCTCTCCCTTGGCTTCCTTGGACCTACAGTAGTCCTGGTATTTGGTATTGAAAGCTTGCTGTATCTGAGCCCAAGTGGTGATACTGTTTCCAGGTAAGCCCATGAACTAGCGTAATGCTGCATCCTTGAGGGTAGAGGGAAATAGTTTCAGTTTTTGCTCATCTTCTGTATAGTCATAGGTTCGACAAAGGACAACAAACTCAAACAGGAAGGTATCAGGGTCTTCAGTAGTCAATCCATGGAAGTGTGGTAAAGCGGAGGGGCTTATGTTTTTCATTTTCAAGTCTCCATTGGTCTCTCGGATGGGAAAGGCACCTTCTATTCTCTCATCTTCTCTTCCATTCTCAGCCATGGCTTCAGGTGGAGTCGTTTCTAACTCTTCTTCTGGTATAGGATCTTCGTATATCTCAGGAGGCTCGCCTATAGGTTCTTCTGGATCACTGTCACCAAAGAAGAGAGAAGGGTGACTTAGTGAAGTGGTGGGGGTGTTGGGTAAGAATTTGTCGGTTTTATCTCTGTTCCTATGAGGCATGAAATGGAAAGGCTTTTGATTGCTTTTTTCTTTTTTCTGCTTGTACCTGCAAAACTGAAATAGATTGAACTGCAACTAGATATCTTGCTGAAATGAAAATGTGGAATTGAAATGAAAGCAGGAAATGGCTAATCTACTTTGCTCAAATGAAATTGCAGGAATGAAATGCTAGTCTACGCTTGCAGAATTGAAATTGCTATCTACGCTTGCAAAATTGAAATTTCAAAATTGAAATGCTAATATTGAAAGCAGGAAATATCTATTCTACTTTTTTGGAAATGAAATTGCAGGATGGAAATGAAATAAACTATTTAGCAGAAGGTGAGTGTAGAAAAATAGAAGAAAAGCAACAATCACCAATACTCTGACGCTTCCCCGGCAACGGCGCCAAAAAGATGGTGGGATCCAGTATTGCAGCAATAATGCTGCAACTCCTGGGACTCCCTTCTTTACTTTTATCAACCCGGTAGTTCATAACAAACTTGGAAGCAACGGTGTTGTACACACAAGTACTAGCTCTTTCCGCAGTTGTCACTTGGCCAACTAGCACAAGTCCGCTAGGGGCTTAAGTCAACTTCTATGAGCTCTTAAAAGAAGCTTTTTAACTGATGGATGGAAGCTAACTCAAAGGAAGTTGATCTACTTGCAGAAAGAAACTGAAAGCCAAAAAGTAACATAAACCCTAGTAAACCCTAATTCTACCAGCTAGTCCTACTGATGCAAAGGAGAGGATGCAAACTATTAAAAGAGATGCAATTACTTCTATGAAGGTAAAATTCATGAGTCTAGACTACCTCTATCTGAAGAAAACATCTTTTTTTATTTTTGAATAAGTTATCAGAATTATCATGCATGTGTTTTTAACTGGCTTTTTGCTGTGCAGGGGTGGACCAAGGAAGGGGAATGCTTGGAAAGGGTTGGGAAGGCTCAAAGAAGGTCTAAGGAGTCCCTAACACCCTTCCAGAGATTTTCACAAAGTTTGGCTATCCAGAAACCTCACTTGTGAGCTTCTACAGGAAGTTTGCAGGGGTTCTACAAGATGTTTCAGGGATTTCTACAGGATGTTCAGGAATTTCTATAGGATGTTCTAAAATTGGATTTTGGAGGATGGGTGAGTGAAAGAGGATGTATGAGTGGATAGAGAGGTAGGGTACGGGTCTGAAATGACCCAGTGACTGATGGATGAAGTGATGAGAGGATGTGGAAAGCTAACTTGACTTAAGGAAGGCTAAGGTAATGAAAGAGCAAGAAGGTAGGGTTACGTGGGCAGAAGAGTAGTTGTGAGATGAGGAAGCTAACTAGGAGATGGAGCATCTGGCCTGGACGAAGCTTAGGTGGATGAGAGAGAGATGGATATGCCCTGCACGGTGTGTACTTGACCGAATCAACCAAATCCTACACACAATCAAAATCTTAGCTAATCTATCCGAACTATCAACAAAACAAATGAACAGTAGCTTTATTTCTAAAGAGAACCATGTATAGCACTTAATCAAAGAAACATCCACAAAGTTCTGAATGCATGACTAACTTCTACAACTGAAGACACTACACCAAAGATTGCATGGTCAAGAAAACTAGTGTTTTTGTTGGGCAGCACTGTTTCTACAATTCCAGCCCCTGATCCAATAAGGGAGAGGCGAAACTAAGAGTGCAGGCAACCCTTTTTCTGGAGCTTTATCAATTATTATCCTATCAATCTATCCTACACATCTGAAGCAATTCTATTCCTCAACAATGACCTATTTAACCAACACAACTAAATCTTGCTCAACAAAACCGCGGTTCAAATCCATAAAAGGAAAATCACAGTGCTTAAAGGAAAGATAACAATACAAAGAAGGAGGCCCTAGGTTCTCAGGTTGGGCCCAACCCTGAGAGCTATGGCTCCAATAGAAAACTCAGAGCTGATATCAAATCTGACTGCTTCCCATTATCAAAAAAATAATCATAAGTCAAGAGTTATGCCAACAATGGCTACAAAAGAACAAAACAGAGCTAGCAGCACTGTAGTACAGAATATGCAAGAGTTTTTCAAAAGTCCTTTTCGAAGGTTGAGGCCTTAACATTTATACACCATGAGGTCCTAGCTGGCCTCCTAAATCTATGGGACTTGGCTGCCCAAACTGTGAGTGAACAACTCCTTCCAAGAAATCTGTTTGGCTGCCTTCTAGATCCGATTTTGGTGGCCTTTGGAGCTCGGAGTTGGGGGTGAAGATCCTGAGGGAGGCTATTTAATGCCATAGACAACCCCCCTATGAATCCTCAACCCAAGCTTGGTTGTCTCCTAGCCCATGTCTGCTCGGTTTTGCTCCAACATGTATCAAAAAATCCTGAAATGAGCACGTGTTAGCCACCTAGGAATAGTGACTACCCTTATTCGTACAAATGACATAAACACACTAAAAAATAATGCATAAGTTATGAAAAATGAAGGATTGAACAAGGGTAATTAGGCCAAATGAGCCCAAACTGTTACCAAATTTGGGGCTCATCACCTAGCATAAATTAGTTTATATTTTCAGTCATCTCCAGCCCCATAGATCATCTTTTGCTGAGATTGACCCAGAGAGAGCCCTCTCCTGTCCTCGTAGGGCTAGCTACGAGGCTGAGCGTGGTTTGATGTGGACCTAGAACCTTGTCTTTTCAGCCTGAGGCAAATCTAGGCTCTAACATAGTGGCGACTATACTGGGGAGAAAATGGTTTTCTTGTTGATGTCATTTATTTTATAAGCTACAAACAGAGCCTGAAGTTAGGCCAGGTAGCCTTCGAAACGCTTTTTCTTTGCATTAGCGCGAGTAGATAAATGCTACTTCAGTCAATCTCTGGTCTAGCTTGTAATCGTGACACTTGACCTGTAAATCGCCCCAGTAAATTTGAGAATTCTATGATTTTGGATGATAAGTTTAGAATTTGAAAGGCTGAACAAGTTTTTTATGTGCCTTTGATTTCTTGAAAATAGCACGTTGGCTTCAAAGAGATATACCAGAGCTAATCCAGATCCAAATCCTTCCCTTGTCTATGAAAATCCCAATCTGATTTCAAGATTTTTTCGTCAAGAGAGCTTTGTGACTCCCGTGTTTAAATCTTGTTCATGTCCTGCAATTTTTAAGTATCTTGAAGAGCTTGATTTTGATGAAAAGTTTGAATTTTCATTGTTTGAAACCAAATCCTAAAGTGTTCTTGGTTCTATAATCCCAAATCCTGACTTTGCTGCAGCTCTCGAAGTTGAAAGAAATAATAAATCAATAGAGAATTTTATCTTGAAGCATCTTCAGAGTGAAATTCACGCTTCGAATATCGTTGATTTCCTAAAAGTTGCATCTGCATCCCTTGGATCTTCCGTAATGGCATCCACCTCAAAAATTCCTACCGAACCTCCCTTCATTCCCACCCTTCCCCCGTAGCCTACTATTTCTGATCAAAAGTCTATTGTAACTTCACCTCCATCTACTCCTTCTACATCCAAAATTGCTTCACCTCCACATACACCTCCTCACACACCTCACACATCAGCTGCACCCACTCCTCCAACTTCACCAAGACCGATTGCAAATCCACCAAGAGAAATGGCTGCTCGGTTTTCACCTCTCGCGTTGCCTCAAGTTTTGGGTGACATGCCCACAGATTACCATAGTAAAATTCCTTTGTTTGATGGCACTCCTCAAGGTACCACGACTCAACAACATGTAGACAAAATGATGGATTTCTTCGAGCTTCATGAGATTGATGCAGAAAACGTGACTGAGATTATTCATGCAGACTTTCGCAAGTGAGGTAAGAAAATGGTTCAGAGCTTTGACAGCTAGAAGTATTCCCACATTAGAAGAGCTTCAAATATAGTTCTTGGATCACTAGGAAGTTAAGAAAGATCCTCTTCAAATCACTTCTAAATATACCAAGATCAAGAGAAATGTTGGTGAGTCCATGCAAGACTATTGTATTAGATTTAATGTGGTTTATAATGCAATTCCTGATGATTTAAGACCAACTAGAAAGTCAACTTTGCTAAAGTTCTCGGATGGTTTTGATCCGGACATGGCTTATCAATTAAGAGAGAGATATTTGGCTACCTTAGAAGAAATGAAGAAAATTGTTGTTAGTGTTGAGGCAAATTTGAATGACAAGAGAGCTAGATTGAAAACTGAGAAGAGAGTCTCAATAAAGGAAGAAACTTCTACCTCAGATCAGGTGCTCCGCAAGGTAGAAAATATGATTGAAAGGTTAGCACTTGATAAGCCTGAACCGCAGATCCGGAATCCTAATTTTCGTGGACAACAACAACCTCAATTCAAGATCAAACAGTGTGAGCAGCGAGCACAAGAACCGACATCACAACAGCAGCAAGTAAAGACACCTCTTCAGCAGAATTTTGTTGGTCCTGAATCTGATGATGAAGACAATGTAATAGGAGAATAAAATCACTTCTTTACTCCTGATGATATGTCCACATATATCACTGAAGATGATGAGTATGCAGAAAGTTCAGCTGTACAGTAGGATGCAGATTTTATCTTGGCAAATGACACAACTCTTGAAGAGGAGTCGGATGAGTATCAAAGAGGTTATATGCATGCCTTGTCCACCCAGCAACGTCAGTATTCACTAAGAAACAGAAATGTCCCCATCAATCCAATCCAGAAGAGAAAGGAAGTTCCAACATCTAAGAATGAGCCACCTGTTGTACCAAATAAAGGAAAAGAAGTTGCTGATCCTACTCCTAGCAAATCTCCACCAGCAAATGAAAGAGTCAATCAGCCAATTGTATCAAAAGATAAAGCTGAAAAGAAAGATGTTCCAGCCAAAGAAGTAGAAAAGACTTCTACTTTTAGTTTAGAAAATGAAATTTCTAAATTAAAGGTATCCATTCCCTTGACTGAACTGATGAGGAATAGCAGTTATAGAGGTCAGGTTTCCAAAATTTTGAATTTTGATCCAATGTCTGATATGGTGAGTGTGGAAGATGATCAACCTGAACTGATTTTTGGACCAGCATTGAATGGTGAGTCTCCAGATAGTGATGTGCCTCCTTTTTATATCAGTTTGAGAGTGCATGAGTTTGTGTTGCATAATGCTATGTTTGATTCTGTCGCCTCCCACAATCTTATGCTGAAGGCTATCATGGAGAAGTTGGGTTTGGACATCACTAGGAAATACCATGATCTTTATTCATTTGATTTTAGCAGGGTGAGATGTATTGGGCTCATTAAATACTTGGTGGTCAGTTTGGATCAGATTCTGGCAAAAAACGTTTTGATGGATGTGGTGGTGGCGGATATACCTCCCAGATTTGGCATGCTTCTTTCCAGATCTTGGGGAGAAAAGATTAAAGGAACAATGCAACTTGATTTCTCATATGCAACGATTCCTGTGTTTTGCCAAATGAGAAAACTTTATCGGGAGCAGAGAATGAAATACATGATTACAAGCAAGGAGAAACCAATTAATCATCTGATTAATTATTTACATATAGATTTAGAGTCTTTTGTTTTATATGCAGATAGTTTCAGTGAGATTGATAGTCAGTTAGTTGCAACAGATGATATTCCAGAAATAGCAGAGAATTTCAAAGAAGTTTTGAAGAAAGAAAGTCAAGAACAGGACAATACCATTCAACGATCAGGAAAAGATAATGGACAGCAAGCAGAAAAAATACAGCAAACAGAGTTTCAGCACTTAGAAGAAGAGGAAGAGGGTCTGTGGACCATGGATTTTGATGGAGTAGTGGGAAATGATGGCACTGGAACTAGTATTTGGGTACGCAGTCCTTTTTCTGCTCCGAACAAAGTGCCTAGTAATGTGCGGGTATGTTCTTACAAGCTTGCTTTTGATTGCTCAAACAATGAGGCTGAGTACGAAGCTTTGATTGCTGGCCTGAAAATTCTAATAAAGCTGAATGCTAAGAGGATTGCAGTATATGGTGACTCTGAATTGGTGATTAAGCAAGTTAAAGGCGAATATAAAGAAAAGCATCCTCAGATGCAGGCATACCGGAATGCTTTTCTAGACATTTTGAAGTTGTTTTCAGATTATACCTTAACGTGTGTGCCTCGTATTCAAAATAGTATTGCTGATGCACTTGCTAAGGTAGCGAGTAATTCGAAGATTCCTATGAACTCAAGTAATAAATTTGAAATCCATGTGAAACATCAGCTGACTGTCCCGTACATTCAAAGATATTGGCAAGTTTTTCAAGATGATGAGGAAATTGATGATGGAAAATATGATGTGCAGATCAATCAAATTGAAGTGTTGCAGCTTAAGGATAATGTGATTCCTAAAGGCTTGATACCTTTAGAAGAACTCTTTGATCATGATGATGTAGCCTCCAAACCAACATTGCAGCCAACAGAGAAAGGAGTCGAAGAGGTGAATATCGGAACAACTGAACATCCGAAGATGGTAAAGCTGTCCAAAACATTGCCACAAAAGGTAAAGGCCAAATATATCAATTTGTTGTCATCCTTTGCTGATGTGTTTTCTTGGGACTATTCTGACATGAAGACATATGATACCAATATAATTCAGCACACAATTCTTATTAAGCCAAATCCGAAACCTTTCAGACAGAAGTTAAGAAGGCTTAATCCAAAATTGTTGCCATCAATTGAGAAGGAGGAAAATAGGTTGCACAAATCAGGAATCATCGTCCCCATCCGATTTTATGATTGGATATCTAATTTGGTGCCCATACGAAAGAAGACAGGTGAGATTCGTTTGTGCATTGATCTTAGGAATCTCAACAAAGTTTCATTGAAGGATAATTATCCGCTGCCAAAAATGGATCACATACTTCAGTGAGTAGTTGGAGCATCTCGTATGTCACTACTCGATGATTATTTTGGATATAACCATATTTCGGTCCATGAAGATGACCGAGACAAAACATCGTTCACCACTCCGTGGGGGACTTTTCATTACGCTAAAATGCCTTTCGGTTTGAAGAACGCAGGTGCCACATTTCAGCGGGCAATGGATATGGCTTTCGCAAATAAGAATGATGTCTTCTTGGTTGTGTACCTTAATGATTTGACGGTGTTTTCTAATTCAGATGAAGAACACATGTATCATTTGAAAATTGTTTTTCAGAAATGCAGAAAATATGGTGTATTGTTGAATCCGAAGAAGAGCTTGTTCGCCACGGATGAAGGCAAACTACTTGGATACATCATATCAAAATATGGCATTCATATTGATCCAACACGTGTAGAAGCGATTCAGCAAATTGATCTTCCCCGGAACAAGAAGGAGATTCAATCTTTTAATGGTAAAATGAATTTTTTACGCCACTTTGTACCTAATCTTGCTGAACACCTAAGAGAGATTACAAACATGCTTAAGAAGGAAAGCCAAGTGAAATGGACCAAACAGGCTATAAAATCTTTCAATCTCGTAAAATTGGCTCTTTCTTCAGCTCCGGTTCTAATCAGCCTGGATTACACTCAGGATTTTATATTGTTCTCATTTGCTTCAGAGCATACTATGGCAGCTGTATTAATGCAGAAAAAGGATGAGCATGAAAGACCCATTGCTTTCTTCAGCCAAACTATAAGAGATGCTGCTTTGAAATACAACATTATTGAGAAGCAAGCCCTTGCACTTGTAAAAGCATTGAAATATTTTCGTGTATATATTCTGCATTCCCATATTTTGGATTATGTTCCTAATGCTATTGTCAAAGATATTCTGGTCCAAACAGATCTGGAAGGAAGACGTGGCAAGTGGATTGCAGCTTTGCTGGAGTATGACGTGGAGATAAAGCCCACAAAGCTTGTTAAAGGACAGGGATTGGAAAAGTTAATGGCTGAATCAAATCTTCACGTCTTGGACATAAATCTGATTACTACTATGTCCGATGAAAATGAGGAAGGTCCGTCAATTCAGGTAGCTTAAATCTTTGTTCTTTCTCTGTGGTATTCAGATATCATATATGTGCTTCAGAATTTGTCCTCGCTACCTGGTATGGCTAGAAACAAAGCTAGAACTCTTAAGTTAAAGGCTGCTAAGTTTTGTATTTTGAATTCTGCACTTTATTGGAAAGATATCAGTGGCGTTTTGTTGAATTGTTTGGTAGAGGAAGAAGTGAAGCAGGTCATGGAAGATTTCCATAAAGGAGATTGTGGCGGTCACCTTTTCTGGAAAACAATGGCAAATAAAATTCTGAGGGCCAGATACTATTGGCCGACATTGTTTGCTGATGTATATAAGACTGTCAAAAGTTGTCATAACTGTCAGATTTTTGAAGGAAATCATAAATTACAGCCTTTGCCGCTTAAGCCCATTGAGGTGAGTGCCCCTTTTCAGCAGTGGGGGTTTGATTTCATTGGTGAAATTCATCCTGCTTCTTCAGGTCAGCATAGATGGATCCTCACGGCGACAGATTATTTCACGAAGTGGATCGAAGCAATTCCCACTAGGCAAGCTATGAATGCGGTAATAATTTCATTCCTTGAGAATAATATTTTGTCTCATTTTGGTTGCCCGAATAAGCTAATCACTGATAATGCAGCAACTTTCAAGTCAAAAAGGATGGTTTAGTTTTGTAATAAATATCACATTACTTTGGGGCACTCAATTGCTTATCATCCATAAGGTAATGGATTGGCAGAGTCTTCTAACAAATCTTTGTATCATTAAAAAGTTGCTGGAAACAAATAAGAAAAGTTGGCATAAGAAGTTGGTCCGTGCACTTTGGGCAGATCGAGTGAGTCAAAAGAAATCCATCGGTATGTCCCTTTTTTAGCTCGTTTATGGAGTTGATACAGTGTTTCCTACCTCTCTCGCAGCTCCGGTAGTCAAACTTCTTAAGGAGGTTGGTAGTGAAGATGATTCAATGCAGAGAAGACTAAATCAAATGATTCATTTGCAGCACACACGGGAAGAAGTTTTTCAAAACACATTCAAGTTGCAGGAGAGAATTAAAAAGACTTATGACAGAAAAGCAAAGGCGGACAAATTTCAGTTGGATGATGTGGTGCTAAAGTGGGATGCAAGGAATGAGGAAAAGGGCAAGCACGGTAAGTTCGAGAATCTCTGGAAAGGTCCCTTCAAAATTGCAGCATATCGGGGTTAGAATTCCTTTCTTCTGAAGGAGATGAACGGAGAAGATTTTCTAGGAGGGCCGGTCAATGGTCGGCTGCTCAAGCGGTATCATTTCTAAGTTATTTATGTTTTCTACATTGTCATTGTAAATACCATTTTATTTCAGTATCATTGCAAGTGTGTGCTGTGATCTTTTCTTTAGTCTAGGGCCCGAAGTGAAGGCTATAATTCTGCAGAAAGATTTCAGTTTTGAGTTCAGTTTTTCGAGTCAGTTTTTGAGTCATGTTAGTTTCACAATTGAGTCGCTTTGAGTCAAGTTTCAGTCAAATAAATTGAGTCAAAGGTCTTGTGTTGTTTGTCGAAATAATGACTCCATAGCGCAATGGACAAAGGCACTGTCTAGCTCTCCCAGAGATCTACGGTTCTTGGCACCTCCAAGGAGCTACCATCCCCATTGGATCCAATGTTAGAGTCAATCTTTACATCCCTCCATCAGAGATCATTTCTCTTATTGCATTTCATTTTTAGGTGTCTCGCTTCATTCACTCAGTTTCATTCCGCTAGGGGCATGTCATAATCTGATGGGAGGGTATTGTTATTCATTACCCCTCATGCCTTATACATGCTCGCTTAGGTATGTTCGTCAAAATCAAATTTTAAAGTCACTTATAGTTCTGTTTTAGTCTTTTGATCAGCGGAGTCATTTCAGTCACTAGGTCTAGGGTTTCACAAATTGTGTCATCAAATAATGCCAGCAGACCCATGAGGGAGGTCCTTAATAAGTTTTCATTTCCAATATTTTCATCATCATATGCTCGACTATGAATTTTCTTCAAAACAGAGTTTTGAAGAAAATTCGTCATTTCGTTTTGTAATAAATTGCCATGTAATTTTCAAAAAAAAAAATTCAGTTGTTGAAATCTCCAGGCGCAGCCCTGGTCTTCCTTTGTCAAGACATGCCATTTTCCCTCCAAAAATCGCCAAAAGGTTCATTATTCAAGACAGAAGAATAGAAGAACGGGGTTTGTATTAAATGCAAAAAGTGCCAAAGTTAAAAACATTACAAAATGGGTTATTGAGAAGCAAAAATTTAATCCATCTCTATATAAGATATTTCTCAAGTTATTAATCCATTTGCATCAAGAGATATTTAAAAATCCAAGAGAGAAGTCGATGTTGGAGTTTGAAGGGATGAAACTTTCAGTTTAGAAGGCCGACTGTGTGATGGAATACAGCGCGGTGCATTGGGTTAGCGCGCAACTTACATAGGCTACGTGATGCATTGGGCCTCCTGCCACAGTGCATTTCTCCACTGTCGCGACGCACACAGGCCACGTGGCACACTAGGCTTGCGCTCAGCGCACAGAACCTCCAACACAAAAAATCATTTTGGCTTCAACAAAAATCAAACTCATCATTCCATTAGCCATGTTCATTGCTTGAAACATATTATGTGGTGCCAATAGGTCAAAGGATATCAACTTGAGGTTGGAGGAGTGATTTTCATGTTTGAAGAGCCGAGACTGCGCGTTGGAGGTCGCGATGCATTGGGGTAGGTCGTGACGCACATAAGGTGTGTGGCCCATTGGGCGAAATTCCACAGTGTAAAATTCTACTGTCGCGACGCATCCAGGAGGCGCGGCGCACTAGGTTTATGCGCAGTGCACAAAGCCTACAGGCCAGTTTCATGCCACTTCAGTCATCAAAATTCACAATTTCTTCTGCTCCAGTTCAAGAGCTCTTCTAGTGAATTTAACTTGTGTGGGGTGTTGTTTAGAGGGAAGATTCAAAGGTTCATGGTGTGAGAATATAAACCCTATATATTCAAAATTTCTCCTTTGGTGTTGAGAAATTGGTGTTTTCAAATTATAATTTTGGTGCCAAATTTATTTTCCCCACTTGTGATCCCTTCCCTTTTCATAATCCTGTCATTGTAATTAATCCCTTATCCTCTAACCTCCCATCTCTGCTTCCCATTTTCCATATCCTAAGATCCTATCATTCCCAATCATTCTCCCTTTCCCATATCACTTTCAAAATCCTTAAATTCCCACATCCCTCAAAGTGACTGCTGCACATTTTAAATTTCACTTGGAAAGCTCCATCATCCACTTTTCCCACTGTCCCATATTCTTCCTCACAATCCCTCATTTTTCCTATGGCACATTGGCATTGAAAACAAATCACCTATTTTTCTTTGCCAAACCAAACACCTACTCAACATACACATTGCAGCACCATGATAGAGACAGATTCATCATATGAGCAAGAATATGAGCAAAACAGTGACTCAACCACTGAGCTTAATGTGCCAAGAAGGCCTTGAAAAGGTGGCAGACATGTCAGAGAAGAGCCTACTTCCTTAACTCAATTGCAGGCCTGCCCGCTTGCAATGACATGCTTTCAGCAAATGTCATGCTTTCAGTATTGTGAGATGATTGCTCAGATCCAGCATCATCAGGAGTTAGTTCAGTTGTTTGTTTTACATTTGCATGATAGTCATGTTACTCTTGCTGGAGTAAACTTTATCTTGACACAAGAAACCATCTCTCAGGCCACCGGGATACCGAATATAGGGGAAGAGTGGAACAAGAGGTAGCAGCTGGATAGATCATATTATGAACCTTACATCAGGCCTAGCTATTTGAGACAGCTCAGGAGAGTATTCCCATTTCAGTTTCTGAAGGAATCTTATGTGCCATTGATGAGACTCATTATCAGATACTTCAGTTGTGAAGGTCGCTTCTCACGCCTCTATGCATACCATATCAGGTTATTGATGCATTTCACGAGAGTGAGGTTCATGAACATTCCATATTTCATGTGCCAAAACATCAAGAGGATGACCACTCTTGTGCAGAAGAAGACTCCGGAACAGCAGTACAACAACATTTACCACTATGCGCTCATCAAGATCATTGTTGTGCATCAGCTTGGTTTGCAGGGTATCACATGGGAAGATTTCATTTCCCGTGAGTTTTTCACAGCTTCAGTGGTTCATCATGAGGTTTTCCATCATACCGGTGAACCTTCATATCAGCATGGAGCTCAGGAGGCAGAGACTGTTAGTGTGCCGGTTTTCATCACATATCAGAGGGGCACTAGACATTTGTTTGCAGCAGCAAAGCAAGTGTTATCTCCACCCGGGGTGGAAGGGGCCTCACTTCCTCCATCAGCACCATAGGTATAGGACAGAGGCAAGAGGCCAATGCAAGATGAGGGGCCTTCAGGTGAGTGGGACTTTATTCTTATTCATGATGATGATACAGATATGGGCCCAAAAAGTGCCAAACTTAGAGAGATCATCTAGGAGCAGCAAACAGAGATCAAAGCCTTATCCCTTGACTTGGAGAGGGTTAAGTGGACTATGAAATACTTGGAGCAAAGGAACAAACAGCTTGAATATCAGCAAGCAATCATAGAGTTACAAAACATCCGCGAGAATCGCCAAGCTGCACAAAGGAGGAGGATTGAGCTCACTTCATTGGAGCAAGAGATTAATGATGATCAGGAGTCTTGGCTAGAGAGAGTCAACATCCACTTGGAGGGACTGTTAGACAAGGCCGACAGAGTCAACACATTTCTGAGACATATGACCTTCCATTATAGGGCGCGAAATATGAGTTCCAAGGCACGGATAAGGAATCTAAAGGCAAAATTGAAGAAGGCAACAAAGAAGAAAAAGAGGCAAAAGGAGCATGATCGACTCCAAATCTTGGCCAAAGCCTCTTTAGCTGAACATGATACTCAATGATAGACCTCCAACCCAAATTTCAAGGAATTTGGAGAAAATTTTGTCAATTTTGAATTTTTTGGCTTTAAAACGGGTTTTTCTGCCCAACGCGTAGTGCCACTTGGCGCGCGCTTATAATTGGGAGATCTACAGGAGGAAAACTTTACATTTTTGGATTTTTCATCAAAAATTATGTATTCTCATGGATTACCTAAGGATTTAATCAAGTTCTGGGTTGCCTAAAGGATCAAAAACACCCTAAAAATGACCTCATTGCCCCTATTTTGACACATAGGAAGCAGTCTTGGTAGATTGAGATTTTGGAGGGGAAAATGACATCCAAATTCAGAAATTTCACTTGGGTTGGAAAGTAGACAGGTAGGGCTTTCCAACCAGCTACCTCGTGCTCAATTTGGACTTCAAGAAGTGCCTCAAAATCAGCTCCAAATTGGCGTGACGCATAAAGATTTTGGCGCGACGCATAGAGAATTTTGGCCTATTTTTCACTCAGCAGCTCAGAATTTTGCCTAGTCTTGACCAGTTTTACTTTTTGATGTAATTATTGATCTATCTTGATGTAACTTGATTACTATGATGTAATTTTGGCAGATATTTACTTGTTCTAGAAGATTCATTCACTACAAAGTGAAAATTTAATGAATGAATGAGTTTCCTAGCATATAGGGGTAAGTTGTTTGACTACCTAGATTTCAGTTCCTTGTTTAGAATTAGTTCAAACAGCTCCTAGAATGATGAGATCAAACCCTAGAGGCAAGGGAATAGGTTTGGCTTACCTATATTATGTAATTTCTAAGTCATTTTCAGGGTTGGAAACTTGGGATTGCTTGGCACTCTATTGTATATATCATTTCTGCAATTTTGGCAAAGGAAAGACCAGGGTTTTGCAACACTTGTTGGGATCCATGTGGCTCTATGTTTTGATGGTGTGTTTCTCTATGTATTTGTAAGTTCACTGGTGTTATTGTGTATCATTTTCCCTTCTCTTATCTTTTGCAATTAAACAAATGAGAGATTAAGGTAGAATTCATTGGACTGCTATGCTCTGCCTGGATATTTTGTTTAATTCTTCATGTTTTCATCTATTTGAGGAGGACTCTTGAGACCCTCTTGCCCTCCTTGGCTCCTCACCGGTTTGATCCACCCATTCATTCAATTCAAAGCATCAAAACGATTACCTTCCTTGCCCCAATCAGAACTCTGCAAAAATCTGGCCTCATCCCCGGACCCAAAATTTGCCTGTCCCTTTTTTCCAACAAAACCCCAAAAAACTCTAAACAAATTCTTGTACTTCATACCTAGCCTAAAATTAGTTTATATTTTCAGTCATCTCCAACCCCATAGATCATATTTCACTGAGATTGACCCGGAGAGAGCCCTCTCCTGTCCTTGTAGGGCTAGCTACGAGGCTGAGCATGGTTTGATGTGGACCCGAACCTTGTCTTTTCAACCTGAGGAAAATCTAGGCTCTAACAAGTACAAAGGTGAATGGGATGATTACCTTCACACAACTTACAAGGAAATTTTACTTTTCCCTTTTTCCCATGGACTTTACTAGTTGAGGGCTTGTCACAGCATGATCGCCAGAGGCTGATGACAAAGTTTGATGTGAACCTATGGACCACACTTCTAAGACCTTGGGAATACCAGGACAATTCCAAAGAATGCGGTCACCCTTACATAACATGCAAGGGAACTTTACTTTCTGGGGCTGGTTGGAAGATTTTTCTACATTAGTTGCATCGGAGCAATGGTTGCGTGGTTTCCCCTTGCTTATTTTTCTTCTTCTTCTTCGGCCTCTTCGTCTTCTTCTTAGCTTCTTGATTACTAGAATCCAAACTTTCACAAGGCGAAGAGGAAGAACGGGGTGAAGAAATAGATGAAGAAGGAAAGGGGTCAACTTTAGGATCAACATGAGTTTGATATTGTTCAAGTGGAGGAGAACTTGGTTGAGAAGAATTTTTGACACTCGGAACCATCGAGATTGAAAATAACCAAACTAGCAAACCAATGGTTAATCCAGGAAGGGACAACGTCACCATATAGGGAGCACCAGTGTTTCCAAAAGAAGGAAAAGGACTAGGACTCCCATCAGAGGGTTTCCTTGACTGGTAGACTTAGGAAATGTTGCCATTGTTATCAACCTAAGATCCACTACGGAGTATTTCCACAGGAAGTATGTTTTTCCGCAGTCAATTAATTTTAGAATTTGAAACAATTTTTTTTCCTTTTCATGTTTTAAGAGTCGAGAAAAGGACGAAAAGGTGACTCTAGTCTCTTTCATTGGTTTAGTGAGCTTGAAAGGACAAGTTCTCGATGATATTTTCAAATATAAGGAGTCAGAAAAGATCAAAATGACTACTTAGGTAACTCTAGGAAAAAAGGAGTACTGAGTAACCATGAATATACACTTTAGAAAATAAATTTACCAAGGAATTGACGTACGTGCAGGTAATCTCCCCGAATGTTGTGTTCGGTGTATCACGTTTACAAGGTAGTAGACTCAGCTTCCTATGGATAAAGGTTTGTAACCTATGAGGGTCTCCCTTTATATACTCGACACTACAAGGAACACAAGTCCTTGCTAGCATTATCTAATGCAAGATTACTATGAATGACAATTACTAAGTTTTATAGATGTCGGAACACATCTCTAGCCTAGACCACTAAGTATGAACATTAACATTTCAAATTCTCCTTAGATTAATTGATAGATTTTATAGTTGATCTTCAATTATGTTTCAGTTTTGGGCTCAAAATGATGTCACATGAACACCTATGATGCAACCATATGAGAAAAGGAAAAAAAGTGTTTCTATTAATCAAGGGAAGAAATTTCAACCAATAATGCATCATGCAAAATGCCTTCCACTAAATTTCACAATTCAAAATGTGAAAACGAGATCTAATCTTTCATTTCACTAAATGCAATGCCAATATGTGATCCTATAAGAAATGAAAACCACTTCCCTTTCACTTTTGTCTTCCAAGTGAAAAATGTGAAAACGAAATCTAATCTTTCATTTCACTAAATGTAATGCCAAAAGTCAAAAATATTTCTAGTTTCACTATCCTAAATGCAACTTTTCGAAAGAAAAATGATTTTGACTTTACTAAGATGCATTTATATGAGTATGATTTTCTTTACATTTTGAATGATTTCATTAACCCAATACATTTGTTAGCTTTCAATCACTGAAAAATGTGATATATTTTCAATGATGAATCTCAAAAAATAACTTTTCAATGCATCTAATCTAATGCATTTTCATGAAAAGTAAATTTCGAAATACAAGCTAAAACAAATGCAAAACAATTTTTTCAATGATTCCCACAAATCAATCAATCAGAAAACCAAACATCTCAATGACACCAACAAGAAGCAAGTGATGACCAATTGACTAGAAGCCCTAGAACTCAATCATATTTTACTTTAAAGCCAATGAGACAAAGTTTTCAAATTAATCAAGAAAATCAAACACCATAAACACTCTGGAAAATCACTGATAGAGGACACAAAGGCTGAAAATAAGAAGAAAAATCTTAATTTCTCTTATACTCTGGGATCATTGCACCTGTCATAGGCAAAAAAGCGATAATCACGATTGTAACTAAAACATCTGCGATGTCATCGTGATTGTCAGGAAGAAAATCATGATGGGTGAGAAAAATGAAGAAAAAATAAAAAATATTCAAGGCAAAACAAAAATCAACATCCTCAAGCAATCACCAGCAAGTGAAAATAGTTACAAAAAAGCAAACAGGCTAGAAAACTGACAGTTGGTCAAACTAAACAAAAATCAGGATGAAGAATTAAATGCAAAGGGTTATAGCTCCCCAATGGAATCACCATTTTGTTGTCAAGGTTAATCCTCTCTGGAGACAGAGATGATCCCTCTAGCCTAATGATTGGGTCTATCAACTGAAGTGACAATCTACTATACACTTTCCTATGTTGCAATTGAAAAGAGAAACAAAGAAGATGGCCTACCTCGTTTTGATGTTATCTTGATCTTCTCTGTTGAAGACCTTGAATCACTCGTGTCACGGGCTCGTTCCTGCTACTCTCAACATTTATGCACCTGCACAAGGGATCAAGATGCAACAAGGCATGCAAATATAAATATCATATTCAAAAGAAACCTACTTAACTAATCAAGGAATTTTAACCTAAATGATACATGAGCATACACATTTAGGGAATATGAATCAGCAGTTTTATATTAATAGAAAATAAGGGGAATCATACAACCAAGCCTTGATGTTTATTGGCTCTCCTTGAATTAATATCCAAGTCCAAGCTAGGCTCTCCAGGCACTCCTTCTCCAAGCCAAATGAGTATCATATAGGCATAATCTTAGCATAAGGGTGAAAATAGGCATAGACCAACTAGCCTCTAACTTGAAAAACCATTTGGGAATGGGAGAGGATGAATATATAGGATGGGAAAGGGAGTTAGGATCTCTTCAAATATAGGAGTAAGCCCTCATCTCAAGGAGGTAGCTCATAGGGATAAGACCAAGAGGCCAAGTTGGGATAATTCAACCTCATCTATGCCGAACAACCTCCATCTCACTACTCTGGAAGCTCCTAGATCATGAAGCTTCTCATCCTCTTTGGGAAAATTTCCATTTTGGTATCATCATGGGTATACAAGTAAACAAAGCGATGCCATCATGGGTTTGGCATAGTACAACAGGCGACCATCGCAATTTTTAACCTCATAAGAGAGATGAGTCTCAAAATTAGGATTTTAGAGCTATTTCTTCAGGGGAAGGCTCAAGGAATTTTCCAATCAATGTTCTAGGGAGGATATGAGTTGCATATCTAAATAAGTACACCAAATGATGGTCATGTTTTGGGCACTTCTTGGTATGTCACAAGGAAGTACAGGAGGTGTGACAAAATATTGTGTAACAAGAAATAATTAGATACCATTTTTTGGGATTCAACTGCGTTAAGTAAGTCATTCAAACGTATGACCATTTCCATGAGAGGTAGTCGTAACTGACTAATTTCTCATGATTTTTGAATAGTTCACTTAGCACTCATTGCATCGGGTGATGCTCACAGGGGTGAAGAAGTGGGATTGAAACTAGTGAAATGTGGAGAACGAATCACATAGCATCAATCATCACTTCCGGGGCTTGCACCCGGTAACCAGGACTTCCCAGGAGGTCACCCATCCCAGAACTCCTCTGGCTCAAGCGCGCTTAACTGTGGAGTTTTTCCCCACAATCAAGCCCACTTAGCTTGCTACCCCATTTGCAAAACCTTAGCAAGTATTGTGCCTCATGAACCATTCAAGTAGAGATCCCTTGACTCTTTTTGAATTTAAGTATGGGGGATTTACGCAGTGCATTATATTAGATATCATTTTTTGGGATTCAACTGTGTTAAGTAAGTCATTCAAACGTATGACCATTTCCATGAGAGGTAGTCGTAACTGACTAATTTCTCATGATTTTTGAATAGTTCACTTAGCACTCATTGCATCGGGTGATGCTCACAGGGGTGAAGAAGTGGGATTGAAACTAGTGAAATGTGGAGAACGAATCACATAGCATCAATCATCACTTCCGGGGCTTGCACCCGGTAACCAGGACTTCCCAGGAGGTCACCCATCCCAGAACTCCTCTGGCTCAAGCGCGCTTAACTGTGTAGTTTTTCCCCACAATCAAGCCCACTTAGCTTGCTACCCCATTTGCAAAACCTTAGCAAGTATTGTGCCTCATGAACCATTCAAGTAGAGATCCCTTGACTCTTTTTGAATTTAAGTATGGGGGATTTACGCAGTGCATTATATTAGATATCATTTTTTGGGATTCAACTGCGTTAAGTAAGTCATTCAAACGTATGACCATTTCCATGAGAGGTAGTCGTAACTGACTAATTTCTCATGATTTTTGAATAGTTCACTTAGCACTCATTGCATCGGGTGATGCTCACAGGGGTGAAGAAGTGGGATTGAAACTAGTGAAATGTGGAGAACGAATCACATAGCATCAATCATCACTTCCGGGGCTTGCACCCGGTAACTAGGACTTCCCAGGAGGTCACCCATCCCAGAACTCCTCTGGCTCAAGCGCGCTTAACTGTGGAGTTTTTCCCCACAATCAAGCCCACTTAGCTTTCCTCCCCATTTGCAAAACCTTAGCAAGTATTGTGCCTCATGAACCATTCAAGTAGAGATCCCTTGACTCTTTTTGAATTTAAGTATGGGGGATTTACGCAGTGCATTATATTAGATATCATTTTTTGGGATTCAACTGCGTTAAGTAAGTCATTCAAACGTATGACCATTTCCATGAGAGGTAGTCGTAACTGACTAATTTCTCATGATTTTTGAATAGTTCACTTAGCACTCATTGCATCGGGTGATGCTCACAGGGGTGAAGAAGTGGGATTGAAACTAGTGAAATGTGGAGAACGAATCACATAGCATCAATCATCACTTCCGGGGCTTGCACCCGGTAACCAGGACTTCCCAGGAGGTCACCCATCCCAGAACTCCTCTGGCTCAAGCGCGCTTAACTGTGGAGTTTTTCCCCACAATCAAGCCCACTTAGCTTGCTACCCCATTTGCAAAACCTTAGCAAGTATTGTGCCTCATGAACCATTCAAGTAGAGATCCCTTGACTCTTTAGTAAATAATTAGTAAATAAGTCATCATGCAGGAAGAGTTCATTGAATAAATGGAGTGAGTGATAGATCAATAAAGCTTAGATGTGACCAAGAATTCTATTCTACAGTATGTAATTGGGCCAGCCAAAATTCACATGAAGTTATCCATGTTGTAGATTAGTATATAGTTAAACTCCAAATCCATATTATCATATGCATTAGAGGCGAAGATGTGATACATTGTAGATCTTCCAACTAGAGTTGAAGTTATTAAAGAAAAGTTCAGAGCATGGAACTCCTACATCACCAAGGACTTCCATTCTCAAGCCATTGATTTTCCTTTTCCTCCTACATGAGCAAATTTTGTCTTATTATATTTTTGTCTTATGTAGCCACCATTTTAATGTAATTTGTATTTTATGAATAAGAAGTTCAATGTGAAAGAAGTCCAAGAGACACATGTGGAATATGAAAATTCACATAAAACTCCATATGTTGTAGAATTCAAAGAGTCATGAGGAAGCTCAAGGGTCATTAACATTTTTTATAAATAATCCATCATAACTGAAGCAAAGGGCTTGTACTTTTAGAGGTTTTGCTTTGGATTCTCTAGTTCTAGACAAGGGAGATGATTATTATTTTGGAGAGGCAAATGGTAGCTTCATGTCCACTATTAGAGCTAGTGTTTCATCAATGTAATAATGTACTTGGATCTTTCATTAATTATCAAAAGGTCTTGAAGCCAACACTCTTTCATGTATGTATCATAATTGTAAGACTATTATTTTTATGTTTATGGTATATGTTTATGTTTATGAAATGAATACTAAAGAGAATGAACTATTTTGTTGATTTAGCTATGAATCTTGTTGGATGGGTGTTGTTATGTGTTTATATGATCATTTTTATCTTGTGAACTAATTTGCACGTTAATCATGGAATCCTCCCATTTTATCTCATGTGTCTCTCTTAGGATAGTACTAATACTTTTCTATTAGAGGCTCATATCTTATCTCTCTTTACACTTTACACTTGGTGTCTCACAAAGCTTACACACTTGCTACCCAAAAGTTATGTGTATGATATCTTGTGTGTGCTTTGAAACCAAGGCATTCCTTTAAAATCACTTGTAATGGTGGTCAAACCTTATTTCTGGATGGGGCTCCTAAACCAAATGGTGTGAGGTCTAATTGGGACCTCACATTGGGGAGACCACCTGTATGTTTTTAGTATCTAGGACCGTCAACATTCTCGTACTAGGAGGGTTAGTTCACAAGTTGAGCTCGCAAAGTCTGTTTGAATCTCTTATCTCATAATCCTGAACTGATTTTCAAAGGATTTGGATCTTTCAATTCTCGGGGAATTTTTACATAATTTGTCACATATAAAGTATGATGGGAAGGGCCAACCGAATGTCCTTGATTATGTGGTTGCATTTGTCCAATTTTATTTTTCAAGTGGAGTTTACTCCAAAGATACCCTTACTAGGATGTTTACCCTTACATTGGAAGGTCATGCCAAGAAATGATGTTATTCTTTACATGTTCCTTCTATCTATTCTTTCAAGCAACTAGTTAATGTGCTTCGTCGTGTCTTTGATAGGTATAAATATCAATATGTTTATGATGGGATTTATCAGCTTAGGATGAAATCAAATGAATCTTTAGAAGCATTTTCCAATAGGTTTATTCACATTTTTTATGATTTTATTTATGAAGATGTGGATTGGGAGTGTCTCGCTAAAAAAATTTGGTTAAACGCACACATGGAAGCAACAGAATATTAAAGATAAGCAAGAGAGTACACTTATTATTAACAAATGCTATACATTTATAGTACATGGTGTGACCCTTGGATTCATATTCCAAGTGGTCTCTTGGACTCCTTTTGTTATTTAGCTTCCACACCAACCCTTAGAGGATTAGGTGTCCAACATTCCCCCCCTTAATCCAAAGGGTTATGTATGAGTCCAAGAAGAGAGTTGTAATACAAAACGTGCAAAAATGCATGGAAGCACTAGGCTAAATGTGCTCTCTGAAATGTTGGTATAAAGGGTGGTGGTTTAAGGATGACCACCAACACTAGAACGCTTAGTGCAGTTCCCAGAACTCTTCCAAGTTTGGCATGAAGCTCAAGTCTTCTGCTATAGGAATTGCTTCTGATGTTTGAAGAGGGAAACCTTCAACCATGAAAGGGAGGTCTCACCCTGTATAAAAGGAATAACTTCAACCTGAAAAGGGAAGTCTCAATCTGTGATGGTTTAAGGATGACCAACAACTCTGGAATGCTCAATGCAATTCCTGGAACTCTTCCAAAACTGACAAGAAGCTGAAGTCTTCTGCTAGAGGAAGTGTCCTCAATTCTTTGAAGAGGTGTCACAAACTGAAGGCATGCTCAGGGGCATATTTGTCTCTGGCTACAACTCTGAATCTAGTATGGCAGGTTGTGGCTCAGGCTCGCTTGATGTGGCTTTGAAGCTTGTAGATGACCATCATTTCCCCCCTGTCAGATAAAAGCTGAGATGATGGAGAAAACTCAACTACAAGACTGCTTAATATTATAGAACAAGTTATGACATGTGACTATAATATCTTCTTGGTTGTTGATTCCCATTTCCAAGAAGCAATCCATCCAAGATGAATCTTTGTTCTTGCAGGAGGTTTGTTTCTGAAGCATTTGTTTGAAGAATGACTAGTTTTATGACAATGCTTACATGGATGAAGATCAAAATAGTGATCTTTCAGATGGCCAACTCAATCACAGTGTTGGCATTTCACAATCTATTGTTGTTGTTGTTGCTCCGAAGAGGGGTAGAATCTGGAACAGCTGAAGGTGGACTGTCATAAGGAGCAGGTGAAGATGAATTGTCCTGAAGAAATCCAGCACTTTGAAATTGGATTGTTTTGGAGTAGTCTGGAATATGAAAGGACACATCCTTTTCATACCTAGGACCAGTTTTGTTCTTGTTGTGGACAAGCACTTCCCAAGGTCTGATGACCGACTTGGGAAGTGCAGGCTGAATTTCTTCTTTTGTATGTACACCTGCTACTTTATTTGGCACTGGATCTTAATCAATTGTAATATTATTGTCTTGTTGTTTATGGGAGTCTGTTTCAATCTTCTGAACAGAAATAGGTTCAGAATGATGACTCCATTGTTGTAATTCTGCTTGATGTAGCTGAGATTCAAGCTGCAAAAAGTCAATTTTCTCTTGTGCATTTTTTAGACAGACATGCATGTTTGTGAGAGAAACTTTGCTGACTTTTAATGTATCATGAGTAGTAGACAATATCAGAGTTTTGAGGAACTCTAATGCTTCATTGATTCTGGCCATTTTTTTTTAATGTCAAACTTACACTTTAAAATTTGTTGACAACTATGAACCAATGTCACTGCAAGGTATTCTCAAAATTTGTTCTCCTAGAAAACTACAACAATCAAGTGATATTCTTCCTTGAGGAATGAACCAAAAGTAAGATTTTAATTCTAAAATTATTCTCCAAATCCACACACAATGATGGTTGGTTGCATTCATATACAAGGAAAAGTATAGTGTGCATTCCCAAATGATGAGACTCAAAACAGGAAATAGGTCAATATCAAATCTGGTTACATAGACCTCGATCTCCTCAGGGCATATTGAGGCATTGAATATTATAAAATAAACATTTTCTCGTACCTTTTCAACTTCTCATGGCATTTAATTGCTCCATATGACTAATGGAATGGAAAGGGTGTAATGCATTTAGGAGTTAAACTCATTACAGATGAAGTCAGATGCTTTTCCATCAAACATATGAATAGAGCGACCTTGTTGGAATCTTTCAAGCTCTATTTAGGAATAATATGTTGCGGCAGCAATCATTGTTAGGCTAAAAGTGACCATTATGTGCAAAAAAAAGACGTGGGTTGTCCCGGAAATGAACAAGTGTAGTTATAGTCTGGTTAACATCTAGTGTGGGCTAGCTCAATCTTGTATTGTGCTCCTTTCAATGAATGTCCAGGAGAGGCTCTCGGTTTTTCCTTACAAGCACAACAAGGAGGATACATATGTGTACATTCAGTAGACAATTTACATACAGAACTCGTGCCCAAATGATAAATCTTCCCATAGTTTTTAGCAGTTGAGAGCCAGAGGATGACTCGGAATGCTGTTGAGCGCAATAGGAGAAAGCAAATGAACAAGCATTTAACATCCCTGCATTCCCTGATGATGGTCTCTTTCATCCAAAGGGAAGATCAGGCCTCCATTATTGGAGGTGCAATTGACTTTGTTAAAGAACTGGAACAACTCTTGCAGTCTCTTCAAGCTCAAGCTCAAAAGCGTAGAAAACAATGTGAACTAGAAGGATCTCAAAGTCCAAAACAAATTGTCACTCCCTTCAACGGTTTCTCCCTCTCTCCACAGTATACTTCATATTTGTCACAGTGAACAGAACTAAAATGTGAGATGGAAAGCTCTAATTTGGATCAACACAATGAAATTACTGCAGAAAGCAAGTCTGCAATCGTTGATGTAGAGGTGACTGTGATTGAAACACATGCCAGTCTCAAAGTTCTCTCTCTAAAGAGGCCTGGACAGCTTCTCAAAGTCATCTTGGCTCTTGAGAATCTCGATATGACAATTTTACACTTGAATATTACCACCATTGATCTTTCAGTGCTCTACTCCTTCAACGTCAAGATTGAAGAAGAATGTCAATTGACATCTGCAAACGAAATAGCAAGTGCAGTTCATCAGATATTCAGTATCATCCATTCCAACAGTACAAATCCAGTGAGAAGCCGAGTTTCTTAGTTACTTTTTTCTCTGCATGTTTGTATCATATAATCCTCTCCATCGTATCAGGAAATGAGAATGTAAAGAACTGAGGGACTTAGGCTGCTGAGTCTATTGTATCACAAGAAGAAAAGTTAGAAGACTGTCAAATTCTTGAAGTGGGGTAGATTTCCAACAACGTTCAACCATATCAAGCTGATGATGATCTTGAGGCTGATAAATGAGTGAATAATGGTGGTATGATCGTAGACTGCCTCCTCACAATGAATTGTTCGTCATTTTCCCAATCTTCATCTCCAACTATGAATGAAACTTCGTTCAATAAATACATGCTTTTGCATCTACCCTTACGTCTGCGTACTCATTCTTATACTTTCTATTCTTATGGCCCTTGTCCTACTCCCATCTTCACTGTTGTGGCAGCAGTTAAACAACAGTGGGTGATTAAAGTGAAG
Organism: Pinus tabuliformis; assembly: GCA_031772625.1. Taxonomy (NCBI): domain Eukaryota; kingdom Viridiplantae; phylum Streptophyta; class Pinopsida; order Pinales; family Pinaceae; genus Pinus; species Pinus tabuliformis. Next base: position 4,168,460 of record CM062814.1, on the reverse strand, counting down.
AGGAAGAGACAAGTTTCAACAACGATAAACGCATATGGAAACCAAATCCAATGTACTCAAACAAATCTACACAAATACAAACAAAATAATTTTTTGTTATAGAATGGAATTGATTCTGCAAGGAAGCATTGAGGATGTATTATGAAATGCAATGCACAGGGATAGAGCCTAACAAATTGTCCTTTATTTCTGTAATCAATGCATGCGGCAACCTAACAAATCTACAAGCAGTCATTAAGGTTCACGAAGATGTATGGAAGCATCAGAATTCCAAACAGCATTACCACGGAATGCTTAGCAACGATACCATGGATTTCCAAACACAGGAAGTGTTATACCACGACTGTGTATTCTCGGATGGGAGGTATGGTTCTGCTGATGATACCATGTCAAACCAATGGAAGCGTCAGAGCTGCCAGGCTAGCTAGAATCAGCAGAATAATGGTGAGAGAGATTTTAGTCTACATAGGATTCAGAACATAGGTAGAATAGGCAGAATAGGAGTTACAAATTAAAGATGGAAGCCAAAAATGGCACTGGAGAAATGACAGAGGTTGCAGCTAGACTTTAGCCGAGAAAATATTCATGAAATGCAGAACTGATGGTAGAAATGACCTGTATAGAAAGGCCATAAAACAAGTGGCTCAAATATGAGTAGGGCAGGATATTGCACACTCTGATGCCATGTTAAAAACACACATGGCAGCAACAGAATATTAAACATAAGCAGGAGAGTACACTTATTATTAACAAATGATATATATTTATAGTACATGGTGTGACCCTTGGATTCATATTCCAAGTGGTCTCTTGGACTCCTTTTGGCTATTCAGCTTCCACACCAACCCTTAGAGGATTAGGTGTCCAACACTTGGTTAGGATTTCTAGGAATTCTTTTCAATCGGCCCCTAGGGTCTTTTTTTGGGTTAATTAACCCAATTTTTGTAAAAGTTGTGTAAAAGATGTAAAGTCTCTATGAAATGTGGATGCATAGCGCACAACTAGATATGAGTCAAAGGGCTTTAGCCCCTTGCTTGGATAAGTAAATAGGTCAGCTTTGAGACTCACCCATGGTTCACGAACCATGGTATTATATTGAAGAAAGCTATATGTATTTGAGTTATAGAAAGTCTAAGAGGTAGCTAGGGATAACTAAGTAAAGATAAAGATTTTTTTGGGAAAGTGCTAAGGCAGGAAGGCTCTACTTTCTATACTTAGGCGAAAGGGGAAGGCTCATGCATCTAAGTGCATAGGAGGGCTTGGTAAGTCCACAGTTGAGTGTGTGGACCCCTGCAGCTGAGTGCACAAGTTAAATAAGTTTGTAATATGAACGTTTAAGCTTAATAAAGACTGACTTTGAAGAAATATCGTGCATCTGAGTATTATTGTCAATTCTGATTATGTTATGATTTGTCACTCTATAATATGTTTTATGTGGAAAAATTTATAATTGTTGCATGAACCTAATGAATCTATTATATTTATGCATGTACTAAGTAATTATTTATATTCGTGAAGTTAAGGGTTGATTCTGATATGATTTATGATGAATTGGATAAATCTGCACGAAAGCAGATCTAAGGTTATTGATTAGTGCGTGAAAGTAGACAAACTACTTCCTTAGGGTCTATAAAGACTAATTGCATACCTTCGTGAAGGTCTAGAAGTCGTTTACTCAACTTACAATATCATGCCATAGAAGGATACTGATCTTCGCGAAGGCAGATTTGAGCTATAAAATGTTAAGACCGCTTCTCACATTGTCTCTGGATGCAGAAACCTAGTTCTGACATCCCCCAATACTGCATCGGGTGAGACTACAGCCTGCGCAATGTAGGTTGTTGCCGAAAGGGCCAACAGTTAGGGTTTTGTTGGTTGGCGTGAACAACTCTGAACCTAAGTCAGGTCCCCTTAAACCAACAATAGTCCTTCCCAAGGGGAACCTCAATATTCTGAGGAGGAATTTACTACTCCTTTTATTCCTTGTCCTCCTCCTTTTCCTATGCCTTTTTGGGTTCCTCCCATTGATCCTACTAAAGTCAAAAAATCTGAAGAAGAAAAAAATCCACGAATTTGATTTGGCAACTATTTCTCTGGCTTAAGATTCCATTGATGAGGAGTTAATTTTTCTATCTTCTCTTTCTTAAGATGATGATTCTTCATGTTCCATTAGTCATTCATCTCATAGTCTTGTTAATCAACCTATCGATCTTGAATCCTTTAATCATGTTCAACCCTTGGACAAAACATATTCTGATCATCTTGTTTCTACGCAGTTGTATGATTTTCTAAGTGTTATGGATGAATATTTGTTTTCACTGGAGGACTTATATTTGCATATTACTTTCAATTGGATTCATTTCTAATTTTGAGGAGTTTCTTGCAGGTATATATATCCCCACTTGTCATACCTTGTGTCATGATATGGGTAGTGAATTAGCTAGTCTAACATAAGGGAATTAAGGTTTTCAAGAAGATGATATGTTAGTCATCGATGATTTATGTCAAATTCTTGTAAATCTGTCTGACAAAAATCAACCCTTCCATGAATCTTTTAATTCGGGAAACTCTGATTTGGTCCATTTTGTTAATACAAATGATGGAAGTTGTTCGGATATAGAACTAATTGTGTGTTCAAAGTTTGAGTTTTAATCGTTTGAAATTTTTTATTCTTATCTAGAAGTTGAGGAACTTTATGTTAGCACTTGAGATTTCACCTCAGGCTGAGAAAGGTAAACCTTCAAGGCAACATCAAACCATTCAGCCTCGTAGCTAGCCCTACGGGGCAGGAGAAGGCTCTCTCCGGTCAATCTCGGTAAATTTTCAATGGAAAGAGATGACCAATCAAGGTAACACAGATATTAGGCTAGTAAACTGATTTGAAGGTTGATTAGGGGGTTTTTTGGGGTTTTTGGTGGCAAATTGAGGAGCTGCAATTTAGGGTGCGGGGATTGGACACAGTTTCTGCAGGGGGGTCTTTGGGGCAAGGTAGGAAGCTGTATTTATGTTTTTATCTGAAGTGGATGATTAGGAAGAAAGAAAAGAAGGCTAAAGAGAGCAAACAATGGATTTGAATTCTCTTTAGACAGCAGAAAACATAGAAATTAAACAAATTTAAAAGTAGAGCATGGCAAGCATGAATTCTGACTTTATCACTTCATTTGTTTAATATGCAGCATTATAGAAAGGAAATGAATCACATAACAAAGCTTACAATAACATGAAGAAACACACCATCAACACCTGAGTCCACATGAATCCCAAAGATGACTGCAAAACCCTGGTCTTCCTTAGCCAAAAATTGCAGAGATACAAGTGATAATACAATGATAGCTTCTCCCTCAAGAGTCCAACCATGAAAATGAGCATGAAAGTACATAATATAGATGATCTAACCTCTTTCCCTGCCTCCATGGGTCGAGCTCACTATCCTAGGAGCTGTTTGAACAACTTCTAAACTAAGCACTACAAAATAGGCAGTCAAAACAACTTGCCTCTAAAAACTTGGAAACCAGTTCATACAGTCAATTTTACCCTTTTACATGAGAGAAACTTCTAGAAGAGTAAAACAAGAGTAAAAGTACCCAAAAAGTGCCACAAGTACAGTCAAAAGGACCACCATCGACCTCAGCAAGTCAAACTGGAGCTAAACTGCAAATTCTGGGCTGAACTGGTCAAAACTGGCAAAGTTCCCTCAACGGGTCGCGCACATCCAGCTCAACGGGTCGCGCACTTTGGAGCCCTGTTTGGAGGCCTTCCCGGTGTCAGAATGAGGTGCAGGATAGCTCGTTGGAAAGGTCTCTGAGTCTACTTTCCAACCCAACCATAATTTTTGGATTTGAAGGTCATTTTCCTAGTCAAAAGTCAATTCTCCCAAGACTACTTCTGCAGCTCAAAAAAGGGGCAGAAAGTCAAAATTTGACTGTATTTTGACCTTTTGGAGGCCCAAAACTCCATGAAAACTCAAGGTAATGCATGGGCATATGTAAATTTGCATGAAAAATCCATCAATGCTGAGTTTCCGCAAAACGGAGCTATGATGACAAAGGGTCTCACCGGGGGTGAGACCCGTTGAGAAGCCAAAACCTGTAAATTGCCCAAAAATGCCAAAAATGAGCCAAAACTTCCAAAAAATTTTGTACTTGGTGCTGTGAAGAGGCTAGTGAGTGTCATGATGAGTGAGAGAAGCCTCGGCCAAGATGCGGAGTGGGTTGGCCTTCTTCTTCCTCTTGAGAGCCTCGGTCAACCTTCTTTGGAACATTTTCATTTTTGCTTTACAAACGTGCATCCTAGCCCAATAGTGGTTTTTCATGTTCCTTAGCAGCCTTTTGTCTTGGTTGGCCTTAGCCAACAGCCTCTCCAAGTGGGCATTCTCCTGAATAAGCAAAGACTCCCGGTCAACAGGCAATGGGTCACCGGGCCTCCTACGGTTTAGGACTCTGTCACTACGAATCCTCCAAATCTCATAAAGTGCCTTCTCCTCCTCCAGCTGTGTGTTCTGCTACTCTAGATAGGTGATGGTCCATTGGGCACCCTCAAGTCTCTGCTGCAAAGTATCATTCTCGGCCCTAAGCTGCTGAATGATCTCCTTTGCCTCTTGGCTAGGAGAACTGACCCCAAGATCGATCACTGGATCCTCATGAACCATGGGCTCTTTGCCCCTCTGCAATACCTCTGCTGGTGAAGAAAGCGAGGCCCCTTCCACCTGCTGTGGAGATAACACTCGCTGCTCTGAAGATGAAGGCGAGACCCCTTCCACCTTCTGTGGAGATAGTACTCGCCTAGCTGCTGCAAATAAGGCCCTTGGGCCTTTCTGATAAGTGACCATGGGAGTAGAGCTGACATGTCGGGTGATAGGAGCATCAGGCTGTTGAGATGGTCCTCCCTCCTCATGAATAGCCTCCTGATGTGGCTGAGGTGGCACTGTGAAAAACTCACGGGAGATGAACTCCTCCCATGAGATGCCCTGCTGTGTCAACTGATGCAAAACTATGAGCTGAATCAAACCATAGTGACAAAGGCTCCTGTACTGCTGGGCCGGGGTCTTCCTCTGCAACATGGGTACCATCCTCTAAATGTTCTGAAACAGGAAGATCGGGAGGTTCATCATCCTCACCCGGGTGAAATGCATCAACAGGCGAATGTGATATGAATACACCTGTGAAAATCTGCCCTCACATGTGAAGTAATGCATGATGAGTCTCATGAGGGGGGCATACTCACTCCGAAGAAATCTGAATGGGAAAACACCCGTCAACAGTTTCACAAATGATGGCCGGACATAGGGCTCAAAGTGAACAAAATCAAGAAGTCTGCGCTTAGACCACACCTCACCCACATTCGGTATACCTGTAGCCTCTGAGATCACCTCGGGTGTCAATATGAAATTCACCCCTGCAAGAGTGACATGTCCATCATGGAGGTGTAAGACAAACAAGCGGGCCAACTCTCTATGATGCTGAATCTGAGAGAGCTTCTCACAAAACTGATAGCATGACATGTACTGGAAACAACTTAGTGCCAAAGGACAAGCCTGTAACTCTGCCAATGAAGTAGGCTCCTCCCTCTTATGGTGACCTCCCTTACCCCCTCTACGAGGCCTCCTCTATTCCTCAATCTCTGTAGATGATGAATGGTCATCACCTTGCTCATAAGTCTCGGTATCTGACATGGTTTTGGAGCAAGGTGGGCAAACTGAAGGACAAATTGAACTGCTGCCTCTGCCTGCAAAAATACTGAACTCTATGCTGTTTCAAGGGGAAAAACATGAGGGGAATGTTAGGGGAGGGAACTTCTTAACAAGGAATGGGAATATATGATAATAACAGGGAATTTTCAAGGGAAACTTTACAAATTGTCATGCATATAGGAACAATTTTAACATTGGGAAATCATTTGCAAAAAACATCTCATATGGGACAAAACATGTATGATAATGAACATGTAAGGGGATACATATATCAATAGGGGAATAGGGACACCATACACCAAATCTGCTTGTAGGAGTTCATATGTGTCATAAGGCAAATTTTGCTCTTTTTTCTGTTCTTAAGGAGTACATGCACATTAAGGAGTACATACACATTATTTTCACATCAAGGGAAAGTGTTCATGTACAAGGGGATGTCAAGGGTATATAGGGGTTATGTACATGCCTTTAGATATACAGCACATTAAATTCACATGACTCTCTTCTTTCTTTACAAATGTATCTTTTCTTTTTGTTTTATTTTTTGCATGTGTATGGTAGAGGGAATTAGGGTTTTGAGTGCTTGTGTGAGGGGTAGGGTTTATAGCTTAGGGATGGGGGAAAAAATCAACATTTTATGTACAAATCAAATGGGACAGAGATGCAAGCATGACTATGAATGAAAGAGGGGAAGAAGGAAGGGATCAAATGGGACAAAAACACTTGAAACAGTCACAAAACCCTAGCATTTCACAAACATTAGCAAACAACCACATTAATCCATTCATTTGAAAATTTAGAAGATAAAATCGTGACACACATCATTATTTTCACCACCAATATCAACAACCACGGATTGAGTGCCTACCTCGACCGATTGAGTAAATTTGAAGAGGAGTAAGGGAATTTGTTTGAAGTTTTGGAAGCTGGCAGCTGAACGGGTCGCGCACAGCCCTGGACGGGTCGCGCACAGCCCAACGGGTCACGCCCGTTATGTTTTTGCACTGCCGGAGACTGTTGGACGGGTCGTGCACCACCCAATAGGTCGCGCACGAGCCTGGACGGGTCGCGCACCTGCAAATTGCCCGAAACGCTTGTAATTTCGCCTCCTTCGCCTTTCACTCTCTCACAATCTCTCTTGGAAGCTCGAAATGCATAATAAGAGTGAAAGGAGGGAACATCACCTTTTATAATCTCACTTTTGAAAAAATTTCATCCAAAAACCCACTTTATAAAGTCTATTTGGTCACTTTTTAAAAACACTGATTTTCTTGGTTTCCTTTATCCTGAAGTTGATTTTTTGAGTGCTTTCACCTGATTCTTTTTGCAGGGAGATCATCTGAAGGACTGTGGCAAGGGGACCAGGGTTGTTGCTGCCTTTTTGAAGATTTCTTGGAAACTTATTCTTTTTACAAAAATTATCATGACCTTGGCTTTAAAAAACAGGGTTTTTAAATCCAAGGCTAAAAATGAACTGTACATGATGAAAATTTCAAAGGAACATGTTTACCATCCTCCCTCTGGCTTGCTGGTCACTCAAGGACTTTCAGAGACATGACCTTGCTAACCTTGCTAAGACAACTGACCAAAACCCTAGACCTAGAATTTTGACATTAAGACCAAACAAAAGCAGCTTGACAAACTCAATGACTGATATGACCTGATCCAGCAAAGCCAAAAGGGATATGAATAGACCAGCTCCTCCATCAGGATTATGGCATGCCTAACGGGATGCAAATTTTGACACTGATGAGACACCTACCAATGCAAATGCAATGAGCTTTGATCACTGATGGAGGGCTTTCAAGACCGACACTAACAGGTTCCTCCCATTGATCCTACTAAAGTCAAAAAATCTGAAGAAGAAAAAAATCCACGAATTTGATTTGGCAACTATTTCTCTGGCTTAAGATTCCATTGATGAGGAGTTAATTTGTCTATCTTCTCTTTCTTAAGATGATGATTCTTCAAGTTCCATTAGTCATTCATCTTATAGTCTTGTTAATCAACCTATCGATCTTGAATCCTTTAATCATGTTCAACCCTTGGACAAAACATATTCTGATCATCTTGTTTCTACGCAGTTGTATGATTTTCTAAGTGTTATGGATGAATATTTGTTTTCACTGGAGGACTTATATCTGCATATTACTTTCAATTGGATTCATTTCTAATTTTTGAGGAGTTTCTTGCAGGTATATATATCCCCACTTGTCATACCTTGTGTCATAATATGGGTAGTGAATTAGCTAGTCTAACATAAGGGAATTAAGGTTTTCAAGAAGATGATATGTTAGTCATCGATGATTTATGTCAAATTCTTGTAAATCTGTCTGACAAAAATCAACCCTTCCATGAATCTTTTAATTCGGGAAACTCTGATTTGGTCCATTTTGTTAATACAAATGATGGAAGTTGTTCGGATATAGAACTAATTGTGTGTTCAAAGTTTGAGTTTTAATCGTTTGAAATTTTTTATTCTTATCTAGAAGTTGAGGAACTTTAGTCTACGCTGATGGTTATGTTAGGTCCTTGCTACCTCAATGAAACTTTTGAATTTGATCAAATCGATTTTTTCTCACAAAAGTCCATTATAGCATTATTTCATGGGATGTGGATTCATTCTTAATCCGTTCAATTTCTTCATGTTGAATCCTTTATCTCTCAAGATAGAATCTATGATTAGATGCATAAACTCCAATTGACATATCCTTATTCATGCAAATCTTTCATCTATAACTTGCAAATGAAGAGTGTGTTGAATGATTACCAAAACATGTGGCTTGACACCCCTTAACCCTCATCCATCATCAGGTCTAATCCACACACCAACACTGATCACTTCCAATTTGTATGTTATTCACAATCTGATCTCTATCTTGCACATGATGTGGATATGTCTATAGTAAATTTTTCTTTGCAAGTTTTTCAAGCTAGTTGTTTTGACAACCCTATTGCATATTTGTTACAAGGGTCATACAAAATTTTAATCAAAATTTTGTGGGTATGAGTCTAAGAATTGTTGTTGTGGTATCTCTCGTTTTCATCCATCCCACCATCATCGATAGAGCAATCATTTACCTCACACCGCTTTTGTTGCACTTCACACCTTCGTGTTTGTGTGAAAATGTCTTGGTTGTCTACCATTCTTACTGCACATTATGCTATGTTAGCTTCACTTGATGATATCTTGCGACCTAAGGGTCGGGAGAAACATCTATGGTTGCATTGCAAATTTCATTTTACTTAGTCTCAACCTCCTAGCATTTTATTTTAGGTTAGGTTTAGTTGCATTTTCGTTTTCTTGCATTGTATTGTTTTCTTTTCATTTTCATCTTCCATGTTTTCCTTGTTTTCATTTTCAAGTTCATGTATTTATTTTCAGCAAGACTGTGCATGGAAGTTGTTTTTCTTTAGCTTCGAGATAGTGTGGCTAAACATTGGAAAGGGAAATTGTAGGCCTGCTACTTTCCTTCTTTGCTTGGGCCTTTACATCTTTTAATAGTCAATAGAGTCTAGATGGAAAATATGATCCATTTGTAGTATACCTAAAGGGGATAATATGGGGTACAAAGGGAGGTACCCAAGGGAATAATATGATGTAATGATTAAGGATGACAAATAAATGGATCATAATTTATAAATAAAGTGGTTAACCTTCATTATGAAAGGGACCACAAGTAGTTAGGAAATAATGTAATGATGTGTTGAGCCATATTTAATAAATAAAGTGGTTAACCCACATTATGTAAGGGACCACAAGTAGTTAGGGAATAATGTGATAATCCCATTGTAATGGATGTATGGTATTGAGAGACCCATGTTAATTACCTATGGTATTGTATGTATGAAGCCTATATAAAAGCTAGATACTCCCCACTGAGACATGTCAAGGATTATTGTATTGACAGGCATATGGCCTGTGGAGTGATCTCCTTCCTTAAGGGGTAGTTGTATGGTTTTTCCCTACCTTAAGGGTTTTATCAAAATATAGAATATTCATATATATATATATATATATATATATATATATATATATATATATATATATATATATATATATATATATATATATATATATATATATTGATAAAACCCTTCAGATAGGGAAACACCATACAACTACTCCTTAAGGAAGGAGATCACTCCACAAGACATATGCTTGTCAATACAATAATCCTTGACATGTCTTAGTGGAGAGTCTCTAGCCTCTATATAGGCTTCATACATACAATACCGTGGGTAATTACCATGGTTCTCTCAATACCATACATCCATTACAATGGGCTTATCAGATTATTCCCTAACTACTTGTGGTCCCTTAAATAATGTGGGTTGACCACTTTATTTATTAAATATGGGCCAAGAAATTATTATATTATTTCCAGACTACTTGTGGTCCCTTGCATAATGCACATTAACCACTTTATTTATAAACTATGACCCATTTATTTATCATCCTTAATCGTTACATCATAGCATTCCCTTGGGTACCCCCTTTGTACCCTATATTATCTCCACTAGGTATACTACACCTTTTCAACTGGAAAGCCATAAGCAGAACCTTGATGCCTACACCTATTTATGATCCTTATTCATAGACACAATTTTTTAATTGAATGGTGTTTCTCTTACAGATTTGGTCAAGTAGATAAAGGAAAGGGGAAAATCAATATCGAACAAATCAATTTCAGAGGTATATATAATTATCTCTAAAGGAACAACCTCTCCTACTCTCAATAAGATGGGATTCCTCTTCTACCTTAGCAAAACAATAAGTTCCTAAGAACATTTAAACTTATGAAAAGAAATAGAGGGTGAAATAAGATAAATTATTCATGTGTAAAGAGGTGAAGCAAGCAACTTTTCTAGAGTACTAAACAAGTTCGTTGGTAGTGAAGCGATTCTTGTGTTGTTGTAGTGACTCTGTCGGGGTTCTGAACAATCTCACTAGAAAAAAAGAAACACTGGAGATGAAAACTAAGACCCTGGTTATCTTAAACTCTAAATTACTATATTACCCTCTCCTAGATCGAATCAATTATGATATGGCAAGGTTTGTAATGTGTTTGACTAATTAACATGAATAGAGGAAATTACATCTATAATTGGGATAAATGGGGAGGTCGAGCAAATCCACCGAGTGAATCAATACTTCCTAAAGGGCTAAAATTGTGTGTGTAAACGTAATACCTAAACAAAGAAGCTTGAATTCTCCCAGTGTGCCGCCAAGTGTAGTCGTTGCGAGAAAAACCCTCCAAAAAATTTTCCTTATCCAATTTTGGAGCCTACTTATGTTTCATGAGTTGTTTTTTCAAGCTATCTTGTGTTGTATTATTATCTTTTCATGTTTTTCTTAGTGTTGACCATCCTTTATTTATTCCTTAGTGTTTCCTTTCCTCCTAGGTTAAAGTTACCTAAGTGTCGTCTTCTTATCTTTGAAAGTTCTTGTGTCGTCCTTCTATAGATAGCAAAAGCACTAACTTTTATTTAACTAAGTGCTAGATTTATTCACTCAACATGCATACCATATAAAAGTAATAAATCACAATAATTTCTCTTAGAGAAAGCACACTTTCTAAAATTAGTGACTACACATGCACTGTTAGAGGAAATTGCACCATATTGATCTTGAGCGCACTTCCTTCTCACAGTTGAGTGAACTTCTATCTCACAGTGGAGTGCACTACTTGTCCACAGGGAGTACACACTCCCTTTCAAAAATAAGTGAGCACTTATTTTTCACAACAATTTTTCACTCCTTGTTTATATCCAGCGTGCACCCCTTTTTTTCACACATATGCCTGCCCTGCTTGCATCCTCAGCACACTCCCAGAAAATAGGGACCCTCTGCACTTAACTTAACTAACTCACTCATCAAGTGACAAGTGGAATGCATGCATTAAAACCCTGATCTTACTTTTCATGTGGATTTTTTTTATAAGTAGCCCAACTCATTATTCATTCTCACAATCACTAGTCACTCTAGGTAAAGCACATTTTATCATTGCAAGGATCTCTTCTTCACTTTGGTCACGAGTACGCTGATTCTTGCTAAGTTTTACAAAGTGTCACTTTTGTTTTCTTTTGTCATTTTTAGTGGCTCCTTAGTGGCGTTTCAACCTATTTTATGCATATAAGTGTCATTTTCATCCATTCTTGCTCCTACAACTGTCATCTTGTTGTCACAAGTGGCGTTTATATAGACTCTTCACATTCCATGACCTTTCACCTTCTAGTCATGATTTCAACAAGACTTATAAACACTTGCAGCCCTTCTCTTGCATTGTTACCATGTTCTTGACTTGTTTCTAACCTTCATTTAGCAATTTTGAGCTTGTTTTTGAGCATGGAACACTTTTGGGCAACATGCAACCTCTATAACTATGCCTAGCTGAGAAAGGATCCCTTATAGAGTGCATAACACATTTCTAAGCCATGGTGGGGAATCTCTACCCATTGAAACCACGACCTACACACATCATGATCCTCCTTGGCGCACTACGCACTTCCAACCAACATTTTGATCCCTCCTGCTCATTGTAACTATGACCCGCACCCAAGAAGTCTCTCTCTCTCTCACAAGAGTGCATGGTGCATTTCTAAGCCTCAGTTTAGCCTTATCTTCCCACTATGATCTCAAAATGCACCCTCTCTTCTTTTCCTTGTGCAACACACATATCTAGTAGCTATTGAAGCCACCCTGTCTCACTTTTGATATACTTGTGCTCCTAGATTGCCAAGATCATTCCTTAACTAATGTATTTTGAATAGTTTTCATGTGATAGCTAGGGGATTTATTTAAACTAATTGTTGTTTTCCATGAGTGAATTTCCACTTGCAGATGCTATAGATACATGATACATCAACCTCTCATCATCTGTCAAGACAATGCCTCCTACCACTCTACAAGCTACCTCAAAAGAAAATTCAAAGAATAGTATTGAGGAGGTAGTGGAAATTGCTAAGCCAATTGTTCCTATCTTATCAGAGACATAGTGTTTCATTGATAAATCTCTGAAAGTCTCATGGAAGGATATCAAAGATGCTTTCATGTAGAAGGAATTCCTAGAAAGCCTAGAGGACAAGGAAGTGTACATACATATAAGAGGTCTGGAATTCATAGAGTGACATGCATATTCCCAGTGTAACCCTATGCAGAAGCTATCGAATGGATCTTGTTACATATGGATAACAAGAATTTGGTTCTCAACAGTGAAATCAGGAGTGATATCGCTACCTACCATCTGCATGACATACATTGCTATTACAAGATGATAACTTCCAAGGAATATTTGAATACCCAATTCTATGTGAATTGGGAAAACTTGAATACCAAGGAATTCCTTAAGTCATGGTGGCAAGAGCTTATGAAATTCTGATAGAAACCAAATGCAGTTTACATAACCAAATCTTTGAGAAACTTTTACTAGTATCTCATGGCAATGTGTTGCAGATTATATGGGAAGAAGAATGCAAAATACTTTGAGTGTTGGGTTATCTACTCAACCTAATTGTTTATAGAGGCAGATTCTTAAATTGGGCTGATATTTTTTTTCATGAATTGCAACTTCATATACGATAGGCCAAAATAGATTTACATGCCAAACAAGCACCAAAGTTCTATATATCTGTTTATCTACTGGATGGAATTTGTGTCCATTATGAATTGACGGGAATTAAATAGAATTAGACCCTTTAGGGGAATTTTTCTGTATAGTTCCATTGTAGACTGTTATCAGAAGTCAATTTTCTAGGAGTATATATGAAATTGGCCATGAAATTCTTGTAGTGTTGTATAAGATGATATTTAAGATAGAACTTCCCTATATGATAGATCGAGTGAAGGAGGAACTAGATGAGATTGTATATTGGTTTGATTCACCACAAGGTACATACATCAGAGTTTTTGGGTATCAGACCACCCCTCATCTTCTATCGAGGTATGTGATCACTAAGGTGGTCTTGTAGGAGGTTTCCTATAAATTTAACAATGGTTTTTCTACATAACTCTAAAGGAATAAGAAGTCTCCTTGACCAACTTTTTCTTTTACAGATTGGACTCTATGAGGTTAAGAGCCTTAAGGCATCTGAGGATGAAATTGAAGAACTCGGGCGTATTCATTTTGGAGTAGTGGGATTTCATAGATATGAATCCAAGAATGTTTGCATGCAACATTGTACTAAGATATGATATACCCGATCGCATGTATCTATGACCTTTCTAGAGGATAAAAAGATCAAGAATTAATACAATGCACTGAGAAAGAATCGACCAGGAGATGAGGCAAGAACCTCCCATGTTACTTAGGTACCATATGTACATATGGAGGAGATTCAACAAGAAGTAACTACCTAAGTTGATATTGTATCACCTAGAAAGAGGCCAAAGCATGATCTAGTGGCAGAAATTAGTAGAAAGTTCAAGGTTGATCCAATGTGAAAAGGTGCAATTGAGGCAGAGCAGTAAAGGAAACAAAGGGAGGAAGATAAGACAAGGTTAGAAGAAGAACACAAAAGGTATGAGGAGCACTTAAAGAAAGAAGAAGAAGAAAAGAACAAGAAATATGACTTACTAAAGAAGAGGAAAGCATAGGAGCTACAAAGAAAACAACAAGAAGAACTTTTACAACAATAGAAAGTAGAGGAGGAAAGGAGAATAGTAGAGGAAGAGGAGAAATAAAAGAGGTCACAAGAAGAAGAAATGAAGAATAAACAAGAGGAAGAAGTCGCAAAGATAATGAGGAGGAACAAATGACCCATGATATGGAAGCAGAGCTAGAGGAGGATGATTGCATTTAACCAATTTCAAATGAACCCAACACTTAGCTAGAAACTCCTCTCACTAGTGTCCATATCCCATTCAGTGAAATAGGAATTGTTCCTCCACCTAATGATAGGGTTATGGATGTATCCATATTTACCTTAGAATAAATGAATAAGAGGATTTTACAAGAAAGGCGAAGGTACTCCAACGATCTTGTTCATCCAGTCTCCACAGCCACAGAAAAGGTGATAGCATCCAATAATAGGAGGAATCCCCAAGCAGTCATTGCATCAAATGTGGATTTTGTGAAAGCAACATAAGATAATACAAAGTATCTTATGAGTGAAAATGCATGGCTACAAAAAGAGCTAGCTTCCACAAAACAAAAGGTTTATCATCTTGCTATAAAGAATCAATGGTTTTCTTCTACTATTATCAGCACGACAGAGTTACAATTAGCCATATTTGAAGAATTGCAGCCGATGGAAGACATTATGAAGCAACTCTATAGTGAGATGATTCTCTTGCATGAATTAATGGTGTCCCTTGTCAAAATTCATAAAAGATATCAAGAAATCCTAAAAAAATTTAAGGTTACAGGAACAACTGTAGATCTGATGCAGGATTGGGGCATTAAGTATCTTAACATTTCTGAGTGGTTTGTCAAGAAAGACATATTGGCATTTGAGGTGGATAGTGCACAACTAAGGTTTCATACTCAGAACTATAATCACCTTGGTGAATAGGTGACCGACGCCATCATTTCTTATCTTCGACTACATAGTAGTTTATAGTCCCTGGCATGGTAGCATTAAATACCTTCTATGGGTTCTCTTGGAGAAATAAGGAGTAAATATGTTTTCATGCAAGAGTTAAAAGAGTTCATTGAAAAAATCAAGCAAGCGATAGATCAAGAAGGCTTGGAGGTGACCAAGAATGTTATTCTATAGTGCTCAATTGGGCCAACAAAAATTCATATGAAGTTATCCATGTTGTGGAGTAGTATACAGTCAAACTTCAAATCCATATTATCAAATTCATTGGAGGTGAAGATGCGATACATTGCAAATCTGCCAAATAGAGTTAAAGTTATTAGAGTAGAGTTCAGAGAATGACACTCCTACTTCACCAATGAGTTCCATTCTCAAGCAATTGATTTGTATTTTCCTCCTACATGAGGAAATTTTGTCTTATTATAGATTTGTCTTATGTAGCCACCATTTTAACGTAATTTATATTTTATGAATAAGAATTTCAATGTGAAATAAGTCTAAGAGACACATGTGGAATATGAAAAGTCACATAGAAGTCCATAGGTTGTAGAAGCCAAAGAGCGGTGAGGAAGCTGAAGGGTCATTAGTATTTGTTATAAACAAGCCCTCATAACTAAAGCAAAGGACTTGGAATTTTAGATATTTTTCCTTGGATTCTCTAGTTCTAGATAAGGGAGATGATTATTATTTTGGAGAGCCAATTGGTAGCTTCATGTTACACTATTGGAGCTAGTGTTTCATCAATGTAAAAATGTACTTGGATCTTTCATTAATTATCAAAAGCTCTTGGATCCAACATGCTTTCATGCATGTATCATAAATGTTGTAAGACTATTCTTTAGATGTTTGTGGTATATGTTTATGTTATGCATACTAAAGAGAATGAAATATTTTGTTGCTTTATCTATGAATCTTGTTGGATGGGTGTTTTTATGTGTTTATATGATCATTGTTATCTTGTGAACTAATTTGCTGGTTAATCAACGAATCCTCCCATTTTCTCTTGTGTCTCTCTCTTATGATAGAACTAACACTTTTTTGTTAGAGGCTTGTCTCTTATCTCTCTCTTGTGGAAGCTCCCTTTACAATTTACACTTGGTGTATTACAAAACTTACACACTTGTTACCCAAACGTTATGTGTATGATCTCTTGTGTGTGTTTTGCAGCCAATGTGTTCCTTTAAAATCACTTGCAATGGCAGTCGGACCTTGTATTTGGATGGGGCTCCTACACCAAATGTTGTGAATCCTGATTGGGACTTAACATCAGGGGCAACCCCTATATGTTTGTAGTATCCAGTGATATCAACATGACCCTCAATAGAAGCAGAGCAACACCATGAGAATTAGAGAAGTTTGTCTTAGGAAAACTTGAAGCCCTTTATCTAAATAAAATTGATGATCATGGTTTTAACCTAAAGCTTTGAATCGTGCTTTAAAGAATAAACTCCATTTATGTTGTTCCCTTTAATTTAGATGGAAACTTTCTATAATTTGAGGATCCAATTAATCTAGGATTTCATTATCAAATAGAGTTTCCATGGGACCCACTAATAAGGAGTAAGGTGTTTATATGGATAACATGAATTATTTTTCTTACTCGTATAAGAAAATTGAAAGCGCACTCCCAAGATCCATGGATTCCATCAATGTTTCACCATTTGTCAATGCATCAACATGCTTCTAGTCAACAAACTTAGTGACTATATTAAAAAATTTCAATTAAGCCTTAATTTGGTTTATTGGTTATTTAGATTCCATTATTAAACTTTAATTGATATTTGTATGCTACTACTTTACATTAAGTTATTTAATATGTTTTGGTTTTCTTACCTTGTTGCAAGTTAGAACAACTTGTCTTGGTTATATTTTTATGACTTTATCTATTTTAGAAGCCCACACTTTAAAAATATAGAGGAATTCATGCCATTTCCCTTATTTTATCTATAAAAAAATAATATTTTGGTTTGCCTTAAGAAAATGAATTTAAATTTTAGTAGACCACTTTCTTGAGTTAAATTAAACATGTGAGTTTTTATTTTGATAACTCTCTCTCTCTCTCTAATTTTATAAATCTAAAACTTTATAAATTCTCTCAAAAACTTGCATGGTGGAGGTGAGTTTCACTTTGGTCAATGATATGTAAATTGTTGTGGGTATTTCATTGGAACACTTCATCACAACACATATGATAAGATACTAAAATATTTATTGTGAATGTTAATTTCCTTTAGATATTAGATTCTTTAATTATTATTTTTATTCTTAAAAGTATGAAATTTTTGAAATGCAAACAATAGAGAACAAAAGAAAAAAACTCGCACACCATCCAAAATAAACATAATATTTACGTTAGGAAACTTGTATAGGAGAAAACCTAGTTAGAAGTTGGGGTCACTCTACTCTATTTTCGCTAGTATTGAAGTATGAAAATACAAGAAAGTGGTACTGTTTGTGGAGTAGACCTATGGCTTGAAAGTCTTCTACATAGTATTATCCCCCTTTTTTTCAGCTTTGTAACTTTTCACTTTAAGTTGATTTACTCAACCATGGAACAAATACAATGATATCAATTGGCACCTTTTCTCCTACTGGCAACTTGGTATTTAACATTGCCTAGAATCCATCTAGGGGTGTATTTTTTATTTCCTAAATCCTTAATTAGAGTTATTGTTTTAGACCATCTTCAAGAGCCTTCTTGAAAGTCCACACATGGCTGGCCCCATATGTGTGAGTATTGGGGGGAATGACAATAAATCATATTATATGATGGTGGTCGACATGTTATATCAACCTTCAAGAGGCATATAGTTTTCATGTGAGCTCCAATTGACATGAACTTGTATTGTTGGAAAAATTTCCTATATGCAACTCATTTTCAAGGGGACTAAACTAAATCGAGGAAAGTCTTGGTCTATAAAAAATGTCATTCAATGCTTAAAAATGACTCCATAAGTATCCAAACCCCAATTTTACAAACTATTACTTTTCATTAAAATGACCCTACAAGTTGATTCCTCCAAAATTTTCCATTCTTAAAGGATTGAAATAGATGGAAGATAATATAATGATCCAATCCTATTTAGTCAAAGTTAAAAGTGCAAAATGTACTCTAATGGAAATGGAAAAACTTACTCTGGTCAAAAGTGAACTTTGATCTTTGATCAAAGCAAACAATCTGAATTGCTCAAAAATGGAAAGTGAACTTTGATCTTTGATAAAAATGGAAAGTAAACTCCAATATCTAATTGAAAGTAGATGGTGAAATCCAATCAAGTGTTAAGGGGAAAAATATTTTGGTATTCATAACAACTTTTGGTCCCAACCCCCCGGATGCGGGTGATAGTTAGGATGGGACGGGAGTATGCCGCTGCCCACATGCCGGCCATGTGCCATCACGTGGCAGACGTTGGGGCTCAAGCTTGTACAGGCGTAAGTGGAAGCTGGTATAAGGCCATTCAGCAGAGCAGAGTTAATGCCCTGCACGACTATTCGGCTCGCTTGGAGGTTGCAGTTATGGCGGGCGCGTTCCAAGGTGAGGTCGCTGAGGTTATAAACCATGTCACTGCGTCGGGTCAGGGAATGTTTCTGGTTTTTCCTTCAGGCAGGTCTCTGCAACCTCAGATGCCCTGCCTCTCCGTCTCCGTCGGGGTCCTCACGCTGTCTATCTGGGTTATTCCGCAGTCTGTTCGCTCTCCTCATAGAAAGGAGTTGTATCACGCTCGGGAGCTGGGTCTCATCCCTTCAGTCCCTGCGAGGATGGTGAGGCCTCGACAACGCATGCTTAGCCATCGAGGCACCTCTAGGGGAGGAACTTCTCACACTCCCGTTGCTGATACTTCCTCCCACTGTTGTCATTGCCATGGCATTCGCTCTACTGGAGCTAATCCCCTTCAATCTAGTCAGTTCATGGACGCTGGTGCTTCGAGCTCGGCTTCCTTGCCTGCCTTTGGCTCTGCTATTTTTAACTTCAGCAGTTCTATGAACAGCCCCCAGATCAGTGCGCACGTTTCGGTTCTGTTCATTGAAACTTCCCAGGAAGACAATGACTCTCTGGACGATCGTGGGCAGGAGAATGCTGACAGCACGGTGAAAGAAACAAAGGATCCTGCTGCAGGCCCGGAGAAAGAAATAAAGGATCCTGCCATAGACCTGGATAATGTCTCGAAAAGCATGCTGGATTAGAAGGCGAGGACCAGCAAAACAGAAGACATCCATATGGACACTGCCCCCACTGCTGCGGAGAGGGAGGCTTACGGATGGTGCTGGGTTGAGGAGGTGCAAATGGAAGAATAGAGACGCCCTAGCTCAAGGTCTACATGGCTCTTCTGTCTGGTCTTTTGGTCTCTAATGTTGTTTCGTCATCTGTGATTTTTGTTTGTGTTCAAGAAACTTTGTTGATGGTCTGGGTTATGTCAGTCTCCCCTATGCGGGATAATTTAGATTTTTGGTTGGCGCCCCTACGAGGGCTAGCTCTTTTGAATGGTCTAGTCCTTTGGACCTTGCAGTCTCAGCTGTTCCAGGTTGACACATCAAGTGCCTGGTTCTTTCTGTTTTGATCTGATGTAATTTTTGACTTCTGTATATAATATATTAGTATAGTTTTACCAAGAAAAAAAAAAAACTTTTGATCCCAACCTTCATTTTGTGTGCATTATACTTTTGGAAAGGTATTGCCTATATCTACAACGTTTTTGTTACACAAATTTTCTAATTTGACACCAATTGTTTTATATTTTGAAAAGAAAATTCTAGTAATCTTTCCTTTAATATGATACATGGTAGAGGAGGGCAATACATAACATTTTTACCAAAAAGTCCATTTTTACACTAAACAAAGAATATTCAATCACAACATTTTGATTCAATAGATATGAACGAAGTGTTTTAAATATATGTGAATAATTAATAATGTGTTTAAAGTTTGTTCATTTACGAGGCTTGTGGAAACATGGCTCATCATATAAATTTATGTGTAATGTTAGATCGAATAGGTGAACCCTTTACTCTTGACTAGTTTGCAAATCCTAAGACATAAATCAACAAAGAACCTAATATAATTTTTTTGCAGGTATTAATGAATAACATCAAGCATAGATATTGAAAATGTGTATAACATAAAAATGAATTGGGGCATAAGCTAGATACAAAGTATATGGTTTGGACTAACACAACAAAATGATAAATGTAAGACTAAATATTTGACAAAATTGACAAAGATTTGAAACCCATAACAACAACCTTTCACCAAAGAATCAAAGTTCATCATCAAATTTATGAATGAAGATGACATTTTCCAATAAAGTTCATATCTAACATCATTAGATCATATATATATATATATATATATATATAATTTTAACAATGCAACAAAGATTTTTAAATTGAATATAATTATCCTTGTACAAAAGAAAAAATGTAAAAAAAAGAGACCTCACAAAATTAAATACTATGTAATATAACTACTAACAAAATAAAGAAATAATTATTTTATTAAAATTTATAAATACTGCAAACAATTTTTAAGAAAACATTTTTTTCTCTCTACAAAAAGTAGAAATTATTTTACGATAAAGAGAAACTACTAACAATCTGTAATGTCCCCAGACTCCATCCCGGCAACACTTCTCTAACCCATCTCCCAAGTATTATCATTATTTTGTGGAAGCTTCAAAAACCTTGGTATAATTTGCAATAACCATGCTCACAATCAAAGCCATTCAAACACACCAATGTTGCCTATCGAAAGACATAAGCATGAAATACTCAACACTACGTACCATGTCATACTCAACCATTTATATCCATTTTATTATTATTTCTCTTTTTGAGAGAAAGAAAATGTGTATATATGTAAAAATAATTGTTGCAGATATTAATGTTATCTGATTAATGTCATCTAGGTATGATGATGATGGTGATATAAGTGCATGGTTTTTAGTGAGGGAAAGAACTTCTAGATCTTGTTGACGTGTAGACATCACCAAAAGCGTGGGGATGACCTATGGGGAAGCCAAAGAAGACGAAATGGATTGCAAGATTTTGCGCTAGTAGATTTAGATTGTGATCACATCATGCATTGAGGACAATGCATAAAATAAGGTTTTGCGGGGGTGGAGGGGGTTATTATCCCTTCCTGACTTCTGCATTATACACAAATCATGTGGTTTTTGAGGTTAAAGTGTTTTTGGAAGTAACCATGTGATTAGGCTAGTGGACCGAGTTATGATATATTCATTAGAGAAATTTTGAGATCTAAAATGAGCCTCCTCAGAAAAATGTACAACAAAAATAAAATTTATAACAACCAAAAGGATTTAAGATGATGATTTCAACCATGGGGACGATTCACCATTTTCGGAGTAAAAAAGTGAAAGGATTAAAAAATAATAAAAATAATTAAACTAATCTTTCAACTCTTATTTTCAACTTATCTCCC
Source organism: Pinus tabuliformis (assembly GCA_031772625.1). NCBI lineage: Eukaryota > Viridiplantae > Streptophyta > Pinopsida > Pinales > Pinaceae > Pinus > Pinus tabuliformis. The sequence goes on along the minus strand of CM062814.1, from coordinate 4,146,792 downwards.
TAAGGATTTACTCAAATTTCAAGTGGGAATACTTGTTGGATGCAAAATTTAATTTTGTATCCCAGGAGTACCCATGTTGCATACTTTCGATGGACCCCGCTACACGAAAAATGAGAAATACATGAAAAAACGTGATTGCAATCACATTTTTCATGTATTTCTCATTTTTCATGTAGCAATGTTCATCAAAAGTATGCAACATGGGTACTCCTTGGATGAGGAATCAATTCTACCTCCAACTAGCGTACCCACCCAAAATTTGAGTAAACCCATAGGGAGATAAGTTGAAAATATGAGTTGAAAAAGTAGTTTTTCCTTTTTTCCTCTAAAAATTGATGATGTAATCTAATCTTATTTTATTATTTCCACTATTATTTTATAATTTCCTTAGGAGGCCCATTTTAGATCTCAAAATTCCTCTAATGAAGGCCGGTGAGTTAGAGTTATATTACGGGGCCAATGTGCCATATAAAGATGTTAAACATACTTTGGGGTCAGTGTGACCATATTTATATTCCTTTATAGGATATGGAGCCGAAGAGTTTGAATGTTTAATTACATCAATATTATGGGGCCAATGTTCCATATAAAGATGTTAAACATACTTTGGGGTCAGTGTGACCATATTTATATTCCTTTATAGGCTATGGAGCCGAAGAGTCTGAATTTGTAATTATGATGTAATTAAAAATTATTATTAAGAAATGAAGGTTGGCTACATAGTTAACTCCACAGAAAGAGTATTGGGGGTGCAACTCCATATACAAAAAGGCAACAACTAGATTTTTTATGAAAAGGGCACCTTGGACCTATATGGCCGAGGGGGTTGCCACATGGTGAAGTTAAGACATGCATATAAAGAAATATAGTTGATATTGTGGGGAGGATTATTGCGTTGAGGGGCTCTACATCCCAATATATGTGTAGGTGTAATCTAAGTATGTAAACAATTTTAAATTTTGTCTTCATTAAAAATTGATAAAAAATTAAAAGTGATAAACAAAAAGTTAAAAGTAATAAATAAAAGTTAAAAGTAATATAAACTCAATATGAGTGTAAACTTTAAATGTTGATTTAAGTAATAATAAAAAGTTAAACTAATAAAAATAATAAAATTCAATTTATTATATTTTGATTCAATTATTAACTTCTGAATAGACTTTGTTACAATACCATGGGCCAATACCATGGACTATCAATACCACATGCCCAAAATCCATAACTTATTAAAATATTTTATAATAATATGACAAGATTCTTAACCATGGATATTCACCCCACTTTAACGTAGATATTATTAACTTGTAAATAGACTTTGTTACAATACCATGTGCCAATACCATGGCTTATCAACATCACATAGCCAAAAATCGTAACTTATTTCATAATGCTAAAAATTGTTACTTATTTCACAATCAAAATATTTTATAATAATATGACAATATTCTTAACCATAGATATTCACACCCACTTTACCATTGATATTATTAACTTGTAAATATGCTTTGTTACAATACCATGGGCTAATACCATGGCTTATCAATACCACTTGCCCAAAATCCATAACTTATTCCTAATCAAAATAATTTATGCATATTTTAATTTAATTGAATTTTATAACATTTTTTAGTTAAATCTAAGAGGTAAAATGTTATAATTACTTTTCGAGACATATCTAAACCTCTATCCTCATGACTACTAAAAATATTCTTGTAGAAGTTAAATAAAATTAAAAATGAGAATACTTTTATATATAAAGATGTGAAATTTATATAATATAAATAATATTATTAAGAACCAACATAGATCCATCTTAACTAAGGATCCAACCGATGAGGGCAAGCAAAGTGACTAACAATAATAGAGGAAAGGTAGGGCATGATTCTTTTTAATTTTTCATTATTGTATTTTCTTTAACATGATTCTTCAAAAATATAGGTTTAGTATCTTACAACCAATTGACTTTTTGTAATTTAGATACTTTATTAAACATAATACAATGGGATCAAATTTAAGATAGAGTGAAGGAGATAGTGACAAAGAAATGGGGGGAGAGAGAGGGAGAGAGGGGGGGAGAGAGGTGGGAGAGAGAGGAAGTAAGAGAGAGAGAAGGAGAGAAGGAGAGATAGAGATGGAGTTGGAGGGGGGGGAAAGAGTGAGGAAAGAACAAAGATATAGAGAGATAGAGGTGGAGAGAGAGAGAGAGGGAGTGACAAGGGAGAGATAGAGAGAGGGAGTGACAAGGGAGAGATAGAGAGAAAATCAAGTAGAGAGGAGACGAAGGAAGGGAGAGGAGAGGAGAGAGATAGGGAGGGAAGGGGAAGAGAGTGAAAGGGAGACACGGTGATGAGGGGTGAGAGAGAGAAGTAGATAAGGAGGGATATAGTGACAAAGTTAGAGGGAAGAGATAGAGATGGAGTGATGGGGGTGGAGGGAGACAGAGCGGGGTGGGAGAGAAAAGGAAAGAGAGGAAGGAAGGTACAGAGGGATCAAGAAAGAGATGGAGAGAGAGAGAGAGGGAGTGAAAAGGGAGAAATGGAGAGAGAGTGAGTGATAGAGGATATTGGGAGGGAAGAGAGAGAGAAGGAAAGAGAGAGAGATAGATAGATACGGAGAGAGAATGTGTATGTTTGGGGGGTGAGATAGAGAGAGGAAATAATAAAGAGACACATAGCTGCAAATATATATATATATATATATATATATATATATATATATGATATTATTATATAACCGTCCTAGATCCATCTTAACCTCAGATTTATCAAGCACCGAGATGTATCAAATCTCTCGTGGTGCAAGCTTTTCCTCAATTTATGCAATCAAAAAATAAGTTTGCGCCTCGGAAGATTTTATCCCTCTCGACGCTTGATAGATCTAGGGTTAAGATGGATCTAGTTATTTAGTGATTCATTCAGGCATGGAGTTATGGATGGATGGTTCCTATTGCATCTTGGTGATTGTTAAGTCAGGGAGTCCTGAGGTTTGGACTTTGGGAACTAGTTGAGTTATGTTTAGTCAATTAATCGCACCGAATAGGCATTAGGTACCTATAATACTAATGTAGCTCCCATAATTTTAATGTTGTGCCCCATGTAGTCCCAAATTGTTATTTTTGTGCCCCATAGAATCCCACTATTTTTATTGTTGATCCTTTACATTATTTTTTTCCCCTGGGAAAAAGTCGTAATTTCTATTAAGTTGAGAAATTACATTTTGCACATGCCGAAGCATTCAAGAATAGGCAGCAGTGCCTATCGAGTTCTGTCTGTAAATTGTTTAATCAAAAATAAACATCATTCTCCACGCAGGGAGCTGTCCAAAAAAGATACTGTAAAGTATAACAAAATTTGTGTCTGATGCTCTTCGCAGAGAGCCATATAGATCTATATATATTTACAGCAAAATTACATAATTATGAAACTGTAAATGGGCCTTAGCGCCCGATTTCCATCTGGTCATCAAAGGGCCTATGGTAATACTGGTAGAAAGACCCTTCTCTCACCTCCTGAATCAGCCAATTGTCTCCTTGCCTGTGCGCTGCCTCTTTGGAAAGATGGTCAGCATCAGTGTTTTGTTCCCTGTAGATATGAAGACAAGTAAATGAGTCAAAAGAAGTTATCAGCCTCTTTGCCTCATCAAGAATGTGCCTTAATGTAAATGCATGACAATGTGATGCACCAGACAGCCAATTGCATACAATTTTGGAATCACCAAATAACTGGAGATGTCTACAGTTTTTAAGAATGGCAAAATGAATGAGGTGTTTTGCAGTGCATAGTTCAGAGAAGTTATTGGTTCCTCTGCCAAGATTGATTTGTATCTTATAGCTGTGTGATTCATCAAGGTGAAGAATAGCTCCTCCCCCACACCCCACCTCCTGAGCTGAACCATCAAAAAAACCCCAAGGTTTTGATTTGTCAATGTCCAGTTGTCTCATTATGCGGATAGGACCAGTATGTTCTTCATTTGGGATTAAGTTATACTCTGCAATGGTATGAAGAAGGATAGTTTGCCAGTGAGGGACCTTCAGGTTGAATATGGCCTGGTTTCGGGCAATCCAGATAGCCTAGCAAGCAAGAGGCGGTAAATTAATAGCTTTCCCCGAATGTTCGGTATTCCAGTTTTCCCATGCTTCCATGATGCTGCTTCCATGCCAATGTTTCAGATGCGAGAAATGTGAGATGAGGTCATTCCAGAAGCGAACAGTAATCCTGCAGGTCAGAAATAGATGTAATGTGCTTTCTTCGTCCTGGTGGCAGAGGTGGCACCGGAATGGGCCGTGGAAGGAGCGCTTCATCAAATTGGTGCCTGTGGGTACTTTGTCGAAGATGATATTCCACAAGAGCAGTCTAGAACGCGGGGCAGACTTGAGCTTCCATAATGACCTCCAAGTTGGCTGAATGACGGGAGGTAAGTGAGTCTCCATGAGTTTTAAATAGCCGAGTTTCGGGGTATAATATCCATGTTTAGAAAAAGCCCAAATGATTTCGTCGGGGCCATCTGTAAGTCTGATATGGGCTTGTGATAGCGCATCCGTAAATACAGTCCATTCATCGTGCCATTGCGCCGGAATGTCAAGTGCTTGTGCACTGGTCCAAGCTTGATGAAGAAATGATGAGTTGGCCTGATCCCCAATGTGCATGATGTGAGTTATGCCCCTGTCATTAAGGTGTTGGATGATGCCTGCAGAGAGTCTGTGAGTATTTCCACATCCAACCCAGGGATCCAGGCCAATACGAACAGCATTTCCAGCCTTGATGCGCCAAGTTAAACTATCTCGGAGTAAAGGTTGGGTACCAATGACAGCTTTCCAGATGGAAGATATGTTATGATGCACTCTTCGTTCACTACATATCCAGTCCATCACATTCATAGGCCATATGTATTTTGCGCATGCAACTTTGGTCCATAGACTTTCTGAGGTGAGTAGCTGCCAACCAAGTTTGGCAGCCAGAGCTCTAGAGAAGAGGTCAAGTCGCTTGATTCCCCATCCCCCCCAGTGCTTAGGTCTTGCAATAGTGTCCCATTTCACCCATGCAAATATCCTACCCGGCTGGTGACCCTTCCAAAGAAACCTGCTACAAATATGCTGTAATCTGTTGAGAATACCCTTCGGTATCCAAGTCAGGGCCATCCAGTAAACTGGAGTGGCCTCGATCACTGCCTTGATAAGAATGAGCCTGCCAGCACGGGAAAGATAACGGTGATACCAAACTTGTAATCTCTTTTCCACTTTGGCAATCAGCCACAACCAGTCAGCGATCCTGTAACCATTAGGCTTCAATCGGAAGCCAAGATATTTAATACCATCTGCCAGAGTCAGGTTATTATAAGGAAATCGCTGATTTGCAAATGCAATTTCATTGACAGAGCATCCATATGAGGTGATGGAGGATTTCTGTACATTGATCATCATTCCAGTAGCAAGTTGAAAAAGATGAAATGAGTTATGGAGGGTGGTAGAGTCTCCAATGCCTCCATTAAGAAAGATAAGGATATCGTCAACAAAAAGAAGGTGTGTGAGGATGAGATGATCTGTAATCTTGATTCCAGTAAGTATTTGTCTATCACGAGCAGATCCTTTACATTATTATTGTTATGTAGGCTCTTATTAAATTGTGACCCTTTAGACTCCTATATATATCAAGGAGGTCTTGTCATTTGTATCATCCAAGAATTGTTCATTTATGTGATGCAAAGGTGGTTTCCCCATAAAAGAGACACATTTGCAAGTCGTTGATCTATATTTTCTTCTATTTTTTTATTTGGTAAATAACATTTGGTATCATAGGTCTGGATCCTAGGGTTTCGCTGCTTCAAATAAGTCATCTTGGAATTTTTGCTATAATGTTTTTTCTCTGAAGCATTAGAAACTAAAATTTCGACCACACAGAGCCAAAATCTTGGTGAACTTTGTTTAAAAATTTCAAATCTTGGTTCACTATATTTGCTAAGATATGGTCCGAAGAAGTTAGGGTTTTTACATGCTCCAAAATTCAGTCTCAAACATGTGTCCTAGGGAAAATCGTCATAACTTTATCTTCAAGAATTGGATTTGAATTCCATAAAAATTTCTTGAAATTGAACCTAATTTAGTTTCAAGAGGAGGAATTTCAAGGCCAAAGGTCAAAACAGTGACATGTCACAATCTGTACAAGTTCGTTAAATTGAACTAGTCCATAATTAGGTCATTGTGGGAGATTTCGTGTAACGTTGCCTTGAAGAATCGAATTTTGGCTTAAATTTTGGGTTGGGAAGAGGACATAGAAAGCTACCTCGGAAATAAGTTTCAAACCTTGGGAATATGAAATTACAAAGACACAACAGTTTCAAAATCAAGCTCCAAAAAGCAAGAAAAAAGTGTTTTTTTTTTTTAAATTTGCATAACTTTTCTTTCAAAGATCAGTTTGAAGTGATCCAAAGGAAATAATAAAGCATAGATATCATTATTTGGTTCCAAAATGCCTTGGAACAAAAAAATGGATACTCCTAGTAAACAACTATAAATATCTACTATGATGCATGAAGAAGAGCAAGAAATGCAACATGATATATCAAAATTATGAGACCAAGTGCAACAAAATTTTCTCTCACGAAAAGTAAAAAAAATGAATTGGAACCCATGATGAATGTTAAGATAGATGGTATAAAAAGGGCCATGGGAGTTTTGAATGATGGTTTAAAAGTAGACATGGAAACAATGGTGAATGTCAATATGAAAGGGTTGAAGGAAGGTTTGGTAAAGTTGCTAGAAGAAAGGCTTCCTAGTGGTGTGTGGACGATGTTGGACCCTCCAACGTTCAGGGGATCACCCCGGTATGAAGTCCCAACTAGACCTCACACCATTTGGGGTGGGAGTCCCATCTGGTATGATGGCCTGGTTTCCATTGTCTTAAGGATTTGCCTCAACTCTTGCTTGTTAGCACAGGAGAGTGGTCTGCTTTGTCTTCAGGAAGTGAGTTTCACATGCCTAGTGAGTGTAAGTGTACTCGTGTCAATGGTTCTTTCACCATAAAAGGGGAATATGGTGAAAGTGAGTTCCAGGTTGGATGGGATGCAGTCACAACTCGACTAGGAACACACAACACAATAAGACATGCACAACTTCCGGAGGAGTAGTCCACACGGATGCGGCAGTCACAACATACAAGTTAAGAAAACACGTATAGCACTCAATGGATCAGTCCAAACGAGTGCAATGGCTGTTACACCAAGCTTCATGTGAAAGGTCTATTTTGATGTCCGAGAGAGCAGTCTACATGGGAGAGACAATCTTAACAGCATATACAACACATTTCCATTAATAGAGTATGCATTACAACAAATGAAATAGTTTAGATGTAGAACACAGGTTAAAGAAACATGCATTACAAGTGTTAAAGATCAGTCTTACAACAGATATAATACATGTGTGAAAATGTGTTGGCCTGTGGCAGGCTTCTGAATTAAGTGAAAGTTCCAAGACACATCGTTACACCATACATCACTAACCCCGAGTGTGGGGCGTTGGAGCCACTGCTTACTCCTCAAAGAAAAGATTATAGACTCTCTTAGCTATGTGGGAGGAGTTGAGGTGAAAAGTCTTTTGCATGTACAAATGAGGGGGTATTTATAGCCAAGGGTGAAACTGACCCTTATGGTTGTTCAACTACCCTCATGACCATTTGACTTCCATGACTTTTTGACTTACATGACTCTTTGTTCAACAAGTGGGTCTCTTGGACTTCCACGTTACATCACATTGATTGACAACATAGCCCATAGTAGAGATGTGGGTGACATGACTCATGAAATGACTCGACATGACAATGCTGGTACATTCGTGTTGTTGCTGAAGTGCATGTCAAGCTTCAGTTCTGCTGGGTGATGGGTGTCTTCATGGTGTATCATAGCTTCACCTCCGCATGATGAAGTGCATGGAGTCCTCGATGGTCCTTGGTCCACTTGATGAAGCTCATTAATATTGTTCCTTGCTTGCATGTCGGAAGCCTTGACAGACCCATATGTTCATAAAGGTGCATGTTCATCACGTTCATTTGTTTCACATGCATCATTTGTTCGTCTGCTGGTGAACATGTCCTTCTGCATGTGCTCACTTTGTTCATCCCATTCATCGTCTTTCCATGTTTGTCAGTGTACCTATACCTGCAGTCACTCATGACGAGACGACATAAAATTCAAAACCCCCTAGTCTACCATAACACATGATCATTTCGGATGCAGGTGACCAGGAGAGGCAGCGAGGTTGTGAAGCGTGATGATGGCTCCGAGCACTATTGATGAAAACTATGAAAGAGTCACTAAGTGATGGAGACGGGCAATCTGAGTTGATAGTGACTGTCTGCAAGGTCTGGCTCGGTTGGGAGGAAAATTTGCGCATATTTTGGGAGGGACAGTTTGGGCTACAGGAAGGTGAGGTAGGCAGGATCTGCGCAGTTTTCAGAATGAGCGGGCAGCAAGGGATGGAAGGCTAAAACTGCGCAATTTTCTGGAGGAATAGGTTGGGCTGTGAGGAGGGTCAGCAGGCAAGGATTGCGCAAGTTTTTAGAGGAACTACCTGGGAGACCAACATCCAAAACTGCGCAATTCCAAGAGGGAACTAGTAGTTGGTTGCTGGGGTCACTGACAGCCAAAACTGCCCAATTCCCATAGGGAACTGGCAGTTGGTTGTTGGGGTCACTGGTAGCCAAAACTGCACAATTCCCAGAGGGAATTAGCAGTTGGTTTCTCAGTCACTAGTAGTAGAAACTGCACAATTCTCGGAGGGAACTGGCAGTCTGCTGCTAGGAGCTAGTTGCGAGGAAATTTCACTGACGCTGGGAGGTCGGCCTGCTAATCATCTCTATGCAATTTCTGAGCTAATCTGACTGATGTTCAATGGAAGGCATGTTCATGAACACTACGTAATTTCTAAGATGAACGTTTAGTCGGCTGTCGGGATGACTGACTCGCAAAATTGCAGAATTTTCTAAGGGAGACAAGGATAAGAACTTGGTGTCTGTCCAGCCTATCTGTGAAATTTCCTCAGTCAAATATGCAAGTAATGGCAATGGCCTCTGCGAAATTTTTGAGGGGAGTCAGTCCCGGGGTGACTACCAGGTTTGATTGTCTGAGTGGACAGCATGACAGTTGATTGAATTGCTTGCGGGCTTGAAAAGACTCGCTTGGTGCTTCTACGTTGTTCTAGTTAACAGTCGATCAAGTCAATGGCGGGATGATGGTCTGGCTGTTAGAAGGGAGTCTAGTCATTATAACTTCAGCAAAAATGATTAAATGTGTGAATGATCGAAATATGCATAGGTGATCATACGAACACACACTCGCATGACTCGACGATGAAGCGACCCACACCATCCAAACACACATGTTCAACATGACTAACCAACGGTGCAAGTGACAAGCGCGACACTCGTGATTGACCATTCATTGATCGAGACAACGCTTGCGTGATAGTGAATATGAATCTGTGTGTGAGTGCAACAGATGCTTTCATATCAATCAAAACAAGCACATATGAAGCGAATACTTTGAGCATAACCAGAACATGGTCACAAGCATGACTTAGACACCAGCACGCAGAAACTTGAATGAAATGAAAAAGCAAGGCAGATGCAAATACTTACACAAGCTCACGGGGTGAACTCGAGTGTGTGTAGTCATCAAGTGAAACTCTCAAGGGAAGCTCTGAAATTGGTGCAGGCCAAAATTTTGGACGGTGGTTGTAGCCGCTACAACACTTGGAAACATAGTGGTAGAACTTTAGCTTCTTTGTTTCAATTCATTGCTAGCACAGGGCCTTGGTATTTCAAGGAGTATTGAATCGTTGCACGGGTTACTTTAGTTTCCCCACTTACCCCGTGGACATACATGGTTCACCCTTTCCCAACTTAGTCAAACACAATCAAAAGTTTAGCTTAGATCTCAGTATTTCGAATCCGAGAAGGGTAGTTTGGTTCGTGAGTTAACGATTTTCATAGTATAAATTTTCATTTCTGGTGTTTCTCTACTGCCAGCAGCCTTGGACAGTACCCCGATGGAGTCATGCATGAACACACACATTGCTCCACTTACAGCGAACCTAGTCAGTACCCCAGTGGAGTTGGATGCTTCACCTCTCTGCCCAGGAAGCCCTTCTCTTCTTTCGCCTTTGTATTTTTCAAGAGGACTTTGCATAGGCACTTATTTATTTTTGGGGCAGAAGATGGATCCTGAATTATTGAGAGTAGAAGATGTTGTTCCTTCAGATAAGCATGTAAGACCTCTGACATAGGTTTTCTCGTTTATATTTTCCCCTTATCCATTTCTACTAGTTGGATGAGCTTGAACACAGAGCAAAAGGTTGAGTATAGGCATGGGACTTCCCAATGTGGACACAAGTTCATGGTTGGACCAAAACTTCCCTTACAGACGATTCATATCTTTCGTCAGGACTTCATCAGCCGAACGTTATAACCAGGCATAGAGAAGATGGACACAAGACTGGCTAGGTGCTGTAGTGTCAAAAGTCAATTCAAATTTCAGCCACATACTCTATTCAAAAGTTATAGCGTAGTAGTTGGCAACACTTATTTCCGAAAACAAAAATAGTAGTATATCAAACAAACAAAACGCACATGAACAAAAATAGTAAGCAGAACAAAACAAAGCAAAAACAAAGATAATAAGAAAAACAAACTAAATGGAAACAACAAGCAGCAAGGAAACTATGTACATGGCACGAGCATGACCCAACCTACAGAAAATAATGCTTGAGGTCTTGGTCATTGACAGGAAGGTTTTCAATCCTCCCACCAAGTGATTACAAATGGCATGTGTGGGCCAAGCTTCTTGTATACTAGTGCAAGTCCACCAGGTTCCACTACTAGAACCTGTTGGCATTCTAGAAAACCTTCAAGTGAAGACAACACCATTGTTTCAGGTACTACATGCAACATGGGCTCGGATGATGGCATGGGGTAGTTGTTTTCATTCCAGTAAGGGTTCAAGTTTCTGAAGTCAATGCGTAAGCGAATTTTCCTAGATTTCTTACGTGCCGGATTTAAATTAGAAAACCAAGTATGGTGACGAATTTTGCAAGTAGTACAACCACTTAAAATTTTAGTCAATTTTTTCTGTAAAAGGAGTGTAAACAACATGTATGTGTTACCAGGTCTTTGTTGCAATGCCTTGTCTCCTCCTTTACCTAGGATATCATGTTGGATTTCTCATGTGTAGAGAGTTTTCAGGTCATCATCTACCCAAGTAGACCCATCCTGGTACTATTTAATCAAGAGGTCAACGATTTTCCACTACTATGGTGTGTAGCTTGCACCAAGATTGGCCATGTTTGGATCATGACAGGTTCCCAGGATGCTTTGTTCATTCGTAGCAGTGGTCCTTCATGTGTTCAACATGATAGCTTCATACTCAGCGTCGTTCTTTGTGTATTCAAACTTCAAAAAGCTTGAAATCGTGGATTTTCCATTATTTCGAAAGATAGAGATACACTTGGTCCTTGAGCCACAATGTGTTCCCGATTTGTCAAAACTCATGGCCCATAGCTCATCCGTACATGGATCATTTGGCGTGCTAGTATTACTTCTACTACCGTTGCTTCTACTACTGCTACTATTGGAAAAAAAAACTATACAAGTTTCATTACCATTAGTTAGGCAAGGAAGGAGTCCCAACTGCTTGTCTGATGAGGTTATAGATGGTCGTGCAGGATAACACTCCAATGTTGTTTCCAGGAGGCAATTGTCGAACATGAGTTCTACGAAGGCCAACAGTTCGTTCTCACCGTTAAGGGGAGTGACATTGTGTTTCATATACCTCTCAGATAACACCTGGATTTGGTTACATTTTCCCTTGTACAGAAGCCACATGTGAGACTAGTCTGTAGCAAAATATCCATTTAGCTTGCTGGACTAGTCTCTGCTGAGTAACAGGCCATATGCTTCGGGTATGTCCACAACAACTATGTTGATGCATTGATGGACTCGACTGTAATGAGATAGTCAAATGATCACATCCCGCATTTCACTAATGGCTGGTACTGATGTTCTATCAATTTGGATGATTCTCGTGGATGTTTTGCTCCATCATGCATTGGTCTTCTTAGCAATGGAGAGCGGCATGACATTAGCTACCGCACCAGAATCAACCAAGCAGTTGTGAACATTGTAGTTGAAAACTTCAAATGAAAGCAAGAATGGGGGGAAACCTGAGTTTGCTTCTTCCATGTGGAGTGTATTGAGTACAGTGGATAGTAATCTGGGAGGTGTTCATGCTCCCTTGCTGGTAGAGGTTGTGTTGTCTGTTTCTATCTATCCCAATGCACGCGGCAAGATATCTCGCTAACTCTGGACTTTGGCTAACTTTAACAAACTGATATTTTCTCGAGTTTTATTCATGTCATCAACTATGTTGTAGTCCATTGGTGGTAGACTCACCGAGGTGTCTGGGGCAGAATGAATGTTTGTTCTGTCCAGCGAAGTGCTTTGTAACTTGTTGCTCATGGATGTAGTCTTATCCGCTGTTGTCTTCTTGTACTTGCTTTGTGTTTGTTTCTTTGAGACAGCTGGTGGATCAGCCTTCTTTATCAGTTGTCTCACCTTCTCTTGCATTTCCCCAAGTGTAGGGGGAACCCCTTTACTCCTAATATGGTAACGATCATTTTGCTTTTGGGGCTGCTTCTCGGTGGTTGTCTTCAAGACTACTTGCGAGCACTGATATGCATTCACCACATGCCCAAAACTTGGCGTTTCATCAGGTGCAACCTCTTCGTCATCATCAGTGTCTTCCAGCTACTCCTACATATCGCCTTCTGGATCGAGTGTATTATGACAAACAAAGCTAACAACTCTTTTCAAATCCGAACAAGAGTTCTCGAGGTGAAACTCTTCATGGAAGGAATAGAAATTAGGATCAACACACTGATCAAGTTGGAACATAGGCTTCTACGTAGTTTTCGAAGCGAACCATTTGTTTCTTGATGAGCCGGTCGATGAACTGCTTGCCTATCTCTATCTGGGTGGATGATTTCTTGCAAATTTGTTCATTTTCAATTACTTGAGTTCAGACATTTAGGTGGTCAAGTTCTTGACAAGGCGAGTGAGGGTCCCAATATCAATTGCTTCCTTGTCTCTACCCTTGCTCGTCATTTCTTGGGGCTTCCTACTCACATCCTTGGAGTCTTTTGTTGATTCATCATCCTTGATGACTCCGATTGTGCACATGTCTTTTTCAACAATAATAGCCTCTTCGCAACTTTCCAAAAGTGTTGGCTTCACAGCTTGCTTGACGAACTGTGCAATAGTGGTCGGCAGCGAAGATGTGTAATAGTCAATAGTGATGAAGTCATGAGGTTTAGTGTCTACTGCAAATTTGTTCAAAATACGCATAAACCTCTGAATAAAGTCTTTCACTTTCTCTTTTCCCTCCATCTTGAGGCTTCACAATTCTTTGAGTAGCATGGTTGGGATCTTGTCATCAGCAGACTTCTCAAGGAACATACGTTTGAAAGAACCCAAGTTTTTTATGGAGTTAGGTGGAAGGTTGTGATACCAAGTAATTGCGCAGCCATCCAAGGTACATGGGAACAATATACATGCCACGTCGTCATAACATACCTCAAGGGTCTGCAGTTGTAGGTAGAAGTTGTCTAAGTGGTCTTCAGCCTTCACCATGTCATTAGGGTTGAAATTTATGTTCATTCTCTCCACTCGCTTGGGCACCTTGTGCATAACAGCCAAGAGAGCCAATGGTCCCTCAGTCATCCATTCAAGATTTGGGTTAGCCATCTCTTTGTCTTCTTCATCCTCTTCCTCTCTTTCAAAGTCTGATGGTTCTAGATATGAGTCTGTCAGTTCGTCTCCTCCTCCACCTCCTCTTCTACCTTCCCCTCCGCCTCCTATACCGGAGTTTGATCCCAAGATCACAAGGGTGCCTTGTTCATATTCAAGGAAGATTGGAGGTTCCTCTCCGTCTTCAATAGCTTCTTCTAGACCTTCAATTGTGGCAAGGATTTCTTCTTCAACTGATGATACAAAAACTCTTGTGGGAGTGGATTTTGGCTTCCTAAATGTGTGTGGAAGATGTTGTATGTCTGGGATCAGTCTTACTGCTTTCGCGAACTAGTGAGTGATGGGACGGAAAAATTGAAGGTGTTTATATGAAATCTCGTGTTCAATTTTGGGAGTTGAGTAGTAACCAACTGCAGAGTCACATGTAGGTGAGAGGGAGTGTGAATTACTTCCTTGACCAGATGGTTGATGAGTGAGTGTGAGGGGAATTTCAGCCACGTACAATTGGCAGCCTCCTTCTAGCACTAGAAATGTTGAGGGTGTTGGACTCGCCAACATCTAGGTGATCACCCCGGTATGAAGTCCCAACTAGAACTCACACTGTTTGGTATGGAGTCCCATCTGATATGATGGCCTGGTTGCCATTGTCTTAAGGATTTGCCTCAACTCTTCCTTGTCAGCACAAGAGAGTCGTCTTCTTTGTCTTCCAAAAGTGAGTTTCGTGTGCCTGGTGAGTGTAAGTGTACTTGTGTCAATGGTTCTTTCACTGTAAAAGGGGAATATGGTGAAAGTGAGTTCCAGGTTGGATGGGATGCAGTACCAACTCAGCTAGGAACACACAACACAACAGGACATGCACATCTTCTGGAGGAGCAGTCCACACGGATGCGGTAGTCACAACATACAAGGTAAGATAACACGTACATCACTCAACGGATTAGTTTGAACGAGTGCAACGGTTGTTACAACAAAATTCATGTGAAAGGTTTGTCTGATGTTCGAGAGCATAGTCTACACAGGTGAGAAAGTGTTAACAACATATACAACACATTTCCATTAATAGAGTATGCATTACAACAAATGAAACAGTTAAAATGTAGAACACATGTTAAAGCAACATGAATTACAAGTGTTAAAGATTAGTGTTACAACATATACAATACATGTGTGAAAACGTGTTGGCTTGTGGAAGGCTTTTGAATTAAGTGAAAGTTCCAAGACAAATCGTTACACCATACATCACTAACCCCCAGTGCGGGGCATTGGAGCCACTACTTACTCCTGAAAGAAAAGATTACAGACTCTCCTGGCTATGTGGGAAGAGCTGAGGTGAAAAGTCTTTTGCATGTATAAATGAGGGGGTATTTATAGCCGAGGGTGAAACTGACCCTTACGGTTGTTTGACTACCCTCATGACCATTTGAATTCCATGACTTTTCGACTTACATGACTCTTTATTCAACAAGTGGGTCTCTTGGACTTCCACATTACATCACATTGATTGAAAACATAACCCATAATAGAGATGTGGGCGACATGACAGTGTTCGTACATTCATGTTGTTGCTGAAGTGCATGTCGAGCTTCAATGCTCCTGGGTGATGGGTGTCTTCAAGGTTTATCACAACTTCACCTCTGCGTGGCGAATTGTGCGGAGTCTTTGATGGTCCTTGGTTCGCTTGATGAAGCTCAAGAATGTTGTTCCTCGCTTACATGTTGGAAGTCTTGATAGGCTCATATGTTCATGAGGGTGCATGTTTGTTGCGTTCATCCATTTTGCATGCATCGTTTGTTCATCCATTGGTGAATCTATCCTTCTGCATGTGCTCCCTTCATTCATCCATTTGTCGTCATCCCATGTTTGTCGGTGTACCTGTACTTGCAGTCACTCATGACGATACGACATCAAATCTAAAACTTCCTAGTCTACCATAACACATGATCATTTCGGATGCAGGTGACCAGGAGAGGCAGTAAGGTTGTGAAGCGGGATGATGACTCTGGAACTACTGATGAAAAATGCACGAGAGTCACTTAGTGATGGAGACGGGTAATCTGAGTCGATAGTGACTGTCTGTGAGGTCTGGCTTGGCTGGGAGGCAAAATTGTGTAAATTTTGGGAGGGACAGTCCAAGCTGGAGGAAAGCAAGGTAGGTAGGATTTGTGCAGTTTCTGGAACAAATGGAAGCAGGGGATGGAAGGCCAAAATTGCACAATTTTCTGGAGGAATAGGTCAAGCTGTGAGGAGGGTCAACGGGCAGGGATTGCACAGTTTTTAGGAGGAACTTTCCGGGAGACTGGCAGCCAAAACTATATAATTCCTAGAGGGAACTGGTAGTTGGCTACTGGGGTCACTGCTAGCCAAAACTATGCAATTCCTAGAGGGAATTGGCAGTTGTCTACTCAGTAATTGGCAGTAGAAACTACACAATTCCTTAATGGAACTGGTAGTCCACTGCTAGGAGCTGCTGGCGGGGAAATTGCACTGAGGCCGGGAGGTCAACCTGCTCATCATCTCTACACAATTTTTGAGCTAAGCTGACTGATGGGAAGCGGAAGGCCTACTCATCAACACTGCGCAATTTCTGAGATGAACATTTGGTCGGTTGTTGGGATGGCTGACTGGGAAAACTGTGCAATTTTCTGAGGGAGACAGGGACGACACTTGTTGTTTGTCTTGCCTGTCTATGCAATTTTCTCATTCATTTGTGTGAGTAAGGCTAGTGGCCTCTGCGTAATTTTTGAGGGGAGTCAGTCCCAGGGTGACTGTCAAGTCCGACTGTTCGGGTGGCCAGCATGAGAGTTGATTGAATTTCTTGTAGAGAACGCAACTTGAAAAGACTCGCTTGGTGCTTCTATGCTGTTCTAGTTGAAATTCGGACGAGTTGATGGCAGGATGATGGTCCGGATGTCAGAGGGGAGTCTAGTCATCAGAAATTCAGCAAAAATGACTAAGTGTGTGAATGATCGAAATATGCATAGGTGATCATACGAACGCACACTCGCATGACTTGATGACAAAGTGACCCAAACCATCCAGACACACATGTTCAACATGACTAACCGATGGTGCAAGTGACAAGTGTGACACTCGTGATTGACCATTCATTGATCGAGACAACGCTTTCATGACAGGGAATGTGACTCTGTGTGTCGAGTGCAACATATGCCTTCATAGCGAACACAACAAGCACATGCAAATCGAAGACTTTGAGCATAACCATAACATGGTCACAAACATGACTTAGAAACCAGCATGCAGAAACTTGAATGAAATGAACAAGAAAGGCGGATGCAATGACTCACACGATCTCACGGGGTGAACTTAAGTGTGTGCAGTGATCAAGTAAAACTCTCAAGGGAGGCTCCGAAATTAGTGCAACCCAAAATTTTCTAGGGTGGTTGTAGCCACTACAACATGGTGATAAGGTATTTCATAAAATTCATGAAGAGAACAAATGGAATGTGAATCATGATTTTAGAAACTCTAAATTTGGGATGAATACCAACCATAGTCCAAAGATCGATATGCAAAAGTTTTATGGAAAGGATCTGGTAACATGGATACTACAAATCGAGTGGTTCTTTGATCTACATGATGTGCAAAACACACAAAAGGTATGCATTGCATCTTTATATTTAAAACCCAATCAATTTGTATGGTATTGATTGATTTGTTCCCATAGATCACTAGTCACTTGGACAATTTTTACGAAGGAATTGATAGCACATTATGAGGATGTAAATAACAATACTTTCTTTAGCCAAATAATAAATCTCAAACAAAAGGGACCAGTTGGAGAGTACATTGAGGACTTCCAAATATTTATTATGAAGGTAACAGATATTCCATAGGATCATTTGATTGATGTCTTCTTAGGTAATTTAAAGTATAACATCCAAAATGACATTCATTTTTAGGAACCTAAGTCATTGGACAATGCATTCAAAGTGGCAAGAAAAGTTCAGAGCAAAATTATGGCAATAAGGAGGTCTACCACTCACAACTATAAATATGGAAGTATTGTCACTCCTAGCTTCCCATAACTTGCAAGGTTGACACAAAATCAACTTGAGGAAAAAAGAGCAAAAGGGTTTCGTTACCATTGTGATAGAAAATACACTAAAGGTCATAAGTGTGCGTAGAAGAAATTATTTAACATAAATTGTGAAAAGGAGGAAGAAAAGAAATAAGAAACATAAAAATAAGAAGATATACACCAAGAACCAACTCTAGGGGCTGAAGAGAAAGAAACAAATACAACCATATCTTGTAATGCATTGGTGGGAATTATCACTCCTCAAACTCTCAAAATAGAAGGATATATCAAGAAAAAATGTACTAATGTTGATTTATTCGGGTAGTACTTATAATTTTATTCATTCTAAGATAGTTAAGGATTTGAATTTATTTATATATCCAACACCAGAATGTCAATTAATGGTGGAAAATGGAGGAGCTATAAATTGCTCAAAGAATTTCCATAATATCAATCTAACCATGGGGGAATATGTATTGAATAGTCCAATTATTTCCATTCCAAAGGGTGGTGAGGATGTTGTATTAGGATTCCAATGGTTATAATCATTGGGATGATAGTTTTTAATTTTCAAGAACTTTTCTTGATATTTTTATCAGAAGAAAAAGAAATTTAATTAAGGGGTATCACAGGGAAACCTGAAAAGATAATAAGCTCTAATGGCGTGACAAATATTTTGAAGAAGTAAAACGAGGGTTCATTGCACAATTATGTTCTCTAGATGTTCACACATCTATGCCATCCATTTCTCTAGATCTCCAAAGAGTTCTTTACAATCATTCCAAGGTATTTGATACCCCCAAAGGTCTCCCACCTATTTGCGATCATGATCTTGCTATTCACTTGATTCCAGAAAGTGTTCCTCCAAACATTAGACCTTATAGATATCTCTATGCCCAGAAGAGTGAAATTGAACATATGGTTGCAAAAATGCTAGAGGAAGGTATAATTCAACCTAGCCAAAGTTCTTTTTCCTCTCCAGTAGCATTGGTGCACAACAAGGATGGATCATGCCATATGTATAGGGATTATAGGGAGCTAAACAGACTAACTATTAAAGATAAGTTTTCCTTTCCTATCACTAATGAATTTTTGGATGAACTACATGGAGCAATTTACTTCACCAAGATGGATCTTCATTCAGGATATCATAAAATTAGAATGAAAACATAAGGCATTCTGAAAACAACATTTAGAACTCGTGAGGGTCATTATAAATTTCTGGTCATGCCTTTTGGCCTTACTAAAATGCCTTCCACATTTCAAGGTTTGATGAATTCCACTTTCAAACCCTTCCTTATAAAATTTGTATTAGTATTTTTTGATGATATACCAATCTATAGAAAGTCTTGGAAAGACCATGTTCAACATGTTGAAAGGCTACTCAAACTATTGGGGGAGAACCAACTGTATGCAAAACTATCCAAATGTTTCTTTGGGGTAGAGGAAGTGGAATATTTGGTTCATATTGTATCCCATGACAATGTTAGGGTATACCTTAACAAAAGTTAAATCCATCAAGAAATGGAAAATCCCCACAAACTTAAGGAATCTTCAAGGATTTCTCACGTGGATAGGGTATTATCGCAAATTTTTTAAGAATTATGAGAAGATAGTAGCACCTCTAACAACATTACTTAATAAAGATTCATTTTATTGGACTCCAGAAGCAACTAAGGCCTTTGAACATCTTAAAGAGGCAATGTGTCAAGCTCTAGTATTAGCTACACTAGATTTCACAAAAATCTTTATTGTGGAATGTGATGCCTCTAGAAATAGGATTGGTGTTATTTTAATGCAAGAAGGAAGACCCATTTCTTTTGAAAGTTGCCCAATCAAGGGAAAGTATTTACAGAAAGTTATTTATGAGAAGGAAATGTTGGCAATCCTGAATGCTTTGAAGAAATGGTGCACCTTACTTGATGGGAAGACACTTCAAGGTAAAAATAGATTATGATAGTCTTAAATACTTATTGGAACAAAAATTATCTTCAGAAGAGTAGCAAAAATGGATCACAAATATGTTGGTTATGACTTTCAAATCATCTACAAAAAAGTGAAGATAAATGTTATTACAGATGCACTCTCAAGAAGGGATGAGGACGTGGAAGCATTTCTCTATGCCATTTCTATTATCCAACTTGATTGGATAACTAAAAAAGGGATGAATGGAAGAATGACAAAGAAGTGTGGACACTCATTCAAAAGTTGTAGAAATATCTCAGTACTTTTGATACATTTATCTGGAAAAATGATTGATTATGGTAAAAATATAGTTGATATCTGATATCTAGAAATTTGTGGTAGAATGTTTAATTTGCCAACAAAATAAAGTTGAGATAATTAATACCCCATGTCTATTACAACCTCTATCCATTCCAATTCAGCATTGGGAGGAGGTCTCTATGGATTTTATCACAGGTTTACCCAAGTCCAAAGGAAAGAGTGTCATCATGGTGGTAATTGATAGACTTACTAAGTATGCACACTTTTATGAACTATCTAATCCTTTCAAAGGCAGTACAATTGCTACTGAATTTATGAAAACAATTCAAAAGCTACAGGGAAACCCAAATATTATTATAAGTGACAGAGATCCAATTTTCACTGGAAATTTTTGGACATAATTATTTTCTTGTCTTGGTACTCAATTAACTCATAACTCATCTTATCATCCTCAATCTAATGGACAAACTGAGATAATGAACAAATGTTTGGAGGTATATATTTGTTTCTTCGTATTTGATAAACAAACACAATGTGTCAAGTGGTTAAATATGGAAGAATGTTTGTAAAACACTTCCTTCCATACCATAGAAAAAATGACCCCATTTATGGCACTGTATGGATATCATCCACATTCTATCACATCGTCTTTAAGAGAAAATTATAAGGTTCAAGGAATGGAAGATCACATCGAGCATCAACAACAAGTTCTCCAACTCTTAAAGGATAACCTAAATCTTACGCATAATTGAATGAAACAATAGGCAGATCAGCATCACAGTGAAAGGAGTTTTGATGTAGGAAATTAGGTATTTTTACGGCTACAATCATACAAACAAATGTCCCTCAACCAAGCTAAGAAGGATAAAAATTATCACCCAAGTATTATGGTCCTTACAAGATGTTGCAAAAGATTGGTACTATGACATACAAATTGGAGTTGTCTCTGTCTTCTTGAGTACACCCAGTTTTCCATGTTTCATGCTTAAATAAGGTTATATGTGACAGGCTTTGAGTTCAAATAATATTCCCATAATTTGATGAGGAAGGAAAAATCATATTGGATCTTGAAGAAGTCACGGAAACAAGAACCTCACAGCTACAAAATTGATCTATTCGGAATATCTCACTAAGTGGAAGAACTTACCCACTAATATTCCACATGGGAGGATGATAATTTCATACAGAAGCATCCAAAACTACTCAATCATTGAGGACAACACTTTTTTGAAGGAGAGGGGCAGTTAGGTCCCTATAATACTAGTGTAGCCCCCATATTGTTATTATTGTGCCCCATAGAAGCCCACTATTGTTATTGTTGAGCACTTACATTATTATTGTTATGTATGACCTTATTATTTTATGACCCTTTAGACTCCTATATATACCATGGAGGTCTTGTCATTTGTATCATCCAATAATTGTTCATTTATGTGATGTAAAGGAGGTTTCCCCCTTAATAAAAGCTCATTTTCAAGTCATTGATCTATCTTTTATTTTTGTTTTGTGATTTGGTTACATAAGAATAGGGTACATGTCGGTTTTAGAGATTTGTTCTCTAGTTTTGTGAACCCTTGTGGTTCTAGGAGCTTGGTGGCTCCGAGAGCTTGTTGGCTCTAGTATGGCTCGGTGGCCATGGATTTCTAGTGGGGAACTTGGTTTGGAGATAATCAAAGAGTCCTAGTTTAGGCTTTGGCACTGACTGAGGGGTTATATCAGTTTGGTTGTTTGGCACTTATACATTGGACAACAATGGAGCTCTTATAGCTACAGTTGAGACCATTCTAGCCAACAATACGTCATCCTAGAAGGTGGGCACCACCAAGATATTTGGGCGGGGCCACTTGGGTGTTGGTAAGGGGAATGTGAGCTTATAGTTGGAGATTGAGGTTGTTGGGGTTGGTTCCATGGCTCGGGTTTTGTTGTTCGGTCACAATTGTTGCCCATATTTGTTGCCCCAACTCGAGGGTGAATTGTGGCTGAGATTATGAGCCAAATAGTCTACAACTAGGAGGAACGTCGAGATCCCATAACTAGTTGGGAATTTTATTTAGATAAGTCCTCCTCATGCCATGATATATGTGTGTGTACTTTTACATGTATTTTCATGTTTTGATAATAAACCCTAAAATGGGTAATTGTAGTATATATGTGTCATGCCTTATATTGTGGGCTATGTGATTGTTAAGCCTAGTTGGGGTTTGGTATAATGATATGTATTGTTTCAATTGTGTGTGCTTATGTATGGCTTTATATGGATGTGTATGGATATACCTACATATGTTGTGTTTAATTATTGTTTTTTTTAAACCCTAGTATCAGGATTCTCGATAATTCGATGTTAATAAACATTTATTTTCGTTGTGTTATTTATCTATATTTTATATATAACAAGTACTACATATATAACATGAAGTGCGGAATTTTATAATAATTATAATTTCCACACCCAAGATAAATTTTATGACAAATTTATGTATGTACATATGCTTCAGCAATTAATTTAATTATCTTCATTAAAAAATAGTTAAGTGATGTTGCCCATCACTATAACCATCTATATCTACAAAATTTAATCTAAACTTGGAATAAAATTTATCTCCAATCTAACCAACCATTACTTATAAGATATAAACATAACTTTTCATTTAAAAAATTAAAAACATTATATGCTACAACATTGGTTGAGCATCCACATCTACAGAAGGTTTGATCTAAACTTGAGACTTCTTGTCAAAGTTGGTTTGTAATCTAACCAACCATTACCTGTAAGATAGAGACAATAATTTTTATGTGATATTTTTATATTTTAAATATGTGTGAAATTTTTATATTTTAAATTTGTGTGGTGAGTAAGCGTGATGAAGATACGTGGGATTTATTAGTAAATTTATATTATGGATTTATATTGAAAATTTAGAATTAGTTAAAATATAATTTAATATACTGATGATGATGATGATGGTTAACATCTACTGAGATTAAACTTTGGTTTATCGGACATAAAGAAAACAAATTATTTAGTTTTATTTAAGATTTTATTCTTATGCTCAAAAATATTGGAGAGAATCCTCCAAAGCTCACTATAACTTTCACATCGTAAAAGGCTAGGAAAGTATTGCAACAGAGATTATGAAATTGAGATCTAATGTGGTTGTACACGGGGTACTCTAAGAGGAAGTGATTTTCATCCTCATGTTCATATTCTCACAGAGATGGCAGATCCTTTCCATCCATTGTGTCCAAGGACCTGTTTCGCTATGGAGTTCATGAGAGTTCATTCTAATCTTGGTTACAATAATTTTCTTCTTTGATCTAGTTAAAACCGATAGATAATATTAAAATGTAGTTTAAAAAAAACAATAGCACATATGGGCAGTTCAACTATTTAACTTTTTTGAATGGAAATGGGAGGAATCGAGAATTTTACGAAGAAGCAAAGTGATATATTTCTAGTAATTATATTGATTTATAGATTTTTTTTAACAAATAATGAAAATGACTATAAATTCATAATATAAATTTACAAGGATTTTTTTTTTTCGAAAACATTATATCAAAATTTATTTGTCCACGTGTTTCGAACCATCTAGCGTAGTGTGGTTCATCATCATGAAAAATCATATCACGGCATCAGATTAAATAGGGATAACAATGTAGAAAAATAATTTTTAAACATTAGAATCTAGCCATTAGTTTTGACTCGAAATTATTTTTTATTAATAAAAGCATTTTAATATAATGAAAGTAACTCTTAAAACATAACTCTTAATTAGGATTTTTTTAAATAAATTATAATAATAGTTATTATTTTTAATAAATTATAATTAGATAAAAATATTTAAAACTAAATACATTAATAATTTTGTTCATATTGAAATAATTTATTGAGGACAAAATTGAATAAATAAGTCAAATAAATGGGTAAATAATTAATTTTGAATAAATAGATAAATAGTTTATTTATTTGATGATGATGATGATGATGATGGTTTATGTCTGTTGAGACCAAACATTGGTCTATCGGACCTAAAGAAACAAATTATTTATTTTGATTTAAGATTTTATTCCTATGCTCAAAAAGCTTGGAGAGAAGCCTCCCAAGCTCACTATAATTTTGACATTGTAAACAGCTAGGAAGGTAAGTATTGTAACAAAGATTGTGAAACTAAGATCTAGGAAGGTAAGTATTGTAACAAAGATTGTGAAACTAAGATCTAATATGGTTGTACGCAGGGCACTCTAAGAGGAAGTGTTTTTCATCCTTGATGTTCCTATTCTCACATATATGGCAGATCCTTTCCATCCATGGCGTTTTAGGAACTGCCCAACGACCTGTTTCACTATGGAGCTCATGAGAATTCGTTCCAATCTTTGCTATATTAATTTTCTTCTTTGAGCTAGTTAAAATAGAGAGATACTTTTGATCTTCTAGGGTGGGGTTGATGACCTTCTTATAATAACTTAATTTTCTTTTAGCCACTAAATCTTTCTCACACCACATTTTTTCTTTGAACTTGATGGCGAGGGTGCAGGCGTTAGAGACAATTTCTCTATTCTACCCGCAAGTTCTTCAACGACTTGATCAATTTCCCTTTCTTCTGTTCTGGGCGCATCAGTCATTAAACTGATATTTCATTTCTTTTTTAAAAACCCCACTATCGGCTTTATTATCAAACCGTGGCTTTTCGGTGAGGTCTTTAAAGCGATATCCAATTGCAATACAATGTATATATATGCCACGTTTGTTCTCCCTTAGCTCTTTGTCCCAATGCAAGATCGCATCGGCGGT
Source organism: Pinus tabuliformis (assembly GCA_031772625.1). Lineage (NCBI taxonomy): Eukaryota > Viridiplantae > Streptophyta > Pinopsida > Pinales > Pinaceae > Pinus > Pinus tabuliformis. The sequence goes on along the minus strand of CM062814.1, from coordinate 4,121,948 downwards.
AGTTATAGGTGGGGCCTTACCATGGACTAAGGCTCGTATATAATGAACCGACGATTATATATATCTCCGCCCTCTCTATGCTATTTCGGTAGATGTATATACAAATCGGTGATCGCTCAAAAATAGTCTTCTTTTCTCCGGACCTGATACACCTATAAGCACCCTTTAATATGTCGCCAGTTCCGATTTTGGCAGTCAGTTCAATTAACAACCTCCCACCTCCGAAATGACGGACTCAGCGATATGTATATGTTGCAGTTTATATCCTCCCGCTCCTAAACTCGGAACTCGGTCCCTGTTACGCTATGGCTCCCCTCCGAACCGAAATACTTTGTAAACCGCTCACAACTAACGTTTTAAAGGACCTCTCGACGCCAATATAGTTCGGAACCACGATGGTAAGGACTTACAGTCATAAAGTTTCAATCCGCTACAACCACTTAATGGGAATTGCAAGAGTTCTTAGGATAGTAGAGACATAAGCGCAATTGTAAATTCAAAGCCTGTAGAAACATAAAACGAGAGGGAAATGATTTCAATTATTAATACACATTATTTGCAGCATGAGGGAATAGAACCATTCACCACCGTCGGCACTATCCAACAATCTATGCACGCATATTACAGTGTCATTAATAAGAGACACCGAGAGAGCAATTTTTTTTTTTAATATTACTATGCACTCGCTCCTCTCCTCCGTCTGATGAGAGCTTCGCTACCTCTTTATTTATAACTAAGGATAAGCCCTTTCTGTCCTTATCCGATACAAAGAAAAACATGCTTTACAGGATGATTTAAAGCTTGAAAAGCTCTGTTACAAATAGCATGATTTATTGCTAGAATTTATTCTATTTTTAACTAAGAAAGCATAGAAATTGCAGGCTAAAGGACCCCACTCCCTTGCCTGTAGATTTTTTTGGATTTTTGGAATAATTTGGAAGATTTCTCCCCTCTGAGTCACATGCTCCCGCATTAGACTCCTGAGGACAAAATTATTCATGGGCTCTTGTCCATGAGCTCATCTACAGATTTGCCCAATTTTTGTAGAATGTCTTCTGTAACCCAAGTAGCTTCAATGATTGGCTGTCCCTTCCATTTCACCAGATACTGGAAATATTCTCGTCCCCTTGTCTTTTTATACACTTTCTTATCCATAATTCTTTCTGGCTGTAAATCCTTGGTTGTGGGTAACTGTTTTACCCAGTCAATCTCTGGAGTCTCTTGATCCTGTGCTATATCATCTGCAGCTTCATTCTCATACTTGTACAAGTCTGCAACATTAAAAATTGGTGATATTCCCACACCAGGTGGTAATTCAATTTCATAAGCATTTGCAGAGAATTTCCTCAGTATCCTGCATGGTCCAATTTTCTTGGATTTTAACTTATTATACTTTCCCTTTGGAAATATCTCCCTTCTAAGGTGCGCTAAAACCAAGTCTCCAACTTCAAAGTTCATTTCTCTTCTCCTCATGTCTGCTCTGGTTTTATATTGAATGTTGTTGTCTTGTAGCTGTTGTTTCACCTGTTCATGTATCGCCTACATTCTTGAAGCAAAGTCTTCACCTTCTGCACTTCTTATTTCTTCTTTTCCCAAGTTCCTTAATTCAGATATTCCCCTTGGGTGCATTCCATAAACAATATGGAATGGGCTCTGTCCTGTGCTCCTGTTTGGTGAGTCATTATATGCATATTCAACTTGTGGTAAAACTTGATCCCATTGCTTTGGATGTTCTGCAGTAAAGCTCCTCAAAAGATTGCCTAAACTTCTGTTCACAACCTCAGTCTATCCATCAGTTTGTGGATGATAGGCAGAACTGAAACTTAATTTAGTTCTCGGCTTCTTCCATAGTGTTCTCTAGAAATGTCCAATGAACTTTGAATCTCTGTCTGAAACAATGCTTTTGGGCAACCCATGTAATCTTACAATTTCTTTAAAAAACAAGTTAGCAATGTGAGAAGCATCACTAGTTTTATAACATGGAATAAAGTGTGACATTTTTGAAAATCTGTCCACTACAACAAAAATTGAATCATAGCCTCTTTGAGTCTTTGGCAGTCCTAGCACAAAATCCATACTTACCATATCCCAAGGCCTATCTGGAATTGGAAATGGAATATACAACCCTGTGTTTTGGCTCCTTCCTTTTGCATACTGGCAGACTTTACAATTTCTTACATACTTCTCTACTTCAGATTTCATTTTCGGCCAGAAGTAGAATCTGTTGAGCTGTTCAAAGGTCTTCTCTCTACCAAAATGTCCTGCAAATCCTCCACTATGCTTCTCTTTGATTAAATTCTCTCTCATTGAACAGTTGGGTATGCACGGCTGATTTTTATTAAATAACAGTCCATCTTGTATAAAATAATCCAGCCACTTGCTCCTGTCTGCCAAAACAAGATTTTTACAAGCCTCAAATGCCTCCTTAAAATCTGAATCGGTCTCATATAATTCCTTAAGAAAATCAAACCACAGCACGTGGATTTGAATTTCTTGTAGCAATACACTTCTCCTACTCAAGGCATCTACGACTTTGTTTGACTATCCAGTTATATGCTTTAACACAAAATGAAAGCCTTGAAGATATTCTACCCATTTAGCATGTCTCTGGCTGAGTTTTGGCTACTGCATTATAAACTGCAACGCATGGTTATCTGAATAAAGAATAAATTATTTCGACATTAAATAATGCCTCCACTTCTTTAGTGCCTGCACAACTGCGTAAAACTCCTTGTCATAAGAAGAATACTTCATTTTTGCATCATTTAGCTTTTCACTGAAATAAGCTATTGGTCTATCTTCTTGGCTTAAAACTCCTCCAATTGCTTCTGCACTGGCATCACACTTAACTTGAAAAGTTTTTTTTAAATCAGGAAGAACCAAAACAGGATTTTCAGTTATTTTCCTCTTCAACAGTTGAAAATTTCTCTCTGCTTTAGCAATCCACTTAAATGGTTGTTTATCTTTCTTTATGGTCTCAATAATAGGTGCATTAATCTTACTAAAATTCATAATGAATTTTCTGTAAAAACTAGCAAGACCATGAAAACTCCTTACCTCAAAAATACTCTTGGGTGAAGGCCACTCCACAATTGCTTTGATCTTTTCTGGATCCATCTTCAATCCTTCAGCTGACATAACAAATCCCAAGTACACCAACTCCTCTTTCATAAATAAACACTTCTTCAAATTCAACAATAATTTTTCTTGCTGCAGCTTCTGTAAAACATAATTTAAATGCCTCAAGTGTTCCTCCTTGGATCTGCTATAGACTAATATATCATCCAGATATACTATTACAAATTTACCAATGAATTCTTTAAGAACTTCATTCATAAGCCTCATGAATGTACTTGGTGCATTGGACAGCCCAAAAGGCATCACTCTCCACTCATATAATCCTTCATTGGTCTTAAAAGCGGTTTTCCTTTCATCCCCTTCTCTTATCCTTATCTGATGATAGCCACTTTTAAGATCTAACTTTGAAAAATATTTTGCACCAGACAAGAAATACATTAAATCTTCAATTCTGGGTAATGGAAATATGTACCTGATTGTAATCTTATTGATGGCTCTTGAATCTGTACACATTCTCCATCCTCCATCTTTCTTCGGGCTCAGCACTATTGGCACTGCACAAGGACTCAGGCTTTCTTTGATCAACCCCTTGTCAAGCAATTCTTGCACCTGTTTCTTAACTTCTTCATTTTCTGCAGGAGTCATTCTATATGTTTCTTTGTTAGGTAGGCTTTCTCCAGGAATCAAGTCTATATGATGACTGATTTTCCGAATTGGCGGTAATTCATTAGGCAAATCATCAACAATAATATCATAATAATTCTCCAGCATTTCTTGAATTTCAATGGGTAATTCAGAAATTTTAGTAGAATTCAATATTACCTTGGGCTTGCAAATTACAGCAAAATTTACCTCATTTTCTTCAATCTGCTTCAAGTATTCCTTCCCTCCAAGTAACAGAGTTTTTGGATCAGTCCTCTGTCCCGGTACGTCTTCTTCTTGCAAAGGCAACAACGTATGATTAACACCATCTTTTCCAAACTTGTAGGTGTTTCTCTTCCCGTCATGTATGGCTCCTCTGTCATATTGCCAAGGCCTTCCAAGCAATATGTGACACACATCCATAGGCATCACATCACAAACAATTTTATCTTTGTACTTGCCCACTTGAAATTCCACTTCACACTGTTCACTTACCAACAGTTGATGTCCCTTTTGTAACCATGACACCTTATAAGGTGTTGGATGCTTCATTGTCTTCAGCTTTAATTTCTCCACTACTTCTGTAGAGACCAAATTATCAGTGCTGCCACTATCAATGATCATCTGGCAACATTTCCCTTGGACTTTACACACTGTCCTGAATAAAGTTTTCCTTTGTGGCGGTTCAGCAGCCACCTCCTTCATTGGCTTAAGTAAGACTTTATTAATCACCAGAGGTTCACCTCTTTCTGGTGTATTTTCATCTTCTGCTACCACTGCCACTGGTGCTTCTTCTTCAGCTGGAGCAACAATTGCATTCCTCTACTTTATGTCTGCATTCTCTGGGCACTCAAAAGCTCTGTGTCCTAGCTTGTTACATCTGTAACATCTTATTTCTCTACCTCTTCCTTTGCCTCCTCTTCCTCTAGAAAAACTCCCTCTGCCTCTTGCATCACCTTCTCTGGTTGCATGCTGGGTTGAGCTACTGCTACCTCCATCTCTAGGTGTTGTAGATCTTCCTCTACCACCTTGACTTCCTTTTCCTCTGAAAGTCCCTCTCCCTTTGGCAGACTGCTTCCTTATGAGCTTTTCCTCAGCTTTCAGCGCTATCTGATAAGCTTCCTCTACTGTTTTAGGAGACAGCAGACTTATCTCATCTTGAATGTCCATTCTGAGGCCATTCATATATCTAGCCACCTTCTCATCTGTGTCTTGAGCTTCTCCTGCTCTTATGCTTACTTTATAAAATTCTTCTATATATTCTTTTACTGTTAAAGCTCTATGTCTAAGATTTTGCATTTGTCTAAACAACATTTGCTGATAATTACTTGGCAAGAACTTACCTCTTAACTTTGCTACCATTCGGCTCCAGTTCTTGATTGGCTGCTTACCAAGTCTCTTCCTTTCCGCCTGCACACCATCCCACCAGAGTGTTGCGTGGCCTTTTAACTTGGTGACAACAAACTTTACTTTCTTCTCATCCTCTGTTTCCTCGTAATCGAAGAATTTCTCCATGCTGTTAATCCAGTCGATCAATTCTTCTGGATTCAGTCCTCCTTGATATACCAGTACTAATTGGTTCCATGGCCTGGCTGTGGATTTTAACACTGACTGAAAGAACCTCATCTCAGGAGTAACCTGTACAGCTTCCTCCTCTTCAGCAGCTTCAATTTCGGGCTCACTGACATCTCCATCATCTATATTTCTATCTGAAGTTAATGCATCCACTCTAGCTCACAGCTCTTCTACTGTTTCCATTAGTTCAGCATTTGCAGCAGGTCGTCCTCTTCCACCACGTCCTCATCCTCTTCCAACTCTGAAAGCCATCCTTCTTCTGCTCCTGAGATTCAATTCAATGTTAGTTGATGGCTCTGATACCACTAATGATGGCGAGGGTGCAGGCGTTAGAGACAATTTCTCTATTCTACCCGCAAGTTCTTCAACAACTTGATCAATTTCCCTTTCTTCTGTTCTAGGCGCATCAGTCATTAAACTGATATTTCATTTCTTTTTTAAAAACCCCACTATCGGCTTTATTATCAAACCGTGGCTTTTTGGTGAAGTCTTTAAAGCGATATCCAATTGCAATACAATGTATATATATGCCACGTTTGTTCTCCCTTAGCTCTTTGCCCCGATGCAAGATCGCATCGGTGGTAGTTATAGGTGGGGCCTTACCATGGACTAAGGCTCATATATAATGAACCGACGATTATATATATCTCTGCCCTCTCTATACTGTTTCGGTAGATGTATATACAAATCGGTGATCGCTCAAAAATAGTCTTCTTTCCTCCGGACCCGATACACCTATAAGCACCCTTTAATATGTCGCCAGTTCTGATTTCGGCAGTCGGTTCAATTAACAACCTCCCACCTCCGAAATGACAGACTCAGCGATATGTATATGTTGCAGTTTATATCCTCCCGCTCCTAAACTCGGAACTCAGTCCCTATTACGCTATGGCTCCCCTCCGAACCGAAATACTTTGTAAACCGCTCACAACTAACATTTTAAAGGACCTCTCGATGCCAATATAGTTCGGAACCACAATGGTAAGGACTTCAGTCATAAAGTTTCAATCCGCTACAGCCACTTAATGGGAATTGCAAGAGTTCTTAGGATAGTAGAGACATAAGCACAATTGTAAATTCAAAGCCTGTAGAAACATAAAACGAAAGGGAAATGATTTCAATGATTAATACACATTATTTGCAGCTTGAGGGAATAGAACCATTCACCACCGTCGGCACTATCCAACAATCTATGCACGCATATTACAGCATCATTAATAAGAGACACTGAGAGAACAATTTTTTTTTTTAATATTACTATGCACTCGCTCCTCTCCTCCGTCTGATGAGAGCTTAGCTGCCTCTTTATTTATAACTAAGGATAAGCCCTTTCGGTCCTTATCCGATAAAAAGAAAAACATGCTTTACAGGATGATTTAAAGCTTGAAAAGCTCTGTTACAAATAGCATGATTTATTGCTAGAATTTATTCTATTTTTAACTAAGAAAGCATAGAAATTGCAGGCTAAAGGACCCCACTCCCTTGCCTGTAGATTTTTTTGGATTTTTGGAATAATTTGGAAGATTTCTCCCCTCTGAGTCACATGCTCCCGCATCAGAACTTAGAAGTAACAATATCTTTAATGTTATTTATGTTTTGCAATGCATCTTTCTCGTTGATCTCCCAATAGTTTAACCAGGCCCTTATGTCTTTATGCCACCCCCGATTGAGCCTTAGGTGGTTTTGGATAGAAAGTTTAACTAGGCCCTTATGTCTTTACGCCACCCCCGATTGAGCCTTAGGTGGTTTTGGATAGAATTTAAAGCTAGCTTAGGAAGTCTATGATAGTCTATGTTATTGAGTTTGTGCTTGTACAGCAGAAACTCATAGCTAGGCTCTCAATAGGGGAAAAACCTGCTCTATAAGGAGAATAGGATAGGGTGTATTACTTTTAATTTTCAGGTTGTAAGTTATAAAATGCTTCTGGATTTGCTCAATCTTTCTCCATGATTCTCTGGAGATGCTACAACCCCAAACCTCACAGCCATATAAGATAACAAGAGTGACTAAAGTTTCAAAGAGGAACTTCTTTTTAATTAAATAGGTAAATATTTAATTTTGAATAAATAGATAAATAGTTTATTTATTTCATTATTCACTAAATAAATAGGTATGTTTGGACTAAATATATAAATATTCAGTTTTGGATAAATATCTTTATGACTAAATAAATATTTTATTTATTTATTTATTTCTTTATTTATTAAAGTTTTGAATAGAAATAAATATGCTTAGACTACATAAATCTATAATTAAACATTAATATTTAAAACACATAAATAAATGGAGTTGTCTTTAGTGTGACTTTTTGGAAGCTTTTACGGTGGGTTTTTCTAGTCTAATTTCTCTAAAATATGGCAGGAATTTATTGAAATAGAAGTTTGATGGGTAATCGTGTGCACTCAAAGTTCCCTAGGGTTTTCCAGGGTGCTGAGTCAAAAAACTAGTTTAAATAACACAAATCAAGATTTCACCTCAAATTTTTCCACCTAAAAGTCTAAAAAGTCGCACTAAAGACAACTCCTAAATAAATAAATATTGATTTTGATTAAATAAATAAATATTTCATTTAGTTTTGATTTAGCAAATGAATAAATTTTTTTAGTTTTCACTAAATATTTTATTCACTTTTTGACTAAAAAAGTAAATAAATATAAAAAAATAAAAAATGAAGAAATTAATGATGATGATGATGATGATTGTAGTGGTTCCAGCTAGGGTGCTAGACTGGACTCTATATTTAATATCGACCGAGGTGCGTAAGCTTAGAGGCGTGGTCTAAAATATATAGACATAAAGAATTACCGCCCAGGTGATTATGAGGTAAATTGCAAGGCTTCTTTACGGAAGACCATGATATGCAGCCTATCCTTCACACACCTAGATTACCCTACTGATGTCTCTGACTACAATACTGGTTATGACATGCATCTATCAAAGCAAACTGTGAATCTAAAGACTGTGTATGATTGTGGCAATGATTCTAACCCCCTTACAGAGGTATCACTCAGAAAACCTTTGCTTAAAACACACAGCATGCAAGATATTGACACTATGAAACTATATAAAAAGAACATGAATAGACAGTGAAATAAGGCAGAGTTTATGAGCATGCATCTGTAAACCACACAAGGACCAAATCCCTTACAAGATTCTCATTCCAGATCCTAGTGCTGACCATTCAACATAACAATAAACCCTTCGGATGCGCACACCATATACATGTAATGAAACTCAAAACATAAAGGAATCGAAAGCTCAGATGACTGCAGCGTATATGCTATGTGAATCAACAGTTATGTAAATCGAACTATGATGCAACCTGTGTGATACATAAATCGAAACCAATACAACGCTGTGTAAGCATATAGATTGAAACTAATACAACGCTGTGCAAACATATATATATAGACTGAATGAAATGTAACAAAACGAAGAGCAGTATACCAAACAAAGGACGCAGGGCCCGTCCGCGCCTAAGGGTATACTGACTACCACCGTTCAGCAATCAACCAATGCAAAAGAGTGAACACACGTTGGGACTGTAACCGGTTCTGTGTATTAACTAAACTCTGTTCTGAGCAAATGTTTTTCAACAACTGATTAATTAACCTTCAAAACATTTAACTAACTGTATTTACACATGCGTTCATACAGCCATGTCATCGATGCAGTGAATGTACATAGTGCTGTTGCCGCGTTTTTACATAGCTTTTTGCAAAATGTTTCCATACCATAAGTTTCAAAAAGAACAAAAATCAAAATGAAAATAGAACAATGCTGTTGCTGCTTTTATGCGCCAGAGTACCCTGCTTTGACTGAAGTTGACCGCATGCATAGGAGGCTCGATTTGGATGGAAGATAGGTGTTTGTCCATCCTTGGACATTCCACTTTTCGCCCATGCTTTTCGTTCTCGCTCATCCGCTGCGCCACATGTCAAACGGTAAACTCATTACAGGTTGTGGGTACTTCCTGTAGTCAAGTCATCAAAAACCTCTAATTCTGGAACATAAAACTCCTAAATTAATTCTTATGCAATTTAATAACTATAGAAAATTAATAATCAATATTCAAGGATTTTGAGGGGTGAATGATGAAAATGTATGGATAAATGATGTGAAACTGGGAAGGAAAAAGGGGCTTAGGATGATACCAACATCTCTCCCCGACTTAAGGACTTAGCATGTCCTCATGCTACCCCAGAGGTACTCCCTTTGAACTCTGTGCCTGCATGGATCTCTGCTGCCTTGAGCAGGTTATCTACATTCTTCTCCACCTGTTGATCCTTCTGTCCCTTGAGCTCTTGCTTCAACTTTTTATATTTCTCTTTAAGAGCCTTTTTCTGGTTGTACCACTTAGTGGCCCAGTTGGAAATCTCAGATTGCTCAGTCTCTAACTCACTGATCCTTTCCTTTAGCTTTTCATTTGTCTTCTGTACTTCTTTGCTTTGTGCCCTGAGCAGTTCATTTTCTCTTTTGATAACCTTTTCCAACATGTTAGCTTCCATGAGCTCTTCTTTTAATTCCTCAATTTGCTTTTCTAACTTCTTCTGTCTCTTGGTAGGAGGTGGTGAACATTTCTCCTGCTGGTTATGGCTTTCCACCTCTATGTTAACTTCTGGTGCTGGTGGTGAATGATCACCACTTTCAACATCCAAATGGGCAGGGGCAGGAGATTCAAATTGGTCTTCTTGCAGCTGAGTTTTTGATGTCCTCCTTGATCTTCGGGAGTAGGTGGTGAAGATTTTGTCTTTCTCAGCTCTCTTGACATCCTCTTTTTGCATGTTTCTGGTCCTTATGCTGCCCTCAGGTTGAGGTGCTCTGCTGGCCTTGGACACTGGAATTTCCTCATCTATATCCTTCATAAACCCAGAATCTTCTTGCAGCTCTTCTTTTTCCTCCTCCTCTCTGATCTGGTTGACAGTTAAAAATTCTTTCCATGGCTTCCCTCGCTTCTGCAACTCATGTTCAATGAGGATTTTAATCAGGCCAAAATGGTATAGACTTTTGTCCTCATTCCCTTTTTGTTTCTGGATAGTTTTGGCCATCTTTGTTAAACTTTGCAGCAGAAAATATGGCACACTGATTACACATTGTTTCTTTAGATGGAGGAGTAGCTTGATGTGATAGAGATAAACAATGTTGTATCTACCTTCACATGTTATAAAATTTTGGATAATGTAGACCATTTCATCCCAAGGATGAACTAACCAGCTTCTTGGAACCCCCTTTTTCCAGTTTACTGAGGAAACTCTAGACCTGGACATGAACTGTGTCCATGATTTCTCCTTGAATTGTTTAGTTTTAAAGTACTTTTCTCCCTCAGGGCTGAGTCCAATTGCCTGAGCTATGGTATCCTCTGAGATTCTGAAGGAGAAGGTGCCTATTAGGGCCTTTTCTCTATTGAAGGTAAAGGCAAATTGTTTTGTGACTTCTTCATTGCTCCCATGGAATTTTTCCAGAAAAGGTAACCACTATGCTTCTTGAAGAATCTCAATGCAATCGTTATGGTACTGTGAGCTATCGAATGTACTAGGTTCAACTCTATTAGTCATGGTGATGGCAGAGGGTTATGCCTCTAACCCTTCTCTGTCTACACTTTTAGAATTTAAACACAGAGATGTCAAGTCGGTTACCTGGTATATGTAGCTTCCTTCAATCTTCAATTATGGTGCTTAGCTAGTCGATATGACTGCTGTGGGTGTTAGAAGTAGAATGGTGATGCTTCCCTTCTCGGCGCTCACCGGTTTCACTGTGTAAACCGACCCCAAACAGTGATACTTTCCTCTGCGCTCTTTGTTCAAATTTTCACTTTGTAACCCCACTCAAATGGTAACAATCGCCTCGGCGTTCCTTGCTTCACTCCTTTACGTTGTAACTCTACCCATATGATGACAATCTCCTCGCGTCCCTTGCTTCAAACTTTCGCTTTGTAAGTTATGGGAACCGAGGATGTGAAATACCCTGTACTCGCCTTACAATGTAATCATACAATTTAAAAACAGAGGGTTGTACGCTTGTATGCATATTAGCATAAGGACGCTGAGAGCGTACCGAAAGTGCTGAGCTATAATGCTGGGTAGCAATGCTGGGTGGCGAGGTTATAATTCGGGTGTGTGTGTGGTGTAAAACATATAGGCCGTTTGTTATGATTCGACTGTATGGAGTAAAGAATATATATATAGGCCGCTTCTATCTCATCCTTTGTATTTTTTTTAACAAACACACAGTTCACCACGTGTCCTTTTCAATTATATTCAATCATGTAGAGAATGTTGGTATGCCTGGAGGGTATATGTGTTGGTGATGGGTGTTAGGGATAGGTGGATGTAGGGAATGATGAAACTTGGTGGGATAAAGGGTGGTAAGTGGATGTATGAAGGTGTCCTTGAAATTAATTACAACAGCTTATAGTCACCAAAATTACATTAAAACTAATCTAGGAAATTAAATGCCCAAGAATAGAAATACATTACTCCTTTGTTGATCATTTGACATGCTGAGTTGCTAATCCTTTTGACTGTTCTTTTGACAGGTCCTCTGAGGGAGGTTGAATACACAGGTCCTTTGAGAAAAGTTTTGAAGATATAACAGGTCCCTTTTGAAAAATTTGAATGTACAGGTCCCTTTTTGAAGACTGAAAATGTAATAGGTCCCTTGTGAAAACTGAAGATGCAATAGGTTCCTTAGGAAGATTTGAAGATACAGGTCCCTTGAGAAAACTGTAACAGGTCCCTTGAACAACTGAAGATGTTCATGCAGCTCTTTGTATTATTACAAGTTTACTGAGCTTGCAATTTGCTGGAGTGTTGGTGGAAGTCTGTTGAAGTAGCCTTTGATGTCAAGAAATTTTTAACAGGTCCCTACTGCTGGCTGGAATGTCTCAAACAGGTGTCAATTGCTTAAAACAGGTCCCTTCTGAATATCTTAAACAGGTCCCATTACACTGATGGTGTTGATAGCATAGGTGTCTGAACAAAACAGGTCCCCCTGCAAACTATTTATAACCAGGTCCCTCTGAAAATCATGACAGAACAGCTTATTTGTTAAAGTCTAGAATGTTGGTAACAAGCTGCTGTTGGAAATTTACAGTGAAATATAGAATAAGAAATCTGAAGAATTTACAAGGGAGAGATAAAAGTAACAGAACAGATGTCTCCCTCTCCCCGACTGAAAGTTTGACTTGTCCTCAAGTCATGATGCAACTGAGAAAAGAAACAATAAACAACAGGAATAGAATTCATACCCGCCAATAAATTGGTTTTCAGGTAGGAATTCGGGGTTAGATTGTGCCAGATACTGGTTTTCACATCTAACCCATTATTATTATTTTTTTTGAGTTTTTGTTTTATTTATTTTTATTTTAATTTTTTTTTTTTTATTTTTTTTTTTTTGTTTTTTTTATTATTTGTGTTTTTTTTCTTTTTATTTTTTCTTGATTTTGAAATTGAAAAAAAAATGAACTAAGGCAGTGATACTGCAGCTGAGGGCTGCAGTACCTCAACCTCTTCTTGCTGAGATAATGTATTGAGAAAATCTTGCGTGCTGATGGGCTTGTTGTACAGCTTCAGGCGATGACCATTGACTGTGAAATAATGACCTTTGCCATCAATAGTTTGGAGTTTTACTGATCCATTGTCATAAGCCTGAACGATTTCATAAGGGCCCATCCAATGGGTGGTGAACTTAGCTTTATGATCCTTGAATTTTGAATCAAAAAGCAGAGCCCAGTCACCTTCTTTAAAGTGCTTCTTCTTAATGTGTGAATCATGCCATTGCTTCCTGTGCTTTTGCATGAGGGTGGTGGTTTGTTCTGCTTGTTGCCTCATCTCATCCAGCTGGTTCAACTGCTGGATTCTCTCTTTCTGTGCTTGATCCAAATCAATTAGTAAATCTGCAGCTAATTTAAAAGTGTGAATTTGGAATTCAATAGGAAGCATGACATCCTTACCGTACACCAACTGGTATGGTGTAAATCCGGTGGTATCTTTCCAAGTAATCCGGTAAGCCCAGAGTGCCTCCTTGAGCTTTTCCTCCCAGTTTTTGCGGTTCATTGCAACAGTTTTGGTAATGATCCCCTCCAAAGTCTTGTTGGTTGATTCCACCTGCCCATTGGCCTGTGGATGGTAGGGGGTACTTTTCCTATGCTTTATCTGGTACTTGTCTGTGATGTCCTTCATGAGCTTGGAGGTGAATTGGGTACCTTGATCAGTGACAATTTCTCTTGGCACTCCATACCTCACAAAGATCTCCTCAAAAAGGAAATTGACTACTGTGTGTTCGGTTGCTCTTACCAGTGCTTTTGCTTCTGCCCACTTTGTGACATAATCAGTACACACTAAGATGTACTTCTTACCATTAGAGGCTGGGTTGATCGGTCCTATGAAGTCCAGAGCCCACTTATCAAATGGTTCTAAGTGAACTTGGGGCTGAAGGGGCATCTGATCCGTAGCTGTGGGTCTGCCCATCCTTTGGCAGCTGTCACAACTCTTTACATACTTCTTGGCATCCTTGAAAATGGATGGCCAATAGTATCCAAGAGTAAGAACTTTGAAGGCTGTCCGCTTCGCTGCAAAATGCCCACCACATGGTTCATCATGGCAAGATTTTAAAATGTCAATTACCTCATCATTTCGGACACATCTCCTAATAATCATATCAAAACCAGTGTAAAAGAGATCGCCATTGAGCCATGAATATCTAACACTTTGTTTGATCAGTCTTTTCTTTTCCTTTGCAGTGAAATGTGGAGGTGTCCTACCTGTAGACAAGTAATTAGCTAAATCAACAAACCAAGGAGTTACTATGGAAATTGCGAATAAGTGCTCATCCGGAAAAGAGTCCTCAACAGGAACAATCTCACCTGGATTTTGCAGTCTAGAGAGGAAATCTGCCACCTGGTTTTCTTTGCCTGGTCTATCTAGCACTGTGATGTTAAATTCCTGCAGCAATAGTAACCATCTGGTAACTCTGCCACTAGTTATTGGTTTATTCATGAGATGTCGAATGGCAGAGTGATCAGTATGTACAAAGACTTCATAACCAGTTATGTAATGGTGAAATTTGTTCACAGCATAAATGATGGCAAGTGTTTCCTTTTCTGTAACTGTATAGTTAAGCTCGGCAGGTGTGAGATTTTTACTAATGAAATAAATTGCATATGTACAAGATTCTTCTTTTTGGCCTAAGCATGCACCTATGGCAGTGTCAGATGCATCGGTAAAAATATGAAATGGTAAACTCCAATTAGGCCCTCTCAGGACTGGTGCAGTGGATAGTTTCTTCTTAAGTTGTTCAAATGCATGTTGGCAGTTCTCAGTCCAATTAAAAAGTACATCTTTGGCAAGAAGTTTAAACAAAGGTAAGGCTATCTTGCTAAAATGTTCAATGAATCTGCGGTAATAGCTAGCATACCCAAGAAAACTTCTTACCTCTCTCTGGTTCTGTAGAATAGGCAAATCAGCAATAATCTGTATCTTGGCTGGGTCAACCTGGATGCCTTGAAAAGAGATATAATGGCCCAACACTATCCCTTCATTTAGCATCATGAAGCACTTTTCGTTGCTGAGGGACAGGTTAGCTTCAATACACCTTTTCAAAACTCTTTCTAGATTTTCTAATGCATGTTCAAAAGAATTGCCATATACTGAAAAATCATCCATATACACTTCAACACAATCATGAATCAAATCAGTAAAGATAGCTAACACAGCTCGCTGAAATGTAGCTGGAGCGTTACAAAGTCCAAATGGCAAAACATTGTAGGCATAGGTGCCCCAAGGACAGGTGAAGGTGGTTTTGTCCTGGTCTTCAGAGGCAATCCGGATCTGGTTGTAGCCACTGAAACCGTCAAGAAAGGAAAACGATGATTTGCCGGCTAGGGTGTCTAACACTTGGTCAATGAATGGCAGTGGGAAGTAGTCTTTGAGTGTGGCTTTGTTCAGCTGTCTGTAGTCAACACAGATACGCCACTTGCCATTCTTCTTAGGCACAATAACCAATGGGGATACCCACTGACTGTCAGAAATAGGATATATAAAGTTGACTCTCAAGAGTTTTTGCAACTCTTCTCTGACAATGTCTTGGAGCATGGGGTTCATTCTTCGTTGCGGTTGCCTCACCGGTTTAATGGTGCTATCAGTGTAAATGTGGTGAGTGCATGTGTCGGGGTGAATCCCATGCATGTCAGTGTAATCCCATGCAAAGGCTTTTTGGTACTTTGTCAAGAGTCTAATCAATTTTTCTTGTTGAGTTGAGTCAAGGTGGTTGCCTATGTTTAAAGTTTTGCCTGGACTGATCTCTATGACTTGACTCTGAGTATTGGTGATGGATTGAACTGGAAAGATGTCATGAAATGTAGACTGCAAGGAGTGGATAGTGCATGTTTCTTGAAAGTTTTGAGCTAGAAGTACATCTGCAGCATTATACTGTTCATTTCTCAAGTTTTCAGATATATCAGGCTGTGAGAGAAATAATTCTACCAAATCAGTATTATCTTCATGGAAATCATAGATCTGGTCAATGCTAAAAACAGATTGTACCTCCTCTTTGTCATTAAATTTGTCATCAAGCCACAAGTTATGTGTGACTGCAGGTGATTGTGCTGATGGATAGAGGGTGAGCTGTTTCCTTTCGGTCCCTCTAGAGATAATCATGTTACCTGATCGGCATCCAATAAATGCATCAGCAGTCGCTAACCATGGTCTGCCTAGAATGATAGGATGTCCTCCTAGATTGGATTTGGGTTGAAGGACTAGGAAATCCACCGAATACTCCCAAGAGTCCAGTGAAACAATGATATCTTCCAAAATCCCCTCAGGAATGACTTTGGACCTATCAGCTAGTTCAAGAACAATTGTGGTATGTTGCAAATTCACAAGCTGGAGTGTTCTCATAGTTTCAAGGGTCATGACATTAATTGCAGCTCCAAGATCTATCAAAGTGTTTGGGATCCGTATGTTGTTAATGATGGTGGTCACTTTTGGAATGCCCGGATCAACATACTTCTCCATGGAGATGGTATTGGTCATAAGGCCTGCTAAATTTCCTAGAACATGAATGGTCTGAGGATCAATCCTCTTCCTAGCAGGTTTCTTTAGACACATATCTTTGATGGCTTTGGTGTAAATAGGAATGTCCTTTATAGCTTGCAGCAAAGGGATTTTTATGTAGACATTTTTAAGTTCATCCAAGACATCAAATTGTGGTGGAGGCAATGGTGGTTTGACTTGGACCAAACGGTCCGGAAAAGGTGGTTGCAGTGACTGCATTTGTTTGTCTCTGGTTTCACTGCTTGGTTGTGTTTGAGTGGTCATTTCATTTTCTTTTTCTAAGTTTTCTCCTTGCTGATCTGTTATTGGAGAATCCTTTTGGAGGACCCTACCAGACCTCAGGTTAATGTTTTGTAAAGGCAGTGTGGAGTAGGAAGTTCCTTCCTCTACATTATAAGCTGGCCTCTCTGCTCTATTGTTCGGATTTGGGACAGTTTGAGCAGGTATTTGTGTGGGTCTGGGAGGTGGTGAATTAGTTGGAAATTGAAGTTGTGGGACATTTATTTGTGGAGGAGCAGGCAAAGTTTGTTGGGGCTGATAAACAACTGGCTGAGGGTGCTGCTGATATGGCTGTGAATGTGATGGATATGACTGAGGGTACTGCTGATATGGCTGTGAGTAAGGTGGGTATGATTGAGGATACTGATGGTAGGATTGGGGATATTGTTGAGATGGTCTCCATTGATTTTGTGATTGGTTTCCATGCTTCCATGGCATAGGTATATTCCACTAGTTTTGTGCATACATCTGATCATTCATAGGAAATTGCATATTTTGATTAGGAAACATACCTTGGGGTGCTTGCCTTGGTTGCCATGGTCGCTTTGCACCCATGTAGTACACGTTCTCCATCTCTGTGCTGGCTGCCATGTTACAGTTCTGCACAATTTTAACTTTAGGACAGTCAAATATATCATGATGCTCAGTACAGAAAGCACATACTTGTATATTGTCTAAAGGACAGTCTTTTAATGCATGCTTCTTGCGACACTTGGGGCAGAAAATGGCCATGATATTGTCTTCTTCCTCTTGTTTCTTTTTGGCTTTTAAGGTATCAATTTGATTTCCTAGAGTACTCAACAAATCTGTTTTGAACTCTTCTAAAAGATTACCAATTTCAGCCCGGGTGACACTAGCAGAGGCAGTTTTTATGACCCTAGATGACAAGGTCCTCTTTCCCATTTTGGCTTTACTTCTTGAATATTTTTCACACAGTTCAGCTATTTCTTCAAAGGGTAGGGCAGAGATATCACCTTTTCCCATTAAGTTGAGATCATCCATGTATTCTTCCCTGATACCTTTCAAAAAGATTGTGCAAACTAGATCAGGAGGCATGGTTCGGTGTTTAGATTTTTGCAAGTTATAAACAAACCGTTCTAGATATTCTTCTAAGGTTTCATCCTCCTGATGACTCATTCTAAAGATGTCATCTTTAGAGTCTTTGGATCTGCAATAAGGCTGATATTTCCTCAGAAATATCCTCCTCATGCCATCCCAATCTACTATGGCATGTTCCCCTAGCCCCATAAACCATTTCAAGGCTGCTGCCTTTAATGTGGCTGGAAACAATCTCAGTCTGTGAGCATCATCTGTATAACCATAAGTGCGACACACAATGTCGAACTCAAATAAGAATGAGTCCGGATCCTCTGATGCCATACCATAGAAATTGGGTAACACGGATGGGGGTATATTTTTCATTTTAATCTCTTCATCCTCCTGTGGTTCTTGTATAGGGAATTTAAAAGTGGATTCCTCTTCCTCTTGATGGGGAACTGATCCAGATCCCTCCTCAGCCATTTTGCTTGGTCTCTTAGTGTCTCTTGGTGGAAAAGAGAGAAAGGAATATTGTTTGGTAATGGTGCTACTTTTCCCTTGGGTAGAAGATTTAGGAAAAGGGTGCTGCTGTGATTTATGTGCAAACAGAATTTCTCTCTCAGCAAGAGTAATGTGCTGTCCTGAATAAAATTTCTCAGCTAATGTTTGAATATCCTCCTCAGTTGGTGTTGAGTCTGCTCCAGATGATGATGGATTAGTGTTAAGATGGTGGGGGGGTTTCACAAATCTCCCTTGATTGTCCCTAAGTCTAGGCATATATGAACATGATTCTAACTGTGTTTTGGTTTTTGTGAATTTAAAATTTTTTTCTTTTTGCTTGTTTGAATTCTTCACGTACGCCTCCCCGGCAACGGCGCCAAAATGTAGTGGTTCCAGCTAGGGTGCTAGACTGGACTCTATATTTAATATCGACCGAGGTGCGTAAGCTTAGAGGCGTGGTCTAAAATATATAGACATAAAGAATTACCGCCCAGGTGATTATGAGGTAAATTGCAAGGCTTCTTTACGGAAGACCGTGATATGCAGCCTATCCTTCACACACCTAGATTACCCTACTGATGTCTCTGACTACAATACTGGTTATGACATGCATCTATCAAAGCAAACTGTGAATCTAAAGACTGTGTATGATTGTGGCAATGATTCTAACCCCCTTACAGAGGTATCACTCAGAAAACCTTTGCTTAAAACACACAGCATGCAAGATATTGACACTATGAAACTATATAAAAAGAACATGAATAGACAGTGAAATAAGGCAGAGTTTATGAGCATGCATCTGTAAACCACACAAGGACCAAATCCCTTACAAGATTCTCGTTCCAGATCCTAGTGCTGACCAT